>JAQPPZ010015288.1:1200000-1800000 GCA_028583015.1 Wollemia nobilis | reverse complement strand
ATAACAAGATATTATATTTAATATAAAAAAAAAACAAGATATTATATTTAATATAAAAAAAAAAACCTCATAAAAAAGTAAAACTCCATACATAAAAATAAAAAGATCTTTTTACTATCATAAAAAATAAGATATTTACAAAATATGAAATAACTATACATTTATAAATCAATATTTACAAAATATGGAATAATATTGAGGAATCACGAGGTAGATCGCAGAATCAATCAATCGACCGACCTGAGCTCAGTGATCATACAAACCCTCATTATTATCATTATGGGGAATCACGAGGTAGATCGCAGTACTCATCAATCGACCGAGCTGAGCTCAGTGATCATACAAACCTGTTGAAATTAATGTCCGCGTTTTGGTGAATGCGCTCCATACTTTTTGGTACGAGAACACTCGATTCCTACACCGACTTTTTCAATGTGAAAACCACAGCCGGTTATACCTAAGCGATCCGTTTTAATATGTATTTATAAAAATGTAGTGAATCAAGGTTGAAAATTTAATTTTAAAATACTTAAATTATTATAAAATTACTGTAAATGGATTAAAATAAAAAGTTTACAGTTCAAATTTTTTTGTTTGAAAATTTTAATTTTAATGTGAGGATAAACATCTCCTATGCATAACCGTGTGGCTGGCCATTATCCCTGACTTGAATCAGCTGAATGTGCACCAGGCCTAAGAAGGTGATCCCAAGCAATGAGAGGTCCTCTTCATGCTCCGCTATAAAACAACTAAGTGAAATAAGTATCCTTGGAGACAGCCCCAAGATTTATACCTTGTTTGAACTTTGGATATAAGCAACTCCTTTATAGATTAAAGGACAAGCAATTGCAGTCATTGACAGTATGGCCAAAAATGGGACACATTCCACATTCCAATTTTTTTGCTCCTACCTAAAAGAGTTGGTAACAACTACTATTTTTAGTAACTAATCAACACAGGGTTTAAACCACAGGGGTTGCCCCCATCAAATATATGTCTCGTTTCTAGGTAAACCCCTGTGAGATGGAGACCAATCCTCTCAGCGTTTATACCATCATCATCGGTCAATCCGCTCAAGGTTTGTACCATCATTATCGGCCAATCCGCTCAAGGTTTGTATCATCATTATCGGCCAATCCGCTCAAGGTTTGTACCATCGGCACTGGTGCATACTAGATGATTCGAATTACTACCTTTGTAAAGGGTTTGCTTTCTCCAAAGGTTTAAACCTAGGTCTTTTCTTACACTTGCCAATCCATCTAACCCTTAAAAATCAGACCATCCAATTTTAATAAAAAATTCCTGTCCTATTATCAACAATACTAATTATGGGCATGTCAACTGGTGTCTTTCTTTAGTTCCTTAGATATTTATTTCTTTTTTAAAATAATCGCAATGACTTCATTATGATATAGTTTTGACAATTAATCCATCAGTTGTAGATGAGTTGGAGAGGGTACGACAATCCTTTAAGAGATGTTCTTGGTTTGAATCTTACCTTACCAAACGCACATTGGGTATCCAAAATCCACCTTACCAAACGCATATTGGTATCCAAAATCCACCTTACCAAACGCATATTGGTATCCAAAATCCACCTTACCAAACGCACATTGGGTATCCAAAATCCACCTTACCAAACACACATTAGATTTCCAAAATCCAGTTAAAAATGCTGGTAAGATTAAAACCGAACATAACTTCCAAGTAATTTTAATGATATAAAATCCATCATCATAATTTTTTCCTAAAAGTTTTTTTTACTAAATTAAAAAAAAATCCCTAAACAACTAAATTATTTAAATAGTGAAACCCTACTTGTCAATGCAATCATTTGTTGGGAGACAGTTGTGCAAAGCAGTAATCAATTTTAAAAATGTATTTGGAGACATCATTTGTTGGGAGACAGTTGTACAAAGCAGTAATAAATTTTACAAATGTGTTCGGAGACACTTGTACAAAACTTTCTTTTAGAAGTTAATGTTTCTTTATTGCATGCCCTCTTCAGAGCACGGGGATACTGAAGCAGAGCCGATAGAACGGAGAAGATTTGAACTGTACACTGAACCAGACAAGAAATATCAGCACAAAAAAATTAAAGGGTTTGCGGCAAAGGGTTTTTGCAGAGCAAGGAGGGTTTGCGGCGGAGTATTGTATTAAACATCTATTTCATCGGGTAAGCATATTTTTTTGTCCTCTTTCGATTTATAAAACAATTTAAGTAGGTAGGAGAAATACATTCGTTATAGGGGTTTGCGGCAGAAGGTTTTATTATCAGCAAGGGTTTGCGGCAGAAGGTTTGCAGAGCAAGGAGGGTTTTATTACACATTTATTTCATCGGATCAATAGTACAGAGGGTTCGGCTATAAAGGGTTTGAAAATGGAAGAAGGGAAGCAACAATTGCAAGAACCAATATATGTCAATGAGAAACAGTATTGGAGGATATTAAGGCGTCGACAAGCTCGAGCAAGGGCAACAACAATGAAAAGGGCATATCAAAAAATAAAAATAAAAAATATTCTACCACATAAACAGGTGGAGAATAAGGAACAATCAAAGGCAAATCACCAAAATGAGTTTTCAGATGAGGAAGAAACTTACAGTCCCACAACTACACCACTCATGTGGGCACCAAGACTTTATGTGCAAGAGCTAATGAAGATGAAAGAGAAACTTGAAAGCATGGAAAGGAGGGAGAAATTAAGAGAAACTAAATAAGATGAGGTTATAAACACCATTCGGAGGCTGGAAAAGGAAAACAACCAACTCAAGGAGCAAGTGTCAAAGCTACAAAACCTTGCAAACATGGGTCAACGTGAATGGCATGTCCTCAAACAAGCCATCCATCCCCCAATCAATGATGCAATAGAGGTGGAAAAAACAAATGCAAATCAAATAAAAGAGGTAGAGAAAACACTCCAAAACATGGAAACAAGAGAAAATGAGCTACGAAATGAATTAGCAAAGGCAAAGACATGGTCTCAAGTAGTAAAAGAACCGGTCAATCAACAAAAAGAGTTGATAGAGAAGCAAGTAAAAATTCAAATAACGAGAAGATAAAGAAAGACATGAGAAGTTAACAAATATAATCATCAAAGGGTTGAAAGATTATGGGGACGGGGAAGACACAAATCGTTTAACCAGGGACTTCTTGTCAGATCGATTACAATGGAAGGGCCAGATAAAAAAAGTAAGCGAGAATTGGCGAGTGAGAGAAGGAGGCGAGAGATAGACATATTCGGGTCACATTGATGAGCTACGAGGATAAAATAAGGTTACTTAAAAACAGAGGCATCTTTGAGAGGGTCACAATTTTATTTAGATGATGACCTAACATTTTTACAGCGGGAAGAAAGAAATAAGGAATGGGAAAAGGTGAGGGCAGCAAGGAATGAAGGGAAACGAGGCATATTTAAGAAATGGAAAGGCATACATCACATCTAAACAAATCCAAAATAAATAGGGAGTATGGCCCGCACGGGAACATCTTACAATGGTAAGTTGGAACTGTAGATGTTTCCCTTGGAGAAGAGGACCCGGGTTAGGGCCCATTGTTAGAGACAAAGATATAACCATATTGAAGAAACACATGAACACGATGGATGTAGGACTCCAGAATTTGTGGGATACAAAAAAATAGCAATATGGAATAAAGCGGCAGAAAATGGCAAAGGGCATGGGGGTATTATGGTTTTAATAAAAGAGGAATGGGATAGGGTCATTAAAATTGAAAAACAAGATGAAAACAAACGGTACATCTGGATAAAGATCCTAGAAAATAAGTCGGTTATTAGCATAGCAGCATGTTATTTTGCTCCCAAGAATTCTAAATTCTATAAGAAACATGACCTTAAGAGAGAAGACCCATACTCCTCCCTAAAAAGAGACATTTCAATATACGGTAAGTTGGGGGAGATTATATTAATTGGAGATTTCAATGCAAGGACAGCAAATAAGCAAGCTAACATTCTAGAAGGTAACGAAGATATTGAGATTAATCCTCTTTGGATGCCAGAAGAGGAAAATCAATAGTGGACCGAGGACTTGAGAAGATGAGCATGGGGCTATCACGCAATATGGAGAAGAGTTGTTAGGTCTTTGCGGCATATACAATTTGATTATTTGCAATGGGATGAACAAATGGAAAAATTCAGGAAAGTATACATGCAAAACATATAAGGGACAAAGTGTAATAGACTATGTAATATGCTCAACGAATTACATACCAAAAATAGAGGAGCTAGAAGTGGAAGATTCTCCGGTGGAACTTAAGTCAGATCACAACCCAATTGTTATGAAACTTCGAATGCATGGAGACAAACCAAGGGAAAAACACTTGCAAGGCAATCAAAATAAATATCCTCACAAGGGAAACATTCTCTTAACGGATGAAAATCGACAGAATTTTAGAGCAGTATTAAATAATAAGTTACCGGAAAGGGAAGAACTACATCACGGTAGTAGAGATTACAGTAAGAGTGAATGGTTAATGCACGTTATTCAAGAAGCTCTAAACAAATGCAAGAGAGCTAAACCTAAAAAGAAAGAAAGGAATAGCTTCCCAACCAACCCATGGTTCGATGAAGATTGCAAAAAAATGCGAAGATTACTAAAGGAACCAACGGGTAAAACAAGAGCAAACAAAAAAGCATATGAGAAGCTGGTAAGGGCAAAAAAAGAAGAATACACTAGAACAAGGAGGAAAGAATTGATTTATTTAGGGAAGCATGAACCAAAGAAATTTTGGAAGGAACTAAGCGTGAAAAGGATGCAAACTGAAAATAACATAACGAGTTAATCGGTGGTTGGAGTATTCAAAACAAGCTGTATCGAGCGTAGTAACCAGCGAGGAGACACCCCCTACTATCATTGTCAAGAAAGAACTTTTCACAATTGAAGACATTATTCAAGGGATAAAAAAGTTAGCATTGGTAAAGCCCGTGACATAGACAATCTTCAAGTCGAGCATATAAAATGGGGGGTAGATATCTTGGCACCGCAAATCAAAGAAATTTTCAATGAGGTCATACAAAATGGCTTCCCTACTGAGTGGACAACTAGCTTGACCATTCCTTTGTTTAAAAGTGGAGATGTAAATAATCCCTCAAACTATCGAACTATCATGATCAACCCTCTCTTTGCAAAGTTGTTTGGGAGTATGATAGAGCGTAGGATCAGCATATGGGCAGAAGAAAAGGGAAAGAGAGCAAAGGGGCAAGCGGGTTTTAGGCCCAAGCACTCAACTATTGATCATTGTATCACGCTCGGACACATAGTGGAAAAAATATGGGACAAAAAAGAGGAGGCTTTTTGTTGTTTTGTAGACTTCAAAAAGGCATTTGACACGGTGCCAAGGAAAAAATTATGGAGCGAGAATGGAAGAGCTAGAGGTTCCAATTCACTACGGGGCAGCGAGTTCACGAGACTATATGAGCATGTAAAGGCTAGAATCGAGAACACGGGAAGGGTTATCCGAATGTTTTGGTAGTGACATAGGTGTCAAACAAGGTTGCCCTCTATCTCCGACCTTATTTGGGGTGTACATTGACAAGTTAGAAGAATGGATAAACAAATTTGGGGGAGAGGGTGTGCATTTAGCCAAATATGTGGTAAAACTCCTCATGTATGGAGATGATGTAATTCTTGTGGCCAAAACAGCCAAAGATCTAGAAGATCACCTTCAAGCTCTAGAACTCTTTTGTAAAGAAGTTGGGATGCAGGTGAACACGAGCAAAACAAAAATTATGATTTTTCAGCAAAAAGAAGAAGCAACAACTCAAATTTCGGTTTGCGGGAGAACCGCTTGATGTAGTAGTAGAATACAAATACCAGGGCATAGACTTTCATGACAAACTTAATTGGAATACATGTAGGATGAAAAGAACTCAAAGTGGTTGGAGAGCACTATGTGCACTTCAAAGCAGGTGTAGGAATGCCGAGTTGTGGACTGGAAGACCACCATGGTCTTATTTGGCCTACTTGTTATATGGTTGCGAGGTGTGGGCTAGTGGCACAACAAATGCAAAATGGAGGCAAATAGAAAGGATTCAAAAATATCTAATCACAAACTTTCTCAAAATTAAGGCCACAACCCCTTATGAAATTATTCTAGCTGAAGCTGGAATGTTCCCTTTAGAAGCAATTGCTATGACCAAGTTGTTATGTTACTTGAAAAAAACAGAAAACATGACAAATGATAGATGGCCTAGAGCAGCTAGGGACGAAGAGTTGCATAGGCGAAAGAATACATGGATGAAACAAAATCAGAAATGGATGAAACGTTGGGAAATCAACATAAATGAATGCCCAAATGTCAACAAAGACATAAAAAATTATGTGAATGAAAAGTTCGGAAGTGGAATGTGGAAAAATGCAAGCGAGGAAAAGACAATATTATATTGCAAATTTTAACCCAACGTATGACCACAAGGAAAAAGCGTATATAGGCGCGAAATCAAGTGGAAGGAAAAAATACTCATTGCTCGAGATAAGGACTAGCTCTCATAGGCTTAGATGTGAAACGGGGAGATGGACAACGTCCAAAGAACAATGGGAAGAAAGGATATGTACTCTATGCGGCACGGGGGCGGTAGAGACAGGAGGAACACTTCATCTATAAATGCCCGAGTTTTTCAGATATCAGTGACAAATACAAAGAAACACTTGGGAACGAGTTTATGACAGATTTATTTGAAGACAGTAAAATAAAAAAAGTTGGAGAATTGCTAACACAAATCAGCGGGAGAAGGAACAACCTTCTCAAAGATATTAAAGATCATATGATATGATTTGAGTAATTGTACTTCCATATTTGAGGTCCCATAGACCATATTTGGGTCTCGCGGACGTAATTAAAATCTTTCATTTCATTTCATTTCGACATTTGAAAATTCTCTTAATTTGTTTTTAATAAAGAATTTCTATCCAGAAAAGCCCAAGTGATCATTCTCTAGACAGTCCACTATCAAAAACAATTACTATAACCTATCCTTCCCTTTCGCAATACAATTCCACACACGTATCCAAACAATGCTTACCGTTAAAATTCCACGCACGTATCCTATCCCTTCCCTTCCGCAATAAAATTCCACGCTCTTTCCATCACCGACACTGCTTTTCGTACTCCCACCATCGAAATTCCGCACTAGCTTTCCTCAATCGCCGACTCTCCTTTTCATACCCCTCTTACTTTCAAATAACTTATTCTTGAGAATTTCCATGGGATTCCCACTTAGCATGCAATCCAAGCAAATAAAGTTCTAAATTCTTCACCTTCGAGTAACGATGAGTTTTGAATTATTTAAAAAATAAAGTTTCAAATTTTTCACTTTAATATTTATTTTTATTTTCAATTATAAGAATTTATAAATAATTTTATTTTTTATTATAAATTATAAATTAAAAAAGAAAAATTCCAAATTTTTCTTTGCCTAACAGTTATAAAAATTCCCTGTACAACCAAAGGAAAAATACTTAAGCAACAAGTGGAACCTACATCTACCAGTTTATTATTTTTTATTTTAACTTTTAAGTTTCCAATAATCCCACGAACAAAACTCAATTAGAATTATTTGTTTCTCGTTCCGAATGCTTAATAGCTTAATATGCTTATGTAGCAACAAAGTGATTGAAATGAAAACAAGATCAACGTCCAGTTAAAGAAATGGAGATAGATCCATCAGATCCACATGTAACTGCTGGCATCGGCATCGGCATCACAGTGAACATTAATAACGTGAACGTCGTCATTGAAACTCGTGTTTTCGTAGCGCAAGAAACAGCCATCTAAATGAATTCTTCCACCATTACTATCAAGGCAACGTTCCCAAATTGTCTCCCTTGCTACTTTGAAGCACTCCAAGCACTCGTTGACAGTTAAATAATTCCTACATTGAAATAGTGCATACACTGGATCCGTGTTGCCGTAGTTACTCATAGATGTAGCGAAGTGGGAACGGCCTGAGGAGATATTTGAGAGCAGGGATGTGAATATAGCAATCCGATTCGCCACGAAGGTTGTGGCTTCTACAAACGTGTGTTCGCTGCAGAAATAGTTAAGCAATGTAGTCTGAGGGTCATCGAAAGCCGGAGCCACTAAAACATTCGCTAAAACTATTGACAATATGGCCGGAAATAATAACCTGGTGGCCGCCATGATCTCAAACGAACTTCACAGGTTTCCCGTTTATGACTTTCTGTGTGACGCTTGTGTAGGGTTTGATATTGTCGTCTGTTGCATATGTTATTTTTTTTTAGGTTTTCCACAAGCTTACTGACATGCATATTATTTTATATTTGAATGTTGAAAAAACCTTGAACACTATTTCACAAAATTGTGAGACTACTTTTGATTCCTTTGTTGACTTGACCAGATTATTTCGACGGCATAAGAGCGACCCAAACTAGCAACCATGACAAGCTCAACTAGAGTCTCCACCGACCTCTAAAATTTTGAACATTAGGAACTTCAAACTTGTTTTAAAGATTAAATGTCAAATGTTTAAATTTCATAAACAATATTGTATTTGCTTTAATTTTAAAAGGTTCAAATTTAATTTTGCATTCTTCCTCTTTTTTGTATATATAATTATATTTAAACATAATATAATTAGTTAAATAATGTCACATCTAATTTTTTTAGCCATCTTGTAACGAGAGAATTTGTATTTGATAAAGCTGCAATCACAATTCTATTTTACTAACACCACTCAAATCCAACGAAAACCAACTGTCAAGGGTTAAATGACTTTAACCTTCTTAAATTCCTAAACCAAACTAACTCCACGGTGAGCAAAAATATTAACATCAAGAGGTGACATTTGATAAGTACACGTTGGGAAAGGATTTCCACCATGGATGGTGGGAATCACAACTACATAACACTCTAAAAATCTTTCTTTTGCTAGCTCTTAATAGCTTCTAAAAATTGATGCTCTAAAACTCTTAATAAGCACTTTCAAAATCTTTGCAATAATACTTTATATGGCATAAAATTAACACACCTTTTGTAGCTCCTTTCTTTATTTCTTGTTGTCTTGAATTTGTTGCAATGCACCTTTGTTTTTTTGCTTGTAGACTCTTCAATTTATAGCTATAGTTGCTACCCAAAATCTACTTTCTTCACCTTCAAATATGTGTTAGCTATCTCTAAAATTTTCAACTACAAATATTACCCTTTCACTATCCAAATGGGTAGTAGAACTCCTCCTTAGATGCTGCCAAAAATATGTTTGAGCTTTGTTGTTCAAATTTATTCCAAATCTATCTCAAGTCTTCTCTAAAATGCAGCTTGCTTTGTTCTTTCAATGCTACCCAAAATCATAGCTTAAACTCCTCTAATTGTTGCTTACAAAATATATTTTGGTGATGCTCATGAAATTTCAAATCTACTACTCTCTTTTGATGTCAAGCCTTCTCTTAGTTGGTTGTCTAAAGATGCTCCAAAAGCTTCTCCAAATATTTTCCAAAATGCATCTTTCTGCTTCTACTCTTTATTGTCCTGTGACCTTTCATCTTCTCCTTAAAAAATAAGTAATTTGTACTTTACAAGTCATCCTATAAAAATTTTATGGTTGTCTCTAAATCTCTCAAAACCATGTCCTCTACAATATTCTTGCTTTCTCCTAACTTCTTGTCAGATTTTGACTTTAAATCTGACCTCTTTCTTTGTCTTCTTTCTCAAGAATCTGGATGTCTTGAGCTCCTCAAAATCTTTTCAAAATTTGACAAACTTATTACCAAATCCTTTTTTCTTTTGGGCTTGTTGTCGTATGGTAACAATTGTTCCAATCTCTTCAAGTTAGGCACTCCTTCTGCTTGCAATCTTCTACCATAAACTCTACTAAAATATTTTCCAATGGTCACTACTTCAGCTTATGCAATAAAGCTTTCTCTTACCTTTTTATTTATTTAATGAAATCTTATTGAGACCTCTACTCTTGGGTATTCTAATCTTACAACCTTCAACTCTCTTAGTCAATGCTTTAATGAAACATTACCTTGTTTTCTTCAATTTTCTAATTATAGAAAATTCTTCAATGAGATTTTTCTCTTGGATCTCTAAACTCTAATGCTTTTATCTACAATAGGATATTTTTTAGTCCTTCTATCTTCAATATTCCAATATTGGAAGTTCTTCAATGTTACCTCTCCTTGGATCCCTATCTGCAATCTTCAATATTCAATCATCCAAAACTTGGAAGTTCTTTAATGTGACCTCTTCTTGGATCTCTATCTTCAATCTGTAATCTTGCAATGGGAACCTTCTTCTTGATTCTTCTGAATCTGCAATAAGGTCTCCTTATTGGACCTCCTTCAACATCTATTTTTCTACAATAAAGAGTTAATCCCTGCACTAGGAAAGCACATAGACTTTTAGGAAATAAAATATGAAATTGTTATCTATCTATTTTAGGAAGCTTCTCAACTTCTAAGAATAAATCATCTACAACAAAACTTAGACAGTAATAATTAGATATATTCAAAGTTCTAGAAATAATAATCTTCACTTGCTTGAAGAATACAAGCTTATACTGAGAGGGGGGTGAACAGTATAAGACCTCTTTTAACTTTTCCTTTATACTTCAAAACAACAAAGCAATATAGTCAAAGCAATATCAAAACAATGCACAAGATCATCCACAAAGTGACACAACAATTTTGATGTGATTCATCCACAAAAATTTTCTCTAAAAGTTATCTCAAATTTCTTTGGGAAACCTTCCCAATTACAATGTTTATGAGCCTCGGCTCAAAGGAGAAACCTTCCCCCAATCTGAATTTATGAGCCTCTGCTCAAAGGAGATACCTTCCCCTACCTCTGCTCTAGCTGGTGATCCTCTAGAAGACCTCTGCCTCCGCTGCCCTTAGCAAATGGAACTCTATCCATAGAAGACACCTGTCTTCCCTGCTCTGGCTGGAGACATCTGTCCTCAACTCTATCACTTCAAATCTGGTCCTCGAATTTGCACTAAACACATTCCTTCGGTCTAGCACAAATGTCCTCCTCCTCTGTCTTTGATCTGCACCAAACACAGTCCTTCGGTCTGGCATAAATCTGTCCTCAGGTTCTTCTCATAGAACCAATGCACCTCTGTCCTCAAGTTCTCTGATAGAACTATCAAACTCAGCTTCACAAGTCCTCTGCTAGGACCTGTCCAAATCTTCTCACAAGTCCCCAATGGAACCTATCCAAAACCTGCTCATAAGTTCATCAAGAAAAACTTTCTTGGCGTGAACCCACAAAGAGAATTGTTAGAGACCCAATGTGATTCATCAACCTCATAGAAGCATAAAGAGAATTGTTAGAGACTCAATATGTTCTATACTTAACTCCCAATCTCAATCTCAACTCAATCTCAATCTCAACAGAATAAGATAGATGTAGTATGCTTTTCTCAAGAACATGAAACTCAACCCAACAATTGCCAACCATGCAATATGTCATATAACAATGATACTCATGTTCTTTCCAACAACCAATATCTTTTCTCAACCAATTAGGGCTTCAACAACAATGCTCAAAGACAAAGTTTAACCAACATCATTCAACTCAACATTAACCTTGAAGTATTCAACCAATCACAACTAGAAAAGGAAACAAGTAGAAATCCTTTTCCCTCCAAAGATATTTGAACAAAACAACCACCAACAGAATATCACCAAATGCAAAGAATAACTTGTTCAAATCAACTCAATGGAGTAAGCCCAATATCATGTATCAAGTAAAGCACTAACGTCATCAACACAACCACTATGGAAGCAACTTATCCATCACTATCAAAACAGCCATCTAAGGGTTTTCATCATCTCAATGCAAGTAACAAGACTTACAAACATAAATTCTAGTGCCCAATGCTTCCACTACCTCAAACCAGAATTATGCATTCACCAAAATTCTCATCAAGGATAACAATGCATAAGTAGTCTTCAACAAACCAGAAACTAGGACTTATACCCAACCAAAGGAAACCTTGTTGAATACCTTTTCACTCCAATCTTATTTCAGGAAAACATACACCAATCATACTCATAAGAAGAATGTGCCCATACCTTATTGAAGTGAAGGAACCCCTTTGGAAATCTGCCACCATCACAAAATTCTTTTGCCAATCTTCACAAGGGTTAGTAGATCACTACATAATCAACATTAATCCACTTTTCAATAATCATCACCAAAGCCCTTAATTGCACAACTTCCTTATCTCTCCTAAAACCACTTGTACCATAAAATAAAATAAATCACAACATTTCATAACCTTATAACTCCCTTATTACTCCTTTTAAAACATACATAGTAAAGCTTATGAAAGCAAAATAATTCCTTACGTTTTTGTCCTTTTGTTCTTTGTTTGAATGTTTTCCTTTAGCGTTGAAAACTTTCTTGAACAAGTTACAATGATTCACCTCCACGCGGTTTTTGACCAATTGCCTTGTTGCCCTTTTCACTATCACGACTATAGCATCCCGTTGCCACGTGTATACCTATCTGCTGGAGTAGCGCAATCGTAGAGGTCTACCTACACTCCTGTAGTTAGTATGTCCAAACTATGGTATCCAACTGCAATCATCGCAAGCCTTGTGTCATCTAGATCAGCACAACTGCATCAGTCCAGCATATGAAGCTATGTCGTCCGTGTGGAAACCCTAGCACACTGCGTGAAACTGTTCCAACTTCAGCAACCATGACTTCTAGGTTTTGTTGAACCTGCTAACAGTTTTCAATGTTCACTCCTTCAGTCTTGCTGATGGATTGTTGCATGGCGTTACCTCCTTTCGATGATCTGCAATCAAAACTTTGCGACGGTGCTTCTTCTTCTGTTTGACTTCTAGCTTGACGTCTCACTGCCTTCGTCGAAGAGTTCCAGCAGGACATTCCTTTTCAACTTTGATGACTACACCCTTCCACAACGTCACCTCCATCCCACACTAACTCTCACAGAGATTTCTCCTTCGTCGTCAATGCTTGACATCTTCCTTCGCTACAAAGATGAAAATGAAATGCACTCCGATTTATATCGATTCACACACACACTAAAATGAAATTATTAGCCCCATTATATATGCACTTCGATGCATTACCAAACACGTCGACATTTCCAAACACGTCGGAAAATACTTTAATTTAATTTTAAAATATTAATTTAAATTTTAAATAAATAAAATTTAAACTAGATATTTAAAATTAAATATCTTCATCACCGGGGCACCTTTTTCAACGAAACGAAGAGCCAACTTGGGTTTTAAGAAAAACCCATTTCAAATCTGTTGTCCATGGTTTTAAATAAAACCTTTTATTTTGTCTGCCTTGGTTTTCACAAAAAACCTTTCCGCTTCTTGACATCAATGACAACATCAACACTTGAGCAAAGGCAATGTACCCAATGTACCCAAAATTGCCAACATTGCTATCTTAAAAACTAGTGGAATCAAATCTATACTAAATCCTAGTCTTCATGGGTTTTCCTTCAACCCTATGGAAATATTCTAGCCAAATAATAATCTAGAATATTTACTCTCTTATTAATCTTATTAATAGGACCTCTTCTATGGGTCTCTTGATATCTTTAATTATAAGGTTTATCTTCAAGACCTTTCAATCTCCTTCTATTCCTATTTTGTTCTTGGAATAGGTATATCCTTAAATATCACTAGTTTTCCTTCAACACAATGAGAAATTCTATCTTCTCTAATTTCCCTTTCTAGAGTTAATTTCTTTTTTCTTCTTTGGTTTCCTTTACCAAAGGTAATTCCTTTATCTTCTCTAGTTTCCCTTTCTAGAGGTAATTCCTTTATCTTCTCTAGTTTCCCTTTCTAGAGGTAATTCCTTTATCTTTACTGGTCACTTCTTAACCAGTAAAAATATTCTTTCCTTTTGATCTATATTAGGACTTCTATCAAACAACCTTGATCCAATGATGTTTACAAGTAGTGGTGCACAATGGTAAGTTCAGTTTACAAAGATGTAGTATGATTCTGGATGATAGTAGCAATAGTGGTCCCTTGTGGCTCTAATACCACTGTTAGCTTTTGATAAGTGAATACTCCAAATAATATTGCCACAAGACCAATAATAAAGTTGCAATATGAAGGAAATGATAATGCTAAGCAAATAAGCATATAAACTCAAAATCTATAATATGAAATAACTCAAAGAATGCTAATGATAAATGCTCAAAAATACTATGAAATATTATTGAATAAAGACCTCAAAATACATCATACTACATCACCTTCCATTGCTTCCATGGGTGACTCTCTCTTTGGATCTTGCTTGATATCTCTCTATTACATCAATACATCCATATATAGAATGGAATGTGACTCTTCATATGGAGGATTCTTGGCCTTCACTCTTCCTATGATTCTTAATCTTCCTACTTCATTAACACATGTACATAAGGATAACTATGCACATTTACAATACCAAAATATCATTACACACTTGTGCATTTACTACATTGCATAAAGTAAATACTTTCATCCTAATATGAGACTCTCTTTCCTAATCTATAGATATACCCATTATGACACATTGGCATGTACCAAATAATGTAATATATTTTAACAGTTTCTACTATGTACACCACAAGTTGGACTAATCTTAGGACTTCACATAGAGCTCCAAATTGTCAAAGGAATGAATTTCACCCAAACTAGCAACCGTGACAAGTTCAACTAGAGTCTCCATTGACCTCTAAAATTTTGAACATTAGACTTGCTTCAAAGTATGAACTTTAAAATTGCTTTAAAGTCCAAATGTCAAACAACGTTGCATTTTATCTAACTTTAAACCTAAGAAGTCATAATTGTACTAGGTTTTGGACTTCTAAAAGGCTCAAATTTAATTGTGCACCCTTGCTCCTCTTTGTATGCATAAATATATTTAATATATAAACATGACATAATATATCAACTAAATAATCGGGCCAACCATAACATATTTATATATTATTATCTAAATCTAGCCTAGTGCAATGAACTCACATTTAATTTCCTTAGTCATCTTCTAATGAGAGAATCATATTTGACAAAGTTGCAATCATAATTCTATTTTACTAACACCGCCCAAATCCAATGAAAACCAATCTTCAAGGGTTAAATAACATTAACCTTCTTAAATTCCTAAACCAAACTAAATCTATAGTGAGAAAAATATTAACATCAAGAGCTGACATTTGATTAATACATGTTGGGAAAGGATTTCCACCATTGATGGTGAAGACCACAACTAGATAATACCACCAATTTACTTGTTACACCACCACTTCTTGGTAAATGATAAGGATATTTCTTACATTCTTATCGTCGAACATTCATCAACATTCATAAATTTCCAATGGGTTTGGATCAATGCTAATTCAAGATTGTGCAAGAGAAACAAAACCATTCTTGTAGTGGTTTCTCACTACACTTGGGTGGTGTAAGGCCATTTGACCTCTTTTTGAAGGATGGACTTGATAAAAGACCAAATCACCCAAGGACCATGATGAAGACTCAGGTAGAATCGGATAGACCAAGCATTAGAGAAAGCTGAAACAAAAAGCTTTAAGGACCATACCTTCCTTGACAGCGTATTCCGGTGCAGTATAACCTCTAGTACAAAACAAATCGAAGGACCAATGCATCAGTCCTCTGAAATGAAAGAGTATGCGCTTACATTGTGCCTCCAACTCTGGTAGAAAGATGGGTTTCACCTTGAGGAAAGAATTTAGCCAATCCGAAATCCGCTATTTTGGGATTGAAATTCTCATCGAGGAGTATATTTCCAGCTTTAATATCTCTGCGTATAATGCGAATATTTGACTCTTCGTGTAGATATGCAAGCCCTCGAGCTGTTCCCACTATGATGTTAAAACGGGCTTCCCAGATCAAGGGATGTCTTCCATCTCCTGTCAAAAGCCGAATTTAAGTAAACCAATCGATACGTTAAAAAGAAGAGAAAAAATATTACTAGAAGAATGAGAGATCCATCGAAGAGATGTTGGTCGAGAATGTTATTTGACATGTACTCGTAAACCAGCAAGCGCTCCAGTCCTCGAGTGGAATACCCAAGCAGACGAACAAGGTTACGGTGACGGACGCTACTGATAAGCTTCACTTCCGCTACAAATTCATCCATGGCTTGAGTCATATCTCTTCCTCTCAACTTCTTAACTGCAATAACTTTTCCATCAAGTATTCCCTGCCCATAAAATATTCACACTAAACATCAAGAATCCATAACGAGACGAACCAAGGGAATGTTGTTCACTTTGCACTTTGATTTACCTTGTAAACTTCACCGAATCCCCCTTTTCCAAGCATGTTGCTACAATCAAAGTTACAGCTAAATCGCCCTCTGCACAAAACATTGTGACGGCATCTTTCTCTCAGTATTGAAGCCAATTGAAATGGTATTTACTGGTGATTAAAAAATAAAGGGCAAAGGCAGTATTTAGGATACCTGTTCCAGCATAGCTCCGCTAAAGTCGAGAACTTAGACAGAACCTAACAGTAATAATACAAAATTGACAAGAATTCAACAATTCTTACCAGAGCCAACTAAGGAAGCTCAACCTCCATGCCCTCGAAACACAAACATGATAAAAGTAAGGTTTCTCTGTAAATACATCATGGTGATTGAAATGTTGTTTGACTCTCTATTTATTGTTGGGTTCGAGAAAGTTTCTGGACCACCAAGGCTATACGAAGCGTATAATACTTCGCAAGGAGGTCAGCGGCCCACTTGATATTTGTTTTGAGGATTTGGCCAAATATATTAGAAAGACGTTTGGGTTAAGCGAGGATACAGATGTTCGGATGCTTTATAAACAACGCCATCAGACAGTGGCTGTGAAGGACGATATGCAACTAGAGGGTGAAAGCGATGAGATAGTGATTGTGAAAGCCGATATGGAATTAGAGGGTGAAAGCGATGAGATAGTTGCTGTGCAAAACGATATGGAATTAGAGGCGGCATGTATTGATCTCATGCCTGGTCAGCCACTTCAGATTATACCTCAACTCTATTCACGACACTACGAGAAGGAGGACGTCTACGCTTATGTGTGGCGGTGCCTAGGCCGAACACTGAACAAGAATTGTTGGTCAAGGAGGGCCAACACTGAGCAAGACCATATACGGTAATAGAATGTCTATCGGAAAAAAAAGAGCCAACTGCATATCGATCCCCTTTGGAAGCATTCCTTATGAGCCCGCTTATAAAAGTCTGCATCATTTGAGACAAGTAGGTTGAAATCTGCAGCGCCACAGGTATAAGAATAAAGAAACTCCTGGATCTGTGCTTTGGCCGAAGAAACTCGTGTTTTCGTAGCGCAAGAAACAGCCATCTAAATGAATTCTTACACCATTACTATCAAGGCAACGTTCCCAAATTGTCTCCCTTGCTACTTTGAAGCACTCCAAGCACTCGTTGACAGTTAAATAATTCCTACATTGAAATAGTGCATACACTGGATCCGTGTTGCCGTAGTTACTCATAGATGTAGCGAAGTGGGAACGGCCTGAGGAGATATTTGAGAGCAGGGATGTGAATATAGCAACCCGATTCGCCACGAAGGTTGTGGCTTCTACAAACGTGTATTCGGTGCAGCGGTGGTCAAGAACTGTAGTCTGAGGGTCATCTAATGCCGAAGCCGCTAAAACATTCGCTAAAACTATTGACAATATGGCCGGAAATAATAACCTGGTGGCCGCAATGATCTCAAACGAACTTCACAGGTTTTCCGTTTATTAAAGTTTGGGCATGTGTGTGGGGCTGGCCCTCTCTTGCTTTCTAATCGGTTGGCATATTCCATGATTGGAATTTCGATCATGTTAATACCTATCTGTCTATCTTGTTAGTGTAGTTTGTGTGAGTGTGTTTGTGAATAATCCCACATTATTAACTATGTTGTGGGACTTGACTGGTTTATAAACTCCAACACTTGTCATACTCTTTACCAATGGGGTAGTAGGATTAAAGGTGCAAGTCCTTGGTTCCATTTTGTGGGATTCCCCACCCCTATTAACATGAGTTTGGGCATGTGTGTGGGGGGGTTGGCACTCTTGCTTTCTAAGCGGTTAATGTGATGATGCAAGTTCAATGGTATATTCTATGATTGGAATTTCGTTCACGTTAATATCTATCTATTTGTGTGATGCTTGTGTAGGGTTATCCACCTATCTATCTATGTGACGCTTGTGTAGGGTTCTCCATCAACCTCTAAAATTTTGAACATTAAACTTGCTTCAAAGTATGAACTTCAAATTTGTTTTAAATTTTAGATGTCAAATTTGGTTAGATGTCAAATTTGTTTAGATGTTTGAACTTCACAAACAACATTGTATTTGATGTAACTTTAAAAAACTCAAATTCAATTGTGCACCCTTGTTCTTCTTTGTATGCATAATTATATTTAAACATAACATAATATTTGTTTGAAAGTATGAACTTCAAATTTATTTTAAAGTTTAGATGTCAAATTTAGATGGAAAATTTGTTTAGATGTTTGAACTTCACAAATAACATTGTATTTGATCTAACTTTAAAGACTCAAATTCAATTGTGCACCCTTGTTCTTCTTTGTATGCATAATTATATTTAAACATAACATAATATACTACCTAAATAATCGAGCCACCCATAACAACTTTATATATGTTATTATCTAAATTTAACCTAGTGCAATGAACTCACATCTAATTTTCTTAGTCATCTTGTAACAAGAGAATCGTATTTGATAAAGCTGCAATCACAAGTCTATTTTACTAACACCATCCAAATCCAACGAAAACCAACCGTCAAGGGTTAAATGACTTTAACCTGCTTAAATTCCTAAACCAAACTAACTCCATAGTGAGCAAAAATATTAACATCAAGAGGTGACATTTGATAAGTACACGTTGGGAAAGGATTTCCAACATGGATGGTGGGGATCACAACTACATAACACCATTAATTTACTTGTTACATTCCTCAACTTGCACTATGTTTTACAAGCTATACATTGTGTACAAACTCTTTCATGTCATCCTTTGTGGCATTCTCCTTACATACAATGATGATAATACCACTCTCATAGATTATGTCATAAAGTTCCTTGCCCTTTGGAAAGTATCCCCAATTTGCATTGGGTAAAGATGGATATTTTTTCCAATAGTAGTGTTGTGGATCTCATTTGCATCTAACAACAACAATGACCCCAATATCAACAATGATTTTTTAATTGTCACCCAAGAGTGATTCCATGATCCTTGCATATTTTATCTCTTCCCTCTAGTTGGTATGCACATTAGTTTCTTTATCTTACGTACTTCCAACACAAATGGCATCAACAACCCTTGTACCATCAATGTCCTTCTTGTTCTTAGCCTAAAATCAAAGCAACAAGTGTTGTAGAAGTCTATCTTAGAGTTTTAGGTAACATTATCCACTTCATAGCCCAATTTATTATACCCTTTTCTTATAAAAATATTTTAAAAGTTCTTAGAGTATCAATTCTACAATCCTAATTACTCACACACTACCTTCCTTGTGCTTTGGTTTCCTCTATCATGAAATGAGAGCATGGTATGTGGCCCACTCATTCAAAATATGTGGAGGTGTTTATATGTAGGTTGACAATTTCACTACTAAGCCCGTGCTAGAATTGACAAGGATAAAAAAAATTCATCATTGTTTGATAAATTCTTGCAAGACATGTCTATTTTTTCCATTGATTGGCCTTTTAGAAGCATCAAGTAATTTCTAGCAAAGTTTTTTTATTTCTCAAACATGAAAAATAAATCATAAATTAAACAAGTTTTCTTTCACGTAGAGACTTTCCTATTTATGATGATCACCCTAATCAACTTTTTTGAATAGATTGGCATGGTCAAAGGACCATCTATGTTGTTGATATTAGTAAGCTTTGAAAGTGCTTGAAATATTGTTCCTAACTCCAAGGTCCTTGAGAAAAATAAACTTTTGGCTTCTCAAACTTACACTAATGGCTAGATCTAAATCTTCTATTATGGTACAATATTTCCATCCATTAGCCTCACTTAGGACTCTCATATGCTAGACTCTATTTTTGTCATTGAAACCAAAAAATGAATGGGTTGCCAAGACCACTTCTTTCTAAATGATGAAGTGATAACTCAAGGAAATTTCTTGCATTCTTATCATCAAACATTCATCAACATTCATAAATTTCGAATGGGTTTGTACCAATGCTAAGTCAAGATTGTGCAAGAGAAACAAAACCACTCTTGTAGTGATTGCTCACTACACTTGGGTGGAGTAAGGCCATTCAACCCTTTTTTGAAGGATGGACTTGATAAAAGACCAAATCACCTAAGGACCGAACAAAGACTTGGGTAGAATCAAATAGACCAAAGCATTGGAGAAAGCTAAAATAAAAGCTCCAAGGACCTGTGAGTGTTTTTGAACACCACCCACATGCACTTTGACAAAAAGTGCTAAAGATAAATAAATTGTACAACATGAAAGCATTCAATGCAAAATTGGCTAAGTTTAGATATGGTCAAAAGTTTTGTACTTGACAGGGGCTCGACATGGTCCCAAATGTCCAACCTAACCAAGAAGAGTACATTTGCCAAAGTCTAGGGGAGGCCATAAATTTTGTACCTTATCGGGTCTCGATAAAGGCTCGAATACCTGGCCCAATTGAGGAGGTTACAACGGTTGAAAGATTTGTAGTCAAATGGAGCCCAAGATGGTCCAAAATTTATGACACATATAGGCAACAGAAAGAGAAATTGTTGAGTCTAGGAAGTGTTGGAAGAATCATACCCCACTAAGACCTGATGAGGTACCAAATTATTTGCCCACATCATATAGAGATCGAATTGCAAGAAAGAGCTAATTATTAATGTCGTCAAAATATTTGCACCTGTTAGAGATCCAGTAGGTTGCCAACTCTCCACCCAGATATTGGAAGCCAATAAAAGCAAAGTCTTAAGGGCACCAGATGATTTGTACTTGATCGAATCCTGAGAGGGTACCAAATCTTTGACGTACTACTGAAGTCCAAATTTAAAATCACCAAAATATTTTTTTCGATCAATGCCCGAATGGGTACCCAATCCCTAACCTGATACCAAAGATTGCAAAATAGTAAGGAAAACTAGTGTTGATGACGTTGATGCCCTTGTACCTAATCAAAGTCTTCCAAGATCCCAAATAGTTGATATCATGACTTCATAGCGCATAAGCTTGCCAATTGGCTCAATCAAATCTAGCATTGAACCACCTGCATGGAGATCATCATCATCTTATGACACCTATCAGAGGAATCTTAGTAAGGTGGTTATGTTTGTGGCATCATGCAGGTGATAGGGTAGCTCAACCAGAAATAATTAGTGAAAAGCAATAAACTAGGTGCAACTCCATACTATTCATCATGACATAAATCTTGGTCAAATCAGCAAGTCACGATGAGGTGGTTAGAGTAGCCATACTTTTGAATAATCCAATCAACTGGTACTCCCTCTGACATAACAATAATATGTTTTTAAGATAATGATATTTTTGATAATGATGATATTGTAGAAAGCCTATATATACAAGGATGTAAAATAAAAATAGGTCAGCTCTTAGGCATTTACAATTCATATGTAAAATAAAAATTGCATCTTAATACAAAGTGACTACTGTTTGGCCTCTAGTTCAATTCATTTGTAGAGCATGTATGTATGGATGATCGCTTATTTCTAATTTAAGCATGTTGAATATTTATGGTATTTATTTTGAATCTTGGATCTTCATTGTATTCATTCACTTGTCTGGAATTTATGGTATGATAAGATACAGTATATTAAAATTTAATGTTATGTAATTGATTACTAAATTGGGTAGTTTATTAGGTAGTTGGTTGTTTAGTTGTATGATTCTTGATATTTCATATATCTTGATGTTGTTTAATCTGCACCAATGTAAGTTTTGGCTTTAGCTTCTTTTTATTTCTTTTAGCACCTTTTCCCCCTCCACATTTAGGAATAGTTAGCTAGGACTTCAAGGAACCAACATCCTCTAAAGATTGACCATTGTAGTTTTTACAGCTCCCCAATCATTCAATGTTGATCAAGGTCTATGGGTACACAAACCTTTTTGTTAGATAAATTCTCTGATCAACAATTTTTGGCATGCCCGATGGAACCCAATCCTATGATATTTTATGAGAATAAAATATTGGTGATTCTCTACTCATCTTAAACTTTTATTTTAATCACCTGGAGACTCTGTCTATTTATACCTAGAAAATACTTGCATATCCATCTTTTATCCAGCCATCTTGCCTATATCTTCAAATATATGATCACAAGACAAGTAGCTAGAAAATTAGAAGAATTGATTGAGTTTCTAGAATTTCAGTTTGACAACTTCAAAATTCATCCAATCTGCCCACCTATTTCAACACCCTCTCTAGTCCTAGTTGTAGATCTGACTAGTGCAACCACTCCCATTGCTACCAATATAAACCCGATAATCCATCCTCTTGCACCAACAACAATGGCTGTAAATCCAAATCAAAATGCTTAGAACTACCCAACCTGGAATCATACCGAACATTTGAATTTATCGATCTAGAATCCCATTCCCTAGGCTACCCTAAAAGCACTACCGACATATGATGGCACTGGAAAAATGACATACGAGCATTTTCAAGATGTGGCATCACTAGCCACCATGCATAATATCCAATATAAAGACATCATGATAAGGTTTTTGGTAATGTCATTGAAAGGAAAGATGTCCTACTGGTATAGAACCTTGTTAGATCTAACTATAACTTCATGAAATGGACTAGTCGACAAATTGATTGAATAATTTCATAAACATGCAGATCCCTTCTCTCTATTTATATAGTTTACTGGTATTCAAAGACACCTGCAGGAGGAAACTATAGACTTCAACATCAGATTTAGTTGAACATAGAAAAGAGTACCGCAAGGCCTGCATCTAACTGATGAACAAGCAATGTACTACTATTTAAGGGTCTTTCACTTTGATATTAGGATGTACATAAGGTAATCCAATGTATGTACATTCTCGAAGGTTTTTCAAGAAGCACTAAAAGAGAAGAAGGACCTTATTGCTATAGGAAGACTACCTCCAAAGTTTGTGATGCCTATATATCTAGAATTCCCTCAACAACAACCATCAATTTTGGCTCCACCAAGCTCTTTTTTGGTATATACTCCATTGATCAATTTTCCATCCTGGCCACCTACTCCAAGTCCATAAGCACTACCTACTCTACCTGTAGTCCCACTACTCCTGATACCTACTATTATCCCAATATTACCAACCCTAGACTCCCAGATAGTTGCCCTTCGTGAAATGATAATAAATTTAGGAAACTCACGAATGGAGTCACAGCCTTGAAGAGACAAGAAGCTAAGAAGAAATTTTAGCCATAAAGGTTTTTTCCTATCACAAGATATTAGGCTACCTCTACTAACAAGCCCCCTAAAAAATCTAATGCCATGTACGTCAATCAAGAGGAGGAACCTTCTTCCTCAAGATCTAATTTCACTTACTGGTGCTCAACCTGCAATGACCCTCATGGTGAAAGCAAGTGCATGATGCATCAACACTACGTCCAAAAAATTACAATTGAGAAAGTAGAGAATGCATTGAAAGTATAATTGAATATGATGAGGGAAGCAAATGATTATAATTTCATGGTGCCAACTGTAGAACAAGTGGTGGTTCTTACAAGATCTAGGAAGAAACCTCTATCCATTGATCCTAAAACTTTGGACCCTTTCAAGGTACCTTATGAACCAAAAGATATTCCAAAGAAGGATGTACCTCTGCCTACCCCGATTCAAAAGGTAGTCCAACAACAATAGAAGGAATTAAATAAGGTGAAGGAAAGTAGAAGGCTAGAGACAAACTAAGATATCCTTCCCTAAATAAACACTAGAGGATTGAAGCTTCCCAAAATTATAAGGACAAATATGAGGAACCTATAAAAGAGTTGGGAAAATAGCTGGAGTCTTCTAGTTTTAACATTGTGGAATAATTAAAGAGAACTCCATCTAAAGTCGGCATGTATGATGCACTTGTCATTTAGGGACAAATAGATCTTCTACAAGTCTCTCTCAAATCAATTAAAAATAAAGGAAAGCAACAAGCAGAGCTAAATCTTGATCAAGGCCACCCTACTTCTATAACTAGGAAGAATAGGTCGTCTCCATTTTACTTATCCTTACAGATGGAAGGATGGGTGGTACATAATTGTATGATTGATTTTGGAGTGGCTACCACTATCATGCCCAAAGTCATCTATAAACTAATGGGTATGGAATACACAAGAAGAAGTGTTGCAATTAGATGACACACCTGTGAAGATATCTGGAGTAATCAAAGACATCCCCATGAAGTTGCATAGAATACCTCAAATCATTGTTATTTAGGATATTGTAATGGTGGACTTGGAACCCTATTTTAGAATGTATCTATCAAGAGAATTTACTGCTAAGTTGGGTGGTTATTTATCTCTTGGGTTATTCCCATATGGAGGTTCAATTCAAAGGAAAAATATTCAATATCTTTTCTAAGAGACCATCCTCATTTCATATAGAGAAGTTGGAGGAGGACCAACAAACGGACATAGTAAACATCACCACCCAAGAAATGAATCTGATGGAAGAAGTCTTGGAGGACCTCCAAATAGAGGATCAATTTTCCATAAGATATTTCAATGCTATGATTGAGATCAGAATAGGCACATATTCAATTACAAATCCAGAAGGAACAAAACTCACAGTGTCGGCTCATAAGAATCCCAATCAAGAGTAGATATGGAAGTTGTTCTTTGATGGTGCCAGATGCAAGAATGGTGTTGGAGTAGAAGTAGTGCTAGTATCACCAACCAAAGTAGAAAATACCTTCTCATACCGATTGACATGGAGTTGCACAAACAATGCAGCAGAATATGAAGCACTATGTCTAGGGTTAAGAAAAGCTAAAAAATGGGAATCAAGCAACTACAAATATTTGGTGATTCTGAACTAGTGGTTAATCAAGTCACAGAGAAATGTAGTAGCAAACAACATTACCTCAAGGCATATAGAAATAGGGTATGGGACTTTTTGGAATCCTTTGAAGCCTTGAACATTAAAGTCCATTCCTAGAGAACACAACACTCATGTTGA
The DNA here is from genome assembly GCA_028583015.1 of Wollemia nobilis. Taxonomy (NCBI): domain Eukaryota; kingdom Viridiplantae; phylum Streptophyta; class Pinopsida; order Araucariales; family Araucariaceae; genus Wollemia; species Wollemia nobilis. The sequence goes on along the minus strand of JAQPPZ010015288.1, from coordinate 1,774,850 downwards.
CATCTTAGCTTTTTTTGGAGCAAATTTTTGTCCAATATCCAACATCATTCATAAATCCAAGTCAATAAGGCTTGTCTATAGGCCATCGATGTTGGACAAAGACATATTTTGGTAGGTATTTGAGAGTGATGAACAAATAGTTGATTTTCTAATTTAGGAAATGAACTATGTGAGTGATCAACTGTCAAGAAGAAGATGAAGAAGGTGAAATGATTCAATTAAAGAATAATCATATCCCCAAGGGGTTGATAACTTTGGAAAGCCTATTTGACAATAGTGACAAACCATCTACCCACATAATTGAAGTTGATAGTAAGAGCTACAAAGGGGTGCAAATTGAGCCTAGAAAATATATCAACATCAGAGTATGTTGTTCAGAAGAAGAAATCAACCAGACTGTTGAATTGTGCAAAGAATTCAATGACATTATAGCTTGGACATATGATGATCTCAAGGTATATGACAAGGACATGATTCAACACACTATTGAACTATTACCAGATGCTAGGCCCTTCTAGCAGAAGCAACAACCTGTGAATCCCAAGATAGAGGTATTAATGAAGCAAGAACTCTTAAAATTGTTGATTGCTAAGATCATATACCCCATCAAGCACTCTACTTGGGTTGCTAATTTGGTTTTGGTTAGAAAGAAAAATGGAGACATCCACCTATGTGTGGACTTCTGAAACTTGAACCAGGCCTCATTAAAGGATCATTATCCCCTCCCTCAAATTGATCAGATCCTGCACATCATAGCAGGAGCCAAAATATTTTCTCTCTTGGATAGATTTTTGGGCTTCAATTAGTTTTTGTGTAAAATATGAAAATCAACACCAGACTCCATTCACCACAAAATGGGATACCTTTGTATATAAACACGTCTTTTGGGCTATCTAATATAGGTGCCACCTTTCAAAGGGCCATGGATTTGGTATTTGGTGAATTGATAAATAAAAAAATCTGAATCTATTTAGATGACATGACTATTTTCTCTCATGAAAAGAAGAAGCATATCGAGCATCTCTGGATGGTATTTGAAAAATGCAAAGAATTTGGGATATCTTTGAATCCCAAAAATTCAATATTTGCAGTACATGAGGGAAAATTATTGGGACATGTGGTATCAAAAATAGGATTGGCAATAGACCTAGATAGAGTGAAAGCTATCTGGTCTCTCTCTCTCCCACAAAACAAGAAGGGACTTCAATCATATTTTGGGCAAATTAATTTTCTTCAAAAATTTATTTCATATTTTGCTCAAATTGTGAAGCCAATGATTGAAATGCTAAAGTAGGAAGTAGATTTTAAGTGGATGGATGCTTGGAAGAAGGCTTTCAAGGAGATCAAAGAAGCAATATCTCAAGCTACGGTCCTCATTAATCCAAATTATTCTAAGGACTTTATCCTCTATGCATTTGGAGCAGAAGGGAGCTATGCAGATGTCCTAACTCAGAAGAGGGAGCAAGACGGTGAAATACCAATAGCATTTTTGAGTCAGATATTTTAGGACCATGAAGAAAAATACAATTTCATCGAAAAGCAATTTTATGTGGTCATGAAATCTCTAAAGAAATTTAGGTATTTTATCTCTCAAAGCAAGACCTTGGTGTATGTAGTACACTTGGATGTTCGAAATTTCATGATTCAAGGAGAACTTGGTGACAAGAGGGTCGACTAGGTGACAAAAATCTAGGAGTATGATGCTGAGATCAGACCAACAAAATTGATAAGGGGTAGAGTCCTATGTCAAAATTTAGTAGAATCAACCTCTCAAAATGATAACATGTCAAATTAGGCCAAAGTTGATATTGATCCAGAAATGGAAACAAGACAACCAAAAGATTGAATCGAATAGTTACATCACTATTGTACCTCAAGAAAATGTCTGGATGACTTGACTTCATCCTAAAGATTGCAGATTCAGATTGCAAGCCCAAAAATATATGTTGATCAGATATATCCTATACCAAAGAAACTTTGATGGGGTGCTATTGAGATGCCTTCTACCCAAATAACTAAAGAAGTACTATACAATTTCACAAGGATATTTTAGGTGACCATTACTCCGAATAGACTACCGTAGCAAAAATTTTGAGGGTCAAATATTATTGGTTGACTATTTTTGTTGATGCATTCAAATGGACCAGAGCCTATAAAAATTATCAAATATTTATAGGTAGAGGCAAACACCTGGTAATGCCATTACAATTGATAACCATGGAAGAACCTTTTTAATGATGGGGATTAGAATTTATTAGTGTAATTAATCTAAATTCATCCATTGGGCATAAATACATTCGAACAACAATATATTACTTTACAAAGTGGGCTAAGGTAGAAGCTACGAAGCATGCCAATCATGACATTGTGATTGAATTTATGGAAAGATTAATCACCAGATTTGGGGTCCTAGTTACCATTGTATCAGAAAATGTTAGATATTTCATAGGGGCTAAAACCATTGATTTCATAATAAACTATGAGATTTATTAGAATACCTCATCAAATTATTACCCATAGGGGAATGGTCTAGCAGAATCCACTATTAAGAATTTACTAAAAATCATCAAGAGTATTCAAGATAATCCCAAAATCTGGCACCAATTTTTGGATCAGGCACTTTAGACTGATCGGATCACAATAAAAAGGGCCCTGAAAAATTCTCCATATGTTCTAGTGTGCGGTAAAGAGGTTGTGTTACCAATAAACCTAGAGCTTCTAACGCTATGATTCATTAAAGAAAATTATCCAGATGACCTATAGTCGATAGAAAAAATGATGGTCGAGCTAGTCCAATTAGAAGAACAACGTGAACAAGCATATAATAATTTTTTCCACCACCAAACATCTATCAAGCACTAGTTCGATAGAAAATCCATGTCAAGGATACTTGAATAAGGTGACCTAGTGCTTAAATGGGATGTCAATAGAGTGAAACTCAGAGCGCATGAAAATTTTGATTCTATGTGGTCCAGACCATACATCATCAAGTAGAAGAAGGATCTAAATGCCTTTGAATTAAGAAACTTGGATAGTCATCTACTACCAATTCCAGTAAATGACCAATATCTGAAGCATTATGCTTAGAACAAATGGCACACATTTTGTACATATGTAAATATCACACGTGTACATTCCTTGTAAATAGAATTTTTGTCTTTTCTGACCAAGATGGCACTTTCCAGTGTTAATTTCCAAAAGTGGTTAGATCATCTATCGAGCTAGCATATCAAGCTGCACAACCCCTCACTGTATCCTAACTAAGCCACTAATCGATAGGTTTAAAAAATGATTGGTACATATCACAATATAGCTGTCAGATTAACAGTTCTTAGCAACCATAGGCCACCCATGATTTAACAAATATAGTAAGTTCATTGGCTAGATCAACTGTCACATATAGTGTGGAGAATTTAATTCGTAATGGTTTGTAATCTCGAAAATATATTCTAGAAATCATAGGTTTGTAAAATTGTGTAAACACAATTATACCTGGTAGGAGAAGTTATGACAAAATGTGCCCCAATTTAAGAAACCATTGGTTTTCAGAAACTGCAATAGAATATTATAGGTTGGTGACACTTCTTCCTATATTATGTGATAGACTTCAAAAATGAGCAACAAATTCCCTAAACATATTTTCCTTGGCACATGCAAATCCACCACACAGTCATTAATATCTCTTAATGGTAAAAGGCCAGTTCAAACATTACAAATTCTCTACACATTTCAAAGCACTATCCTCTTTGTAATATTTTTTTAGTACTGAGTGCAGTAGAGAGCCCTAGCCATTTCAAAGAGAATTAGTAGTCAGAAACAAAGACAAAATCAGAAATAAATAGGTAGAGGAAAGAAAAGAGTCACTACATAGAAGGCCAATAGTGAGTTATTTGATGATATGGTGGGAATCCAAGACCTAGTGCTCATAATCAAGCCCAAAATTTGGATTTCTCAAATAGGCTACAAATAAAAGGGGAAGATATATTTTGAGAAGCACAAGGCAAGTGCTCCCTTCTGTTCGAACCTTAGAAAATTCATACCCGAGATTGTGCATCCATGTCCACAACTTATCCATGCAATGGTAAAATATTATGATGTTAATACGACCACTATATGTAATTCGTAGTCTGAGACACTTTTTACCATTAGCAAGGAACTCTTGATGCAAGAATTTGCAATAGAGGAACCTTCAAGCACCAGGTTGAAAAGAATTGTGCTAGAGGATTAGAGACTATATCTGGAAAATCAATCAATGTGAGATTGGCTTGTTGAGATAGGAAGTAAATTATCGGATGATTATATAATAAAGAACAAAAGGCTGATGAAGTTCAATGAGAAACTACAACTGATATTCTCAATGCTAGTAATTATTTTGGGCATGATAATGGATGCAAATATATACCCTTATCATATGGGTATAGAAAATGTAGTTGGGTGTGCCTTCACGCATGTCACCTTAGACTGGACCGAACTTCTAGTATGCAGCATACACGAATAGTTGAAGATAATGAAAAAAAATAGGTCCAACTTATTTACATACCCTTCCTATGTAGCTTGTCTCTTCCTGTTTTAAATGACCTCAGTGAATAAATATAGCATTGAGTTATGAAAGACAGATGGACAAGGTGTGGACCATTCAGTACCAGATTGGACTCACATATTGAGGGATAGTAGTCCATATTTGGATTTTAATAGGCAATTCTTAGGATCAACACTGGCAAAAATCTATGGTAATTGGCCCCGTATTTCAGAACAAGCTATAGATATTTTGAGAGGAAAATCTTGGCAACAAGAGGACTGGTAATTTTTGGAATAAGGAACTATCATTCGATTTTTTGGTTTCTCTAGGTTCCCTTATAGCCCTATTATGTAATATTTGTAGGGAAGTACCCCCCTACAAAATCTATGTTGTCCTACCCTCTCACCCCATTACATACCTTCTTGGTCACTTCGGTCCTCCCAGTTGCTACCCAGGAACCACTACCAAAAAAATTCTCTACTATTTAGCTGGCGGAGGAGAACCAAAAAATATGGAGGGAGGAAGAAGATAAATTTGAACATTTGCAAGGGAAGGATGAAATAGCTATTGTTATAGGCTATGATATAGTGGATCCCATCAAAGAAGAAAGGATCAAGGTGTTTGCTAAGACAAAGTTCAAGAAGCCTATCTCCTTGATAAGAGTGGAATATTGGAATATAGAAGAATATAGAAGGGACATCTCTACAATATCAAAGACCAAAACCGCTCGGGCTATACATTTAGAAACAAACACATTGCTAGTACAATAAATAAAAATAGACATGATTCTAGCATCTGCTAAGAAGAAATTTGATACCCTAGAGGCCAAGCTTGCTAAGAAAAGGGTAAATAATGGTGTCGTAACAAATGACATCACTAGATTAAAAGGCTGACAAGGGTCTTTCTAAGAAAGAGGTGCAATTAAAATACAAGCAAATTAGGGAGTTGGAAGATGATTTGAAGAGGACATGAGAAGAAAAGAATAAACAAGATGCATCACTAGTTGAGGTGAAGAGAAAATTAGCAGAACAAGAGGAAGCCTTATCCATCGCTAAAAATGAGTTGCAACAGGAAAGGGATAAGCCATCCAGTTCAACAATCTCCAAGGATTGGCTCAGATAAGTCTAGGAATTTTACTAGGTAAAAATAAAAGTAGCAGTTCTTCCAACATTCCCTCCTTTTTATACGAAGCTTAAACAAGTTAGTACTACTACCAAGGAAACCAAACAAGATATAGAGAGGGAAGAGAAGGGTCTCATGACCAGATTTTAGGAAAACTCAAGAAAATGCTGAGGTATCCTAACAATTTCCTTGTTATAAAAGCACAATCCAACAAGGATGTATAAGAATAGAGGCTTCTGGCACACCTGGTCTACCAAGAAAATGAGATCATTGATATGGCAAGAGAATGGTTTACCATCATCAAAAAAGAGGTTGATGAAATGAGTATTGTTGCACAGGGTCTCAAAACCTTGGATGCACCAAGATTTTGGGATGATAAATTAGTTTGGTGTAAGCAAGAAACACTCACCCAACTATTTGAAATATAGATGAAAGACCAAAGTAAGATTGACTTGTTATCTAAGCCTCTAGATTTTGAGAAATTTTTGTCATTATTCTATATATTGTCTCATCTCCTATCAAAATTAGATCACCTAGCTGAGAGGTATAGTGACCCCCCTTATTACTATGCTGGTAAACTAAATGAACTCATCTCAGGAATAGATCAGTTTAGAGCGTACGCCTATTTCAGGTTACCATTGATAAGTATCCTTTATCATTATAAAAGACACAATGAGGAAGAGCTTAAAGTATTGGAGGTTGGCAGATGATATAATGAAAATCCTCTTACTGGGTCGGGTCAAGAAATAAAAAGAGTAGGAAGCACAAGTAGAAGAATCATGATTTTATAATGTGCTTGGCTTGGTTCTGAAATAACCTGTAGCTACAACCATATTTAATCATGAAGTTCCATTTTTAAGGGTGCATCTCATATTTTAGGTATTCTCCATTTTGTTTTTTGCTTCCCTTTTTCCACTTTTGTACATACTTTCATTTGCAATTTTGTTTTCATAATTTTTCCTACGGACCCTAGCCTGAGTCTCCTGGAAATGTTCCATCCTCCAAGTTTCCCCATGTGCAATTTTGGTTTCATTGCCTCCATCCCACTATCACTTAGTACCTATGAAGTTAAATATAGATTCCATTATCCAATCTATCACCGTAGTTTTATCCATTATTCCCTACACACTTACAAAGGCTTCAGTAGTTTATCTCTTATTTTAGTTCAAATTTTGCCACTTGCCTATGGTATATGGATAGTCAGTCTAAGTTCTCTATATATGATATAAAAAGCCCTTATGAGCCACCAAGAATGTGGGTGTTTTTTACCACCATCTACATGCAATTTGAAAAAAAGTGCTAAAGATAAAGAAATTGTGCAACATGAAATATTTCAATGCAAAATTGGCTAAGTTTGAATATGGTTGAAAGTTTTGCACCTGATCGAGACCCGACATCATCTCATATGTCTGACTTGAACAAGAAGAGTAAATCCACAAAATTCCAAGGAAGACTATAAGTTTTGTGTCTAACCAGATCTCGACAAAGGCTTGGATGCATGGTCCAGCTAAGGAGGTTGAAACAACCAAAATATTTGCAATCAAACAGACCTTGACATGATCCAAATGTTTTTGCACATATAGGCAATAGAAAGATAAATTATAGAGTCTAGGAAGTTCTAGAAGAATCACACTCGATTGAGACCCGATGAGGTACCAAATGCCTAGCCCAAAACATAAATATACTGAATTGTAAGGAAAAACTAAGTATCGATACTGTTGGAAGACTTGCACCCAACCAGGACCCAATAAGTTGCCAAATCTCTGCTCAAAGACCATAAGCCAACAAAAGCAAAGTCTGGAGGATGTTGGATGATTTGTACTTGATCAAATTTTGGAAGGGTACCAAATATTTGACCTACTACTAAAGTCCAATTTTGAAAAACATTAGAATATTTTACTCGATCAATGCCTAGATGGGTACCCAATCCTCGACCTAATATCGAAGATTATCATATGATAATAAATACTAGTACTGATGATGTTGATGCCCTTGAACCTGATCGAAGTCCTCTAAGATCCAAAATAGATGATATCATGACTTCACATCGCATAAGCTTGGTAGTCGGCTCAATCAAATCTAGCACTGGATCACTTGCATAGGGATCATTGTAATATTAGGAAACCTATAGGATAATATAATCTATCAGAGGAATATCAATAAGGTGGTTATGCTCATGGTATCATGCAGGTGATAGGGTAGCTCAACCAAAAATTATCAGTGAAAATAAACAAACTAAATACAAGTAGTAGGCTCCACACTACTCAACATAACATAGATTTTGGCCAAATTAGTAAGTCATGATGAGGCAGTTGGAGTAGCCATACTTTCAAATAATCCAATCGGTTAGCACTCCCTTTGAAATAACAACAATCTATTTTTAAGATAATGATGTTTTTGATAATTATGAGATTGTAAAAATCCTATATATACAAGGATGTAAAATGAAAACTAGTGGACTCTTAGGCATTTAAAATTCATATGTAAAATGGAGAATCTGCATCTTAATACAAAGTGACTACTATTTGGCCTCTGGTTCAATTCATTTACAGAGCATGTATGTATGGATGATAAATTTTTCTAATTTAAGCATATTGAATATTTATGGTATTTATTCTAAATCCTATATCTTTGTTGTATTCATTAACTTATCTAGTATTTATGTTCTGATAAGATACAGTATATTAAAACTTAATGTTTTGTAATTGATTACTAAACTAGTTGGTATGTTAGGTAGTTAGTTGTTTAGTTGTATGATTCTTGATTTTGCATGTCTTGATGTTGCTTAATCTACACCACTGTAAGTTATGGCTTTAGCTCCTTTTATTTATTTCAACACCCTTTTCCCCCCACACATTTTGGAATATTTAGCTAGGACTTCAAGAAAAAGGCCTCCTCTAGAGATTGACCATTACAGTTTTTATAGCTCCTCGGTCATTCAATGTTGCTCAAGGTCTATGGTTGTACAAACCTTTTTGTTAGATAAATTATTTGACCAAGAGGACCATATATCTCTTAATGAAAGGCACAATCTATATTCTGACCACAAAGCTTCACATTATGTTAGCACTAGAGTAGAATTTTGGCATGAGGATGCCCAACTAGATCAAGCAACGAAACCCATCTATCTAGCTGTGGCAACCTAAACAACCAGATAAAGCAAGAGAGGGGGTTACTATGAGGAATGCCAACCAAGATTGTTTTTGGTTAGACTACCTCTAGCTACACTTTGAAATATTAGGAGGGCAAATTTTTCTTTGGGGTCTCTTGCCCTTAAACCCCTTCATAGAGAGTTGTTGGCCCTCTGTACCCCTCAATCAAGGCTGCTACCGTTACCCTAGACCCCATAGGATATGCAAAGATGTATAATTCCTTAGGTGAATGGTCTTTTCTTTGAAAGGAGGTACAATATTTAAAACACCATCATTAGACCTCCAAAGGAGCAATTATAGATATGTTAGCATTAATGGTAGGAGATCTTTGCAGAAAATATCTAGCATGGGTAACACAATCTCACGTACAACAACTCCAGGACCAAGCAACCTTGAGATTTGGTACCATCAATGCAAAAGTACTATGAGTGAGATTTTTGAATAGGAAAATTTTGAATTCAAAAGGGGAGATACCCCATGTAACCTATAAATATATATTCTTCTCATTGTATCTATCGAAATCCATCCATCCTCCTAAGGAGTGCTTTCCTTCGTTATCCCTTGTATCTTGACTTGGCTAAAGCCTTGAGTGGTCTACCAAGTAGTTTTCAAGACTCTTCCCTCTATATTTATGTAACTCAAAGTTCATGTTAATAAAGAATCTATGACTATTTGTTTATCCCTATCCTAGTTTTAGCATGGTTGTTTTGTTTTTACTACATGCTCTTGAAAGGGGCATGTGTTCCTCATGCACTATCGACCACCATGCATGTGTTCACCCAAAATTGTTGGGGAATTTGTGAAGTCTTATTAATTTTTTATTTGGAACATCACCACCTCTTAGGCTAGGCTAGATAGGTTTACATTTCTCACATTATTCTACTTTTCTTTACATTTCTTGTGTTGTATTACTTTTTGCAATTTGGTTTGTGTCTCATCTTTCCCTTTTCCCCTTTGAGGTAGCTTAGGCTAGGAGTAGAGTAGCGTGATGGAAGAAAAATTATGAGTACTAAAGAAGAAATCTATAATCAAGGAATCGACCTTCGATGAAAAACCCTAGAGGTTGTTTTATGGGAGTCGCATCCCACAATCTCCTAAACTTCCTAGGATTGATACCCCCACACTAGGCGTAAGGCACCAAAAATATACCTACTCGATCAAGGTGGTGGTAGACACCGAGGCTGCAATTACAAAGGTCATGATACACAAGGAGCACAAGGGGGTCAATGTTGATCGTATAATAGTTTAAACTAGCATGCTCGATGGGATACAAACTTGATATCATCTATCCTTTGATCCAAAATTCAAGCCATAAATTTGATGAAGATCATAATCGTCTAATTTTTGAAGCACTTTAAAATCACTTAGCAAATTTACTGCTAAATAAGAACCTATAAGGAGAGAATCCATTATCCTAGATGAGGTTACAATGGTAACCTCTATCTAACCAACTCTCTCACCCACTTGGTGACTCTGTTGTAAGAAAGAACCTAAGGCAATCACCAAGAAGAGTCCAATGTTAAGGTTCTGGTGAAGGCCTCGATCCATCTACTTGAAAGAGCCTGAAGCTCATTCACCTTTGTTGCAACCAAGAAGTTTGGTATGGTTTCCTTGTCAATACATTTGGTCAAAATAATGATAGAAGTAGGTTGAAACCCCTTGAGCCACTAGTTGAATTGGAAGAGCTACCAACATCAACACTTGAGGTTCTACCTAAATATAATGGTGAAGGCCCAATATCTCTATTGGAACACCTATAGGATATGGTCTTCATGTACTAGATACATGATGTCACCAAATGGGACATGGAACTCAGGTTATTGGTAGCCTCATTTTGAGGGAAGGCCCATCAAGATTTTGATTTCCTCCCTCCCCTTTCCATCAATAGTTGGGACTAGCTATCTAATTTCATCATGGAGGTGTTCATAATAGAGGTAACCATTGAAGAAATCTAAAACCAACCAAAAAATCCATTACCTCCCCAAAACGATCCTACCCCCTCTGGTGAATAGTTCATCCCACTTCAAAGCATGAATTGGACAAAATCAAAAATTTGGTTGGATCCACCCCTAGAAGAACCTAAAACCAAAGGTCACATCCACCTTAGGGAGGTAGTTTAGTTATGGTTGCATGCCAAAACCAAATATCCATGGACCAAGGAGAATAGATCGTATACTTTTAGAAGTGATGGTGGAGGCCTTAGTCTCTAGGAGTATGAGCCACCTAAGACAATTCCCAATGCAATATCTAGAATAAGCCTAGGAACTCATTCTCTGATATGGTCAGCCAATAAGAGCCTTTGGAAAGTAGAAAGACATGTTTTTAAGAGGATGAACATGTACAAGAAGTAGAATATTGGGTCACTTTGGTTCGATCATTGTTGATTCCAATAAAATGTGGACACGTGATAAACCCGACACCTAGAAGGGTACCAAATTTTTTGTACCATAGCATAGATATCCAACCTATACAAATAAATTTGGTGATCTCATTTATCACTTTCATATTGGTAAAACCAAGTAGTGACATGTAGAAAGGAGAAATAGATCAAGGCCAATGCATGGATAAGGCTTGGGAGGTGTTCCCAAGGAGTTCACATGAGAGGAGGTTGCATAGACTATAGAGACTAGGACATCAGTGAAGTCAACATTGTCATTGATTTACACACAATAAATATCATTACAAAATAAATATTTAGGGTGGAAAATGATGATGAGTTACCTCAAAATTGGGAATTCTATATAAGGATTCTCACCTCGTAACATCCCACCAATCCTTAAAGCAACTCTTCAAGCAAATTTTTTTTCGTGTGTCTACACAACTAAAAGAAGAGGATTTAGGGAAATATGAGAGGATTAGAAGGTCCTTCCACCTTCAAGGTAGTCAATGCCATGAATATTCTTGAGATGCTAGTAAGAGAAGCTTTATAGAGCAACATATTGAAATCTATATGCCATGGAAACAAGGTTATGCATAAGGGATCAAACCTAAAATGTAATTATAAAAAAATGTGAATTTGTTTCAAAATCCAGGCAAATTCTTAATAAGTAGGATACATGGATAATTACCTTTATTTTTCACCAAAAATTATAAAACAATCATGAATTTGATAGTTGTGATGAACTGGTTGCAAAACAGGGTCTGATCATAAACCAATTGCAAAAGAGGGTTTAGTTGTAAACCGATCATAAATCAGAATTTGACCTTAAACCAGTTATAAATCAAGGTCTGACTATAAATCGGTTTCAAAACAAGGTATGGCCATAAACTGATTGTAAAACAAGATTCGAATGCAGACCGAGTGCAAAATAGAGATAGGATACGGGTTGGGTGTAAAACAACATATGATTGTAAATCGATTGCAAAACAAGGTTTGGGTGTAAACCGATTGCAAAAAATATCAGGGTGTAAAATAGTGTCCAAATTTTGGCCAGCTACAAAAATAATTTGGATGCTCAACAAGTGCATAAAAGTCCAATTATAGGCTAGGTGTAAAGCAAATTTAGGTACGAATCGGGTGCAAAACTTTTTCTAGATTTAGGCCGAGTGCACTAAGGTTATGTTGCCACATGTCAAATGGTTGGTTACCGCCTATGCATATCGAATAACATGTTGCCATGTGACCACCCCAGTCAATTCTATATATAAAAAGGCATCTACAGTTGTTTTTAAAGTTTTTTCCTTCTTCACAAGATCAGAGTGAACCCTTCCCTCCCCAAATGACCATTACCTCACACCTTTCCAAAGTAAAGTTTCCCTTGCTACCACAACTTCCAGCAATGGCCACCACTTCCACAACCTCTCAAAAAATTATATTCAAAAACCAAAATTGCCCCAAAATTTTAGACCTGTTAACCACCCTTGGTTATGACCTTTCATGGGTCACTGACGTAGGTTTATAGGGTTTGATTTCAATGCCCCATTTTAGGATAGATAAATATGTTCTACACAATATCATTGAAATTTATGATAATGATCTTGTGACTATCAATCTCATAGTACATAATAGAAAATTATATTTTACCATCAAACCCACTGACATCCAAATATTGATAGGTCTTCCCCATAAGGTTTTTTCTCCTGTTTCATCGAAGTTCATGCTCTCTTCCATTGATAAAGCTTAGTAAGATATCAGCTATAATATCTCTTTTGAATTGTTATGAAGTATAATTTTTGTCGCTTGATTCTCTAAAATTTCACAATTTAAAATTTGTTATTTGTCATCTAACTATTTTTTTAGCTTCTGTGAAAAATTCAAAAAGAGGGTTAAAAAATACCTCTATTATACACTCAGATCTAAAGGCAATTCTTGAGTTCTTCCAAGAAATATTGTTTTTACATGGAAGAACAGATATTCCATTCTAGGTATTAGCCTATATGGTTCACTGGCTTCACCACCAGTAATTCAACTGGTGTACATATATTTTGGATCACATCAAAATAGAGCTCCATAGTATTCAAACAAAATCAAGGACCATGGTGGCCATAGTAAATTATATTTTAGGACTTTATTATGAATATTTTCATAATTTGCAAGATATTGGTGTACCGACTATAGTGCACCCAATCTTACAAAGCATTGCCATGGCACAAGAGGTGAAGGTAATTATTCTATTTTTTACCATCAAATAATTTTTTATATTTTAGCACGTTTTCAAATTTTAATTTTTTATTTACACCTAAATGTAGAGTAAGGCAACCATCACAAGGATAAAATAGGATGTTACTGTAAGGGGTCACATGCTAGAGGCCAATGGTGATTCAAAAGACACAGGGTCTGAAGCATCACCATTGTAAAGTTCTCCTAAACGTTTGAGGGTTGTGCAATGTGAATCTAGTGAGGCCACACCAATGATAGGTAAATTTATTATTTTGAGCTTCTTGATTCATTACCATTACTGCTTAGTTGAAATTATAATATATTTTTTTCATATGTTTTCAGTGTTACACTCCACCCTCCCGCACCCGCACTGATATGCTTTCACAAGCTGAAGAGTAGCAATAAATCTCATCATCGGGTAAGTTTTTTTTAATAATATGTATTAATTTTATCCACTTTAATTTTCTTTAACTTTATCTTATTATAATTTATTTAGGTGCCTCCCCGCTATTTACTCAAAGAAGGTAGAAAATGATGTTTTCACCACCACCACCACCTCCACCATGATAGAAATTAATGAGAGGTCAATGCAGGGGTGGAAAATAACTTGTTGGAGTGAGATCGTGGGAGGCACCAATCCATACAATGTCTACATTTCAAAATAAGTCATCATAAATAGGTTATTCATTGCAATAAATTTTGAGCTTAGGATTAGATAAACCTCCATTAGAGAAGGATTATCTTTTACAAGGTAACATTAAAGGGTTTAAAGCAACAAATGTGCTTCAAGCACAACAAACATAATAATTTCCTAAAGCTCAGTAAACCTCATCATCATCTTCTAACACCAACGACCCTGGTCCTCAAACTAAGGATAAAAAGGTTCATTTTTTCTAAAAAAAATAATGGTTGATAATTGTCACGCACTAGTCAAAGACAATTTTCTTCAAAATATAAAGGAACCTTTGTCTCAAAATTAAGATACATAAGGAGAATCTAGATACATAAGGAGTGACTGAATCTATCCTTGAACCTTTGTCTCAAAATTAAGATATTGTAAAAATTTTAATAGTTGAGAATAAATTTTTTTGTATTGCTATCAATAATTTTGTACAATGTATATTTTGAATGCAAATAATGAAAAAGACTTTTACTGCTTTTAAATTTAAAACTATTCAATTATATTTAATATTGTAATCACAAATAATAAACGAAATATTATTGTGATATAACTTAGTTGTGCCAATACATTAATATCAATATATTAACAATACTATAATATAAAATATAAGGTTTTATGAATGAACACAGTTAGGACACTACGAAGGCTAAAATATTAAACATATAATTTGAAAAACAATTTTGTGATATAAATCATAAAATACAATTCAGGTACCTAAAACAATGTTGTGATAACAAATAAAGTCAAATTTATCAATGAAAATGATAACTAATAAATTCAAATTTATCATAGTTGTGAAATATTTGAAAAATTATAATTCAGGAAGCTAAAATAAATACTTCTCAGCTTCTCCAGAATCACTTTTAAGCATAGAGGATATCTGTGTCTCCACCATATGGTCACTACAAGCATATCCTTATTATTGTGCTTATTAATGATACCCCTTCTATCTGCTAGGGATTTTCAGTATGCTAATGCTCTATCATAGGGAAATTTGTCCAGCTCATTTGATGACACATAAATTCTCAAATAATTTTCCAATTTTTTATCCAACCTATTACGAAACTTGGATTTAATAAAATATAGTGCACTAAAAACCCTCTTATCTTCTATAGATCTCAAAATAATTGTTTGACATAATTCATATAAACAACAATATTTATTTATTGTATCTTGTAAGACACTACTTGAATACAATTTTTTCTATAAATGTGTAATGGAACTAGGCTTATGGAAGTTACTCAAAAGTGATATATGATCAACCATTGTCATTTCAAAATACGATAATTATTGTATTAAAAGTTTTTTGTTGAGAATACCTTTGATTTCAACACCATTGACTCCCACACTTTTAGGAAAATGTTTAGAATGTGTACTCATATATTTAACAAACAACTCATTTATAAATTTGTAGTCTTTAGAAGAACCTCAAAATATGGGGCTAACCACACCCATGGCCTCAAGCAGCTTGTCTCTTCAAAACTGATCTTTTATTTCTCTTGTCAATGATTCTGCTATTTTTAACAATTTAATCTTAGTATTTTGTAAAATTACTTCAAATCCATTATGTGTTATGGAAATTTGTTCAACATCATCCATAACTATATTTAACCATCTTTCAAAACAATAAAGAGGTATCATATTTCCATGAACATTAATACAAAGATGATCATTGATGTCAAACTTCAAAAATCTTTTTGGATCATTCACGTTAGTTACTGTTTTCCAACTATCAAACAAAGGATCTATAAAATTTCCTCTAGATAAGTATATCTTGTCAATATGCATACAAATTTGTTTTCTTAACCTGATGAAATCAATAATATATATGAATCTTTCTTTTTCATTTTTAATCAATCTATTCATTTCTTAACATTGGAAGAATACCACATAATGTTAGAAGTGTTTCCAAGTTAGTCAAATGGTATAGAAAATATTTTACCTTATCAACTACCCTACAATTTTTATACATAAACCCTGTTAAGGATGGATTTTTAATAAAAACTTTGTATGCAGGTTGGTACATTGAAATCCACCTTGTATCCACATCTCTTAACAATTTTCTTCCTTTTGTAACTCCTAGTGCAAACTTTTGAAACTCTGAAAACTTTTTTGGACTACACAAAAAATAAAAATGTATTTCGTGGATGACTTCCTCCACTCTTGCAACATTATCAAAAGTGCTCACAATTTTATATGCAAGATTTATTCTATGAGCCATACAATGAATGGGTATCAAATACAAGGTAATTGATATTTGAAGTCAAACACCAAGACCACTCTTGTGTACTTGCATTGGAGCAGCACAATCAGTCCCAACGCATATTAACTTTAAGGCTATTTATATATCACTCATTCTCATAATATATTTTAAACTAGTTACAACAAAATTATAGAGATTTTTCACATTAAAATTTTCCACCATATTATGTAAAACTAGAAAACTAGGATGTCTTACATAATTTTGGAATGTGTAAACATGCATACAAATCCAAGTTATGTTATCAATAGACGTAACCTCATCAACTGAAAGTGAAATAAATTTGGCAAGTTTTACTTTCTCCCTTAGGTCCTCCTACTCAACCATTGATAGACATTTTGCAATTTTCCAACCAGTTCAATCTGACCAATGGGAACTAGGAAGGTTTTTCACATCAGCTAGCTAAAATAGGTGCGTATAATAAATAAAATCAGATATTGATCTACCCTTTTTAAGAATACTATATATAAAATCAAACTACAAACTTTTTTAAGCTAAAGTGGTCTTATGAATTTTATGAAATTGGGATTGAATCGTTCCACATTTCTCAATAAGATATTGTTGTAGCTTCAATTTTTTTCATATTCTTTTGCATATCTAACATGCATGTATTTTGATGCATCCTTCCACATAACTATTTTCTTAACGGTTCCATCACTTTCTGGAATTGTTGAATAAACTTTTCCACAATATTTTTCTATTGTATCTAACTTCAGTTGCATCTTATGATCCTTACCAAGTTTCTAACTACAAATTATGCATCTACATTCTGTTAGAATGTCATTTTTATTCTCTGGCTAGACTGGCTCTATAAAGGGATAATTTGATAACAGATCAACCTTAAAAGATTTGCCAATAGTCCATCTAGTTAACTTTCTACATTTAGTTTTTTGGCTTGCAGATTCCCCTGAAGTTTGTATTGTATTTGATTTATCACTTTCTTTTTCAAGTGACACATCATTTTGAGAAATATTTTCAAGTGTTTTTTGGATGTCATTGTTAAGAGAATTTTCATGTGAAAGCATCTCTTTGTGAGGAATATCTTCAAGTGGGGGCATATCAAGGCCAACAATGTATTTTGCATACAATGATATGCTTTATCACTATTATATGTAAGAGACTATATTTTTACAAATAAAAAAATATTCATATCAATATTCAATAAATAGAATATAAAACTAAATGTTTAGAAGGTAAAAATCATTTGTACCTTTAATTTTTACAAATGACGATGGCTCGTTGGATTTTGATATATGGCTAAAATATTTGAGGATAATATTTTTAGCAAAAGATTTACCTCTCTTCTTTCTATCTCTAGTAGGTGTCGTTTTACTTGTAAAGAAAATATTTTTCATTTTAGAAAATTAATAAAAAATTTAACATATCTTACTACTATAAGGCCTCAAAATAATATTGTAACTATAATAAATAGAGGGATGGCTGGTTAAAAATAAATACCAATTTCCATTTAGGCTTTATCATGATATTTTTAGTACCTACCACTACTTTGTTTTCTAAAGATAGACAATTATTTGCACTTGTATTTTTTAGAGGACAAACAAAATTAATATATAAATTCAAATAAGCAAACATATATTGGAATTTCTATAATTTAAGAAAAATAATATATATAGATACAAAATAAAATTACAAATTCAAATATAAAAAAATACTATATTATAGTATCAAATGATAGAAACTCATAGTCTTAGTGGAATAGACAGAGGATGACAATTTCTTAAGAGGTAGTCACCTAGCTAAAGAATTCTAGAAAACACTCACTTGTGTAACAAAGAAAAACAAGGGGAAAAGGGGAAAATATGGGAAATAGAGCATTTACCTATTTGCAATATTATGACAGAAAAATAAATCTTACTACTACAACTCCTTGAACTCATATTCTCAAAAAATAAGAGAAACTAAGAATCATGATGTCTTAAGAGAAATAGAGAATCACAGTGTCTTAAGAGAAACAGAGAATTAGAGTCTCTTAAGAGAAGGTCAGCTAGCTGAAAAATCCATCAAAACATTCACATGTGGAACAAAGGAAAATAGGGAAAAACATGAGAAACAAAGCATTTACCTATTTGCAATTTTATGATAGAAAAATAGATCTTACTACTACAACTCCTTCAACTCATATTCTCTAAAAATCAAGAGAAATAAAGAATCATAGTGTCTTAAAAGATAAAGAATCATAGTGTCTTAAGAGAAGGATAGCTAGCTAAAAAATGCATCAAAACACTCACATGTGGAACAGAGAAAAATAGGGTAAAACATGGGAAACAAAGCATTGACCTATTTGCAATAAATGATAAAAAAATAGCAAAATAAAAACCTATAAATTTACTACAAAAATAGATCTTATTATTACAACTCCTTGAACTCATACTATCTAAAAAACAAGAGAAATAGAGAATTAGGGTGTCTTAAGAGAAACAAAGAATAATAGTATCTTAAGAGGACAACTAGCTAAAATGCATCAAAACACTCATGTGGAATAGAGAAAAATAGGAGAAAAGAGGGAAACAACAAAATAAAAACCTGTAATTTTATAACATAAAAAATATGTCACTACTACAACTCTTTGAACTCATATTCTCTAAAAAGAATAAAGAGGTAAAATTTTATACCTTTATTTTTCATGATCGATTCATCGCCAGAATCAGATTTGGGTGCAAAACTAGTTTCAGGTCCTTTTCAAGTGCAATACAATGCCTGGCCCTATCTGGGTGTAAAGCAAGGTCTAGCCTAATATGGGTGCAATTAGGGTCTGGCCCGACATGGGTGCAAAGTAGGGTCTGACCTAGCTTGAGTGAAAGCTGGATCTAGCAACCATTCAGGTGGAAAATAAGGTCTAGATATGATTCAGGTGCAATACAAGGTTCAATAGCCATTCCTATGGAAAACTAGGTTTGGATCCAATTCAGTTCCAAAATGGGGTTCAACAATCATCCAGGTGGAAAACTAGGTTTGGATCCGGTCTAGGTGCAAAGCAGGGTCTGCCTTTGTATGAGTGAAAAGTAGAGTCCATATTTGGTCTTGGTGGAAAACTTAGTCTGGATTCTATCTGGGTGAAAATGGTTTTGGATGAGTTACGGGTGGCAAAGTGTTCTGGATACAATTTGGGTGTAAATATAGTCAATGAAATTCAATGAAATTTTGCAACAAATCAAATATTTCAAGTCATATTTTCTATTTGAAGATTTTACTTTTCATTGTTGCTGGTTAATTTTTGAATAACTTGAATTTTTTACATGAATAAGTATTTTTTTCGCATTATATATATATATATATATATAATTTTGGTATAAGAGGTGAATTTTTTGGGATAATTAAAAAATTTATTATTCCAAGGCAAAAATGGTCCTCGATTTAGGCAGGATTTTTGGCAATATAAAAAACAATTAGTAATATTATTATCAACGTGTGGCGAGCCGACCCTTAAAAATTTGTTTTATCCAAAAATTTTGGGGGAATGGGCTGAAGTCCAAGGGCCTCCAAATTCACCAATTTCCATTTTTGAAAATGCTAATATTCATGAATTAACAAAGATTCACCACTATGCATAACCCTACATGGAAATAAGCTAACTCATTGATACAAACAAGATAGTGACTCATAGTCTTTATTGTGTTAGCTAAGTCTAGCCTTATGAAAGCAAGGATCCCCTTAGCTGACACCAAAGGGGCTTTAAGTCACATATCTTTGGTAGGGTTACTTCCTAAAAATTGGTCTAGCACCCATATATCACTCTAGTGTATGGGTATGAAAACTAATTCCTCCATAAAATACTGGTTTTAATTTTTTAATAAATCTAAGAATAATAGAGGAGGAATAATAGACTATGGCTTATTGCACAAGGAATCAACACCACCAAAGGATGATGGTGTTCTACATGAGCAATGACCAAGCTCTTGTAGGGATCTAGCCCCCTTTGGCCCAAAAACTAGTCATCCCAATCATAACGTAGAGAAAAGGGGAATCTTTGGACCTTTGTAAATATACCATAGTTATCCAAGGTAAAGGTCTAGAGAATTTCAAGAATAGCACTTCTCCAAATTTTGACCCCACATCCAATGGATAAGATGATGACTTTTTGGATTCCTTGTCTTCATTAGACTGAATATCCCCTAAGAGTTTACAAAATTGTAGTTATTTCTCACTACACTTGGGTGGAGGAAGGCCATATGATCCCTTTTTGAAGGTTATATCGAATAAGAGATCAAAGCACCCAAGGATTGAATGAAGACTTAGGTAGAATTGAACAGACCAAAGCATCAAAGAAAGATAAAATCTCCAAGGATTAAACCTCCCTCGATGAAAAGTGCAGTCAAGATTCTAACTACAAAGCTTCACATTGTGTTAGAACAAAAGCAAAAGTTTAACCCGAGGTTACCTAACCAAATCAAGCAACTAGATCCATCCAGCTAGCAATAGTAATTGAAACAACTAGATAAAGCAAGAGAGGAGGGACTATTATTAGTAATGCCAACTAGACCAAGAGATGATTATTTTTTGTCAAAATACCTCTAGCTACGCTTTGAAATATTAGGAGAGCAAATTTTTCTTTGGGGGCTCTTGCCCCCAAATCCCTTCATGGAGGGTTGTTGTCCCCCTATACCCCCAACCGAGGCTGCTACTACTACACAATATCTCATAGGATATGCAAAGATGTATAATTCCTTGGATAAACAAACTCTTAAAGGAGGTATAGAATTTAAAACACCATCAATAGACCTCCAGAGGAGTGGTCATGGATCTAAGAGCATTAATGATAGGAGATATCTATAGAAAATCTCTGGCATGGGCAACACAATATCACCTCCAACAACTCTAGTACAAAGAAAACTCAAGATATAACACCATCAATGCAAAAGGACTAACTGGGATTTTGAATTCAAAAGGGAAGATGCCCTATGTAATCTATAAATATACAATTTTATTCTCATTATAACTATCAAAATTGCTCCATCCTATTAACAAGTGCTTTCCTTCATTCTCCCCTATGTCCTGGCTTGGCCCAATATTTGAGTGGGCTATCGAGTAGTTTTTGAACCTCTTCCCTCTATATATGTAACTTAAAATCCACATTAATAAAAAATATGTGACTATTTACTTCTATGTATTAGTTCTAGTGTGGGTGTTTGTAACAACCCAGATCTAACACACTTGGTTGTCTTTTCCAGTCTTACACACTAGATTCACAAAGTGAAAATTTTTGTTGGAAACAAAGTTAGACAAGACTCAAGGTGGAAATTTACTTGATGATCACCTAACATTTTATTAGTACAAGGTATAGAAAGCCTAATTTTGGGAATACTGATCGTTGTAGACGGTCTCCCATGTGGATGATATTGGCCAAATCCTATAGAAGGTGCCTTTTTGTAAACCTATATTCTTATCCATGAGAGTTTTGGTTCATAGTTTAGGTTATCCTCTAGGAATCATAACACCTAGAGGTTGGACACATACTCTCCTCATCCCTTAGCATAAAGGACTTAGGTTCCTTTGGACTTAATTTCTATCCTAAATTTTTAATATGCAAGGGGTTAACATAATATACCTTGTACCTAGATGAGGATCCTACTTCAATTTTATCAACTAGGGCCCACCATTACATTGGCTCAAGACCAGGTATCACTTTTCATAGCACGATTAATGATGAATTGTCCCATACCAACTCACTGCTAAGAATGCTAGATATCTCCTAATCATACAATGAGCAATGGATCCATCATTGTACTACTTGTTTAGCGACCTAGAGGTGGCATTCCATATCATCCCTTGTTACCTTCACATCTTGACCTTACACATTAAGAGTATAGCTGCTCCCGAATCACAGTGATCACCTCACTTGTAATCATCGATATTAGGTGTTAATGTTTTACCATCCTCCACGATGGATAAATAATCATCCTTCATGATGAAAATATTTAAGGGGGGTTTAACCAAGGTAATATAGGTCTTCTACTTTAGTTTCCTTAAGTCCAAGGTTATGTATAAATTTCATACCAAAACATCAAAGTTCACATATATTAATTTATAAATAGTTCTCATTGCAAATTCGAAAGAGTCTCATAAAATGATATTCCTATGAAAGGTATAAGATTATTATTTATACAAAAAATACACCATAAATATATTTTATTTCTAATGATGCAACTTTAATCAAATAATAACCAATATTAAACTTAATTTAAGCTACCTATTTAATTAAGCATGTCACATTTTAAGTATATTATTTTATTCTACTTCTCATGACGCATTCTCAACATATAAAATCCAATAATTATTATATTTAAAAGTCTCCCTTATATAACTGAGCACATAATCTAACTATCCAAATTAAATATTATAATCTAAATATATTTACCGAACCACCTTAAAAGACTATACTTCATTTATACAAATTTTACATTTTCCATTACACCCATATATAAGAAATCGAAGGTCTACTTATAACGAAATTAAAATAACCCAAAAGGTATTAATTAAAAATTCATAACTATGTAGAGATGTTTGAGTTATGAACCATGCTTTGTACAAGCATTGGAATTTTTAATTTTGATTTACCAATTCAATATCTTCTCTCATACTTTGCAATAAAAGAGTAATTCAAACAATTAATTGAATATTAACAAGAACTTACATAGCCAAACACATAATAATGACATACTTTCGGTCTTCATGAAATCATACAACTGAAACATTCGTTATACACTCATACTAAATTAGGATGTTTTAAACCATTCTAGGGCGACATTTGAACTATGGCAAAAATAGGGCGAATTCAAGTGCAGAGTGGGAACACTAGTTTTGATCTTGGATTAACTAAGGTGCCTCCATGAAGGGCTCAAATAATAGTAATATGATATATTGTGACTCAATACTAAAATATTTTTGGTAGTACACAACCGTTAAGGCTATAATTTTAAAAAACCTCCTCTAAACTAGTACTTGAGAGAAAAATCAAATAACAAAGTTATTTAAGGGATAAAAGCAATTATTAATAATATTCACTAAAATTCTCTAAACCAAGACTCTTCTATTATATACATTGAACAACCAATGCATCCTTAGGACATATGCATCACAAGAAAATTTACAACACCACAATAAATTTAAGTAATAACATCACCCTAATCAGGGTTATGCGTAAGGGGTTGGACTCAAAATGTACTTGTAAAAAAATGGTGAATCTGAATCAAAATCAAGGTGAATCATGGATAATTCTAAGCAAATCAAATTGAGCATCTTCACACTAAAATTTGGGGCATTTGAAGCCCTAAAATGTAAGGTCATATTTGGGACCACTTTTGACCTATTAAATCATCTTATAACTTCATAAAAACACCACCATTAGATCAAGCTTGAAAAGAGCTTTCCAACGAGTACAAATATGCCTATGTTTGGATATATATTATGACAAATTGACCCTAAGAAAAAATTGATCCTAAAAATTTTAGGCGAATGGGCCGACGTCGAGGGTCCTCATATTCGCCAATTTCTAATTTTGGAAATCCTAATATTAGCCCAATTGGCAAATATTCATCACTATGCATAACCCTGACCCTAATGGATGTGTGTCACTATAAGAGGAAAATTCAACACTTTATTATAGCTACAACAAAATAAATTATCAACTTTATTATAAAGCAATGGGAGAAAATTATACTTCCATAGCAGGGCTTTAGGAAAACTAGAATAAATAGTCAGGTTGGTTCCATAGACATTATGTAAATTTGGAATTTCTAAAACTTAGAATATATCGAACAAGACCCATATGATATGTTACCATCATTCGAGAAAGGTTGTACATAGACAATATTTTTTATTTTAATAAAATAGCTCCATTTTAGTCAATTATAACATTCACAATTATTGGCAGAAACAAAACGAGAACTGTCATCAACACAAATACTATTACCTCTAGGTAAATGAGGTCTAGGATAATTAAAGTTCACAAAAAGATGTTTTTCTAGATATGTTAATCAACATGAAAGATAAAACAATTATAAATCCCACTAATCTAAAATGAACCGCTCATCAATTGTAATCATTTTGAAAAAGTAAATGTTCTTAATTCAAGGGGACATCTTCCTCGGCCTAGCTAGATTTTTTTTACAAATATGACATACAATAATACATAAATACACACATTGGACATCTTGTATTGAACTGTTGAGCTTTCAATGAAATTTTTCCATCGTCGACACCAGAACGGGGTGCTTCTCTACATCATAACCCGTTGGGATTTGTTGAGTGGTATTTTCACCCAATTGTGAAAGTACACTCTCCCTTAGGATTTGGGTTCCAAATCCCCTCTTGCAAAGAAGTTAAACAAACAACTTCTCCAAGGTCTCCGCTATATTAGCATTTGCATATGTGTATTAGTAATCTCAAATAAAGATATTCAATTTTAAATGCTTGGAACACCTTAGTGATTGCAAGTAAGCTGTAAACAAGGGGCAATGTTGGTTTATTTTACCATGAAACTTTAGTGATTGTTCATTGAACCAAAATAAAGCAAATGTGAGTTGGCCCTCATATGACCACGATGTAGTGCCTTAATTCCTTTTATCTTGAGGGTTTTAAAATAGATTTTATCTTCTTTATTAAGTCCAAATATGGCTTCTTATCATGAAGATGAAGATAGCTTTCAATGTGATCGATAAACCATCCCTCTTTGGTGAAATAGGTTTTCACAAAGAGGCAATAATTTATGGCCTTAAATTAAGGACTTTAAATGTCACTTTAACTTATCCCTCTTAAATGAAATCAAATTTTCATTAAGATGAACAATTAAGTGCTTTGAAGAAATGACCTTCAATGTAATACTCAAATTACCCCTCTTTCGTAAAATTAGAATTTTTATGAAGAGAGGGTAATTTTAGGCTCAAAAATGGAAATTTGTGAAATGCCATAAAACATAACTCCTTCAATGAAATTGGAATTTTCATGAAGGGAATGTCATCATAGGCTCATGAATGAAACATGAAACTGAAAAAATGAAATTCGGCCCAAAAATGGAAATTTTCTATTTTCGGATTTTTTAAAATCTGTAATAAAACAACTTCGATGAATTTTTAAACCACTAGACAACTCCGAAAATGAAATTTCAAAGTGCGTATTGGAAGTCTGAAGTATAACCTACGCAATGGTGAAATTATTTTTGGATTTTGAAATTTTTTAAATGTTTATTTTAATGCCTGAAAATTAAAAAAAAAAGTTAAAATTTTTGGGAAAATAAAATGCAGAAAAATTGAAAGAAAATGCAGAAAACTGAAAATAAAATGCATTCAGGTATGATGCTATCCTATTTCGACAAAACCGAAGATGTGAGGTTTTCATGCATGCAACCTAACCTATTGGACTTGCAAAACAAGCACAATCCGGATAAGCTAAGTGTTGGCTCCTAGGGTTTTAAATGAGGTTTTCAGATTTAAACATTCGCATGAAGCAATCAAGAAACTTGCATAAACTCCATTTACAAGCCTAAAATCTGAAAAGGGGAAAAATAGACATTTAATCTTGCATGCAGAAAATGACTCCTCCTTTCTTGTCCATAAGATGCAACTTTCTGAAATTTTATGTATTCAAAATTTGTCATTTTACAATAACAGAAATTTTTGGTTTTCCCAAACCAGTCCATGGGGAAAAAGACCCAAACGGGTCGATGCCCTCTTCCTTCTAATCTGCAACTACGCTTGCAGTAGTTTCCAACCCCTCAAAACATCCTTGCCTGGCGTATTTAAAATTTTCAGGAAGCTTTTCGTTTCATTTTCCAATGGTTGTTCGTTTCACCTTCCCTTGTGCATGCATGTGTTTTGGTTTCCAAAAAGGCTTTTCATTTCTATTTTGTGGCCCTTCGTTTCATTCCCATGGTTTGGCTTCCTCTGTTTGGTTTTCTTCACTTTTCGTTTGATTTAAAAAAAATGTTTCCTTTTCTCCACATGGGCATGCGTCCGCTTCCTTCCATGTGTAACGACCATCTTAAATGATTTCAAATCATTAAAGATTCCTTATGTAACATTTTGTCTTATTCATTGGATTTTGTCCTTATGTGACAAATTACCTTATTCAATCTTTGATTTATTCCTTATAGGTCCACGTCATTATGCAGTCTTCAGTTTCACTATCCTGGTGTTCATCACTAATATCAGACGCATTGTCCACTACTGTTCCCTTGGCAAAAATCGGACATGTCACGATATCGTGACACTCTTGTCTTTCTACCGGCTTGCTCCTTTTGAGTCATGAAAATGCAACATGTCGCGATATCGTGACACTTTTGTTTCTCTTTTTCTTTTCCTTTTTCTCCCTTTTTGAGTCGCGAAAATGCAACATGTCGCGATATCGTGACACTTTTGTTTCTCTCCTCCTTTTTGAGTCGCAAAAATGCAACATGTCACGATATCGCGACACTTTTTCCTTTGCTCTTGGCCACGAAAATGCAACATGTCGCGATATCGTGACACTTTTTCTTTCTTGTTCTTTCTCTTCTCTTTTGGCCTGAAAATGCAACATGTCGCGATATCGCGACACTTTTTCTTTCTTGTTCTTTCTCTTCTCTTTTGGCCGGAAAATGCAACATGTCGCGATATCGCGACACTTTTTCTTTCTTGTTCTTTCTCTTCTCTTTTGGCCGCAAAAATGCAACATGTCACGATATCGTGACACTTTTTCTTTCTTGTTCTTTCTCTTCTCTTTGGCCATGAAAATGCAACATGTCACGATATCGCGACACTTTTTCCTCCTTGCTTTTTCTCTTTGCTTTGAACCACGAAAATGCAACATGTCGCGATATCGCGACACTTTTTCTCCTTGCGGTGTTTTGCTTTTTCTTTGATCTTTAGCATATGGGCCACTTCGGTCTTCTTGGAAAATATGCAAAAAGGTGGGTCCCCAATTTTGGGGTACGTTGTGGAGCAGCCACAACAAATGGTGACTCTACTGGGAAATGCTCTTGAGCATTTCGGTGAGAACTCAACCTGAACACCTTCAAAACACATGCACAAGCGTCAACAAATATCCCAAGAATGAAACTAGATGAGAAATACATGAAGCATTAGAATTATTAAGCATCAGCTCGGTGTGTGCAATGTGCTTCATTCCCTATCGTTTGAAACTCGTTCAACTTTCCATTGTCATTTTCACTTATGATTCGTGCGTATGAGAAGTTATGGATGATTCCTGTAGGATTTAATGTATGGTGAAGATGCTAGAGATATAACAAGCTTTGCAAAGGCTCAAACTTTCTAGTACCATGAACAAACATATTAAAACTGTCAAATCCTCTTAGGACCAAATATGAGTATACTGAATTAATTTACTAGATCCCAAAGTTGGTTATGTGTCACTACCATTTTGAACCCATGTGCAAGTGTAAGTGAAATCGGAGCTTTGGGGAATAGGATTCCCAACCTAAGCGAGATGGGAATTTAACCCTATCCTTACTACTCTGATCTGGAGTTCATTACCTCATCTTGAACAAAATGATTTAACCTGTTATGGATGAAACTGTCAGGCTAGCCTGTCCGTTTGAGCAGTCAGTGGTCTTGCTTTTAGACAAGACATGTTGCCACGCATGAGCATACTCCACTGCCAATCAGGCGTCTATAGCCCCGGTGGAGATCAACCCCATAATCCAGGATTTGACTTTACTTTTGATTTCTTGAACCTTGGGGATGACTACCCATCCTTGCAAGGGACATGTAGTACGATCCTTCCAATCCAATATCAATGATGCAATAAAAGTAGGATGAAAAATATTTGCTTTGGAACTTCAAGTTCTTGAGTGTAGATCACGCTTTTAATTTCTTAAAGCGTGATGGAGGCAAAATAGAAGCTTTGGGGAATCGGATTCTCAACCTAAGCGAGATGAGAATTAGACCCTATCCTTACTACTCCATGAAGATCAAATCAGAGCTTTGGGGAATTGGATCCTCAACCTAAGTTCGATGGGGATTTAACCCTATCCTTACTACTCCGATTTTAGGCTTTAAGCACTATAGGAGTGGTAAAAAGCCACTATTTTAAGGATTATGTTGCATGATAGGACAGACACGAAATACTCCTTTCGCCTCACCTTTTCTTCCAAGTATGGTTTTGACCATTTTGCTCAAGATCCTCTTTAAAATGTGTAGAACGTGCTTGGTTCAAGATAGTTCGGGCATCAGTTCCCAACCTTAGGATCCTTTTAATATATGTTATGTAATAACCCTAAGAGGATTCGACACCTTTTCAATGATTGTATTTGAAATGTAGATGCAACTGAGATGAAATGTATATGCAATGTCGAATGTAACATGAGATATGGATGAATGCATTGCTCTTTTTGAAATGCGGATGGAGTATACCACCTACTTTACCATAATGTGTAAAACCGACAACTTCATGCATCACAAGTTCCAAACGATATTCTTTAATGTGTTTGCGATACTCGTGGAGCTTTCTGCAATACAATTCCGATGTTTCATATTCTCTTAGTCTTAGTCAACATTCATAAGGACATAAGTTGACATCTCGCTTTTCTTTCTCTTTTTTTTTTTAAGACAAACCAAAAGTGTCCAAAGGACCAACACACAAAACTTAAAACCAAACCCAAAATACAATCCCAAAAAAGAAACTTGAAAACACAAACCAAAACCAAAAACCAAAGACTATATACAAATGTACAATATGGTACAAGACGATGCACAGTTTGAACTGTCACTTCCCTGGATCCCAAACATGATTTGAGCATTCCAAAAGACATATAATGTGATACACATGCCAAATGTGGAAGGAATCAAACAAAAACAAGATTAGACCAAACAATGCAACCAACTTCAACTTTCCTCTCTCACCCCACCAATTAGATTTAGTTCCATTAGTATTCTCATAGGTGAGATTCAAATTACCAAATTGATTAGACAATGGTTGATTTTCAATTCTTTCTTGTCTATTCTTTAAGGTGTAAATTTCATAATTCCATTCATGATTTAGAACTAGGCTTTCTTTATTCAAAATGAAATTTTGTAAGCAAGAGCCTATTTCTAAAAATTTCAAAGCTAATTCATTTTCCATGTTCTTAGGCCAATCAAGATTGTGCAACAATTTACAAGCATCTAGGATATTTACTAAATGGGGATCATTAGAAGTTTTTATCCTAGGTTCAAGAATTAATTGTTGATGAATTTGATTTAGCAATTTAAGTGCATCAAGCTCCTTTTCATTCGTTAAAGTAATGTTATCAAAGGTGTGGTTAGAAATTAATCCTTGTTCTTCATTCACCTTCAATGGCATTTCATCATAAATATCATTTGAATTATACAAATCTTCACCTAAATCTTGGATGTTTGGACACAAAGGTTTAGATTTTACCTTTTTCACATTTTCATTTACCAAAATTTGATGAGGATTTGCAATTCCCTCTTTCACCTCATGGTCTTCATATTCTTCATTGATTACTTGTTCATCAAACATACCAAAATTGGGCACCCAATTGAAAACATGCCCATCCTTTTCAAACCTCAAATATTCTTGGTCAAAGTGTATGTCAAGTAACTCATCTTCATGATCAATCACTTGCGTTACTTCTAATAGATCAATCACTTTGTCATTTAATTCCCATTCTTTGTTCAGTATCCATGGTATCTCTTCATTTGAATCCTCAAAATAATCATGCAAACTTGTATCCGAATCTTCAATGAATTTATATTCAACATGATCGAATTTTGTAACCTTCTCAAATCTTGTGAATGTGAGATCTTCGTATGAAGTAGAAGTTTCAACATCCTGCATATAAATTGGAATAGAGGCTTCATCAATAAGGGTGTGAGGAAATAACACATCTTCATATCTTCCCCAACCATTGTAAAAATTATCTTCCAAATTTGTGGGATGAAACTCCATGGTATTTGTGACATGATTTTTTGATTCATTTGTCAATTCTTTTTCTTCTTTGTCCTTGGTCATAGGATCATTATAATCTTCCAAAATTTGATGAGATTTGAAACCCTCTTCCAAAACATCCTCAAATTGTACAGGAGTTGTAATATCTTCC
This sequence comes from Wollemia nobilis, assembly GCA_028583015.1. NCBI lineage: Eukaryota > Viridiplantae > Streptophyta > Pinopsida > Araucariales > Araucariaceae > Wollemia > Wollemia nobilis. The sequence continues at coordinate 1,744,465 of JAQPPZ010015288.1, read as the reverse complement.
TTTGAGTAGGCGATTATATTGTCCTGTATATCAATTGGCACACAAGTTTTATTAGCAGTTTTGGAGTGAGTGTAGTCTTCCCACTTCTTCCAAGCATCATAATAATCATCTTCCAAAGTCAAGTGGTGACGTTCAACTACTTCTTCAACATCTTCCAATTCATCAATGTGTTTCTCATCAAATTCACCTTCACCTTCTTTAGATGGTTCAATAACTTTCAAAAGTGGGTTATTTCTTGAATTCAAATTTGTAAGGCTATCATCGTCCAAATTAGTAACCCATGATTCGATTTTATCACAATTTGGAGGGTGAAGAATTTTTTGATCATTAGTTCCAAGCTTCTCATCGAGAGTGTCTTCCAAGAACAAGTGGTGAAATTCTATCATATCTTCAAATTCATTTATTGATTTTCTTCCAATTTCACTTTCAACCACTTCATTCAATTCTATGACAGTTTCTGTCCTATCACCTATCTCAAACCTTGTTGAATTTAGGACCCCTTTATCCGAATAATCATGTATCTCTATGAATGAGATCATCTCTGCATAATCCTCACCGGTGGATGTCGACTTAGCAATTTGCACCTCCTCTTGGACTACATCTAAGGTGGTTGTAACATTTGGACCTTCAAATTCATCCCCTTGATCATTTACCTTAGGTATCATTGGAGTGGAGGGTGCTATATTTACTGGTTGGTGTCGGTTGGCATCACTAACTCCAAAAGAACAATCTCTCATGTGAACATGTTGTGCCTTTTCTTCTTCCAAAACTTGTTCTACCTTTTCAAAGATCTCATAGATTGTCTCTAGAGACAGGTCATCCAAGTTTTCCTTAATGAGTGTAGCAAGTGTGGGGGGTATGGCTCTCAGGTATACTTCAATAGCTTCCTCTTCCGATGTACCCAAACTTTCCCACATTTGAGAGTACAATTCATGAAACCTCACACTGAATTGACTCATGGACTCATTAGGCTCTTTACACATAGAGGTGAATTGATTTTGCAACCTATCCAAGTCAACTTGATTACCAAAGTGATAAAGATAGGCTGCTTCTAATTGGCTCCAAGAAGTCTTAACCTCCATGGGTAGATGGCAATACCACGAGAATGATCTATCACCCACAATGTATGGGAAGAACCTACAAGCAATAGGCTCACAAAATATTTGAAATTGACATAATGTGAACTTATAGATATGTAGATTTTGTAGGTATCCTGATGCCACCTCTTGATTAAAAAGTCGTAGAAACTCCAATAACATTTCATGAATTTGATAAGGTGTTCCAAAGGTAGAATGACATTCATAATACTTTCCTAATGCAGATACCATCGTTTCTCTTAGGGACATCATTTCTTCTCTTAGGGATACAATTTGCTCCTCGGATGTTGCCATTAGTGAAACTCAAAGAATAACTTCAAAACCAATTTGTTAGTCATGAATAAAAGAAGGAACCATGACAAAGCAATATTCTAAAAATGTAAATTAGTTTCTGATTCACCAGATCGCATATGCGCAAGTGAAGAGCATACTCCTAGTGTTGTAGGCTTTCTGATTCACAAGATCGCATTACACGCAAGTGAAGAGCATAATACCGACAACAAATACGTTTTAGACAAAATAATTCCTTACAAATAAGCATGAAATGACTCGTAAATATCAAACATGTAACGTATGAATAATCATGTTAGCATCAACCAAGAGATGTATCCATTAAAATCCAATGAAAGTAATTGCATGGAGACAACCTCGTTAGTCAAGACCAAAATTTTTCAAAATCAAATCAAAACACATTATTCCTGTATGAACAATCAAAAGCGTTAGAACAATGCATAGCAATTCATGTCCTCCTTTTAACACTACAAGGTTGTATTGTTTAAAAGAGGGCTAAAGATAATAATCAATAGGGCATGAAATATTCAAAATTTAAATCCCTATAGCATTTAAATCACACTCAAAATAAACCAAATCAGGCCCTCCTTCTAGCGCCAAAATGTTGAGTGGTATTTTCACCCAATTGTGAAAGTACACTCTCCCTTAGGATTTGGGTTCCAAATCCCCTCTTGCAAAGAAGTTAAACAAACAACTTCTCCAAGGTCTCCGCTATATTAGCATTTGCATATGTGTATTAGTAATCTCAAATAAAGATATTCAATTTTAAATGCTTGGAACACCTTAGTGATTGCAAGTAACTATAAACAAGGGGCAATGTTGGTTTATTTTACCATGAAACTTTAGTGATTGTTCATTGAACCAAATAAAGCACATGTGAGTTGGCCCTCATATGACTACGATGTAGTGCCTTAATTCCTTTTATCTTGAGGGTTTTAAAATAGATTTTATCTTCTTTATTAAGTCCAAATATGGCTTCTTATCATGAAGATGAAGATAGCTTTCAATGTGATCGATAAACCACCCCTCTTTGGTGAAATAGGTTTTCACAAAGAGGCAATAATTTATGGCCTTAAATTAAGGACTTTAAATGTCACTTTAACTTATCCCTCTTAAATGAAATCAAATTTTCATTAAGATGAACAATTAAGTGCTTTGAAGAAATGACCTTCAATGTAATACTCAAATTACCCCTCTTTCGTAAAATTAGAATTTTTATGAAGAGAGGGTAATTTTAGGCTCAAAAAATGGAAATTTGTGAAATGCCATAAAACATAACTCCTTCAATGAAATTGGAATTTTCATGAAGGGAATGTCATCATAGGCTCATGAATGAAACATGAAACTGAAAAAATGAAATTCGGCCAAAAAATGGAAATTTTCTATTTTCGGATTTTTTAAAATCTGTACTAAAACAACAACTTCGATGAATTTTTAAACCACTAGACAACTCCGAAAATGAAATTTCAAAGTGCGTATTGGAAGTCTGAAGTATAACCTACGCAATGGTGAAATTATTTTTGGATTTTGAAATTTTTTAAATGTTTATTTTAATGCCTGAAAATTAAAAAAAAAGTTAAAATTTTTGGAAAAATAAAATGCAAAAAAATGAAAATTGAAATGCAGAAAATGAAAATAAAATGCATTCAGTATGATGCTATCCTATTTCGACAAAACCGAAGATGTGAGGTTTTCATGCATGCAACCTAACCTATTGGACTTGCAAAACAAGCACAATCCGGATAAGCTAAGTGTTGGCTCCTAGGGTTTTAAATGAGGTTTTCAGATTTAAACATTCGCATGAAGCAATCAAGAAACTTGCATAAACTCCATTTACAAGCCTAAAATCTGAAAAGGGGAAAAATAGACATTTAATCTTGCATGCAGAAAATGACTCCTCCTTTCTTGTCCATAAGATGCAACTTTCTGAAATTTTCTGTATTCAAAATTTGTCATTTTACAATAACAAAAATTTTTGGTTTTCCCAAACCAGTCCATGGAAGAAAAAGGACTCAAACAGGTCCAGAATGGCCCTCTTGCCTTCAAATCTGCAACTCTGCTCGCAGCAGTTTCCAACCCCTCAAAACATCCTTGCCTGGCGTATTTAAAATTTTTAGGAAGCTTTTCGTTTCATTTTCCAATGGTTGTTCGTTTCACCTTCCCTTGTGCATGCATGTGTTTTGGTTTCCAAAAAGGCTTTTCGTTTCTATTTTGTGGCCCTTCGTTTCATTCCCATGGTTTGGCTTCCTCTGTTTGGTTTTCTTCACTTTTCGTTTGATTTCAAAAAAAAATGTTTCCTTTTCTCCACATGGGCATGCGTCCGCTTCCTTCCATGTGTAACGACCATCTTAAATGATTTCAAATCATTAAAGATTCCTTATGTAACGTTTTGTCTTATTCATTGGATTTTGTCCTTATGTGACAAATTACCTTATTCAATCTTCGATTTATTCCTTATAGGTCTACGTCATTATGCAGTCTTCGGTTTCACTATCCTGGTGTTCATCACTAATATCAGTGCACCTGTCCACTACTCTGTTCCCTTGGCGAAAATCGGACATGTCACGAAATCGTGACACTCTTGTCTCTCTGTTGGCCTACCCCTTTTGAGTCATGAAAATGCAACATGTCGCGATATCGCGACACTTTTGTTTCTCTGCCTGCCTGCCCTTTTTGAGTCACAAAAATGCAACATGTCGCGATATCGCGACACTTTTGTTTCTCTGCCTGCCTGCCCTTTTTGAGTCGCAAAAATGCAACATGTCGCGATATCGCGACACTTTTGTTTCTCTGTCCCTTTTTGAGTCACGAAAATGCAACATGTCCGATATCGTGAACTTTCTTCTTTCTCTTGGCCTGAAAATGCAACATGTCGCGATATCGCGACACTTTTTCTTTCTTGTTCTTTCTCTTCTCTTTTGGCAAAAATGCAACATGTCGCGATATCGCGACACTTTTTTTTCTTGCTCTTTCTCTTCTCTTTTGGCCGTGAAAATGCAACATGTCGCGATATCGCGACACTTTTTCTTTCTTGTTCTTTCTCTTCTCTTTTGGCCGCGAAAATGCAACATGTCGCGATATCGCGACACTTTTTCTTTCTTGTTCTTTCTCTTCTCTTTTGGCCGCGAAAATGCAACATGTCGCGATATCGCGACACTTTTTCCTCCTTGCTTTTTCTCTTTGCTTTGGACCGCGAAAATGCAACATGTCGCGATATCGCGACACTTTTTTCTCCTTGCGGTGTTTTGCTTTTTCTTTGATCTTTAGCATATGGGCCACTTCGGTCTTCTTGGAAAATATGCAAAAAGGTGGGTCCCCAATTTTGGGGTACGTTGTGGAGCAGCCACAATAGGATTCTTTCCCTCAATGTAGGCAACATCAAAGGTTTTACACAAATGTTTGACGTAGGATCAGCATGTCTCAATGAAAATGCAACTTAACCATTTATATTATGCAAATAGCATAGTACATTCAAGGCCTTAAGCATAGAACAAGATAAATTCTTTACTTAGTTATAAATTAAGCACACAATTTAAGAGTTATTTCCAGATACCTATGTTTAATAGATTTCTCAGCTCAGAGTGCCTTTCTATCTAGAATGGGTTTTCATCTCACAGCCTAGCAAGATTAAAACTAATATATGTATATATAATCTACTATTAAACCAAGGGTTGAATTTCAAACCATCAAATTCTATTTTTAAATTTTAATGGAAATTTGCATACATCAGGGATATTCAAACTAGCAAAAAAAAGTATTAATAAACCAACAACTAGGCCAACAACTAAGAAATAGTAATAACAATTCAATCTGGTAGCACAATTTCTTATTTCAGATTTTCACCATTTGAGCTTTTAAAATTCAAAAATAGCAGAATTAATTTTATGAAACATCACTATATAAAAACATTGTAGGCATTAATCAAACAAAAGTATAGCAAAAATCCGACATGGTTCGCTTATTTGGACCAAGCTCTTGGATTACTTTCGAATTTCTCCTTCCTTAGCCTCATTACAGTGTACAAATTACTTAATCTTTTCTCCTCAAACCCCAAACTTCACAAAGCAAGCATAACATAACGTAACCAATATGCATATCTTATAAAGAAGTTTCAATCAAAAATACTTTTACACTTGGATTTACATGCATGTTTCCATCTAATTTCATTCTAAATTCTGTCAAGTGGTGGCCAAGACTCTAAGATATATGTTAAACCAATGCAAAATATTTAGAACAAAATGTCATTTAAAAACATTCATTATTTAATTTTAAAATAAATGTAATCATTCTTTTTAATGTTTAATTTATATTTATTAAATAATATTAATAATAATAAAATAGAAATAACACTTTCAAAATCATGAAATATATACCCAGGTGTTGTAGGTGAGTTGGAGAGGAGAGGGCAATCCTCCAAGGGAGGTCCTAGGTTCAAATCTCTACCCTACCAAAAAGCTGAATTGGGTATCCAAAATCCAATTGATAATGTTGGTACGAGCAAGGTCGGGTGTGACTCCTAGGTGACTTTGATGATGTAGAACCCCCTGTTCATGGTCTCTCAAACCAAGGCGGCTCGCAAGGGGTTTTTTGCTTTAAAAAAAAAAAATCATGAAATATATGGTAAATAAACCAACACCAAGGCAATCATATGCATACATATAATTGAAATCAAATATTTTAAAATGCACGTATATGGATGCAACTACATGAACATTATTCTATGAGCTTCCATGTACTCACAAGATGTGGTGTTTTTTCACACCTCAATCATATTGCCCCCTTACCTCTCGTGGTCAACCTTCAATCGCTCGCTTGAAGGAGGGTATCTTATCCTCTTATGGTTTATATTTTACTCTGCCTATTTGAAGGAGGGTACTTGTTCTTGCAACCACAAAGCCATCAGCAGTACTAAATCCTAGAAGCAAAAACAAGTATAGCTTGTTATTTTAAATATTAATAGTTGCATTTGAAGGGTTGTTACAAAATTCTATTTTTACTGCATGCTCTCAAAAGGGTCTTGTGCTCTAAGTGCATTGTTGGTCATCTTGCATGTGTTCACTCAAAATTATTGAGGTGCTTAGGAAGTCTTATTCCTTTTTTTCTTTGGTTTATCACCACCTCTTAGGCTAGGCTAGAAAGGTTTACATCTCTTGCACTTTACTACTTTCCTTTACTTTTCTTGCATTTTATTATTTTCCACAATTTTCTTTGTGTCTCCTATTTCCTTTTTCTCCCTCTTAGGTAGCCTAGGGTAGGAGTAGAGTAGCATAGCAAGAGAAAAATTATGTGTTCAAAAGAAAAAAATCTAGAAACAAGGATATAGCCTTGGGTCAAAAATCTCAAATGTTGTTCAATTGGAGTCACATCCCATGCTCTCCCAGACTTCCCAAAATTGGCACCCTCATACAAGGTGCAGGGCACCAAACTCACTTGCTCAAATGAGGTGGTGATAGACATCAAGGCTATAACCACGAGGGATCATGATGCTTGGGGAGCGCAAGGGGGTCACTCCCAACCCCCTAATAATTCTACACATAAAACTTGGTTCAAGTTAGAAATCCATTTCAAATATTATGATGTAATTATATTCCCTAAGTAGATGTGTTTTATCTCTTCTTTGAGGGCACTTACAATGATAATACCATTAATAGTAAGATCAATGGAATCATCAAGTACTTACAATGATAATTCTATCTAAAGGCCAAGATAGACCATGGACTATTTCCCCGATTGAGATATGATACCTCTCTTTTATTATACATTAGGATCTACACCAAGACCATGAGGTAAGTATCATTTCCCATATCCATATCATTTATGATGGGCTCACACTTGTATCTCTTATCAGTCCTCTTCTTAAAAACTTTAACAAACATGATGGTGATCACTATGATTCCAATATAAAAAGGATATTTCAAACCACCATTTATGTGCTTTACCTTTTGTAGTCTAAATCCATGGATATTCCCCTCATTCATCATAATTTGGCTATTTATTTTAAGGAGGTTATTCAATTAAATTCCCATGTCAAATTTTCCAATGACTTGATACTCCATGTCATAAAAAAGGTTGTAAAGAAGCCACTTTATTTAGCTTATTTTCTCCATGGTGTTGAGCCCAATTAAAAGAGGTATTCCATGTCTTTTCCTCTCCTTGATAGCCATGGAAGATGATTTTATTTCATGGTGGCTTCCATTTCTCTAAAGAATTTTAGAATACCTTATGTCTTTCATTGGCTAGGAATTTATTAGTAATAAATATTGACCTGGCATCTTAAAAGAAAATCTAGACATAAAACAAAATGTATAGGTAACATCATAATAGTTTGGAGACCTGGGTGTAACCCACTGTTATCACCATTTATTTTTTGCCTTTGCTCCCTTGCTTATCATAACATAAAAACTTGATGAAATACAAAAAAAGTGGAGTTAGCCTATCATTTGAAGCATCACCCCAAACCTAACTCATTAAATCTAAATTAGATCATTTATCATACTTTCATTTGATAGAGAACAACATGTTTAATTTCACTTTCACTAGCATAATTATACCCTATGAGTTACTTGAGAACATAGCACTAAGTGATAATTATTCCATTAGTTTACACATATTAGACTAATGGAATAATTATCACTTAGTGCTATGTTCTCAAGGAACTCATAGGATATAATTATACCATTAAAAATGAAATTAAAACATGTTGCTTTCTATCAAATGAAATTATACATAGAGAATTTTTTTGTGATGTTATATTCTATATCTCATTTTTTTTTTTTTGAATTTACATGGTGGAATCGGTAGCCACCACGAATCCGAGCAAGTTGTCCAGCTTTTTATGGCCGTCACAGTATTCTGTGATGTCCGCCCCAGAAGCCGCCACACAGATCTTCGCGCAGTCCACCTCTATAACCACCATGCCATAATCATTTAAAACCTTTTATGTCACTGAAAGCACCAGGAAAAGGACAAGCGTTCAGTCCGACGAGGCCCGATATTTGAACCTTGGACCTCCGCACCCCTTATGGGGTTTGGATGAACAAATTGGTCTACACATCAGACCTGACATCTCATTTTATTTTAATTGTGCTTTTATTTGTTATTAATTCCAACTCTAAAAATTTGTATATATATTCTTTATTAAGTTGATTAAAAGTAAAGGATAATCTAGACATTAAGTAAAATGTAATAGTTTGGTCACATGGGTGTAACCCACTCTTATCACCATTTTATTTTTGCCTTTGCCCCCTTGCTTTGTTGGATAATATTACATTATTTGGCACATTCCAATGTACCAACTTGGTACATCATTGTCAATGTTAGATTAGGGTTATGTCTTATATTAGTGAGTGACTTAATATTTCATGTAATGTAATAATGTGTAGTAAATACACAAGTGTCATGTAAATATGTGTGCAAGTGTTATGAGTGTAAATTTGCACAAGTTTCCAATATTTAAGTGTGCACATGTGTCCTTCTATTATAAATAGTTATGTGAAGAGTCAAGTACAAGTGTGCATACAAGATAGTGTCATGTGTATGCAAGTGTCAAATATAGAAGCCAAGAGTCATAAGGCTTGGCATATGGAAAGGAAGAGTTATGGTAACCAAAGAGTCATCCTAGAAAGGCTATATATTACTCCATAGAGTGGATAGAAATCCATATCATCTACATAGCCTTTAATACAACATTTAGCATTATCTACAATGTCTACAGTGTTCTATATTGTAATCTCTATGAGATATTTGTAACAGAAAGAGGGGTAATACAAGTTTACATACATTTTGAGCAACTAGTATTGTAAGTGATATTATTGTGTATATTTCAAGCTTTGCATTCATATATGAGCATATTATTGAATGTTATTGATTATATTATTAAGACCTAAATTACATATTAGTTGCTTCATTTATCTTTATTACAATATTATTGTTGGGTTCATTGTATTGCAAATTTATTATATTTGATCCTGTGATTCTTTTATTGTGAGGTTCATATTAAATATTATAGCATCAAAAGCTAATAGTGGTATCAAAGCCACAAAAAGGTTACTTGCGTAGGTTTTGAAAGTTGCAAAAGCTAAAGATATTACCATTGGGTAAGAAAATCCAATGAAGGAAAGTATTTCCACTAAGTTGAAGAAAAACCGGTGAAGTTAAAGATATTACCATTGGGTAGGAAAAACCAATGAAGATAAGTTTTACCGCTAGGTTGAATAAAAACCAATGAAGGGAAGTTTTACCACTAAGTTAAAGAAAAACTAATGAAGAAAAGTATATTTCCACTAGGTTGAAGAATAACCAATGAAAAATAAGTTTCATATTTCGAGAAACCAACTCAGGAGAAAAGCTAGTCATTTTTATTTTGCTTCAAATAATTTTAATGTATTAGTAATGCTAGAAAAATCTATCTAAGATTTTGCTGCAGTGAAAATTAATCTTCAAAATTTGAGAAGCTTCCTACAATAGATAGAGAAGACTTTCATATTTGATTGCTTAAATTTCATGAGCTTTCCTCATGCAGGGATTGAATTGAGTTGTAGATAAACCTTAGGTATAGATCTTAATAAAATTTTAAGGTCATTAAGAAATAGAACATGATAAGATAGATTGATTTAACCTATTCCAAGTAATCTATTCTAAAAATAAGGCAGTTTATAATATTAGTTTTAGGTCTTAAAGATATACCTTGATATTGAAATCAGATAAAGGAGACCCATTAGAATAGGTCCCATTGAAGAGATAAGTTACCCATTGAAATAGGTCCCATAGAAGATATCTGATAGAGATAAAGAAGACCTAATAAAATAGGTCCCATAGCAAGTAAAAAATAAGACCCAAGAAAAGAGGTCCCATAGCCAATAGAAATAGAGGAGACCTAAAGAAAGAGGTCCTCGAACTGATAGATATAGAAGACCCAAGGAAAGAGGTCTCATATAAGCCATAAAATTTAGAGATAAATAAAAACTTGAGCAAAGAGGTCCTATTGAAAATTGATCCTTATAAAAAAGAGAAGTTGAAAACTTCAAGACAACAAAATTTAAATATGGAAAGAGAGTATCAAGAAAGACCGCGTAGCATTTGGAATGCAAGATTCAAGAACAACAAGTTTGTGAAGGAGAAATAGAGATAGAATATCTCTATATATTTGGTCAAGTAAAAGCTACGAATTTGAAAGAGGACAACATACAAAAAGAAGTAGCAAAATATATCTAAAAGGATTGAGAAACAAGTTTTTAACGTTGGGAAGAACACTAAAATTATACCACATAATTGTGATGGAAGGCAGCAAGGTTCAAGTGTACAAGAATGCAGGAAATAAGAGTATAATAACATAATTATAGTGCAATGTAAATTGTGTTAAAGATGCCTATGTGATCCAGCAAATAATCTACACCTGCACCTACAATATAGACAACATAAACTTGAAAGCAACAATATAGTGTTGGAAAGTTGTAAAATTACTATAAACTTGAAGGCAGTAAGATAGTGTTCGAAGCCAAGATAAGCTCAGTGAAATGATTACCAAATAGCAGTGTTAGAGATCATTTCAAGCAATCACGATATTAATGAGGTATATTATGGTTTAATATTTATTTTTGACTATTGCTAAGGTTAGAGGATAAATAAGGGGTTCATAAATTTAATTATTGATTTTTCCAAGGTTTATTAATTCGAATGGAGAGATAAGCATAATTAATACCTTAGTTGTTTTTTAAAAATATTGGAATTGATATAAAGTAATTTGAAGTTTTTTTTAAATTTATTTACTTGAAATATTTATTACTTTATTTATTTTTTGAAAATTCAAAGCCATAGAATATTTGCAAATAATTTAATTTTGGAGAGATAAGGAAGTCTACTTCAAATTTAGGAATATTATATTTGCAAAATTCTTATTTTCTAGTTTCTAATTAATTAGGGAGACATAAGGAATTCAACATCATAGGTTTTTGAAAATTTAGAAACTTGGAATTAAAACCTAGGAAGATATAAGGTAGACTACACCAAAGGAAATTGATTAAAACTAATGGAGAAATTATTAAGAGGAACTTATCAACATAAAAGACATTATGGAAAATTTCAAGGTCAAAGTTCACTTAATATTCTTCATCAACAATGCAAAATAGTCTCAAATAGAGATAATCATATGATTCAAAAAGAAAGAGATCTTTGGTACATATATTCTAGTGCTAGTCATCATATGACATGCAATTTACAATGGTTTGATTGTTTAAAGATCAAAGACAATTTTAGCTTGAAAATTACAGATGGTAAGAGCTATTTTGTTCATGGAAGTGGATGTGTAACACCTAGTACACCATTCTCAGACTTTGTGTTACATGATGTCATGTATGTTCCTAGATTGACAACTAATCTCATTTCAGTAACTAAGCTAGTAGAAAGCAAAAGATTGATTGAGTTCAAATATATAAATGGAGTTAATAAGTATCTCATTAAGAATCAAAATGATATAGAAGCTATAGGGTCAATTAAAAATAGAATTTATGCTTTAGACTCAATTGGATTCTCTCAAGATCTTGTTTTAGTTCAAAATAATACTATTGAATATTCTGAGAGATAGATTACAGGAAATGAGAATCAAGAATCTCTTTACCATTGAATATGTTAGGTCAATCCAAAATTTAAGATGATAAAAAATATGAGAGGATAGCAACAAATTGCACTACAAAACCATCTACAAATTAAATAAGAAAAATATAAAGACAATAAAAAAGAAGAACCAAGCTAATATCAAATCCAAAATCAAAGTCACATGAAGGATGAAGACTATATTGAAGACTAAAGATTTGAATAACCAAATAATGTAATATAGGGGATTTTTGGAAAATATTACAATATTTGGTACATGCCAATGTACCACCTTGGTACATCATTATCATTATTAGATTAGGTTCATGTCTTAGATTAGTGAGTGAGTTAATATTTCATGTAATGTAATAATGTGCAGGAAATGCACAAGTATCATGTAAATATGTGTGCAAGTGTTATGAGTGTAAATGTGCACAAGTGTCCAATATGTAAGTGTGCACATGTATCCTTAGATTAGGAAGAGTCATATGAAGATTCAAGTACAAGTATGCATATAGTTTCATGAGTATGCAAGTGTCAAATATAGAAGCCAAGAGTCATAAGGCTTGGCATATGGAAAGGAAGAGTCATGGTAACCAAAGAGTCATCCTAAAAAGATTATATATTACTCCATAGAGTGGATAGCAATCCATATCATCTACATAGCCTTCAATACATCATTTAGTATTATCCACAGTGTCTACAGAGTTCTATATTGTAATATCTATGAGATAATTGTAACAGAAAGAGGAGTAATACAAGTTTACATATATTTGAACAACTAGTATTGTACATTATATTATTGTGTATATTTCAGGCTTTACATTCATATCTGAGCATATTATTGAATGTTATTGATTATACTATTAAGACCTGAATTACATATTAGTTGTTTTATTTATATTTGTTACAATATTATTATTGGGTTTATTGTATTGCAACTTTATTATATTCGATCCTATGATTATTTTATTGTGAAATTCATATTAAGTACTATAGCATCAAAATCTAACATGCTTATCATAGTGTAAATAATTAATTAACTATAAATAAAGTGGAGTTACCATATTATTTAAAGCATCATCCCAAAACCTAACTTATTGAATCTAAATTGGATCATCTACTTTCATTTGATAGAGAGCAACATATTTTAATATCACATCTTGTGATATAATTATACCCTATGAGTTCCTTGAGAAAATTACACTAAGTGATAATTATTCCATTAGTCTAATATGTGTAAACTAATGAAATAATTATCACTTAGCTCTATGTTCTTATATATAGAGAGAGACTAATGGAATAATTATCACTTATTGCTATGTTCTCAATGAAGTTATAGGATATAATTATGCCACTAAAAGTAAAATTAAACAAGTTTTTCTCTATCAAATCAAAGTATACATAGAGCATTTTGTTTTGTGTTGCTATATTCAATGTCTCATTTTATTGTAATTGTAACTTTTACTTGTCGTAAATTCCAACACTAGAAATTTTCATATAATATTTTTATTAAGTTTATTAGAAGTAAAAGATAATATAGGAAAACTAAAATGCATAGTTAACATCATAGTATTTTGGTCACATGCATGTAACCCACTCTTATATAGAAATCATAAAAGGTCAAAAGAAATAAAATCGAGAGACACATAAACTGGGAATTCCCTTGAGCACCATAAATAATTGCTACACTATCCTTGGATTGTTGAAATATTTGTAATTTGACCTTATTAGACCAAGGCCAATAGTGATGAAGTACCTATGGGTGCTCTTGATGTAAGCCTATAGGCAAGTGCTATGTAATCCTTTGGGCATCTTGATGTAATCCTATATGTATTCTATCTATAATCCTATGAGAATCATTCTATGTAAGCCTTCTAGCATCCATGTGTAAGCCTATGGGCATATTCATGTAAGCCTAAGGGAACCCTCATGTATTTACCCTTAGTGATATTGGTTGGAGACACAAAAATTTGACCAACCATAATGTTTCAAATATTCCTTAGACCCCTAGCTACCCACCCAAACTTGCTAAGTGTAAATATTGGATCCTTTTGTCTTTTCCCTTTGCCTATTTTCCCTAGCTTTACCAAATTCATGCTCGGTCCATATGGGACATTCATTTGACCTATCATATTCATGCATTGTATGGAGGGGGTGCGAATTTGGATTTTTAGGGGTTTTTTCACTAAAAACCCTCCCCCATCGACCCATTTTGGGGTCGGAATTGACCAAAGTGAAATTTCCCTTTCCTACCCATTTTTCCCCTAAAAAAATCTTATAAATAAGGTTTTGGATACCCCCAATTGAATAATATTGATTTCTTGAGATTCTAAATCTTGAGTCACTCATTTGCTCATGCTTTCAAGTGGATTTCTGCTACAAGTTACTTCTTTGACTATTTTGGTGCTTAGTGATTGTTTTCCTTGGGGATTGAGTGAAGAAGTATTGATGATTGGATAGATCTACCATTTTGGAGTGCTTCTTCCACGTCTTCATTTCTTATTTCTTTCCTCATAAACTAATCAAGTTTTGTACTTATTTTGTTAGCATTTAAATTATGTTTTCTACCATTTCACACCTTGTTTTTTGTTGTTTCAGGCCCTGAAAAGGGCATCTGAACCAAATTCATGCACTACCCATACAGGGAATGAATTTGGTCAACTATATTCATACCTCTTAGTTACAATGCATGAATTTGGTAAAATTAGAATTTTGGAGGTAATATTTGCACTTTAAAACCCTAATTTGCACCTTGCCTTAAAGCTTTCTATTGTGTCCATCTCAGCTGCATTTCATTTCATTGTTGCATATTTGTTATACTTTGTTTGTGCATGTTCCAAAGGTCAAATATTATTTTTCTTTTGAATAGTTAGCTAAAAGGACCAAGGGGGCTTGATTGTTGCACCTCCAAGCTCAGCTATAGAGTAACCTAAGTAGGCCCCTAAACGTTGATCAAATTTTCTAGGGTTGTGTGAAGTTTTTTTGTAGGATTGAAGCTATTGGATATTCGAGATGCGAGATAAATCTTGGATCAACCACCAAATGATATAAGTACCCTAATAGATCTTTAGGTTGTTTTTTATTTGCTTTATGCCCACTTTTGTGGAAAACCTAGATCATAGGCAAATTATAAATATGTGATTAAGTCTCATAAGCATTTGAATGAACGAGAGCATATAGTATGCATCTAGGGTTTTGTCTGTGCATTCCCTTGGACCCTTGCTTGAAATATTTTACTTTGAAACCTAGATTAGATATCATTGAATCAAAGAATAATTCTAGGGTTAGCTCTTGAATTCTTACATTTTGTATCTTGCATCGTTCTTTCATTTTCATAGTTTAGTTTAGAAAGTCCAAACATAGGTGTATGATTAATTGAACATAATCAAACACATTCCACCAAACTTTGAGTGAGTCCTAAAATTATTTCTTGTGAACCCTTCCCCTTACACCAAGTATATATTTATAACAACCACCACAATCGCCTTAGGGCTCCTAGCGGATCCAGCCCTAAGAATCATATGCAGTGCATGGTTTTTTCCCTCTACATATTTGGTGAACCTGACATGGAAATGCATCTTAGTAGTCAATATAGGAAGCCTTTTATTTTTGCTTCTCTTTTGAAACTTTTAAACAAGACCATTGATTTTATTTTTTTAGATCAAAAGACATTCTAAAAATATATTACAAATATCTTTTATTTTTGTTGATCTCTGGATTTCTTCCTTTTCCACTCTATCCTCTTTCTCCCTCCTAATGTCTTCCAACATTAGGAGTGAGTGAAGGCTTTTAGATTTTGATGAGATTTTCCAAGAAGATGATCAAATTGATAGAGAAAATTATAATCTTGAAGAAGAAGAGGAAAATGAAGATATTGAGAATAGTCTTGATCCTATTAGGGGACCCAATGGGAATCTTACCTTTAAATATTTTGAACATATTTGGAGCTTGTTGTGGCTGATCCACAACACACCCCAAAATTGGGGACCCACCTTTTTTTGCATGCTTTCAAAGAAGACCTCAGTGGCCAGATGCTAAAAAAATCAAAGGAAGAGCAAAATACAGCATAAGGAAAAAGTGTCGCGATATCGCGACGTGTTGCTCTGTCGTGGCTAAGAAAAAGAAAGCGTCGCGATATCGCGACGTGTTGCTGCTAAGAAAAAGAAAGTGTCACGATTTCGTGACATGTCACGTTTTCACGGCCAAGAGTAACAAAATGCAGCAGGGTGAGAAAATGTCACGATTTCACGACGTGCTGTGAAATCGCGGTTCATAGAGGAGAGAGAAAGACAAAGTGAAAAATGTCACGATATCACGACATGTCACGTTTTCACGGCCCAGATCAGCAGGATGCACCAAAATGGAAAAATGTCACGATATCGCGACATGTCATGAAATCGCGGTCGAAGGCAGCAAGAGAAGAGTCAATGCAAAAGTTGTCGCGATATCGTGACATGTCGCCATTTCGTGACCTGAAGACGAGATGAAGGGCAAAGATAAAAAACGTCACGATATCGCGACAGGTTGCGTTTTCACGATCTACCGACAGTAAAGGAGGTAAATATAGAAAGATGTCGTGAAATCGTGACATGTCTCATTTTCATGATTCACAATGACTGATAAGCTAAGTGAGGAAAAGTGTCACGTGAAAGATTCATAGCGAGGGTACAAAAAGTGTCATGATTTCATGACAGAGTGCAGATTTGAAGAAATTAGAGATGGTACGGAATGAAAAAGTGTCACGATTTCGTGACATGTCATGTTTTCACGGCTAAGTGCAACAAAACACAACAAAGGAGAAAAACGTCATGATTTCATGATAGGTTGCATCCACGCGGCCCTAAGGAGAAACACGTCGCGATATCATGACATGTCTCATTTTTGTGGTGCTTGAAGATGAATAAAGCTGGCATAAAAATGTCATGATTTCGTGACATGTCTCATTTTTGTGGTGCATGAAGGTGGACAAGGTTGTTGATAAAAAAATGTCATGATATCGTGACATGTCTTGTTTTTGCGATGCAGGTAGAGGAACAAAGCTATAGATAGAAAATGTCATGATATCGTGACATACTATTTTTTGTCATGATTCACAGCGGGCCATTATAGAACATGCAAAAAAGCATAGAACACGTGGCACGAAGATGTCAGGGCTATGATAACACTTCAGGATCGATAGTTACAGTTCATAGAGAAGATCAAATGTTTCGACGTCGAGCAAAAAGTCAAAAATGATGAAGAGGCGAGGAAGATGAAACGAAGTGATCTGGGAGATGAAGCGAAGCGTCACAGGGTGAAACAGAGAGCATTGCCAGAAAGTTTAAAAGCAGAAGCACAGATTGGTATGAGGGGTCAGAAACCGCTGCGGGCAGAGTTGCAGAGCTAAGGGTGATAAGCCATTCTGGGCCTGCTTTTGGAGCGTTTTCCTCCACTTGTTCTGGTTTTGATAAAACTGGAAACATTCTGTCATTGTAAACTGATACATTCTTTTTAATACAGAATTACAGAGAGTTGCATCTCATTGACAAGAAAGGAGTTATTTTCTGCATGCTAGATTTAATGTTCATTTTCCCCTTTTAGATTTTTAGGCTTATAGGTGAAGTTTAATGCAAGTTCTCTTGGTTGCTTCATGCGAATGTCTAAATCTGAAAATCATAGTTAAAACCCTAGAAACCAGCACTTAGCTTATCTGGATTGTGCATGTTTGCAGGTTCAATAGGTTAGGTTGTATGCAGAAAACCTCATGTCTTCGGTTTTGTCTAATAGGATTGCAGCATTCTGAATGTATTTTAGTTCCATTCTCTTTGCATCTTATTTTCACTTCTTTATTTTTCTGCATTTTTTAATTACAGGCATTCAAATAAATAATTGAAAATCTACCAAAGTCTGCAAACAAAATAGTTTTATCATTGAAGTGTCAAATAAAATAAACCAATTGTGCCCCTTGTTTACAGTTACTTGCAATCACTAAGGTATTCCAAGCATTCAAATTGAACATTATTATTTGTACAAAATGCTAACATAGCGGAGACCTTGGAGAAGTTACTTGTTGAATTTCTTTGCAAGAGGGGATTTGGAACCCAAATCCTATTGGAGAGTGTGTTTTCACAATCGGGTGAAAATACCACTCAATAGATTGGCGCTAGAAGGAGGGCCAAATTGGTTTACTTTATTTTGATTTTCATACAGAAGTAATGTGTTTTTTGATTCGATTTTGAAATTATTTCTTAAATCTCATTAACGACTAAACCGCAGCATTTTTTTGTGTTGCAGGTTTTCTTGGAGATATCGAGAGTTTCGTCAGGCAGGCTGGACCCACCGCGCCGTATCGCGACTAGGTCCCAAACAACTGGGGAAACCATATTCCACGACCTTACACTCACTTGTACTCCAAAAAATAAAACCAAGCAAGCTGTAAACCTACCAGATAGCCTTGTCACAAATGATCTTTCTGCTTCAGGAACATCGAGCGGACCTACACCAGTGGTATCAATTACCACTAGCGTACCTATCATCAATACTATTTCCACCACTCTTGTAGGGTTGTCCTCATCAATTCTGAGTCAAATGGCCCAACCTCCAGCAGCTCCTTGGTATGGAGCTAATAATATCCCTTTGAATATTGCAGGGGATATCCATGAAATCCCTAAGAACATAGAAATATTCTTGCCCAAATATAAACCAGATGGCCCAAGAACTGCAGAGGAGCATATCCAAGCCTATAGGGATGTTTTGATAAGGTTGCAAGTCCAACATGAGGATGTGGCTTGCAGACTTTTTCCCATGAGCCTAGATCCAGTAGCCTATGAATGGTATATATGCTTGCCTATTGGTTCAATCACTTCATGGACACAAATGGAGAATGCTTTTGTCAATCAGTTTAGGTCACCTTTGGATCCCGCAACCATCTACAATCAATTTATTACATGCAAAAGGGGCCAGGGTGAAACAATCAGAACCTTTAATCAGAGATTCCAAAAATGTTATAATAGAGCAGTTCGGCATTTTGCCATAGACCCCGTAGTAGCTTTACAAATCTATTTTGGGGCATTGGATCCGATGACAGCGATGTTTTCCAGGCAAAATCCTCAAGTCACCATGCTCGCCTTAGCTTACAATGAAGCTATGACCATCGAGCAGCAAATGACACCACAGGGCTATGGGTTTCCCCAGATGCCTATGATGGGACAATATGCTCCATATGGTCAAGCTCCCATGGTAAATCAGGTCATGGCACCGCAAATGCCAAACATGAATGCTTTCCCATATCAACAACCATATCCACCAAGACCTGCCTATGCACCCATTCCGATCCAACCGATCACATCCATTCCACCCGTTCCCGCATTTTTGCAAAATAGTCAATCGACTATGCAAGGAACCAGCCAGGTTAATTCTCAGGCTATAGTTCCTTTCCCAAATCCAACTCCGATCCAAAGTGTAAATCCATATATGAATCAAATTCCTCAAAATCTGACTCAAATGTTAAATCAAGATCCCACGAATTATGCAAACCCAATGGGAACTAACAATAATGTAGCTCCACCGAAAGAGATTTATTCGGATGTTGAAGAGCTCAAGAAGATAGTTCATAAAGCTGAGTAATGACATGGTTCAAAAATAGAAGTATGAGTCCCATGCCCCTCACTCAAATCAAAATTTTAACAATAGAGGGAGACATTGGAACACAAAGCCAAACAATGGAGGAGTACCTGCCCCTATTGCCAATCAACTAGATACTTCTGTAGGACCCAGTCAATCCAGTTCCCTTTTGAATCTTTTCGATTTTGCATGGGAAAAGGGGTGCAGATTGCACAATACAAAAGAGCACAATGAGAGGAATTGTCCTGAAATCGCTAGATACACTCATTGTCTCCAAGCCCAAGTAGATGACCTGGAACTTGTGCCAAATGAGGATCCACCCCAACATCAAGATGATAACATTATGGTGGTGGAAACTTTATACCGTCAAGAAGGTGAGAGTGAGGAAGAAGAAGATGAAATTTTGGAACAGGAGGTGCAAGCTTTTCGAGAGTTTAGAAAGGGGAATCACGGATATCATTTGAGAAGTAAATCTAAAGCCCCTAAAACATCATCAACACCACCAAATAACTCTATCCTTCCTCCGGATACTAAGGCAGATAATAATCCTCCTCCTCCACTTAGAAGAGAAATGTCTAATGACACGTAGAAGACAGTCAAATTTGAAAAATCAAACTATGACATAGTGGAGGATCTAAAGAAGTCCAAATCAAGCCTTTCGTTCTTAGAAGCGGCCAGGTTGCCTGGCCAAAAAGAAGCATTGATAAAGGCTCTGAACTCACCTAATCAAGTGTGGAAGGGAAAGGAAGTTGAGTCCCATTTGATTTTACGAAAGGAGAGACGGGATGTCCCGCCATTCTTATTGACTCGAGAATTGTTGGTAAGAATTTGCATAATTGTTTGGTGGACACGGGTGCCACGAGCAACCTCATGCCTTCAGAGATATGTCAAATGCTAGGTCTACAGCCTGTTTCATCCAAATGCAAGGTTTTGCAATTGGACCGATCAGAGGTAAATGTGGTAGGGACCTTATATGATGTCAAAATTCAACTAAATTCTGAACCCAGGGTCCAGCAGGTTGTCGACATTCTGGTTGTTAATATCCCAAGTAGATATGGAATGCTACTTGCAAGGGATTGGATGAAAACTTTGAACGACTATTTTTCAACCGATTGCTCACATATGTGGCTACCCTGGAAAGGAATCGCGAATCAAATCAGAGTAGAAAATGAACCGAGGCTTAAGGAAATCATAACTGAATTTAATAAGCCAAATGAAGTTCAGTTTTCTGAGCCAGAGTTGGGGGTTTATGCATTTGATGTTGAAGAAGCTACCGAAGAGCCTAAAAGGGAAACATTTCATGGTAGCTCTCTTGAGGGAAATAATTTCATATGGTTGCTTAGGTTTGATGGATCCAAATCCAAACAGGGAGCAGGAGCCGGAGTCGAGCTCACTTGCCCAGGAAGTAAACCATTATTGGCTGCCTATAGATTGCAATTTCCTTGCACGAACAACATGGCAGAATATGAAGCATTGATCTTTGGTTTACAACTAGCATTGAGCAAGAAGGTTAAATGCTTGAAAGTATTGGGAGATTCTGAACTGGTAGTCAAACAGATTAAAGGACAATATACATGCCATGATAAGAGACTGAGCCTTTATAGAACTAGGGTAATGGACCTCATTGAGGAATTCGACGCTTTCAATATAGTCCTTATTTCTAGAAAAGGAAATCGTGTAGCAGATTCTCTTGCAGTCGCCGTAGGCATGTTAAATCTAGTTGATATAAAAAGGTGTAAAAAGTTCTCCATCGAATTAGTTCCTTGTCCATCGATACCTGATAATGTCAAGAATTTCCAAGTTTTTGAAAATGATAGACACATATTCAAATTTGTCATGAACTCGGGTATTTTTGAAAACCAGGTGATTGATGAGGAGCAAAGATGGCAAGAAGAAGCGAGAAAGCGAAAGTGAAACTACATGTCAATCCAACAAAATACCTAAAGACATAGTTTCATTGGAGAAAATGTTCGATATGGGATACAAGGCCGAGAAAAGAAAAAAAGGTTCCACTCCCCAAAGATGCATGTGATCTAATTAATCTAGGGAGTGCAGACAATCCATGGGAAGTGTACATTGCAAAGGCATGTACAGCTGAAGAAAGAGAAAATATAATACATGCACTAAAACACTACGTGGATTGCATTGCTTGGAATTATAACGAATTGAAAACATACAACCAAAACGTCATTACACATACCATCCCTCTAAAGCCGGACTCCAAGCCTTTCATACAAAGACAAGTGAGTTGTTAACCCGCTATTGGAGCCCTTAATAGAAAAGGAGGTCAAGAGATTATTGGAAGCAAAGATTATTTTTCCTGTTAGGCACTCAACCTGGGTTGCTAACCTCGTTCCAATAAGAAAGAAGAGCGGAGAGATTAGGCTATGTATAGATTTTCGAAATCTTAACAAGGCCTCTCAAAAGGATAACTATCCATTGCCATCCATTGATGAAATTTTACAAACAGTGAATGGATCTGAAATGATGTCTTTTCTTGATGGATATTCTGGATATAACCAAATTCTTATTCATCCCAATGACAGGATGAAAACAGCCTTCACAACCAAATGGGGGACATTTGCCTACAGAAGAATGTCGTTTGGACTGTTAAATGCTGGTGCAACATTTCAACGCGCCATGGACTATGCATTCAAAGGGCTTATAGGCAAGTGTATCATTGTGTATGTGGATGATATTCCAGTATTTTCAAAGAAAAGAGAAGACCATGTCAAGGATTTGAAAAAGGTTCTTCAAAGATGCAGAGAGCATGGAATTTCTTTAAATCCCAAAAAATGCATCTTTGGAGTAACAGAAGGAAAACTACTTGGTCACATCATTTCAAAAGAAGGTATATCCATTGACCCAGAAAGGATAGAAGCTATCCAAAGATTGCCTCTCCCGAGGAGTAAAAAGGAGTTGAGATCTTTCTTCGGGCAAATTAATTTTGTGAGGAAGTTTATTTCAAGCTTCGCTGAGATAGCCAAACCGTTGAACAAGATGCTCAAGAAGGATGTAGATGTCGGATGGAATGAGGAAAGTAGGGTGGCCTTTCAAAACATTAAGGATGCCATTTCCAGAGCCCCTGCCCTCATAAGTCCAAACTATGCTAAACCTTTCTATATTTATGCTTTCGCATCGGAACACTCTTTTGCGAGTGTCTTGACCCGTAAAGGTGAGGATAGCGTAGAAAATCCCATAGCATTTTTAAGTGCTCCTTTAAAAGATGCTCAATTGAGGTATTCTATCCTCGATAAGCGGATGTACGCACTCTTTAAAACGGTAAAAAAATTTTGACATTACATTGTGCACAGCAGAGTTTTTGCCATTGTGCCTGACCCTGCTATCAAAACTATGTTTTTACAGAATGAGCTAGGTGAGAAAAGAGGTAAATGGATTTCTACTATCCAAGAATTTGATCTTGAAATCCAGCCCATGAAACTAGTTCGAGGACAGGGACTTGTGAAGACGATTGCTGAGAATAATCCACAAACGACATGCCAATATTCAAATGCAGAATACATTTCTAAAGATGACTGGTATGTTGACATTGTACATTTTCTATTAAATGGTAAGTGCCCATCCAATTTGAATTCCACTCAAAGAAGGGCTTTAAGACTTAAATCTATTAATTATCTGATTAGATCTGGTGTTCTGTACAGGAAAAATCATGAGGGGATCTACTTGAGATGCCTGAATAAAGAAGAAGCTGCCAAGGTTCTACAAGAATTTCATGGGAAATATGGAACTGGCCATGGTGCGGCAAATGCTACAGCGCATCAAATCCTGAGAGCAGGATACTATTGGCCTCACATTTTTAAAGATGCACATGCTCATGTACGATCTTGCCACATTTGTCAAGTAGCGGCCAACAGAGAAAGAAATGCAGCCATGCCATTACAACCTGTAGTTGAGATGAGACCATTTGCACAATGGGGATTAGATTTCATTGGGGTTATTAACCCAAATTATTTTGATTCCCATAAATTCATACTAACGACTACAGATTATTGTACAAGGTGGACGAAGCAGTTCCTACAAAACATGCCACTACAGACGTTGTAATAAAATTCCTTGAGGATCACATCATAACAAGATTCGAAATGCCCGATTCTATCGTTAGTGATAATGGTAAAGCTTTTGTTTCCACGCAATTTGCAGATTGGGCATACGACAATAAAGTGAGTTTAAAATTTGCATCTAATTATTACCCTCAAGGAAATGGTTTGGCCGAATCCTCAAACAAGAATTTGTTGAATATCATTAAGAAATTATTGGAAAGGAACCCTCGAGATTGGCACAGCCAGTTAAAGTTTGCTCTTTGGGCAGATAGGACCAGAATGAAAGACTCAATAGGAAACACACCTTATCATTTGGTCTATGGACAAGACCCAATATTTCCTGCAAACTTGAAGCTGCAAACCCTACATTTCATGCAAGAATACTTGGGAACAGATAACCACACTGAAGCCAGACTAAGTCATTTACTGCACCTCGATGAAAAAAGGGAGGAAGCCATGATTCACATGAGTAAACACCAAGAGGTTGTTAAAAGATGGTTTGACAGAAGAGCTAAAATTAAGTCCTTCAGAATTTCAGATTTGGTCTTATTGTGGGATAAAAGACATGAAGAAAAGGGGAATCATCAAAAATTTGATTGTCTTTGGTTAGGCCCTTATCAGATTTCAGAAATTCTAGGGAAAAATACCTTCAGGTTAAGAACTTTAGAAGGGAAGGATCTGACGTTACCAGTTAATGGGCATGTTTTAAAGCACTATTTTAGCCCTTAAGTCGTAGGAGATTGATATTATATTTTTCGGTTTTGGTATGGATTTTCAAATTTTGTTTTGTTTGTTTTAGGATTGCTAGTCTAGTTAGGATTTAAGTTGTGTGTTTGATTTCATTTGACATGTTTGGTTTGTTTATAAAAAAAAAAAAAATAGAAGAAAAAATTGAGATGTCAACTTATGCCTAAGATCAGGAGAATATGAAACATTGGAATTGTGTTGTAGAAAGCTCCACAAGTAACACAAACATTTTAAATAATATCGTTTGAATCTTGTGATGCATGAAGTTGTCAGTTTTACACATTATGGTAAAGTAGATGATATATTCCCTCCGCATTTCAAAAGAAGCAGTGCATTCATATCTCATGTCACATTCCGCATTGCATATACATGTCATCTCAGTTACATTTTCATTTCATGTGCAATCATTGAGAAGGTGTCGAATCCTCTTAGGATTATTACATAACATATATTAAAAGGATCCTAAGGTTGGGAACTGATGCCCGAACTATCTTGAACCAAGCACGTTCTACGCATATTAAAGAGAGTCTTGAGCAAAATGGTCAAAACCATACTTGGAAGAAAAGGTGAGGCGAAAGGAATATTCCATGTCTGTCCTATCATGCAACATAATCCTTAAAACAGTGGTTTTTACCACTCCCATAATG
The DNA here is from genome assembly GCA_028583015.1 of Wollemia nobilis. Taxonomy (NCBI): domain Eukaryota; kingdom Viridiplantae; phylum Streptophyta; class Pinopsida; order Araucariales; family Araucariaceae; genus Wollemia; species Wollemia nobilis. The sequence goes on along the minus strand of JAQPPZ010015288.1, from coordinate 1,719,427 downwards.
CTTAAAGCCTAAAATCAGAGTAGTAAGGATAGGGTTAAATCCTCATCTCACTTAGGTTGAGGATCCAATTCCCCAAAGCTCTGATTTGACCTTCATGGAGTAGTAAGGATAGGGCATAATTCTCATCTCACCTAGGTTGAGAATCCGATTCCCCAAAGCTTCCATCTTTCATTTTATCATAAAACTTGGATGGGAGGGATCGTACTACATGTCCTCTAGCAAGGATGGGTAGTCATCCCAAAAGTCCAAGAAACAAAAATAAAATTAATATGTTCCATATTTCATTTTATCATCTTGGATTGGAAGGATCGTACTACATGTCCCTAGCAAGGATGGGTAGTCATCCCAAAGGTCCAAGAAATAAAAATATTTTCCATTTTCATCTTAATATTGGATTGGAGGGATCGTACTACATGTCCCTAGCAAGGATGGGTAGTCATCCCAAAGGTCCAAGAAATAAAAAAAAAAAGAGAAGAGAATGAATGAAGCCAAGTCATGGATTATGGGGTTAAGTATGCTCATGCGTGGCAACATGTCTTGTCTAAAAGCAAGACCACTGATTGCTCAAATGGACAGGCTAGCTTGACAGTTTCATCCATAATAGGTTAAATCATTTTGTTCAAGATGAGGTAATGAACTCCAAATCAGTATAGTAAGGATAGGGTTAAATTCCCATCTCGCTTAGGTTGGGAATCCTATTCCCCAAAGTTCTGATTTCACTTACACTTGCACATGGGTTCAAGATGGTAGTGACACATAACCAACTTTGGGATCTAGTAAATTAATTCAGTATACATATATTTGGTCCTAAGAGGGTTTGACAGTTTTAATATGTTTGTTCATGATATTAGAAGGTTTGAGCCTTTATAAAGCAGGTTGTTATATCTCTAGCATCTTCATCATACATCAAATCCTGCACAAATCATTCATAGCCTTGCATACAAATCATAAGTGAAACTGACAATGGAATGTTGATCAATTTCAAGCGATAGGGAATGAAAACACATTGCACACACCAAGTTGATACTTAATGATTCTGATGTTTCATGTATTTCTGAATCTATTGGTATTTGTTTATCTTTTATGTGCTTACGCTCTGTATCTAAGCTTGTATATTTCAGGTTGGGTTCTCACCAAAATGCTCAGGAGCATTTGATAGTAAAGTCACCATTTGTTGTGGCTGATCCACAACACACCCCAAAATTGGGGACCCACCTTTTTTGCATGCTTTCAAAGAAGACCGCAGTGGCCTAGATGCTAAAAAAATCAAAGGAAGAGCAAAATACAGCATAAGAAAAAAGTGTCACGATATCGCGACGTGTTGCTCTGTCGCGGCTAAGAAAAAGAAAGTGTCACGATATCGCGACGTGTTGTTGCTAAGAAAAAGAAAGTGTCACGATTTCGTGACATGTCATGTTTTCATGGCCAAGAGTAACAAAATGTAGCAGGGTGAGAAAATGTCACGATTTCGCGACGTGCTATGAAATCACGGTTCATAGAGGAGAGAGAAAGACAAAGTGAAAAATGTCATGATATCGCGACATGTCACGTTTTCGTGGCCTAGATCAGCAGGATGCACCAAAATTGAAAAATGTCATGATATCGCGACATGTCATGAAATCGTGGTCGAAGGCAGCAAGAGAAGAGTCAATGCAAAAGTTGTCGTGATATCGTGACATGTCGCCATTTCGTGACCTGAAGACGAGATGAAGGGCAAAGATAAAAAAATGTCGCGATATCGCGACATGTCAGGTTGGGGTTGAAATAAAGGGTTTGAGTTGAAAGCTGATTTCATGTGAGATGGTGAAATGAAAAAGTGTCATGATTTCGTGGTGAAGCGGGGATTTCGTGAAAGCAACAAAGTGGTATGGAATGAAAAAGTGTCACGATTTCGTGACATGTCACGTTTTCATGGCTAAGTGCAACAAAACACAATGAAGGAGAAAAACGTCATGATTTCATGACAGGTTGCATCCATGCGGCCCTAAGGAGAAACACGTCGTGATATCGTGACATGTCTCATTTTCGTGGTGCTTGAAGACGAATAAAGCTATGGGCATAAATGTGTCGTGATTTCATGACATGTCTCATTTTTGCGGTGCATGAAGGCAGACAAGGCTATTGATAGAAAAATGTCACGATATCATGACATGTCTTGTTTTTGCGATGCAGGTAGAGGAACAAAGTTGTAGATAGAAAATGTCACGATATCATGACATACTATTTTTGTCACGATTCATAGCGGGCCATTACAGAACATGCAAAAAAGCGTAGAACACGTGGCATGAAGATGTCAGGGCTATGATAACGCTTCAGGATCGACAGTTATAGTTCATAGAGAAGATCAAACGTTTCGACGTCGAGCAGAAAGTCAAAAATGATGAAGAGGCGGGGAAGATGAAACGAAGCGATCTGGGAGATGAAGCGAAGCGTCACAGGGAAAAATAGAGAGCATTGCCAAAAAGTTTAAAAGTAGAAGCACAGATTGGTACGAGGGGTCGGAAACCGCTGCGGGCAGTGTTGCAGAGCTAAGGGTGATAAGCCATTCTGGGCCTGCTTTTGGAGCGTTTTCCTCCACTTGTTCTGGTTTTGACAAAACTGGAAACATTCTGTCATTGTAAACTGATACATTCTTTTTAATACAGAATTATAGAGAGTTGCATCTCATTGACAAGAAAGAAGGAGTTATTTTTTGCATGCTAGATTTAATGTTCATTTTCCCCTTTTCAGATTTTTAGGCTTATAGGTGAAGTTTAATGCAAGTTCTCTTGGTTGCTTCATGCGAATGTCTAAATCTGAAAATCACAGTTAAAACCCTAGAAACCAGCACTTAGCTTATCTGGATTGTGCATGTTTGCAGGTTCAATAGGTTAGGTTGTATGCAGAAAACCTCATGTCTTCAGTTTTTTCGAATAGGATTGCAGCATTCTGAATGTATTTTAGTTCCATTCTCTTTGCATCTTATTTTCACTTCTTTATTTTTCTGCATTTTTTAATTACAGGCATTCAAATAAATAATTGAAAATCTACCAAAGTCTGCAAACAAAATAGTTTTATCATTGAAGTGTCAAATAAAATAAACCAGCTGTGCCCCTTGTTTACAGTTACTTGCAATCACTAAGGTATTCCAAGCATTCAAATTGAACAATATTATTTGTACAAAATGCTAACATAGCGGAGACCTTGGAGAAGTTACTTGTTGAATTTCTTTGCAAGAGGGGATTTGGAGCCCAAATCCTATTGGAGAGTGTGTTTTCACAATCGGGTGAAAATACAACTCAACAGAGCTTTTACAAGAATCATAAGGATTCCTTGGATAAATCTATGGAAGAGGAAGCCCAACTTGAGGAAGTTAGAACATCTCATCATCAAACTATTTTCCCTCGATATGTCCATGATAACTCCTTGATTGAATCATGGTAATCTTATCCATCAACCAAATTATGCCACTACTGTAACCACCAACATTGGAAGGAATCCACAAGTCCCTCCAACTAGTAGTGTCACTCAAAATTGCTTTCAATTTCCTCCTCAATCTACTAATATCAATAATTTTACTTCTATACCACCAACTATTGGTTATCCTCTCCAACAAGATACCACATATCATAATACTATCAATACCTCCAACATGGGCTAAGTACCCATTCAATAGCCTACCTATCCCTTGGTAAATATTGGGGTATTGCATAGCAATAATTTTAAGGTGTAAAGTTTACCTAATATGGTGAAAAAACTAGCTTCGAAAGTGGATATGATTCAATCTCCTATTTTCACCTACAACTATAAAGAAATGTGCAATCATCCCCTAGATCCTATCATCACCTCTAGGCCCTATCCTAGGCATTTTATCATGTCAGTTTTACCTATTTATAAGGGAACTAAGATCTAATTGAGCACTTAAGAATGTTTAGGACAACTTGTCATGATATCATATATGATGATATGTTATTTCTAAAGACGTTCCTTAAGAGTCTTGGTGGCATGGCATTAGAATGGTATTATCGATTACCCAATAATTCTTTGAGGAATTTTGAACAAACAACTAAATTATTTGTTCAACAGTTTGGTGCTTATGGTGAGAAGAATATAACCATGATATATGTCTACAATCTGAAGTAAGCTAAGGAAGAAAGTTTTTCAAAATTCTTGTATCATTGGATTCTAGTTGGACGCTTGAGATATACTCTACCTCCTTGAGACATGATTAAAATATTATTTAATAAATTTGCAAGAACAACTATCTTATGCATTGGAAACTACAAATATCACATACTTTGATCAAGTAATTGAGTTAACAAGAAAAGTGGAACAATCTCTTATCAAAAGAGGACAACTCAAAGTGAAATAAGATAAACCCCTAAGAATCAGTATAAGAATAAGTATGTAGTAGGAGATGGTGTAATGGATAGTAGGCCTATTAATAGTATTGTTAACAACCTCTAAAATATGATACTTCAAAAACCTCCACAAAATAATTTCACAAGACTTAACATGCCGATAGAAGTGGTCTTAAAGTAGATTTTGGAAGCTAATATGATTTATTTACCTCCCATAAGGTAACTTGATACTTCAACAAATTGGTATACGGTTGGTCAACATTTATGTATATCATAGGGTAGGACACTAGAAAAATTCTTGTAAGAAGTTGAAATATGTGGTTCATGATCTAATTGATGTAGAACACCTTGTTATAAAATATTCTCTCCTGAAGAATCAATCTCCCACTCAACAAGGACCTACGACTAATAAATACAATGGACAAAAGGCAGCTAATCAAGTATCTTATAAGAATGTACCACCTCCCTATGGTAATATGGTTGGTATGATAGTAGATACTTCAAAGCATCAAGTGTAGAATTGATAGATCTAGCAATCTCAACAAGAGATGAGTTCAAAAAAAATTCTTTCTTAGAACTTTTGCAAACTTCTCCCATTCATGGAGAAGCCTTGTTAAAACTTCTAAGGCAACAGTCTATCCCAGCAGACATCTCTCCTAGTATTATAGCCAATACTATAAGCTCTCTTGGGATACATCATCTCACATTCTTAGATGATGATATTTCTTCCTCAAACCTACACAAAGATTCTTCTCTCTACATTACTACATTTATTGGGGAAACTTTTATCAAGAGGGTTTTGATTGATAATGGTTCTTCCCTTAATTTATGCACATATAAATTTTTCCAAAAGTTTGGATTAATAGAGGAAGATTTAACTAAATCTTATGGCATCATTAAAGCTTTCAATAACGAGTCCCAAGAAGCTTGTTGATGACCACAAAAAATGCTCATATTTTACATGGATTTCTAACATATTATGCGGCATTATTATTATATAATGTATGTTTTATAAAATTTATATATATATTTAATATTAAATTATGTATATTATCTAATATTTGTTTTTAAGTGAATTGTGTGCAGATTTAATGGTTTTATGGTATTTTAGCATGTTTACGTCAAGGTCCCACTTGGACCTGGCACTTTCAATTTGATGAAGGCAAAAAAATTGCAATACACCAATATGAAGTGCTAATTCAGGTGCCCGATTCCCTTTGAAGTGCTCAACTTCCATTTGGTGCTTAGCTATCGGATGCTTGCTTCTCGTTAGGCACTTGCTTCCCATAGGCGCCTGCTTCTCATTAGGCATCTGCTTCTTATTAGGCACTTGCTTCCTGTAGGTGCCTACTTCCTGTTAGGTGCCTGCTTCCTGTAGGCACTTGATTCTTGTTAGGTGCCTACTTCCCATTATGGCGCTTGATTTTCATTGACGTGGAATTACAACCCGACTTCCATTGACATAAAATTACAGCATGACTCCTATTGTCGGTAGAACAGAACAAATATTTTAGCGATGGATATGGATGATATTTCAGAAAAGATGAAGACAAAGGATAAAATAAAAGACCATGTGTTATCTATTTTTTAGCAATATGTAAATAGCAATTGAAATAGATAAAGCATAATATTAAACGTATTCTATTCTAATAAAAATAGAATATGTTAAATCAGTTTGAAATTAAATATTTTTGCTTTATCTCCATTATTCATGCTTATTGTTGTAACAAAAAAATCAAGAATTGATTTGCTCTCAATTGTAATAGGGCATGGCTGCATATCTTATAAATATGCAGGCCACCCCTGATAAAGATATCCTAGACATGAGAATTATTTTATAATTTTCTAAAGTTGCAATATATTCATTTGAGTATTTTTATTAATCTCAAACTAGCATCCGGTGAATGAATTTATCGGGTGAAAGACTACTAGAGCTTGGGTGCACTCTAAATAGTACTCCTCCCATTTCACCTTGTTTTTTGTAGTTAAATTATTTGCTATTTTTTTTAGATTATTTATTTCCCTATAATTTTTGTGTTTTCTATCATTTCCAGCAAAGTACCATTTTAATTTTTGTATGCATTCAATTCTATTTTCATAGATGTAGGATAGATTATTGGTTTGGAATTCAGAATCAAAACTTCAATGAACATCAAACACCCCCCCAAAAAATAGGCACAAAGGGACTCATTCCTCACACTACAGGCATATATTGTGCGTGATGCTCACAAGTCTACGAGCTTCCCCAGGTTGACAATTAAATGGAGGCAATTAATTGAATTGTAGAAAACTAACCAATATTTTACCCAACATTTTGGCATCGTTGTTGGGGAGTGTCACAATTGTAGTGTATGATCCATAGGTCAGTTAGTTTAAAAATTAATTTCAAATTTCCTTGCTTGTAGATCATCTACCTACGAAGCATGAGTCCACCAAGAGCCTAAAAAATTCCAACGGATCATTTATTGAAAAATTAGAAAACACCTCAAGCTTAGAATATTATGGAAATAGTTATTAAAGAGAAAATCCCATCCATTTGAGTCATTTTATCACAAAAATTAATTTTACGAAATTTAGTGACTAGGATGGGGAAAATTCAGCAATTATTTTAGAAGTATTCCAACAAAAGAAAAACTACCAATATGAGGAATAGCCTCCACAATTAAAACAGAAATATGAACATTTTTTAACGGTGTTAAGAGTGAAATTTTATCTCTTGTTTTACAGCCAAACACATTCCCAAAGAAGAAGAAAGAATCTGAAGTAATGTTTGCCTTTTTCTGTTCAAGGTGTAGAGAAAATCATAAAAAAAATAAATATCCAGAGAATACAGTAGAAGTTTATGAAAACTGTCACTTGGATTATCAGACCATGTCGTGTCCAAAAATAATAGAAGAAAATTCTCAAGAAATAATAACTTGCTTCGTGGATCTACCTCCATAGACACAACTATCAAAAAAACCCAGTTTACTAGTTTCACCTTCTACCAGGCTAAAACAATTGTTGGCACCACCAGATTCGAATCCCAACAACAATTGTTTAAACTCACTAGCTTGTCAGGGAGTTACGGGAATAAACTCAATGTGCCATAATAGTGTAGAAATAAATCGTGATGCTGAAAAACCAAGTAATGAAGGACTTCCACCATATCCTGAAAGGTTATGAAAAACCAGAGACATGACACCACCTAAGTTTGATATTATGAAACAATTAAAAAATATTACTGATATCATTCCTCAAACTATCAAGGTTGTACCTATTTACACTGAATCCATTAGGGATTTTTGCCTCAAGATACCGATATGGGAACCATAGTAAAAAATAATGAAGGTGATAGGTCAACATGTTGATCTAATATTAGATAAAACTTGTCTCAAAAGCCCAGCTTTAATGATAGAAAAATTTAGGATTAATATTTCCCAAAACTTTGGTAAAATTTAATGCTAATATTAGATGCAGAACAAGAAAAATGGTAGTTAATGAAAAACTGTAAAAACAATAGTCATCCACCTGTCTGCACAATTTGCCAATGAGTTGGATGAATCTGGTTTTGAGGTCATCCAGGAAGATTCTCTTCCCATGCTGCAATGTATCATAAAATTGGATAAAGAAAGGGATGGGATAAATGAAGTCTTAATTGTATCAAATTTTAGACACAAATTAAGATCTTATCACAAGCCCCATATTTCAGAGGCTTGCTCGATTGCAGGCATGGGGAGACCCCACCTTCAATGTTATCACCCACAACACGATGAACGCTATTACAACATTTAATTAAAAATTAAAAAAATTAATTAGAATTTTCTTTAACACCATTAGTTTAGGTTTTTCTTTTCATTTTGTTATGTTTTGTAGACAGCAAGAGGCTCAACACAGATTGTAGGTATCCAAGTAAATCTGACCTACCAGCATGTGTCGGTCCATTCTATTTTCAAAAAAAAAGGGCGCAATCCACGGGACTTCCCAGGTGGTCACCCATCCCAGTTCTACTCTATGCCATAATGCTTAACTTTAGAGTTGTTATGGGATATGCTACCAGGCGCTCAATAAAACACATATGTTGCATACGGTTTGGCACCATGGGCAGATGTGCAACACTTGGACATGGCAGCACCAGTTATGGTGGATAAAATATGGGCTCAGATGGTTCACAGTACTCTGTTGAGCAGCACATATCTACTCATAAAAAAAATGGCTATGAAGATTTCACAAAGTGAGGGCTTTTTATGGGGAGTCCATAATAGCACACGATGAAAGAATATGAGTAACAATCAATCAACTCCATTTACAAGCCTTGCTATGCACCTCACATTTGCAAGATTGAATCAAATGCAAGCACGGGGGAGACTCCATATTTTTAAATCCATACCATCCATTTGATGAATGATTACGTATTCGTCATATATATAAAAAAATGAAAGACAACATGTACCTGTTTTGCTTAACATAAATTTTCTTTTATTTGTGTTTTTATTTTGTAGGTATCGTACTCTGAATACAATTTGTAGGCAACCTGGGAAACCTAGGCCTATCAAACACAAATTCTATAAGCTTACATTTTATTGCTTTAAATTTTTGTTTTGCAAGAACGATGCCCTAAGTGCAATCATTAGGCAGCTTGGGAAACCTAAGTCTAACGACATAGGATCCATGAACCTACACATTTCTAGATTTTTAGGAGTAGGAGTAACTCATCCACATTTAGAAAGGGAAATACTAAACCTAAATCTGCACAAGAGTGTTTGGATTGGTCTTTATGGACAATAAAACACTCAATTGTTGGTTTAGGGGTGAATGCTAATTTTATCCTTGTTCTTCAACCAGAGTGTTGAAAGGCCTGATCAACCTTACAGCGCATATACGAGAAAAATTCAGCACCCATTGAATAAATAGAAGCACCTATTTTCCATTTTCTTATGGGAAAGGCACTTGATTCTTGTTTTACGGTAGAAGGTGCCTAATTCCCATAGTACGATACAAGGTGCCTGACTCCCAACATGTCAAGGATATGGCATCTACGTCCCGTTTTCTAGAATACTGACACTGGATTCTTGGTTTTTCCAATGACATGGCGCCAAAATTCCATTTTTCGAGAAAGTGATACCTAATCTCCTGAACATGAAAAAAAAGTTGTATATAAAGTTTGAGTATGTATAAAGTTTATTTTAAAGCATGGTGTCGGATTTCAAGCAAAAGGCGCATGCTTTCTATTTTAACAAACACCTATGTTGGGAGTAAAAAGAAAGTGCTCAATTTCCATATGAAGGTGCCTACTTTCTATTCTAACGGGTTTTTGTACCTAGTATGAATATTCTTTAGCATTGGTAAGTGGCCCGTGCCATGTCAACAACTTATCCACGTGCATAAAGCCAAAACCTATAATGGATAAAATTATCTTAATTTTTCCATTAGAAATTTATGCACGTTCTAAGGTCATCAATGAACAAATTTCGAGGAAGGGATGTGTGTCGTCCCACGAAGACATATTTTTTCTTGAATTTGTGTAGGAAACCTCAAACGAATAAATTACAGTAATCAAGAACCAATCATATGGAGAAAAATTTTCCATATGGAAAATAAACATGTTGTTCTTTGTTCCGGTACACATGATCATCATCAAACAACCAATACAAGTGCACCACAAATGTCTGTGCATTATACACGCACGAAACATAATATAGGTGTGTACTTTATTTTTTGTGTTATATATATATATATATATATATATATATAGAGTTTTTATAGAAATATATTTCTATAAAATAGTTTCAGCAAGATCCTCATTAAATTCTCCATCCAACCATTTAGCCCCATTTGGTATTTTTTTCCATATGCAAATATTTTGTTGGGAGAACACTTATGGTCATCAGCCATTTAAAAATCTAGTACATGCTTTACAAAATAACAGAGTTGCCAGATTAAAAAAAAATCAGAAAGTAGAAAAAACAAAAATATTTACCATGGAGGAAATCCATAAATCATTTACTAAAAAAGAATGAGTTGTCACATTTAGAAAGAGGAGAAAGAAAAATAGAGCTTATTGGACAACCATTGCTAAAATTGGAAATTATAAGCACCGGCTGTCACAAGGGCATGTCACTCTTTAAGCATGGGGGTGTCACGAGGACGTGCCACTCTTTTAAGCATGAGGGATGATGAGCATAAAAAATGCTCATATTTATACATGGATTTCTAACATATTATGCGGAATTATTATTATAGAATGTATGTTTTATGAAATTTTTATCTATATTTAATAGTAAATTGTATATATTATCTAATATTTGTTTTTAAGTGAATTGTGTACAGATTTAGTGGTTTTTACGGTATTTTAGCATGTTTACGTCAAGGTCCCACTCGGACCTAGAACTTTCAATTTGATGAAGGTAAAACATCTGCAGTACACCAGTATGAAGTGCTAAGTCAGGCACCCAATTCCCTTTGAAACACCTAATTTCCATTTGGCACTTAAATATCGGGTTCCTGCTTCCCGTTAGGCACTTGCTTCTCGTAGGCGTCTGCTTCCTGTTAGGTGCCTACTTCTCGTAGGTGTCTGCTTCTCATTAGGTACCTACTTCTCGTTAGGCACCTGCTTCCCGTAGGCACCTACTTCCCGTTAGGCACTTGCTTCTTGTAGGTGTTTTCTTCCTGTTAGGCACCTACTTCCCATTATGGTGTCTGCTTCTCATTGACACATAATTACAGCCTGACTTTCATCCATGTAAAATTACAGCACAACTCCTGTTGTCGGTAGAACATAATAGATATTTCAGCGATGGATGTGGATGATATTTTAGCAAAGATGAAGATGAAGGACAATATCAAATACCATGTGTTATCTATTTTTTAGCAATACATAAACAACAATGTAAATAGATAAAGCATAATATTAAACGTATTCAGTTTTGATAAAAATATAATACGTTAAATCAGTCTGAAATTAAATATTTCTTCTTTATCTCCATTATTCATGAATGTTGTTGTAATCAAAAAATTAGGAATTGATTTGCTCTCAATTGTAACAGGGAATAGTTGTATATCTTATAAATATGTAGGCCACCCTTGATAAAGATATCTTGGACATGAAAATTATTTTGTAATTTTCTAAAGCTACAATATATTCATTTGAGTGTTTTTATTAATCTCAAACTAGCATTCGATGAATGAATTGATCATGAAAATACTGATGGAGCTTGGGCCCACTCTAAACATTACTCCCCCTTTTACATTGCTTTCTGTAGTAAATTTATTTACTATTTTTTTATATTATTTATTTCTCTATTTTTTTTTTGTTTTATGTCATTTCCAGCAAAGTACCATTTTAATTTCCGTATGCATTCATTATTATTTTCATATATGTAGGATATATTATTGGTTTGGAATTTAGAATCAAAACTTCAACGAACATCAAACACCCCCCAAACCAATAGCCATAGAGGGACTCATTCCTCGCACTATAGACATATACTGTGTGTGATGCTCACAAGTCTACGAGCTACCCCAGGTTGACAATTAAATGGAGGTAATTAATTGAACTATATAAAACTAACCAATGTTTTACCCAACACTTGTGGTATTATATCTCTTTCTCTTAAGGTTGGATCTAATATTTTAGGTACATTATTCTATGTGGTGTCTTACCCTACATATTTTAATCTTCTTCTTAAATGTCCTTGGATTCATGCAATGAAGGTCATCCCTTCTACTTTTCATCAATGTTTAAAATTTAAATTTAAAAATCAATATATCACCATTTTTGGTGATCCTCATCCATTTGAATATTGCTCACTAGAAGAACAAGCTCAATTTAATTGATCATATTCCTCATCTCATATAATTGAGCAATGCAAAAATCTAAATGTGAGATAGGAATCATTAATCAAAATTTCATCATAGGATCAAGACAATTCTTCTCATCATAAGCCTATTCTAGATGAATCTCATCAAGGTTTAGAGTGGAGTGTTGAGGATGAGGGGCCACCCTCTCCCTATCTATTGGTTTTAATCCCAAAGCATTATGTTAAATATGAGGATGATCCTTAGAATGACATCTACTTTGATGGTTTTTTCCCTTATGTTGTGTAATTTGAGTCTTCTATTTCTTAATATGACTTTGGTTCTATGTATCCCGAGGACCTTGAGCAACTAGGAGTGATTCCTACCCCACCTCCTCTTGAGGATGAGTCATCCATTCTCATTGAGGAGACCATAGATGAGAACATAGGTTCTAAGAAAGCCCCTAGAATCCTTAAGTTAGGTGAAGCCCTATCCATGGATGAGCAGGAGAAATTGACCAATTTATTAAGATAATTTCATGATGTTTTTGCTTAGTCATATGCTGACATGTCAAGGCTTGATCCCTCCATTTTTATGCATTATTTCGTAGTTCACCCTAATGCCAAGACTTTCAAGTATAAACTCAAGAAGATGCATCCTAAGGTCACCCTTTTAGTCAAGGAGGAGCTCCAAAAACTCCTTGACATCGGTTTTATAAAAGACATAGACTATTCTGATTGGATCCCCAATATCATTCATATGGCTAAGAAGGAAGGAACAATTAGAATATGTACCATCTATAGGGACATTAACTTGGCATGTTCCAAGGATGATTTTACCTTTCCCAACATAGATCAGATTGTAGATTTCACTTCCAAATGTGGAATGATTTCACTCATGGATGGTTTCTAAGGATACAATCAAATTATAATTACCCTTGAATATCAGGCCAAGATGGTATTCATCACTCCATGGGGTACCTTATGTTGGAAATTCATGCCTTTTGGCTTAAAAAATACTAGTGCCACCTATCAACATACCATGACTTATTTTTTCCATGACATGATGCATGATATTCTCTAGGATTATGTGGATAATCTCTTAGGTCACTCCATACAATAAAAATATCATGTCCATGATCTACGATAGATTTTTGAAAGGCTTCAACATTTCAAAGTTCATCTTAAGCTTGCTAAGTGTGTGTTTGGAGTCATATCTGGTAAGTTAGGTTTTTTTATCTCTAGGTTAGGTATTGAAGTGGATGCCACTAAGATAACAGTCATCACTGACAGACCTCCTTCCTGCACCCTAATTGAACTATGTAGCATACAAGGCAAGCTTCAAGTTATTCATTGATTCATTGCCCAGTTAGTCGATAAGTGTTGACCCTTTTTTAAGCTTCTTAAGAAAGATTATATCTTCCAATGGGATTCTGAGTGTCAAAAGGATTTTTATGATCTCAAATAGTATCTCACTTCTCTGCTTATTTTAGTTCCTCCTATGTCTGGTAAGAATTTTATGCTTTACATAATAGCCATAGCTCATGCTTTGGGAGCCATGTTGGATCAACATGATGATCAAAACAAGGAGTGAGCTATCTACTATATCAGTAGAACTTTTGTTAGCTATGAAATAAGGTACACTTCCTTAGATAAGCTTTACCTTTTCGTAGTGTTCGCTTCCTAGAAGTTAAGGCACTACATGCTCAACCACAAGATATTAGTAGTTTCAAATTTGATCCTTTGCATTACTTAATTTCTAACACCCACATTTCAAATTGAGCTACTAAGTGGGTGTTGGCCCTTAGTGATTTTAACATAACATTCATAGGTCACAAGGCTATCAAGGGTCAAGTAATTGTTGATTAGTTAGCCTTCGCTCCTCTGGAAGCTACCCATCCTTTGGTTGTTGAGTTTCCCAATAAGTGCTCCAATGTTGAAGTTGAAGAACCAATCTTGAAATTTGTTTTTTGATGGATTCCAATGTATGGACATTGGTGCTACATCCATTCTGGTTACCCCACCAAAATAGTTCATCCCTTTGTCCTTCAAGTTTCATTTCTTGCACGAATAATACTATAGAATATGAAGCTTTGATCCTTGGCCTTAGAGTAGCCTTAGCTTTGTAGGTTAGAGTCCTTTTGATCTTTTGTGACTCTCAACTTGTGGCCAGTCAGATCAATGGTGTTTATCAAACTCAGGATTATAAGCTAAAGCCTTATAAGGATATAGTCACCAAGTTGTTGTCCTTGTTCGATCGGGTATCCATAAATTTTATCCCTAAATCCTAAAACTACCATACAGATGCCATGATCTCTATTGCATATTTGTTTCTTTTCTAGTTGAAAAATTATCAAGCATCGATTATTATTAGACAACTCTAGGAGCCTACATTGCTTAGTTCTTGTCATCCTATTAGATTTTTTGACCATCGAAGATGCCCCATATGAGCCATGGTATACTGACATATTTAATTTTCTTAAGGATGGATTGATGTGTGATGGTTTAGACCATAATCAACATAATATTTTACATAAATGAGCATGTCAATTTGTTATAATTTAAAAAAATTGTACCTATGTTCTTTTGAAGGCATCCTCTTACGATGCCTTAAGTTTGATGAAGTTTGGATTACTCTTAGTGAGGTTCATGAAGGATCATGTGAAGGCCATTTTAGTGGTAATGTTATTTCCAAGAAGCTCCTACGGATGGGGTACTATTGGCCTTCCATGGAGAAATATGCATGTGATCATGTTTGATGTTGTGACAAGTGTCAATGCCATGACAACCTTTTCCATGCTCCTTATTAGCACCTTCAGGTTATTTTTTCCCCTTGGCCAATCTCCATGTGGGCATTGGATATTATAGGGAAGATTAACCCAATGTCACCTGATCATCACACAAGTTTATCATAATAGTGACAGAGTACTTCATTAAATGGGTTAAATCCATACCCCTAGCCATGGTGACTAGAACTCAAGTTTCCAAGTTTATCATCAACCAGATTCTTTGTAGGTTCAGGATTCCTTTGATGATTGTTTTTTATATTGACACTCCTTTCAATAATAATGATGTTCATAAACTTTGTGCTAAGCACAAGATTCAGCATATATGGTCAACTCCATACTACCCTTAGGGTAATGGATAAGTCGAACCATCTAACAAGTCTTTGATCAAGATCTTGAAGAAGTTGGTTTGTAAGACCAATCATGAATAGCATACCCAACATTATCCTTATTTGTGGGCCTATCATACTAGTGTGCGTACTCCCACGGGTTTCTCACCATATGTCGTGGTATATGGGTCTGAGGTAGTGTTTCCCTTTGAGCTCAAGGTTCCCTCATTATGCATATTGTTTTAAGATGCATCGGTTGGTTATGAGTATTGCTCTAATAATTTGCACCAATTGGATTTTCTAGATGAAAACACATTCATGCCTTAGAGCATTTACGAGCTTATCAAGATAAGCTCAAGTGATATTACTCTAAGAAAGTTTACAACCACTCTTTTGAGGTTGGGAACCTTGTTCTTAAGGAAAACCAAAAGAATACCACTACTCATTTTGATCTTTGAGATAAGTTTTAGCCCAATTGGTTAGGGCCCTTTATCATAATGACCAAGTTTGGATCAAGTGTCTATTATTTAACTTCTTTATATGGTGAAAAACTTAAAGAACCAATGAATATAATGCATCTAAAAAGATATTATGCATGATCCATAATCTATATTACATTCTGCATTTATCTTAAATCATATTGCATTTGGCTTACCTACTCATACTGCATGATTTTCTGTCATATTTTGCGTGATTTTCTAACATTTTGTTTTTCTTGCATTTTTTCTTGTCATAATTGCATTGTTGCTTTCTCATGACTGCTTGATCATACAACTTTTTCAGTAAACCATGACAATGGCAAGTGATGACACCTAGTTAGGTTATATCTCACATGTATTGCACTCTCACTAGGGCTCTAATGCCTAGCGAAGTCCCAAACCTAGGGCCCATGCATCTTCATCCCTTCTTCTCTTCTATTCTTTCTATGTTCTTTTCTTTTTTTCTCTTTTCTTATTGTATTTTTTGACTTTGAAAGTTTTTATAATGACCATAAATTCTCTCCAAAGTCAAGGAATACAAATCCCCTTTTGGTATAACCTTTTCATTTGCATGTTTCTTATTTTTCTTCTTAATCTTCGTCAAGATAGGAATATGCATATGAAGAACACAAACTTATACTGAGAGGGTGGTGAACAGTATAAGACCACTTTTTACTTTTCTTTCCCAATCAATATTATGCAATGTATAGATAGTAATATAAACAACAGTAATCAAATCAATGTACAAATCACCACACACAATAGAGACACCAAATTTATGTGGTTCACCCAATGTGGTCTACTCCACGAATAAAATCGTTCACTAAAATTTTCTCAATCAATCTCTTGGGAATCCTTTCCCTATTCCAATATTTATAGATCTCTATCCAAATGAGACACCAATCCCCTAATCAATTTTGTGGATATCTATACACAGGAGAACTCCTTTCTTCTTAGATCTAACTAGTAATATTCTAGAAGAACTTCTACCCCAACTACTTTAGCTAATGGATCTCTATCCACTGAAAACTCCTATCCTCACTACCATAGCTAATGGATCTCTATCCATTGTCATCATCTATACTCTATCACCTTCAAAGCTCTGTCTCAAATCTACACTAAACATAGTCCTTCGGTCTAGCACAAATATGTCCTCAATATCTATCTCTGATTTGGCACAGACTTATCCTCAAATCTCTACCAAAATCTATCCTCAAATTTGTACTAAACACAGTCCTTTGGTCTAGCACAAATATATTCTCAATATTTATCCTCTGATCTTGCACTAAACACAGTCCTTCGATCTAGCACAAATATGTCCTCAATATTTGTCCTCAAGCCTTAACACAAAGCTTAATCTCAAAGCAACTCTGTTGGATGTGCCCCAAACCTTAACTCAAGGTTTGAAAAAATCAATCAATCAACTCTGCATTCAAGTCTTCTCAAAGACTTATCTCAAATCTGCCTTGTAAGCTTCCACAAAATCTCACACCAATCTATCCACAAGTCTTCTCAAACACTTGCCTAAAATCTGTTGAACAATTCCACACTAGAACTTGTCCAATCTCATAGAAACATAAAGAGAATTTTTAGAGACTCAATATGATCTAGATTCATCACAATTCTCAATCACTTTCAATCACTCTCTTAGAAATATATAGAGAATTGTTAAAGACTCAATATGCTTCAAATTCACCTCAATACTCAATCACTTTCAATCACTCTCTTATAAACATACAGAGAATTATTAGACTCAATATGCTTCACATTCACGTCAATACTCAATTACTTTCAATCACTCTCTTAGAAACATATTGAGAATTTTTAGAGACTCAATATGCTTCACATTCACCTCACTACTCAATCACTATCAATCTCTTTCTCAAATAAATTTAGAATATAGAATAATTTGTTCCATCGAACTTGACCAATCACTTCACATATTCACTTGACTAATATCATCCAACTGTACTCAACCAATCACTCAATGAAATGATCCTTGCTCACAAACCCTAGTCCAAACATATGAATACTCACTCAAATATTTCCAATAATGCTTTATCAACCAATCTCACATAACAATGATACTCATATTCTTTCCAAACCCTAGTTCAAGTTCTTCACTCAACAACTCACTTCAACAACAATGCTTATAAAACAAGTTTCACATAACAATGATACTCATCTTCTTTGCAAATCCTAGTTTAAAATATTCACTCAACTTCAAACACTTCAACAACAATGCTTAAGAAATAAGGTTTTATCAACAACTCTTAATTCCAGAAAATATTGAAGCATTAATTCAAAACACTCTCAACAATGCTAACCAAATAATCCTTTTCACTCCAACTTTCCATTCACAATTTTCAACAATCACTCACTAGGAAGAATATACCCATACCTTGTGTTGGATGTAGAAGTGCCTCTAAAAAACTTATCTCAATCACAATTTTCTTCTTTCTAATTCCAATGGTTAGACACAACAATAGTACTTCAACACTTTCCAAAATATTCCTTGGACATGAAATAATCACAACTCAATTTATGTCTTATTGCTCCCTTTTAAAATAACACTCATCATACCATACATAAATATAATTCCTTTGATACACCTTATAAACTCCAACTTAAAATAATATCCAACACCATGAAAATATCAACCAAACACCTTACAATATTTTCAAAACATTTGAGCAAACAACATTAAAAATTTAATTTTGCAAAAACCCTTATAACTTCTTTAGCAACCTTAGAACCAAATTAAAATATGCAAAAATTAAATTTTAAATGCCCAAACTATATTCCCAAAATTTTTAGTGCCCAAGATTAATGCATACCTTTTTTCTTTCCCAAAAAAGGGGTTTCAGTGAGATTCGATCCATCGTCTCCTCAAACCTAAGCGCCTTAGCGCTTGGGAGCCCACCGTGTGGGCTACTAGTGCCCATGTGAAGGAAGGAGGAGTTCCTTCCTCTTATGCCTCCACTCGTAATTAATTTTTCACAAACCTTGCACACTCTTTCTTCGCTTTGGACGTAGCACAATTCGTAAGGCTCACAATTCTTAAAGCTTGCAATAATATTCGAAGGCATGGTAAGGTTTGGTAGGGTGGTAGTTCCCCCCTTATATACATGTTTTAATTTCTCCTCACATCGATGCTTTGTTATTCGAAATCAAATTTTGAATTTTAATTTTGATAACCCACCTTAGGGTTATTTAACCTTAGCTTAAATTAATTTAAATAACTTTATAAGTTAAGTAAATTAACTAATAAATTAATTTATAATTAATTTTAAACTTCCTTTGCATAATATTATAAAAATAATATTATAATATTATTTATTTGGGCTTTTTCTTGCACTTTGGACCTCATCTGATTTCTTGGAATCCGGTCTTGAAACTGAAACCAAAATGGATGCTACCAACTGAAACTGCCACTAACTGGTGCTGAAAGTTTGACATCAATGACCACTCACTCTTGACATCAATGACAACTTATCACTCAAAATATCCAACAATATCCTCCTTTGTCATTGATGGCAACCCAAATTCTTTTTACCAAATCTTGACATTTTTCCTATTCTACTCCCCTTGGGAAACTGCTCCCCCTGACTCAATGCTTTCTCCTTAAACCAAATCTCTCCCCCTTACTCAAATCTCTCCCCCTTTGAAATCAATGGCAAAGGGTCACCTTTGGGGCTCGGCGCTAAGAATGAATCTCTTAGCTTAGCCCCTCCCCCACCTCCTCTTGTTAGGGGTAGGAGTTTTTCTACTCCTAGCAATCACTGGTCTTTAGCTTTATCCTCTTTATTTCTTGTCTGATCCTTATGATTCCTTTGATTGTTCCTTTCCTTTTCCATGTTCATGTTCCTGTCCATGTCCATATTCCTATTCTTATTCATGTCCATATCCATATTCATGTTCCTATTCCTATTCTTGTTCATGTTCATATCCATGTTTCTATTCCTGTTCCTATTTATATCCTTTTTCATGTTCATATCCATGTTCCTATTCCTGATCCTGATCTTGCTTGGTTCTGGAATGTCTACTCTACACCACTTTGTTGTATTTCCATCATTATTGCACTTATAACACTTAATGTTATTGTTCCTTGGAGGTGCAAATATCTTAGGATTTCTCCTAGTGAAGCCATATCCTTTTTTGTCATGAACCCTGCAATCTATTGCCTTGTGACCAAACTGATTACGTGAGTAGAAATACCCATGGAAAAGTTTTCTTTTTCTGAAATCCGCATTTTCTTGTCTTTCATGTGTCCAAACCTATGATATGAGAAACACCTTCCATTGAAATTTCCTTGTCTTGACCTCTTAAAATTTCCTTGTCTTGACTCATTGTAATACTAATCCTGAGATTGCATTTTCCTAACTTGGTCCATTAATTCCACATGAATCCAGGTCAAAGTAGCTATATGCATTCTTCTACTTAATGCATTGGAAACCTTATTTCCCTTACCTTTGATATGCTCAATACCAAATTCATATTCTGCTAAGAACTAGATCAATCTTCTCTGTCTAGTATTAAGCATAGGTTGAGTAAAAATATACCTTAAGCTTTGATGGTTGGTTCTTAACTCAAAAGGTCTACCAACTAGTTAATTTTTCTAGATCTTCAGAGCATGCACAACCATTTCTAGCTCTAAATAATGCATAGAATTGTTAACCTCATGTTTCATGAGTTTCCTCTTGACTGATTCATCTTGGGATAAAACTCCTCCCAAGCCTTCCAAAGAAGCATCAGTGCACACCAAAAATGAGGATCTATAATTTTAAGTATGGGTACCAAAGTAAGCTTCTACTTAAGCTATTCAAATGCGGCTTCACACTTGTCTATCCATTTGAATTCATTTCATATCCTTTGGAGATTTGTTATAGAGTAGGCTATTTTGGGATAGTCCTTCACAAAATTCTTATAATAACATGATAGACCCATGAAACTCTGTACTTAGATCACATTAGTAGGTGATGAAAAATTCAAAATGGCTTATATATTATTTGGATCCACTACAATTTTATCTATAGATATTCAATCTAAAACTTAGACATTTTAAATCAGAATAAAACATAAGAAGCCTTAAATTGAAATTCATTTTTACCCATGCAAAATCCTAATAAACAAGATTAACCTTCACATGGCATAAGAACTCCAACCTCGAACTCTAGAAATGGATGCAAGTATTTCATCTAAAATTCCTCTTGACTAAGCCTTCCAATTTTATCCCAACTAGCCTCCAAGGTTACCTACCTCTTTTCCTTTTGAGAGCCTCTATTTAAGAACAAGTCCTCCAATAAAATATTCCACCATGGCTAAGTATTATTGTCATGACCCACCTTGGTAGGATTCTATTATAAGATTGACTATATATTGATTGATGTTTCAATGCTTAATATTTATGCAATATTGATGTTTTATTGCTATGAATAATATGGTACTAATGATGTGTTGCTTGATTGTAGGACCATGTACTTGCATGGGTGGAAGAGGTTGATTGACCACCAAGAACGGGATACTAGAAAATGAAAGTGATGATGATGAATTGTTCATCAACAACTTAGGGTAACATGGATAATTACCCTCATGTGGATGCATTCATATGTTTTGTGGTGATCATAAATAATCTAACTATCAATAACTAGAATTTGGTAACCTAGAAGTTATCATAAGTATTTAGCTAGGACATAGGCAATTGGATTTGTGATGTATCCCTTGCTTTATTTGATGCATTTGTTTGTTGTGATTACCAAATGGTTTATTTTGTTTTTGCAATGATATGCTTTGTGAAAATATATTGTGGAATTATATTATTTTTTATAGATATGCCTGATAGGAAATGAATCTGGCAAAGGATTCATTAAAAGGGGGAATTAATAGATATAGAGGTTCTATTAATCCTAAAATAGGTTGAATATCAATGTTGGTAATCAATATTAACATTTGACATTGATTTAAATTAATTATGGTTTTAATTAATATAATTGCATATTACCTAGATTATTTGGTAATTTTGGACCAAAAGAATATTTAATTGAATAATTCTTCATGAATGGGGTTGTGAATATTTTATTTGAAATATTTTCCACCTTTCTTTATATGTGTCTTGCAATTAAAGGAGTGAAGCATTATTTTAATCAAAGAAGGATGGACCTTTTATCCTCTCTAAAAGGGCATGTAATACTTTAAGGAGCATGGGATAGGAATCTTGTAAGTGCACTTTTATCATGCCTTAGTGTAACTATTTTACCCTTTTTCTTCTTCTTCTTCCACCTTACATGGGCTTAATATTAGTTTATTGGTGAAAGTACTCCACTTACCCCTAGTGCTTAGCCATGGTGGAATATTTTATAGGACTTGTTCTTAAATAGAGGCTCCCAAAAGGAAAAGAGTTAGGTAACCTTGGAGGTTAGTTGGGAGGAAATTGGAAGGCTTAGTCTAGAGGAACCATAGACCAAATATTTGCATCCATTTTTGGAGTAACAAGATGGAGTTCTTATGCCATGTGATGATTAATCTTGTTTATAAGGATTTTGCATGGGTAAATTCTATTTTTAGTTTAAGGCTTTTTATGTTTTATTTTGCTTTAAAATATCTAATTTTTAGATTGAATATTCTTCTCCTTTCTTCGGCCTCTTTGGATGATTTGGTTTGATTTTCTTATGGCAATAATTGCCTTAATAAGTCAAAATTATTTTAAGCTTTAAGGTGGCCAAATCCTTATTTTGTTTTACCTCCAAAGAATATCATACAAATAGGTGCAACCCCTTGTTGCTAAGCGACTCATACTGTAGTTTGGTTTGAGTTTTAGTTAAATATTTTAATTAAAATTTAATGTTATTCCTAAGGTTTAATAAAATCAAACATATTTAAACTATGCTAGAACAATTTGAGCGACTCACATAACTATTTTTAGCAACCAAAATTATGCATCGATTAGTTAATGTCTTCTAAGGATTAGAGTGGTGAGATTATTAATAATTCCCCTTCGTCCCCCCATCATCATCATTGAAACGTGATATCACTTTCGTGATGTTTGTGTTCAAGAGGATGTAAGGGAAGGCCAACTAGGCCTTCCCAAAGTATTATACCACATGGGATATGTTGTGGTTCAAAAGAACCATAAAGAGGAATACTCTCCCATTAAGACTCAATCACCACTTGGTGGTTAGGGGTGTGTTGGCCATTTTGTATTTCATTGGGATTTTTGGGAAAATTTTGTATTAATTTCTATATAAAGTGATAGTATACTTTACATTCAATATGTAGAAGTCTGATATGTTGTATTTCAAAAATAATGAAGAAAATTCCTAAAGATATTTTGAAAAATCTTTATGTATTCATGAATATTTGCGTTTGCCCTTAAGGAAGGGCGAACGCCTCATTCACCCTTTCTTGGGGTGAACCTATTTTGAAAATATATTGGTAAACATATCTAAGTATGAAATCATGTTCGCCCTTCCTTAGGGGTGAATGTGTCGTTCACCCTTTCTTGGGGTGAATGTGCCTTGGGTTACTTGGTCGCCCTCACACCTGAAAAATGTTGTGCACCCTAGTCGAGGGGTGAGCATGACGTTCGACCA
The DNA here is from genome assembly GCA_028583015.1 of Wollemia nobilis. NCBI lineage: Eukaryota > Viridiplantae > Streptophyta > Pinopsida > Araucariales > Araucariaceae > Wollemia > Wollemia nobilis. The sequence continues at coordinate 1,696,129 of JAQPPZ010015288.1, read as the reverse complement.
TCCCAGGGGTAAACTTAATTTCAACAATGAAGAGTCCCGTTCGCCTTTCCTTAGGGGTAAACATCTCGTTCGCCCTTTCATGGGGTGAACCTGCTTAATGAATATTGTGCGTGCATTTGATGTGGCGAAGATGAATTTAAGGCAAACAAGGAATTGGTCAAATGTTGAATTGCATGTATTTAATGAAGGGCGCCCTCAGTAACTCTGTTTTGTGAATCGTAAGGACAAAGGCAAGAAGAAATAAGTTTTCATGATTTCCAATGTACCAAAGGTGTTTTGAAGAATTTAATGATTTATCCTGTCATGCGCATCTACATCCGAATTTCATATTTTCTAGAATTTGTTTCTCAAGTGCATGGATTTTCCAAGAAATTGAGGAGATTTTTTCTGGTTTTTGTCTTTGATCCCAGGACATTCTTCTCTCACATGTATTAAATGAAAGAGACAAAAACCTCTATAAATACTAAGAAAATCTTGTTGTAAAGGGGGGTTATACGTTTTGCGAGAGATCTCTCCAAGCTCTCTGCATTAATATGAGGCATTCAAGATTCTAAATTTGTGAGCGATTTTGTGTATGATATCTTTCTATGTGTTGCGCTTCTATCTTACATTCATATTTATTTTTTTTGCTGTTAAGTTTAAATTCTATACTTGGATTTAAGCATTGCTATTGAGAGAGGGAATGCTGGAGTAACATTTTGGACGTTATTAGTGCAAGGTCACAAGTAAATTCTACTGCTCTTCCTTATGTTAGATGTTGTTTCTTGCTTGGTTTTTTTCCTGCTGTTAGTCTAACACCAATTCTACACTTTGGCCTATGGCCAAATTTCCCATATCTTTCTATTATTTCCAATTTCTTTCCTGCATCCTTAGTATTTTACCAGTTTTATAATTAGTTCAGGAACTAGCCCTCTCTGAATATTGGCATGAAGGACATCTCTTTCCTCTAGTATTTCAATGTTGGTCATATCTAGGGTGCATAAACATAGTGTTTATTGGTTAGGCAGATATTTAACAAATAGTTTTTGGCATGCTCGATGGGACTCTTAAGGTTCCACTTTCAGCAACATTAGGTTTTGTGTTCACATTTTTGCTTGAGATTAGAACATCTAGCGACTCAATTTTTACCCAAAACTCTGTAAGCGTAAGGACGATGAAAGTTGTTTTCTCATGAATACAAGATCAAAAGCCAAAAATCCTGATAATTAGATTAGATTTTATGAACTGGATATTCAAAGGCTATGAGAGCATCCTTAAATAGCCACTTTTTGATGAACATCTTCACTTCCTCATATCTCATCCATACCATCTGTTTCATCTTCCCAGTTAGTTGGTGTGTTTTCTACCCTTATGAGCCCTGTAAGCACTACCACCAGTTTCCCTCAGCCTCCACCTAGTACAACTGCTAACATCCCAAGGCCTACTCCTCATATTCCCATCCACATGGCCTAGAATCCTCCACCACATCAATAACTTCCAAGGCAGTTTTTGACTTGGAGTAGCTCAGGAGTGCTGAATTTGCAGGCGTAAAATCTCGTACCTCAAACTACTCTGTAGGCTTTACCCACATATGATGGTATTGGAAAAAATGCCTATGAGCATATCCAAGATGTAGCCTCTCTTGCAAATATTCATGATATAAATGATGAGGATGTGATGATAAAACTTTTGGTCTTGTCATTAAGAGGAAAATTGTTGTATTGGTAACGGTCTTTGCAGTTGGGTACCATTACCTCGTGGGATCAATTGGTATAGCTACTGATTAAGAATTTCCATGAACAAGTTGATCTGTATTCTCTGTTGCACCAGTTCACCTCAATCCAGAGACATCTGCAAGAGGAACTTGTAGATTTCAACATTTGATTTACACAAAGTTGGCAGAAGGTCCTAGATGGTTTACGATGAACTCATGAGAAAGTAGCATTTCATTATCTTTGAGAACTCAGTATCGATATTGGTATAGCGGTGTGCTAGGCCAATGTGACTACATTCCCTGATTTATATACACAAGCTCAAAATACCGAGTCAGATTTGATTATTGTAGGTAGGCTTCCTCCGAAGGTGACGATGCCTATCCTCCTGATTTACCACAGTATCTTTACTCTAATGCATTTTCATAGCCTATGCCATCGATGTATCCTATTCTTTCATGGAATTCAAGATCTCCTCAAATAGCTCATATTCCTATTACACAGTCATCTGCTATGATATTTCCATAATTTCCCATCTCGTCAGTAACATCACAGCCTTCAACCATTTCTTTTCCAACACTGCCAGCACCCCCAACACCCTTACCATTACCTACACCTCCAATGCCCTTGTCATTGCCAATGCCAACTCTGTCACCCAATGTAGATCCTCTTACGACCTTGTTACAAGAAGTAAAATCCAATAATGCGGCTTTGAGGATGATATCTAATGAGCTTACTATTGTGAGGAAGAAGCAGGATGAGGTTGAGTTCTGATGAAGAAGGTTTCAGACTCCACCCATAACCTATGAACAAGTATCTATCAGCAAGGGACCTAAGAAAAACACCATGATCCAAGTAAATGATGAGAGTAATGTATCCAAATGGACATATTGGTGTTCTACATGTAATGATCCTCATGGTGAAGACACATGTATGGTACATCTAAACTATGTTCAGACATTAACAGAAAGTTCTTCGGGCAGGAAAGTCAACATGATTTGAGATATGGAGTGTAATTATATGGTGTCGTCCCCAGAGCAAGTTTCAGTCCTTACTAGGTCTGGAAATAAGCTAGTGATTGTTGATCTTGCAGACTTGCAACCTTTGAAAGTACCTATGACTCCAAAAGCATAAGAAGAAAAGCAGGTATCCCTGGCAAAAATTCTTGATGCTGACAAATTTAAAAACTCATTACCTGATCAAGCACAAGATAAGGTGCAAGTTCAGCCTTCAACTTCGTAACGCATCGCTACTGCTCCATTTCCTAGCAAAACTAAGGAGTAATCTAAGGAAAGACTCAAGTATCCTTCATTGATGAAAAGGTAAAGAGTCGACGCTACGCAGTAGTACAAAGACAAATATAAGCGATCTTTAGAAGAAAATATCTCACCTGCTCATGATTACAGTATCATGGAAGAAATGAAGACAAATCTAGCATGGATTAGCTTATTTTATGCATTGTAATTACCTGGACAGATTGATTTATTGCAAGAATCTCTGAAGACTACCAAAGATCAAAAGAAGGATCATTTACAGTCTTGGCTCAAGTGCTTCCCACTTCAGCGATAGGGAAGAATTGGCCTCTCCTATTTTACTTATCTTTGATAATGGAAGGGTGGATCATGCATAATTGTATGATCGACTCTGGTGCTGCCACTACTGTCATGCTGAAGGCGGTATGTGAAGTAATGGGAATGGAATATACAAGAAGCATACCAGGAGTTTTATAATTGGATGGTACACCATTTAAGACTGTTGGAGTAGTCAAGGATATTCCAATAGTGCTTCATAGCATGTCATAGATTACCATCATCAAGGAAGTGGTGGTTGTTGATTTAGATCCCTACTTTAGCATGTGCCTTTCAAGAGAATTCATAGCTAAGTTGGGAGGTTATCTTTCCCTAGATTATTCACATCTGGAGATTTCGTTCAAAGGTAGGTGAATTCACATTCATAATGAGAAGCCCTCCCCTTTTCATATTGAAAATATCGAGGAGGCAGAACAAGTCCTAGGAGTGATGAATATGATGACCGAAGAATTGGAGGAAGTTGACTTGGTTGAAGAAATACCCTGAGAGCTTGGTTTGGAAGATGAGTTCCTGTTGACATATTTCAATTCTATGATCGAAATAGATATTGATTGTTATTCAATTCAGAAGATAGATAAGTCCCAAGAGCAAGTCTTTAAATCCCCAGAACCTATTTTGCATCATTTATGGAAGTTGTTCTTTGATGGCGCTCACTGTAAGAATGGTGAAGGAGCAGGTGTTGTGTTGATCTCCCTTGAAGGCATACAAAAAACTTACTCCTACAAATTGACTTGGAGCTGTATGAATGATACGGCTGAATACGAAGCGCTATGCCTTGGCCTAAAAAAGGTTGAAAAGTTAGGAATCAAACAACTACATATTTTTGGTGATTCAGAGCTTATTGTTAATCAAGTTACAAATAGGTGTGTATCAAAGCAACATTACTTGAAGGCTTATCGCAATAGAGTATGGGATCTTTTGGAAGCATTTAAAGCTTTGAACATTTAGGCAATTCCTCAAGAAAAAAATAGACATGCTGACATTTTAGCTTCCTTGGGCGCTAATTATTCTCCTACTGAGCAAGTGGTTTGCAAGCCCAAGATAGTAAGGGTGATTTATAGACCTTCCATTCTTGATAAGAACCTCTAGTAGCAGGTGTTTGACAATTATGAGCAAATAGTGAATTTTTTGCTAAAAGAAGTTGCCAACACGAAAGATAGGATTCTTGTGGAAGAAGAAAAGGAAGGTATGATTCAGTTAAAAAATAATCACATTCCTCGAGGTTTGATTTTGCTAGAAAGTTTATTTTATCAAAGTGATAGGGCTGATAAGCATAGGATTAAGGTGGATGCTAAGGAATTTAGAGAATTGTAGTTGGAGCCAGGAAATGTTATCAAGATTGGTATTGATTGTGAACCAGATGAGATTGAGGGCATTAGAAATCTATGCTCCGAATACCCGGATATAGTAGCATGGAGTTATCAAGATTTGAAAGGATACGATAAGAGCATGATTCAGCATACTATCGAGCTACAAGGAGTTAAGTCTTTTCAGTAGAAGCAGTGCCCTGTTAATCCCAATATTGAGGTTCTCATGAAAGCAAAATTACTGAAGATGCTTGAGGCAAAGATCATATACCCTATTAAGCATTCCACCTAGGTGGAAGAAATAGTTCCTATAAGGAAGAAGAATGGGGACATAAGTCTATGCATTAATTTTCACAATTTAAATCAGACGTCACTTAAAGACCACTATCCTCTGCCTCAGATAGACCAGATTCTTCATGTCATGGCTGGTGCTCAGAGATTTTCCTTGTTGGATGGATTTTTTGGGTACAATCAAATTTGGGTTAAAGATGAAGATCAATACAAGACAACTTTTACAACTAAGTGGGACACATTTTCTTACCAATGGATGCCCTTTGGACTTTCAAATGCCGGAGCTACTTTTCAGAGAGCCATGGACGTCACCTTTGGTGAGTTGCTAAATAAAATCATTGTGATTTATCTTGATGATATGACAGTGTTTTCACATTGCAGAACAGATCATGTTTTCCATCTAAGGCAAATATTCAAGAAATGTCAAGAATTTGGGATTTCTATAAACCCAAAGAAGTCAATTTTTATGATCAAGGAAGGGAAATTGTTGGGACATGTGATTTCACAGGAAGGATTGGCCATAGACCCTACACGAGTGGAAGCGCTTATGAGTTTGTCATTACCAGCTAATAAGAAATATTTGTAGTCCTTATTTGGACAGATAAACTTCGTGCATAAGTTTATTGCTGATTTTGCCCAAGTTGTCAAGCCCATGACCGAGCTCCTAAAGAAAAATATGGAATTTAAGTAGACAAAAGTCAGGAAGCGGGCTTTTCAAGAAATCAAAGAGAGAATTACTCAAGACCTAGTGTTAATCAACCCTGATTATTCCAAAGAATTTATACTTTATGCAGTGGGTGAGCAGGAGAGCTATGTTGCAGTACTAACACAAAAGCAACATGATGGTGAAGAAAAGCCTATCACTTTTCTAAGCCAGGTTATAGCACCACATCAAGAAAAGTACAACTTTATAGAGAAACAATTTTATGCAGTGATGAAGGCCTTGAAGAAGTTTCACCACTTTGTTTCTCAAAGTAAAACTATGATTTATGTCATTCATCTTGATGTTCAAAACTTCATCATTCAAGGAGAACTGGGTGATAAAAGGGTTGGATGGATCTCGAAGATCCAGGAGTATGATGTAGAAATTAAACCGATGAAACTAGTTTGTGGACGCGCTCTGTGCCAGGAGTTGGCCAAAAGCGTTGTTGTTGAGACAAGTCACGAAGATGTAATTTGTGCAAATAGTGCAGCAATCAGCAAGGAATGGACCGAGGAACTCATTGAGTATTTTTTTTTGGAAGGTGTCCTAGCCACCTTAACTCCTCACAATGTCGAAGGTTCAGATTACAAGCGCTCAGGTATGTATTGTTGCCCAACGACCTATATTATAAGAATATTGATGGTATACTTCTTAGATGTGTAAAATATTCTGAGAAAGAGAAGATTCTAGAAGAATTCCATTCTAGGCTATCAAGAGGGCATTATGCAAGCAGGCCTATGGCTCTAAAAATTATTCGAGTGGGGTATTATTGGCCCACTCTGTTCGTCGATTCACATAAGATAAGCCAACGGTGTGACAGTTGTCAAAGATATGTGGGTCGAGTTAGGAAAGGAGCATCACCGTTGCATCCAATCCAGGTGGAAGCACCCTTTCAGTAGTGGGGTCTCAATTTTATAGGGGTTATAGATCCACATTCCTCTATCGAACATAAATATATTATGACGACGATAGACTATTTTACCAGATGGGTAGAAGCTATACCTACCAAAAAGGTAGATTAGGTGACTATTATTTCTTTTTTGGAAAGCCTTATTACTCGTTTCAGCATACCAGATTCTTTAGTCACCGACAATGGCACTCCCTTCATTGGAGCCAAAATTATAGAATTCGCCAATAGATACGGAATTTACCTAAAGACCTCTTCCAACTATTACCCACAAGGGAATGGATTGGTTGAGTCAACTAACAAGAATCTGCTCTAGATTTTGAAGAGAACAATGGGTGACAATAAGAAGAGTTGGCATTTGTTATTAAATCAGGCACTTTGGGCTGACCGCATTTTAGTGAAAAAGTCAATAAATACCTCCCCGTACGCTTTGGTGTATGGGAAAGAAGCTATCCTTCCTACTCATATTGAGCTCCCTATGCTCCAAGCATTGTAGATGTTTCATGATGATAACGAAGAAAATGATCCAATGGAGGCTAGATTGGTGCAATTATTGCAATTAGGAGAAGAGAGGGAGCATGCTTACCATACTTTCATAGAACATGCTACTGAGATGAAGAAGTGGTTCAAGAAAAAAATGACTGATCGAAGCTTCCAAGTGGGCGATTTGGTATTGAAGTGGAACGAGAAAAAATCGAAGCCAAGAAAACATCAAAAATTTGATGCAATATGGGAAGGACCTTTTCAAATTTTTACTATCACTTCTTCTAATGCATTCCGACTTTGTGACATGGAAGGGTATGAGCTCCCTATCCTAGTGAATGGCCTTCATCTGAAGGCTTATGTTTTGTAAGGTTTCGAATCAAAGGTAACATCTTGTATATATGTAAATATTTTCATGCATTTTAAATAATTCTGCATAGTCATGAATATGTTCTAAAAAAAAAAAAGAGAAGAAATGATGTTTAAGACGTCATTCGCCCGAAAAAGAAAAAAAAAAGGAAGGAAAAAATTCAAATATTGGCAAAGAAGTGATAGAGTTTCGCATGCACCTATTGAAAGAGGCGAACGTCATGTTCGCCTATATTTAGGGCGAACGTACTTGGATGACATCATTTTTTAAAAATAAAAAAAAGGGAGTGATTAAAAAAAAAAGTTGTTTTTCTTTTTTAGAAAAAAAAGTCATTTTTTCAGGAGGCACGCTATGAGATTTTAAAACACATGCGCCCATGGATTCATAAGCGTGTGAGAGGGTTTTTGTTGCTGAAGAAGATATTCCCAAGGAGTACGTGGCGATAATCGAAAGTAGTGGGTGATAAATTCAAGTAATGATTTCCGAACGTGGGAAGCATTCGAATTGATTTTTCCAAGGTAGCAGTCGGAATTAATGATTGAATGAGTAATGGATGGGTTGGTTTCCCTAACAAGCTTCTAGCACTAGGGCACATTTTTCTATAAGATTGCGCAGCATAGAGGGCACATTTTTTTAGGAGGATCTGATGGTGAACCAGGAAAAAAATATTTTCACACCTTAGAAAGGACACTTGAGCAACTTTTAAAAGAATATTTTTACCTAAAGGAACACCTACATTTAATTCTGTAATTACTGCAAAATTTGGTAGCAACTCTATAAATCCTAGGAGGTAAAAGGCTAATTTTGTTTTTTTGCCCTGATTTTTTAAAATCTTTTGCTTCTCTGTATCCTGTGCTTTGAAGTGTAGAAGAATTTTTGAGATTTCAGAGTAGGGAATTGTAGAAGAGTCGTTTCTTTGGTTTGGAAAAATGGGCAGATGCAACAAAGAATCAGTAGAGGCACAGGAGGTCACATAAGTGAATCCCGCTAAGAAAAGAGACAGAAGTTCACGGGCTAAGAAAGCCCAAAAAAATGATTATGTTGGCCTAGATCCTTATGAAGATAATATGGCTGAGATTGGTGATTGTTTGATCATGCACAAAGGAGTTGACCAGTTGAGGGAAGAGGTCGAAGCTGTAGTAAGTCAGGGAGTTTCCTACAATAGTTGGCTCACAATGCCTCACAATTCACAACTTTCATGGTATCTTTGTTCGCCTGTACATCCATGCCCCGAGCTTATTCAGTTAACTGCACAATTTTATGACTCCTCTACTAGGGCCATCCGAAATGCCAGACAAGAGATTCTATTCACAATTACATCGGATGAGATCCGAGAGGCTTTCGCTTGTGGGGTAGGCACACCGAATTATGCAGTAAACAAAAATATCCATACGAATGAACAAGAGGATAGGTATGTCTCCACAGTTACAATGAGATAATTCATGGAAACTCAGCTTGTCAAAGATCCATAGATGGGGCAGCTATCGAGTTTACCTAAACTTCTTTTAGAATTCAAGTGCCAAGACATCTATTCCATGCTTGCCTAGATTGTTGGGTTGCCCTCAAATGAAACGGTGCATAAATGGCAGGCAACTATGGCTCAATGTATTTCCAAGGTGGAGTTTTATTCGCCCGCTACTATGAGGTAGGGCAAAAATCTGATTTATTTTTATTGGGCCAAATTTATTTCATGGAGAATCAATTCGTAGCTATAGATATTGCAGGAAGGGAAATCTAGATCATTTCGGTATACGTCACTGCTAGTATGGTTCTTATTTTTTTAGATGCAACGACATTTTTCTTTTATCGTTGTTACATAGATGGACAAAAAGAATGAGCCTCTATCAGTTTATAAGTGGACTCAAGTGTTAACAAAGAAAGAGTCCATCTACAACTTTAATAGCTAGTTTTTGGGCCCCACCATTGAATTTCTTTGTGGCAATTGTGATCGAGTGCCTCGTGACTTGAGAGATGCAGTTGTTTCGAAGCAAGAGGGTGATATATTTTTTCTCACTCAAGGTGTGGTAGTTCAAATTTTTGGATATATAGGTAAACCATTTTTGTTGCCTTATTTTTCTACTATGCACATTTTTGCAATGGAAGTGGTGCACCATATGGATTATATCAATGATATATATGGCTCTAGATGAGGAAAGAAGACAACTTGTACTATGCCCTTCAAGTTTGGGAGTATAGAAGTGAATCAAGTTGGGCAAAATTGCCTGCTGACGGTGGCACTTCAAGACCTGGGTTTAATTGAGTTGCCGCAACATTGGCACTATGACCCACTCGAAAAGTTTTTGGAGTTTATTAAGGCGAAGTCCTTTCATTGTTGCCCGCGCCTAGATATTCAGAGGCAATGAAACAATTTTGATGGGCCAAACATGAACTGGCATATAGAGAAGATGTCCTCCCTTCCTCCATGGCATGATTACTATGAGCAGGAAGTGGAGTATAATCCAAAAAATAATGCAACGCATATTCCTCCTCCGAGTTTGTTCACAACTATCCAAGAAGTGAATCCTGATTGGACGGAGGAGAAAATTATGAATTGGTGGATGATGCGCGTTCATAGGAGGAAGCCTTATAATGCTTATGGGATGAAGCTTGATACCCAATTTTTTGAAGTTTATGATAAGTTTGTGAAATCTTATCAGCCCGTTGCTTTTGCCACTGTTTTACCATAAAGCTTTCAGCAGTCCGAAAGTGGTGAGAGCGAACCTGAGGAGGAAAATCCCATAGTTGAGGATGACGTCGAAGAAGAAGAGGAAGAAGAAGAACAACAACAATAATATGTCTTCAAAAGGTAATCACAAAGGATGAAGCACCCTCAGGAGGAGGTTCCCGTGCCCAAATAATAGAAATGACCGATGGCACCTCCATTTCCTAAAGTAGCTAAACGGCCTCGCACTGGCACAGCTACTACTTCCACTATGATAGCACCCATGTTTTTGGGTACTATGATTTCTACTGCACCAAGTTCTACAGTTGCCTCTGTTCTGGTAGCAATGCCTTCACCCAATGTTGAACTTCCTACTTCTATAGCACAAATATTTCCAATGGCACAACAGGAAGAGGAAGAGTAGCTTTCTGAAGATTCTCATGTTGAGATTCTGGATGAGGGGATGACCCTAAATGTTGGTGAACTAAAGGTAAATCAAGAAGAGGAGGTAGTTGTGCAACCTCCCTCATCTATAGAACAAGTGGCACCCACGCCCCAAGGTATGTCATATTTTCCCTCTTCTTCTCTCTCTCATTGAGCACATAGTGATTTCTTCTTTGGTCCCATCTATTACGTTTTCATTTCCTCCACTTTCTATCTCTCCACCTTTTGGTAGTCCTTTCATTTCATTTTCTATAGTTTCTTCTTCCGCTTCGACTTCTTCCATTTTTGAAATCGTTGTTGCTCCTTCTTTCATTCCCGCTCCTTCGTCTTTCATTTCTTTTATTTCATATGCATCGGGGAAAATCCTTTTTTTGTCCCCTTCCCTCAGTCATCACTTCCTCTGTTATTATGGTTGTTAGCACCCAAGTTCCATCTAAAATTAGTATAACTGCAGCCACACCTATGTCTTCCACTTCCTCCACCCTTTCTCTTCCTTCCACCACTCCCATGTCCATTCCTTCATTGCAATCTGTGTCATCCATGTCCACTAGGCCTGGTCACCCAGAATTTTTGTTCCATTTACACCATTTTTGGAGCTGTAGACTATCCCAGATGTACAAGTAGCCCGCAAGCAGCCAGACATTGAAAAATTAAATCGGGTGCATCTGAGCTCTTCCCAATGGTTGAAGAGTATGCGATGAAAGGAGGCTTTGGCGCTGGCGCATCCAATAAAGAAGGTGGCTTTTGATCCAATTTCCAAGGAGGCTCATATGACAACATTCACTCCGCTGGTTCAGAAACCTCAAGGTGAATTGTAGCCTAAAGACTATGTTTTTGAGACTATCACTGAAGATCTGATGTGGATTAATCCCATTGAAAAAATGGGTAATATGCAAGTTGATATGAGTTTGTTGTATTTGCATAGGAAGCATTATAAAGAGAAATATTTTGAAGTGCAAAATAAGGTGTTGGAGCTTGAAAGCGCCTTGGCCAAGAGCAAGGTGATAGAAGAAAAGATAGCCACCAAAAATGAATACTTACACAATCAAGTCCAGGTGCACTTAAAGGAGCGTGATACCGCTAGAATTAAAATGCATAATATTCGATAGCAAGTAGAAGAACTCAAGAAGTAGCTCAAAGCCAAAGTCGTGCCTATTGTAGGATTTTTGCATGACAGTGTAAGAGATATTCACCTTCGCTCTATCCGAAATTCTACCAAGTTGGCCGCACAAGCTGTCAAGGTGTTGCAGTACTTATGGGAAGCAGGGATACAAATCCAGCTTGGGCAACAAATGATTGATTTAGTGGAGGAGTTGCTTTCACCCTATATGGAGATGGATGTGAAGATACAAGCATTGTTGAATACGTCTCTGAATATTTGCCCTCTTAGTGAGATGGATTATGCCTGGTCCCGAGCACGCATAACCCTGTGGAGCTATTTTTAGCGCATGGACCTTGTAAATGAAGGGCAGGCTATCCTCAATACTATTGAGAGGGAGCATATTATTTTGATCTCATTTTGAGACTATCAACTAGCTGGGTTTCACTACCTTCCTAGATGAATGGGGTGAACCTCTTTCGATGGAGCAATTGCAAGAGCTCTGGAGTGCATTTATTAAAGATACTGTGAACATTAACACCTTGACTGATCCCCTTACTAAAGTGCAAGTGTTGCCTCTGATTGAAAAGTATACACGTTTGGAGCTGTCTCTTTATGAATTAGCCTAGCATTCGAAGCACCTCAGCTTGATGGATGTGCAAAATATTTGCTTCATTTATGAATCCCTCAGTGTTCCTTGCTTATTTAATACTAAAGCTTGGCATGAGGTTGTTTGCACCTATGAGGCCCTTTCAGAGGTTATCGTAGAGCAAGAAGAGCAAGCAGCGGTGGATCATGAAGTAGTGGCAAAGGTGGAAGAAGAGGTGAAACGTGCGAAAGTACTTCGTGTTGTAGCCACGGTGAAACAGGAAGAAGCAGAACGCGTGCAACAGACGTCCAAGAAGAAAGCTTCCACAATGAAGAAGGTAGCAGCAACTGGAAAAAAGAACTCTACACCCAATGGATAAAGGCATGGGATCACTTGCATCCATGCGAGTTGGATACCCCATGAGTCACCAAGAAATGTTGGCCATTTTGTATTTCATTGGGATTTTTGGGAAAATTTTGTATTAATTTCTATATGAAGCGATAGTATACTTTCCATTCAGTATGTAGAAGTCTGATATGTTGTATTCTAGAAAGAATGAAGAAAATTCCTGAAGACACTTTGAAAAAATCTTTATGTATTCATGAATATTTACGTTCACCCTTAAGGAAGGGCAAACGCCTCATTCACCCTTTCTTGGGGCGAACCTGTTTTGAAAATATATTGGCAAAAATATCTAAGTATGAAATCGTGTTCACCCTTCCTTAGGGATGAACGTGTCGTTCACCCTTTCTTGGGGCAAACGCGCCTTGGGGTACTTGGTCGCCCGCGCGCCTGAAAAATGTTGTGCGCCCTGGTCGAGGGGCGAACATGACGTTCGCCCATCCCAGGGGCGAACTTACTTTCAACAATGAAGAGTCTCGTTCACCTTTCCTTAGGGGCGAACGTCTTGTTTGCCCTTTCATGGGGTGAACCTACTTAATGAAGATCACGCGCATGTTTGATGTGGCGAAGATGAATTTAAGGCGAACAAGGAATTGGTCAAATGTTGAATTGCATGTATTTAATGAAGGGAGCCCTCAATAAATCTATTTTGTGAATCGCAAGGACAAAGGCGAGGAGAAATAAGTTTTCATGATTTCCAATGTACCAAAGGTGTTTTGAAGAATTTAATGATTTCTCCTGTCATGCGCATCTACGTCCGAATTTTAGATTTTCTAGAATTTGTTTCTCAAGTGCATGGATTTTCCAAGAAATCGAGGAGATTTTTTCTGGTTTTTGTCTTTGATCCCAGGACATTCTTCTCTCACATGTATTAAATGAAAGAGGCGGAAACCTCTATAAATACTAAGCAAATCTTGTTGTAAAGGGGGGTTAGACATTTTGCGAGAGATATCTCCAAGCTCTCTGCATTAATACAAGGCATTCAGGCTTCTGAATTTGTGAGTGATTTTGTGTATGATATATTTCTATGTGTTGCACTTCTATCTTACATTCACCTTTATTTTTTTTGTTGTTAAGTTTAAATTCTATACTTGGATTTAAGTATTGCTATTGAGAGAGGGAATGTTGGAGTAACATTTTGGACGTTATTAGTGCAAGGTCGCAAGTAAATTATGTTGCTCTTCCTTCTGTTAGATGTTGTTTCTTGCTTGGTTTTTTTCCTGCTAGTTAGTCTAACACCAATTCTACACTTTGGCCTATGGCCATATTTCCCATATCTTTCTGTTATTTCCAATTTATTTCCTACATCCTTAGTCTTTTACCAGTTTTAGAATTAGTTCGGGAACTAGCCCTCTCTGGATATTGGCACGAAGGACATCTCTTTCCTCTCGCATTTCAATGTTGGTCGTATCTAGGGCGCATAAACGCAGTATTTATTGGTTAGGCAGATATTTGACCAATAGGGTTCCATCGAGAGAGGTTCACCCAAGCACCACTTGGCAATGTTGACCCACCTAACACTTCGCATGCTTGATTAATATTTGCTTGTTGACTATCTTTCAATTGGTTATGATGTGGTACTTTTTGATTGGCTAATGTTGTTTGGTTTGATCTAAAGTTTGGCTTTCAAATCTACTAGGATTTATCCCACATGTGTTTGTGGGGAAGGAGTATTCCTTTTTTAGCTAGGCTAAGGTACCTATGGCTTAATAGCCAAGTGCCTAGGCACCTAGCTATCTCTCATGGACCATGTTGACCATTATTTAGCTTGCCTAACTTCTGTTTACCCGCATGTGATCGGTTTGTTATCACCTAGTTGTTTGGGGTGAAACAAAGATTTTTGATAGCTTTCAAAGGATTAATACCATCTGCAGTGTGTCAGGCACACGTAAGCATATTATAAGGGAAAGTGATTCCTTCATATCTTAACCACCAGGTATTTGTCAGGAAAGCCATATCTTAATGGGGCTAGGGTGCCAATTGTGGGTATAGTTTGATCCATTTGACTTTGTGGTTGACTACATTGACCTAGTTTTACCATGGACTTGTTGAATGTGTTGTCTGACTCGGTGGTTGACTGTGTTGACTTGGTTTGATCTGATTGACTTGTTTTAACTATTGATTAATTCAAAAACTCTTGATTTATTTTTAAAAAAATTACTAAAGAAAACCCTTTTTTATTTCATTTTTTAAAGGTATTGAATTATAATTTTTGTGGCGAAATTAAGTCAAACTTAGGAACTAATTTTGTGGAGAAATTGAATGAAACCTATGATCAATTCTGTGGAAATATTGAATGAAATTTAGGATCAATTTTGTGGAAAATTGAATGAAATTGAGGATCAATTTTGTGGAAAAAATAAATGAATCTTAGGATCAGTCTTGTGGAAGAATTGAATGCAATGTAGTTTTGATTTTATGAAAAAATTGAATGAAAGACACGTTTGTTTTGATATTATCAATAAATTGAAAGGAAACTATGTTTGTGGTATTTGATTTAAAATCAATCTTCTAGTTATGAATTAGGAAAGAATGGGTGGGGAATTCATTCTTTGAGGGAATTATGGGGTTCCCTCTTGGTTTTGTAAATGATTTACTAGAAATAGTTTCTTGTGATTGTATCATTGTTTGATTTATGAAAGAAATACTCTTTTGTGGAAAAAGGGTATTAGATAAAAGAATGGGCATGGAATTCATTCTTTGGGAAAATTATTGGATTTTCTATTTATGTGATTGAATGATATATTTATGGTTACATTATGGCATTCATTCTATGTTGATTGAATGGAATTTATGGTTGCAAATTATGTCATTCAATTGGTAAATGCATATGTTGCAAAATGATAAACTATTTAGAAATTATATTTAGTTGCATAGTACATGAAAAGAATGAGTTTTACAAATCCCTTACTACTATAAATTGAGAAATGAAGAAGCAATAAGGGCCAAGGAAGACTTGTGCATTCAAGACATTGACCCCTTTGACATATATTGTAATAAAGCTCTCAATATCAAATGCTTATTGTAAAAGTAGTTTCTAGCATGGATATTATTCCTAATTTGGATAATGATGTAATGCTTTGTACTTTTACATTTCATGGAATGTGTATTAATGAAGTTTTGAATATTCTCAATTATGAATTAAATATGTAGATTTTACTCTGTTTATTGATGAAAGACTTATGATGCTATGGTTATGCAAATTATTATGATGTTTTAATAATGGGATTAAATAGGTAATTACATCTTACTTGTGAGACTTCTTATTTGGTGAAGTTGTAGATGTTATTTAATGTTTAATTAAGTACATAGACTTAATAACACCATATTTAAGGAAGAGATATATAATCAAGGTTAGAATGATAGGTCCAATCCTGAGGGAGTTGCGAGGAAGCAACACCCAGGACTATTGTATAAGTTACACTATGAGTGCATAACCTGTGACATGAGAAACACCTTCCATTGAAATTTCCTTGTCTTGACCTCATTGGTCTCTTAGTCTCTTTGAACCTATTCTTATTGTTGTTCCATCTATTTCTTCTTTGTGCATTGTTCCTTTCCTTGTTGAAATTTTTTTTGTCCAACTCATCCTCAGATGTATCACTTTCTCTTACATTATCTTCTTCTGAAGTTTCTTCTTCTTAAAAACTTGAGGTTGACTCTTCTTCTTGTTTCTTTTGAGCATGTTCAAAACCAAGACCTGTTTTGTTTGTTGACATTCTTTGTACCTTGATCATCTTATCCATAATTTTTGAGCTCTTTCCAAACTTGTGTAGCTATCCTTGGATTTTTCTAAATCTTCCCTTAGTAGAGCTCTTCTTGTTCTAACCTTTCACATTCTAATACCTTTACTTCTAACTTATCCTTGAACTTCTTTGTCGTAGCCATTGACTTGTTTAGATCCTCTATAAGTATTCTTTTCTCTTCATCACATTCTTGAAACTGAAATTCTAGTTTATATTTTTGCTTTCTTACCTTATTTACTATGTCAAGAGCATAAATAAGTTCTGCCTTAAGATAAAATCCATCATTTTTTTATTCTTCCTCTATTTTTTTACCTTTGTCTACATCTTCATTTTCTTTTGACTTGTCTTCTATAAGATCGTCTTCTTCTTCTAATGCCATTAGAATATTCTCTTCTGGTCCTACTAGTGCATCCTCATATTCATCATAACTGAAACTATAACCATTCCTTGTACAACTATCTTCAAGATATCCAAAGTTACCACATCTAAAACACTTGAGAATTATTGGTGACCTTTTCTTGACTTCTTCTTTTTCTTCAATCATAAATAGGTATCATTATCTAAAAAACTAGCATCACTATCACTTGAGTACTTACTTGCCTTGTCTACATAGTAGCTCCTCTTTTGTCTTTGAAATAACTTCTTCCTTTGTCTTCTTTGTCCATCCTTGCCTTTCTTTTGGTACCTATATTTTTCTGATTCCCTGTTCTTGTGATCCTATTTTTCTTCATCATTGTTATTTTTAGGTTCTTGAAAATTAGTTGCATAGTGACCATACTTTCCACAATTGAAAAATCTAACATATTTTTCATCTTTGAATCTTCTTGAATCCTTGTTCCTTCTACCAATATTTTCTTCTTCATCACTGGATGACTCATTGCTTGATTTTGACTTCTTACCCTTTGTCTTCTTAATTTCTTTGAAGGTTGCTTCCTTGGGATTAGATTCTTCTGTTCTTAACTCAAAAATTATAAGAATACCAAGAAAAATATCTCTTGTCAAAGAATCACCATTTGTTTCTTCTTCTATAGCTGAAATTTTTTCACTAAATATTGTTGGAAGAGACCTTAAGATCTTATCATAAACATTTGATTCATCCACATTAAGTCCAAGTCCTTGCATAGCATAAACAACCTCATCTACCTGAAGTAGATAAGAACTAATGTCTTCCTCATTATTCATTATTCATTATTCATTCTTAATTCTTAAAAATTTCCTTTGATATTTTGTATCTTTGCCTTTTTTGACACTTTTATCTCCTTCATATATGCTTTGCAACTTATCCCAAATTCCTTTTGCATCTTTACAATGCATAACTTTTATTGATTCTATTATATGAAAACCTCTCAGAAGTGCATTCATTGCTTTTAAATTGTAATGTTGTAGAAGCTTACCTTCCTTATTTATAGGTGAGTCAATTGGTGATATGTACCCATTTTCAACTACTTCCCAAATTTCATTGCCAAGTGCCATCAGGTGAACCTTCATTCTCATACTCCAATATATATATTCACTTCCATCAAATATTTGTGTTGAATTATTTGAAGACACATTCTTAAAATCAATTTTTTTCTTGAAAACTTTTTTTTCAAGTTGTTAAACTCTTCCGAAGGAACCCACTCTGATACCAATTGAAGAACACAAGCTTATACTGAGAGGAGGGATGAACAGTATAAGACCATTTTTTAATTTTCTTTCCCAATCAATATTATGCAATGTATAGATAGAAATATCAACAACAGTAATCAGAGTAATGCACAAATCACCACACACAATAGAGACACTAAATTACATGGTTAACCAATGTGGGCTACTACACGGAGAAAATATTTCACTAAAAATATCTCAATAAATCTCTTGAGAATTTTTTCTTTATTACAAATTTTATGGATCTCTATCCAAATGAGACATCAATCCCCTAATAAAGTTCATGGATCTCTATCCATAGGAGAACTCCTTTCTCCTTAGCTTTGACTGGTGATCTTCTAGAAGAATTTTTGCCTCCACAGCTCTTGCTAATGGATCTCTATCCACTAAATACTCATGTTCTCACTGCCCTCGCTAATGGATCTTTATCCACTAGAGACTGTCATCCTCTAAACTCTGTCACCTTCAAAGCTCTATCTCAAATATACACTAAACACAGTCCTTCGGTCTAGCACAAATCTATCCTCAATCTTTGTCTTTGATCTAGCATAAATCTATCCTCAAATATGTACCAAACTTTATCCTCAAATTTGTACTTAATATAGTCCTTTGGTCTAGCACAAATCTATCCTCAATCTCTGTCCTTTGATCTTGCACTAAACACAATCCTTTGGTCTAGCACAAATTTTTCCTCAAGCCTTAACACAAAGCTTGACTCAATCTCAAATAAACTCTATTATATTTTCCCTAAACCTTAACTCAATATTTGAACAAATCAATCAATCAAATCTGCATTCAAGTATTCTCAAAGACTTATCTCAAATATGCCTTGTAAGCTTCCACGAATGCTCACACAAATCTATCCACAAGTCCTCTCAAACACTTACCTAAAATCTTCTCAACAAGTCCACACTATAACTTGTCCAATCTCATAGAAACATAAAGAGAATTGTTAGAGATTCAATATACTCTACATTCATCACAATGCTCAATCATTTTCAATCACTCTCTTAGAAACATACTAAGAATTTGTAAAGACTCAATATGCTTCACATTCACCTCAATACTCAATCACTCTCTTAGAATAATACAAAGATTTGTTAGAGACTCAATATGCTTCACATTCACCTCAATACTCAATCACTTTCAATCACTCTCTTCAAAACATATAGAGAATTGTTAGAGACTCAATATGCTTCACATTCACCTCACTACTCAATCACTTTTAATATCTTTCTCAAATCAATTTAGAATATAGAATAATTTGTTTCACATAACTTGAACAATCACTTAACACACTCACTTGACTAAGCTCAACCAACTCTACTCAACCAATCACTCAATGAAATGGTCCTTGCTCACAAACCCTAGTCCAAGAATATGAATACTCACTCAAATATTTCCAACAATGCTTTATCAACCAATCTCACATAACAATGATACTCATGTTCTTTCCAAACCCTAGTTCAAGTTATTCACTCAAAAACTCACTTCAACAACAATGCTTATAAGAAAATCTTCACATAACAATGATACTCATGTTATTTGCAAATCCTAGTTCAAGTTCTTCACTCAACTTCAAACACTTCAACAACAATGCTTAAGAAACAAGGTTTTATCAACAACTCTTAATTCTAGAAAACCTTGAAGAATTAATTCAAAACACTCTCAACAATGCTAACCAAACAATCCTTTTCACTCCAAATTTCCATTCACAATTTTCAACAATCACTCACTAGGAAGAATATACCCATACCTTTTTTTGGATGTAGAAGTGCCTCTATAAAACTTGTCTCAATCACAATTTTCTTCTTTCCAATTCCAATGGTTAGACACGACAATATTACTTCAACACTTTTCAAAATATTCCTTGGACATAAAACAATCACAAATCAATTTATGCCTTATTGCTCCCTTTTAAGATAACACTCATCGTACCATACATAAAGATAATTCCTTTGATACACCTTATAAACTCCAACTTAAAATAATATCCAACACCATGAAAATATCAACCAAACACCTTACAATATTTTCAGAATATTTGAGCAAACAACATTAAAAATTTAATTTTGCAAAAACCCTTATAAATCCTTTAGCAACCTTAGAACCAAATTAAAATATGCAAAAATTAATTTTTAAATGTCCAAACTATATTCCCAAAAATTTTGGTGCCCAAGATTAATGCATACCTTTTTTCTTCCACAAAAAAAGGGTTTCAATGATATTCAATTCGTCGTCTCATCAACCCTAAGAGCCTTAGCGCTTGGGAGCCCACCGCGTGGGCTACTAGTGCCCACGTGAAGGAAGGATGAGTTCCTTGCAATTATGCCTCCACTCGCCATTAATTTCTCATGAACCTTGCACACTCTTTCTTCGCTTTGGATGCAACACAATTTGTAAGGCTCACAATTCTTAAAGCTCACAATAATATTCGAAGGCATGGTAAGGTTTGGTAGGGTGGGAGTTCCCCTCTTATATACATGTTTTAATTTCTCCTCATGTCAACACTTTGTTATTCGAAATCAAATTTTAAATTTTAATTTTGATAACCCACCTTAGGGTTATTTAATCTTATCTTAAATGAATTTATAATTAATAATTAAATTAATTAATAATTAATTTAAATAACTTTATAAGTTAAGTAAATTAACTAATAAATTAATTTATAATTAATTCTAAACTTCCTTTGCATAATATTATAATATTATTTATTTGGGCTTTTCCTTGCACTTTGGACCTCATCTGATTTCTTAGAATCGAGTCTTGAAGTTGAAACCAAAATGGATGCAACCAACTGAAACTGCCACTGACTGGTGCTGAAATTTTGACATCAATGACCACTCACTCTTGACATCAATGACAACTTATCACTCAAAATGTACAACAACATATCTCTCTCTTCTTTGTTTTCACACTTCTTCCTTCTTGACTTTTTAATAGTTAAGCAATCCTCATGAGATAGGTTAGATATCGCATGAATGTTATTCATACAACCACTGACTATCTTACGCCCACTTCTTAACCATTTAAACTTTAATATGGGGTCACACACATAATTTATTCCTTCTTGTTCTTCTTCCTCTCTTTTCTTCTGGCACATGCACACACTTACATTGCGTTATGCTCATATGGTTTGGTCCATTCACACTTTGCACACATCACACCCCTATCGGGTAGTACTTACTAAATCATCTACTACACACAACATACCCTATATGGGATAGCTTCATGGCCACATGCGAGGGGTAGCCATCTTGGTCATTTATGAGCATACATCCTAGCGGGTATTTTTTGTCCATCTGACCATCTTAGCGAGCATTACACCCATAGTGGGTCATGCTCCACATTTTTCCATTTGTCCATATTAGTGAGTACTAAACCCATAGTGGGTTTTCACTCCACTTTTGACCATATTTTTGAGCATAACACCCTACATACAAGGTTTTGACCATTTTATTTTTCTTTCTGTTTCTTTGACCTCTTTTGGAGCTTTGTTTCTTCTTCTTCCTCTCCTCCTTCTTCTCTCCTCTTACCCTTCTCATTCTTTCCCCTTCATATTTCATCCATGCATTTCATCTTAGATAGCTTGCATTTCATGCATTAGTTAGTTGCATTAGTTGGATGCATTTTGTGCCTAGTTACCATTATTATCTTTCTTTGTTTGCTTGCTCTATTTTTTGTGTTTTTGTTTTTTTTCTTTTTCTTTTTCGAGTTTGTTAGGGAATTTTCCATTCCTTGTAAAACTCAAGAGGGCATCCTAGCCATAGAGACATTAATGGTAGCAGTACCTCACTTTGCATGTAAAATTCTAAAATATCCATCGTGATACCCTTGTTGCACCACCCCTTTGTCCAAACCTAGCCACCTCTTTTTCGTGTTTGTTGTTTTCTTACCCTTAGGAGTCTACATATTTCTTCGATGCATTTACTTTTCCATAAATGTATCAAATATGGTGTAAAATATAGACACAAAAATTTTGCCCATCAAAATTATTCAAATCTTTCTTAGACCCCTAGCTAGCCACCCAAACTTGCTAAGTGCAAATTTTATGTCCTTTTGCCTTTTCCATTTTCCTTTTTTCCCTTAGCTTTACCAAATTCACACTCATTCTATACAAGGTGTGAATTTTACTTGCCAGATTCACACCCTGTATAGAGGTGGGGTGAATTTGACTTTTTAGGGGTTTTTCTCACTAACCCCCCCCCCCTCGTCGACCTATTTTGGGGTCGACCTTGCCCAAAGTGAAATTTCACTTTCCCACCAATTTTTGCCCTCCAAAACTCTTATAAATAAGGGTTTTGATAATCCCATTAAATTCTAATAATTTCTTGATATTCTAACTTTTGAATCGCTCATTTTCTCATGCTTTCAAGTGGATTTATACTACAAGTTATTATTTTGACTATTTTGGTGCTTGGTGATTGTTGCCCTTGGGGATTGAATGAAGTCTTGATTATTGGATAGATAAACCATTTTTTAGTGCTCCCACATCTTCATTGCTTATTTCTTGCTCCATTAGCTCATTAGGTTTTGTACTTATTTTGTTAGCATTTAAATTCTATTTTCTACCATTTTGCACCCATTTTTCATTGTTTTAGGCCCTAAAAAGGGCATCTAAATTAAATTTGCACCCCATCCATATGGAGCATGAATTTTGTCAACCTTGGTGTCTCCTAGTTACAAGGCATGAATTTGGTAAAATTATGGTTTTGGGGGTAAGATTTGCACTTTAAAACCCTAATTTACACCCTACCTTGAAGCTTTCTATTGTGTCCATCTTGGCTGCATTTCATTTTACTGTTGCATATTTATTATACTTTGTTTATGCATGTTCCAAAATTTGAATATTATTTTGCTTTTGAATGGTTAGCTAAAAGTACCAAGGGGGCTTGATTGTTGCGCCTCCAAGCTCAACTATATAGTGACCTAAGTAAGCCCCCAAATGTTGATCAAAATTTCTAGGATTTTGTGAAGCTATTTTGTAGGATTGAAGCTATTGGATATTTAGGATGCAAGATAAATCTTGGATCAACTACTGAATGAGATAAGTGCCCTAATATATTTTTAGGTTGTATTTTGTTTAGTTTCTACCCACTTTTATGGAAAACCTAGATCATAAGCAAAGTATAAATATTTGATTAAGTCTCATAGGCATTTGAATGAACAAGAGTATATAGTGTGCATCTAGGGTTTTTTTTGTGCATTCCCTTGGACCTTTTCTTGAAATATTTTACTTTGCAACCTAGGTTAGATATCATTGAATCAGAAAATCATTCTAGGATTAGTTTTATATCTTGCTTTGTTCTTTCATTTTTAAAGTCTAGTTTAGAAAGGCCAAACATAGGTGTATATTTAATTGAACACATTCAAACACATTCCACCCCATACTTAGAGCGAGTTCTAAAACCATTCCTGGTGAACCCTCCCCCCTTACACCGAGTGTAGAGTTATAATGGTCACCGCGGTCACCTCAGGGCTCCTAGCGGCTCTAGCCTTGACAATCATACACGGTGTACAATTTTCCCCCTCTACATTGGTTAATCCTCTTTTATGGATAATCTTGATTAAAGGGTGTAATTTATTATTATTATTATATTGTAAGTTAATCTCAAGATCAATTTAATGTTGGCTTTAGGTTAACCACTTATTGGGGATTTGGTATCACTATAAATTTACCTCAGTGAGTAATCATCTATATTATAGTGTGATATATGAAAATATTATGGGACTAACTATGGGCATCCATCCAATATTCCTTCTCTCAAATCATTTTGTTTATCTCTTTCTATATTTTTTGTCTATACATTCTTTTATTTTATTCTTCTTCCTTTTTGCATATGATTGTGGTGAATGGATGCTTCAGGATGTTTCTAGAAAATATTAGAAATTCCAACATGGATATGTATCATGACACTCCAATGTAATTGATGGAGTGGTGGGAGTATTTATACCAATACCAAACCTATATTTATATAAATAATTTTAACCTAAACCAACATAATAAGAGGGTTTAAGGTTAATTAAAGATATAATATAGATTTGACAATAACAAGGTTAACCATGACCCATAGGGGTTACATAATGAAATATTACAATAAATTAAATTTATTGTACAATTATTTCCCTTAAGCCAATCCAAGATTACATTAGACAATATCAGCCTTGGCCATGAATTGTATTACACTTTCAACACCCCTTCATAATCTAAATTGAGGGACCAAGGAGAGAAGACATTAGTGACAATAATATCTTTCCCTCATAAATGGATGCTCTAATGGGACTTTGTAGCTGAGGAAGATTCTTCTAAATCCCCCTTATCATATAGAATATATCCACCCATATTTATAAACTCAATGTCAATCCTTTACAATTTTAACAAAAAATTCATTGTCAAATGTCCTTTCCTCTTCCAGTATCCACAAATGTTCTTTAACTTCTTTTAAGGCTTTGTAACAGCCCTCCTTGGTAGAACTTTTATCAATAATGAACTATGTATTATTATGAATGTTTAATGGCATAGTTTTTTGATGGTGTTTATATGATGGGATATTTGCATTATTTTGAGCTTGGAATATGGTACTATTGATGTAATTGTGGATGCAATACGAGGTGCTCTCTTACTAGTGGGATCATATGGGTTAACCCCCTACAACAATATATATTTGTTAATTCATGATTAAAGAGCTACACTGATTCACCCCCCCTCTCAGTGCCATTGTAAGTATAACAATTGGTATCAGAACCAAGTTCCCTTATCAAGCTAAATCAGCTAGGGTTGATCTTGGATTAGTACATAATGGGTAAGAATAATATATCTTCCTCCAAAAGGGCATCTCAGTCAGTTTCAGTTCCTGTGGAAGAGAAAATTGATCCAAAAGAGGTTGAAGGCTTCTCATCAAACCAAGCACCAGTGTTTGATGGATCTAATTATGCATTCTGGAGAATCAGGATGCAAACATATCTTTGTGCTTTGGGTTACAACATCTGGGATTTAGTAATCAATGAATACACAATACCCATCACTCCTCCAACCGATGCTATCGGTAAGAATCTGTTTGAAAATGACTCAAAAGCAAGGAATGCTATTAGGTGCGGATTAGTAGACAGTGAACTGGTAAAGGTCAAGAGTTGTGGTAAGACCCCAAGGTCTTACTATAAAATTATTAACAAATTAATGTAAATATAATTACAGGCCACTCAAAGGGGGCTCCCTTGTAATCGCTTTGCCACTATAGGGGGCTCCCTCCTTAGAATCTATGCTTATTATTCTTCTTGGATGATTTGATATGGATGTCCAACCTAATATATATATCTACCCTAAAGCTACGTTGGTGAAGAGACATGATGGTTCACGTATGAAGAGACGTGATGGTTCACATTATGAAGGGTTGTGATGGTTCACTTTATAAGTTAATAATATAATAATTAAATGATTAATAATACTAACTAATAATGTTAGGATTGAGGATCCTAACATGCCACCCTCCTTAAAAAGAGCTTTGTCCTCAAAGATCAAAGTGAGAAGCTTTGTCCTTTGTTTTCCAAGAAGGATTTGTGTAAGTTCTTGGACTCTTTTAATGGCATCCTTTCGTAGGCAGGGATATCAAGAAGGATGAAGCATTAGCGGGGGGTTTCCAAGAACAATAGTAGAATCTTCCTTAGGAAAATCATGATGAGGATGGGAGGGCAACCCTTGGGGTTCCTCAAATACTTCAGAATGATGCATCAAAAGTGATGGTAATGATTTCATATCCTTTTTTGGTTCCTTGGTAGAGCCAACGGAGAAGGAGTGTGTAGTCACTCTACGTTGGTTCCGAATAGGTTTGGTCATATGGCAAGAACTCACTATTGGTGAGGAAGGTATGTGTAGGTCTTGTAGAGTGCATGTTTGGCTAGCATTGATCACTTTGGGTATGTTTACCTCATCCTTGCTTGGTACATCAATCACTTCTTGCACATCAACCTCATTGTCTTCATTGTGGTGAGCATGTGCACTGGTCGCTTTGGACACAACTACCTGCTTTCTCTATGGAGATACAGGGATCAACTTCCTTTAGTAAATACAATGTTAGTGTAGCACATTTATGGTGGGGTCCAAATTGTTCATCACAATTATCACAAAGTCCTTTTGCTCGTCGTTCCTTCATCTCCTCAAAGCTAATATGTTTAATTCGTAAAGTTTGGTTAGATTTGGGGGTTGTGTAAGTGCTTTGTGCCCTTCCATTATGCATAGGTTTGGGAGCGATGTAAGTGGTCGATGATTTTTCCATAAGTGGTTTCCCTAATCGTTGTTGTGCATTGATTTTATCTTCAGCTAATTTTGCCAATCCATAGGTCTGCATCATGGTATAGGGATTGAACCTTGTCACCTCCATTCTAATTTCCTCTTTTAATCCCCTAATGAATCCATTGATGAGAATTGATTCATCCAATCTTGTGTTGTATTTGGTGATATCCTCAAACCGAGTTTGATACTCACGCACAGAAGTGATTTGATGAATATCTTTGAGCAATTCCCACATGATTGGGTCCCACATGGCTCTGATACCAAATGGTAAGACCCCAAGGTCTTACTATAAAATTATTAACAAATTAATGTAAATATAATCGCAGGCCACTCAAAGGGGGCTCCCTTGTAATCGCTTTGCCACTATAGGGGGCTCCCTCCTTAGAATCTATGCTTATTATTCTTCTTGGATGATTTGATATGGATGTCCAACCTAATATATATATCTACCCTAAAGCTACATTGGTGAAGAGACATGATGGTTCACGTATGAAGAGACATGATGGTTCACATTATGAAGGGTTGTGATGGTTCACTTTATAAGTTAATAATATAATAATTAAATGATTAATAATACTAACTAATAATGTTAGGATTGAGGATCCTAACAAGTTGTAAAACGGCAAAAGAAATATGGGACAAACTAAGGAGTACTCATGAAGGAGATGATGAGATCAAGGATGTCAAGTTACAAACACATCAAGCTTAGGTCGAAGCTTTAAAGTTGAATAACGATGAGAACATAGAGATATATATGCTAAAAGTTAATGAAGTCCTAGAGGATGATTCTAAAAGAGAAACAGAAAAAGAACAGAAATGTGATGAAGAAGAAATTGATGCAGAAATAAATTTGAAAGAGGAACTAATTGTAGCTCTGGATGAATTGAAGATAGAAAGAAAAAGGAATAAGGAAATCTCAAGAAAGCTTGATGATTCAAATGAAATAATAACCAGGTTGAAAGTACAGGTAGAATAATTCAAAAGGATTGAAGAAACTCTTAGGTCACAGATCAATGAGAAAGAGATCGGTTGCTGCAAACAAGAGGAAGAGACTGTTTTATTGAAGAAACAACTAGAAGAGGCCAATACAAATCTCAAATTCGAGAAGAGCACAGAGTTTCTAGATAAAATGATAAACCAACAAAGAAGCTCCATGGATAAGCGTGGTCTTGGATATGAAGTTGAACAACCTTCATCTTCCAACTCTGCAGAGAAGAAGAAGTTCACTATTGAAGGATCGAAGCAAGAAAAGTTTGAAGCTAAATCTTCAAAAAGAAGAAAATATCAAAGGAGATCTACAGCAAAGCAGCCACAACAAAAGATGTTCTATCACTCTCACTCTATTCATACTAATACTTTTAATGGCTATTGTTTCAGATGCAACCAGTATGGTCACAAGGCAACTTATTGTGGATTGAATAATAAATCAAAGAGTTATGCTTGGTAGAAATACATCTGTGTATCTGAGTGAACACTATGTACAATGTTTTCAATGCAATGGTCATGGGCACATAGCAAGGTTTTGTCCAAGCACTTTTGTATCTAATCTAAGGCAAAATAGTAGATTTCACCAGACGCAAAGAACGCAACACAGATAGGGAATAAATCATGTACATAAAATAAAGGAAAATAATCATTCATCATGGATGCACAAGAGACAACCACACAAGAGAAATGTTCGAGTTCATGAAAAGGTGCAAAACAAGGATGCAATTGAAAAATCCAAGCCCGAGTTCAAGAAAGTTTGGAGAAAGATAGAAGAAAGGAAATCGTGTCTCCTTGGACTGAAGGAGACTAATCCTCTATTGCACTAAGCAACTCCAGGTAGCACATCCTCATGGGGAGCAATCTTAAAGTTTTATTTTAATGCTTCTATGTATTTATTTGGGTTTCTGAGGATGAAAGGCAAGTAGTTAGGGGGAGTTATCGTATAGTTTTCGAAGTATGTTTTCAGTTCATGTAGTTTGTGGAAGTGTCGTAAAGGGCGGTGATTAAATTGAGAGTTGTTATTATTGGTAGTATTGCTATATGTCATTGTTGTACTGGTGATGGTTCTTACTGCCACTGTCCAAAGTTAAGGATCATAATAGTTCAGATAAGTTGGTGAGTGAAATATTGTTGCTCTAGCCGTATATATGTGTTTCGATAAAAGCAGTGGGTATTTGAACTACACATTGATGTGAAGATTGTTAGATCTATTTTGACGCTGTGGTGAAAAATATTGAAGGTTGATCATTGATTCATGTCTTGCTCATCAAGATGAGAAACTTTGCTTTGTGAATCATACCTATCCGAGGTCCAGAAGTATGAGTTTGAGTAAGGTGCACTAGTTGGCCGTGAAGTGGTTAACAAAATATTATTTCCTGATTCGAACAGTTGACAATAAGGTGTGACCAGCGGTGACTGCAGAAAACATAGACCAAGCTAAAAATGTAAAAAGGGATATGGTTGGTGTTGTGATACTGTGTTTGATGCTTGCACAGAGTTGACAGTTTTTCTTTCCTGTTGTATATGTCGTGATATCGCAACACTTTTCTTACTTGTCTTTTTATTTGATATTTTTGCAAATGGGCTACTTCGGTCTTCTTGGAAACTCACTGTCCATACTCTGAATAACCTTTGGACTCTTGTCTTTTGCATCTGACTAGCCTTTGAACTTCTTGTCCACTGCATCAATAGATATATTTGACTGTGTTGACAACAATGACAATACTGTTGCTGCACCTTGCTCAACAATGTTTAGGGAAATTATGATGATGGCTTGCTCATCAATAGCTCAGGGTAACAAGGAAAACTACCTTTCATGTAGATGCATTGCATTTTGCTTGTTTAGTTGTTCATACTATTGGTTAATGAAGTTGCTTGTGCAAAAAGTCTCCTTAATGGGTTGACAATAGCATTAGACTCTCTTAAATGAGTTTGCCCACTTAAGGTTAAATCAATGATGTGTAATATTGTTGGTGCAAATCTATGTTGTTCTAGTATGCATGGATGTTTTATGTATTATTAGTTGAGCTAAATTTTGCTTAAACCCAAAATTAAGGTGTTTTAAGAAAGAGTATTCATATATATCTTAGTTTGGAGAATAATAATATCAAGTTTAATAAAATAAAACTAAACTTGGATATTAATCAAATTACCATTACTTAATTAAATAAGTAATGGGTTGTAAATAAATCCTTTGTTGAAGCATTGTGGGGATGTTTTATTAAGAAGACCGAAGTTGTGCCTTAATGAAGAGCATTAAGGGCGGTGCTCTCTTCACCATCTTGTATGTTATAGCAAGATCAATACATGGATGGCAATTTAAAAGGAGTGAAATCAATGGAAAGGGTTAGCTTTTTAGAAGTAGCAAGGATTAGAATGCTAGCAGAGGAAGAGGATAAGCTAGATGGCATGTGCAAAGAATTTTGGGATCCAAAACTTCTTTAAATATAGAATGGGGCATAAAGGAAGGCTTGAGTTAGGTGGTTCCTTGCTTGTGCATGTAGGTAATTATTTGCTAAATTTATTTTGCTTTGTTGTTTTTAAAGTAATCTTCTTTATTGTATGTTCTCTCTCTTTTGTTGCGATTCATTTGATGTTTTCTAGCTGTAGAATCACTTGCTTTTATTGTGTTTGTAAGGGTGGCCTCTTCTATATTAATCCTTTGATGTCTTTGGGATTTCATTGTTTGGCTAAGACTTTTGTATGGGGTTGATTTGTCACATTCCTTCCACATAGACCACTGGTTTATTCTCACCTATGATTCTCCTAAGATCTATAGGGTGTGCATTTAGTGGTTCATTTTTTTACTTAGATCTTATCATACATCGGCCTAGTGTTGTTGCTCTTCTCCTACATCGGTCTGGTATTTTTGCCTTTCATCCTATGTCAAACTGTGGATAACATTTCTTAGGTAACAACATTAGATTTCATGCTTTGGTTATAGTTGAACCTTAGAAGCACCAATGTTATATTAATTTTTTATTTATTTGGTTTATGGTTTTAATTTATTGCTTAATAGGAATTAAACTTGTTAATAAGAAGAAGAATATATTATTTTTAGTATTATTTTTTATTTATTGCTTAATAGGAACAAAACATGTTAATGGAAAGAATAATATATTATTTTAGCATTGATTTTATTTATTGCTTAACAATAATTAAGCATGTTAATATAAATAATAATAGATTCTTTTAGCATTGGTTTTGATTTATTGCTTAATAGGCGTTAAGCATATTAATGTAAAGAGTAATAGATATTTTGTAGTAATATATTTGATTTATTTTTTAATAAATTCTTAGGCTTATATTGAATAAAGATAGATTCTTCATAGTTATGGATTTTGCTTAAGTTTGAAGTATGAGTTGGTATAATTGAAAACATATAATGAACTTCTGAGATCTATGTTGATAAAGGGGTTCATTATAAAGAGAAGTATGGGATTCTCTTTAAAAAAATAGTTTATGGTTGATGGTTTTGAAATAGAAACTATTATAATTATTCCCAAGGTCTATGTGGATTAAGGGATCATTAAAGAGGGAAGTATGAGATTCTCTTTAAGGAAAATGTTTTATTGTAAAAGGAAATTATTATAATAATTATGGAGATCTATGTGTATTAAGGAATCATTATGAATATAGGTATGGAACTCTCTTCATGTTGGACTATTTATCATTATGATATTTATGCATGGTTTCTTGCATACTAGAAAATGGCATGTTTCTTTTAAAAATGCATTGCATCTAGGGCTGTCCTGATTCCTAAGTATTTATCATAAGTTGTGGATGGAGTTTCCACCTAGAATATGTTGCAGAGCTTTAGAGGGCTTGGAGATATTTATGGAGTGGCTTCATAGGCTCTATAAATATTTAGTTGATGAAAATGAATCAAATGCTTTGTAAATGAATACTACGTTAATCATTTTTGTAAACTTGATTATTGTACAAATTTAAAGGTTATATTGCTAATGATATGTTTCAAAATCTTTACCATGAAAATGTAGAAATGAGTTCTTTCAATTGCTATATTACATCACTATGATAATTGGATTTCTTATATTAAAGTATGTACGTTAGCATAAAAGATATTTGGAGTATATGTTAAATATTTGTAATATGTGAAATTTGGCTTTGTTGTATGTTGAATATTTATTATAAATTGCAACATGTGGAATCAAGTAGATCTCTTTTAAATGCTTTTCATATAGTTTTATGTAATGGTTTTATTAAATAATTAAGTTTTAATGCAAGTATAATACCTTTGGTTGGGGTTTTTAGTTTTACTCTTGTAGATCAAAAATTTGATGTAAACCCAATCCTAGGAGGAGTTGCATGGATGCAATAACTAGGTAAATATAATATTTAGAAGGAATTATGAGGATGTGATAGCTAATATCTCATAAACCTAGGAGTTGTGTGAATACAATAGCCAAGTATCCTGTGAATATTTATACCTTGAACGAGTAGGATCAAGTGTATCCTAACTAGGATTTTGGAAATTATTCACAAGTCAACAAGTGGTGATCCCTCGATCCTGTAGGATCAGGTGATCATATTAGTTGTCATCAAAGTTGTAATAACCTTAGTTAGCCCACAAAGGTGTGTTAATTAAGAATCAAGGCTCTACGCTTGATTAATCTACCTAGATGGACTTAGATTTAGGTTAGGGAATAGGAATAATCCTTTAAGTGTCATGGGACTTAAAGGGTAATCCCTACACCATGGTCATATGGTATTATGCCAATGATGGTATGGGAAAGGTGGGGGAACCACTTTTGGTATCCTTCTAAACGTGTAGGTCTAGTAAGGTGAACCCTAGAAGGTATGGTAGTTGGCCACTTATGTCAAAAGGGTTTATATAAAAATAAATATATGCATGGTTTCAAGAGGGTCCACATAAATTGACATGTTATCTTCATATCTTCTAAAAGTTCTAAAATATACAAGAGGATTTAAATCCTAGTCTCTTATGCACCAAACATGATGTGCTAGTCGACATGCCATAGTGATGGTTGAGAAAAAGCTTGCAAAAAAAATATTTATTCCTTATCCCCATAATAACAATGTAGAAAAATGACCAATAAAGGATTTGAATGTAGTACCTTTATCTCCTATAATAAATACACTATCCATTATATTGATGCATACGTGCATGATAGAGTCTCAATATCTCTATAGAAAAATTGTTGAACAATCTCCTATGGTGGATAGGCCTGATTTGAACCTGCAGCCTCCTACTCCCAATAGACAATACAAACCACCATGTCACAATTGCACTCAATCCAAATATGGACCACTTAGATTAATGCCTCCTTCCCTTAATTTAGGATGAGAAAAGCCCTTTTTCCCCTACAACAATATTTTGTGATGAGTTAAACTCAAATTCTCTATGATGCAATGCCTTAGCATACCTTACCCTAGACACAATGGCATGTGTCCTTATTGGATTGAGATATACCCCTTCCCTATGGAGAAGATATTTATGCACCTAAATTTGTGCTAATCCAAAGTAGGGTGTGCATGCCAAAACATGCTTTTAAATTTGAAAAACACCCACCAATTTTATGAGTCATACAATAGCTTTTTCCAACCTCTATTGTTGAATGCATTTGGTGATATGAGACCATAGTCTCTCTAAATTGGAAATCTAAAATAATTCTTCAAAAATGCAAGGCCTTTTTTCTGCAATAATCATTTTTGCCTATTTTGTAGAAATTTATTATGAGATATCAAGGAGAGATTTGTCCAAGAGCTCAAAATAAAGATCAAATATTTTGAACAAAATTTTTGCAAGACTATGTAAGGTAGCTCTATACTTTATGTGGTATCACGTTGAAGTTCATAGTATTTTAAAAAATAAACAAAAGCAAATCATTCAATAAAATCTTTAAAAAAATCATAAAATAATTAAAGGAATAAAATCTAGAGACAAATAAATTGGTGGTTCCCTTGAGCACCATAATCCATGGATAAGGATCATGACACTCCAATACAATGGATGGAGTGGATATGGGTATTTATACCAATACCAATACCCCAATCACATAAATAAGTTTAACCTATGTTGATATAAAAAGAGGGATTAATGTTAATTACAAGATATAAAGTGGGTTTGACCATAAAAATGTTAACCACAACCCATAAGGATTACATAATAAAATATTATAATAAATAAAATACATTATACAATGTTTGCCCTTAGGCCTATCCAATATTACATTATACATTATTGGCTTTGTCCATGAACCAGATTCCACTTTCAACATGAGGGGTAGTATTGTACACCATGCTTTGATAATTGGCTATGGCCAAGATTAACTTTATATTATGTAATCTTGTATACGCCTACAAATATTCATTTATAATTGTATTTAATTTATTGTAATATTTTATAACATAAGCCCTATCTATCATAGTAAACATTTTTATGGTTAAACCCTTCTTATAACTTGTAATTAATTTTTAAGCACTCTAATTAAGTTAGCTAAGGTTAAACTCAATTATGGAATTGGAATTTTTGTATTAGTATAAATACTCCCCACCATAATATCCATTGTTTCATAATATTATAATTCTTAACTACAAATAATATAGTGATTGTTTATAGTTCCTATAGATTCCTACTACATATTTCTCTCTTTAGTCATTTTCTTACACTTTCTATATAAGATTTGAGTGGATGGATTACTTCTCTTCATTTCTAAAAATAGGTGTGGAAGTCAATAAGGTATTATAATGGGTATAGAGAAACATCACTTTGCCATGCAAGAAGTAAGTTCAAAGCCTTCAATTCCTCTTCTAAGTTCTAGGGTGAATTTCTTCTCAAAATTTCATAAGCATTATTAGCAAAAAACGTGAAGAGGAGATTTTAACATATCATTTTTTACCATACATCATTTCAACATGTTCAATGAATATGAAGTTAGTCATTTTGTTAATTTCTAGAAATATGTGTGAAACCCAATATAGTATTAGAGTGGGTTTGGAGCAGCATCATTTGGTCATGTAGGAAGTCAAATCAAAGCCTTTTATCCCTATTCTAAGTTCTAGGGAAAATTTCTTCTTAAAAATCCATAAGCATTCTTAGCATAAAAAGTGAAAAGGAAATTTTATCATATCATTTTTTTTTGAGGTATATTGCATTAATTGGTAAATTTTAATGTACCCCCATAGTACCTTCATGGTACATTTGTAAATATGTAATATATTAAGGTTGAGTCTAAATTTTAGAGTGTTATTTGTATTTCCCCTTTTATGTAAGTATCAATTTGTAGGAAATGTGCAAGTGTCATTTAAGAGTGCAATGTGCAAGAAACACACAAGTGTCATGTAAGAGTGCAATGAGCAAGACATGCACAAGTGTTATGTAAGTTAGAGTGCAATTGTATATTGAGAGAATGTGCACAAGAGTCTTGTATATAAGAGTGCAAAAAAGTAATGTAAGGATGTGCACAAGTGTCCTAGTTTAGGAGTGCATGTAGAAGTAAGACATTCATGTAGATGTATGCAAGTGTTGTAGAGTCAAGTGTCCATCTAGTATGCAAGTGGCAAGATGATAAGCCAAGAGTCATGACACTTGGCATATGGAGAGCAATAGTCAAGTACTTGAAGATTCATATTACTATGGCTATATAATGGAGATAATACTCCGTAAAAAGTAAGATCTGATATTCATATATCATTATCTGATTGTAAGAGGGAGTAATACAATTTTTTGAGCAATTAATATTATAAGTTTTCTTCATGCATAGTTCATGAATGATTTAGGCTATTTACATTCATATTTGATTATATAAGTGAATGTTTATTTCAGTATTATATAAGCCTTGATATACATATTAATTTGCTCATATATTATTCTACTCTTATATTATTATTTTGACCTTTAATATTGTGGCTATTTTATATTGGGACCTGTGATATTTTGTGGTAGTAAGGCTTAAAAAGCCAACATTTTTTACCATTCATCATTCCAAAATGTTTTATGAATACGTGGTTAGTTATTTTGGAAATTAAAAGTATGAGTAAAGAGTTGTTGCAAATTTTGAATATATTTTTCACACTTTTTTGAAAGAAATGAATCTCCTTTTGATTAGGTGGTGAGACACTCTACTCCAAGGAGTGATCACATGCTTCCATACATCCAAGGGGTGCACTATAGTGGAAATTTGTGCTCACATATAGTGTTTGCAATGGTTAGGCTATGTGTTCAATTCCCATATTATCTTTTTCTCTATTTACTCTAGAACATATATTTTTTTCTCTTTGTCAATCGATTTCTATCCAATTCCAAGATATAGTAGGCTAGTTAGTAGTATTTATGAAATTGTGTTGGATGG
Source organism: Wollemia nobilis (assembly GCA_028583015.1). Taxonomy (NCBI): domain Eukaryota; kingdom Viridiplantae; phylum Streptophyta; class Pinopsida; order Araucariales; family Araucariaceae; genus Wollemia; species Wollemia nobilis. The sequence goes on along the minus strand of JAQPPZ010015288.1, from coordinate 1,660,586 downwards.
GAGGTCATATGATCAAATCATCATATTTTTTTCTTCATTTAGTTTAACATGAATAAATCCTTTCTTCAAGAAGTAGACATAACTTTGTTCTAGATAAAAAAAAATAGAGTGGCTAGTCAAGCTCCATGTAAGACTCTTGCTCTCCTTGGTCATAGGATCAACTATATAGCTATAATTTTTCTTAAAAACATATTATGATCAAAACATTATCATATATAGAGGCATTGGTTCTTTTTTTAGCATGAATTTTGTTCTTGGTATGGTTGTGGAAAGGGTAAAAGACATTGATAGATGACCAAACTTGAGTTCGAGCCTCATGCCCTCTATTTTACAAAGACATTTTAACTTGCAACACTATTAGTGCCCCCTTTGATTAATTTTTATGAAGAGGAGATGCATCTCAATGGTGGCATAGGAGTGTTGGTTACATGAAGTGTCCTTATTTGTAAGAGGCTCACGTTTAATTCTCAATGGTAAATTTTGGCATAATCCTAGTGATGGTTTTTCTCTCTAATCAATATGGTGGCTAGCAAGGTTGATTTCAACACATAAAATATGTTTGAATGTATTTATTACCTATCATCCAATAGGAATTCAACAAATGACAACCCAATAGTCAAATGGTGATGAGGTGGTGTAGATTGAGTGGTAGTCACTAGCTAATAAGTAGATGCTAAGTGGAAACTTGGAATACACAATTTTTCCTAAGGTTTATGAAGTTGACTTTTACAATTTTTGAGGACTATAGGGCAAATATTTTGGAGCCCATAAATTTTGCATACAGAATCATTTTGAGCCTATTTTTTAAATCACATGATTTCTTGAGCTCTTGCATTTATGATATTAGTTAAAGGATTTATTATAGTGTTAGGGTCCCAAAATATTATGATATATCTCCTTCCTTCTAAAATAATCCTCTAATGGATTCTCTAAGGTGGCATAGGTTCTATAAATAAAATCCTTAGGGTGTAATAAATATATCTTTGAAAATACTAACAAAACACTACCAAAATCCTTATCGAATTGGTGCTAAGAAATTGTTACCAAAATATTTTTTGATGCTCAATGAAGTTTTGTGGGGATTTCAATTGAAGAAACTATGACAAATCCATCGAAGTTCATGTAGACAACTTTGACAAGATCTTGCCTATCTTAGGCCACCTTCAGAGGCCTCCTCTAATCCATCTATAAGAGCATTAGAGTGGTTGACCTTCTACTCTAAGATTTTGGATATGCTCTCTGGAAGCTTTTATATTTTGTCACATTATTATTTTTGTTCATCTATTTTGTTTTTCTTGATAGCTTACATAATTATATTTCAATCTCAGAATTGTTATCCTTTCATTTTTATCTCATCAAGTCATTTTCTCACTATTTTGGTATTTTTGCACTTGTACTAGTGTAGATCCTACATTTTGATCACTATTGTAGGCCTATAAATCAAAATAAGTCTATCATACATAGCATTGCTATCACATTCTAATTTATTGATGAAGGTTCTATAAACCTAGTAATCTATCTTATTGCATCTATAGGCAAAATTATTGCCTCCTAATAGTGTTATTATTAGCACTACTAGTACTTTTGCTAGCCTAGATATTGATAACATTTCCACAGGTATGGTTTGAATCTCAAGGCCTTTCATCCATTTTTTGGATTTTTCATTTTTTACATCTTTTGAAATAGGGGTATAGCTAAGGTAGACCCCTTAAAAAGCTAACATATTGTCAAGTTTTCTTGTGTGTAGATGTCCTATGGCATAGAATGTGAACCAAAAAATATGTTTCTCTATATTTTTTAGATGAAAGCACTACCATTTAGCAAATTTATCAATAGTATTTCCAATTCTTTCATTAGCACTAAAGTTCTATAGTGATTTTGCATCCCTTTACTCTCTATATTTTATTTCTATTTTTAGATTCATTTTAACATATCTATTTATCTTGATTGTAATTGTTAAAAGAGAGAGAGAGAGAGAGAGAGAGAGAGAGAGAGAGAGAGAGAGAGAGAATATATTTTAGTAGTCTTGTTATCTAGAGCTTAAAACTTGGATAAGATCTTGCATTTGCAAAGAATGTTATATTACATATAGGATAGATCCTTTATATTGTATAAGGTATCCTTTAACCCTTGTCTAAAATTATATAATTATATATATATTTATGTTTACATCATAAAAATAAAATTGCATTTAGGTTTAGCGACTTTTATTGCTACATCCTATGTGTTTTGCATACATTGCCTAGAATAATAAAATAATTTCAAATTAAATTATTTTTTAGATTTTTTTAAAAAGGGGTAGATCAAGGTAGAATATTTAGGAAACATAGGTGTTTTCCAAAAAAGGAATAAAAAACTAGATCTTGCAAACCTCCCCATATTTTGAAGTGATGAATAGACCTATCATGGTACAAGGATAAAGGAGCTAGTACACCTCTCTTTTTCTACCTCTAGGACCTTTCGCACTATCACATTTGGTGAACCCAATATGAACACCATTTGGATCCCAAGATTCTTGTTTGACCTATTTGTATAGTTTAGAACGTAATTTAGCAAAAATTATAAATAAGAGCATTAAAGTTTTGTTTGCATTAGAGTAAATCAGATTAATAAAGACAATAAAAACTTAACCAAATTGCTAGTCCTATTGGAATATTTTATATTTCCTTAATATCTAACATACAAACTATTTGGCCATATTATATATATGGTGATCCTAGGCTACCAACTACCCACATAGGGCCTTGCACATACTTATGTCAAATAGGGAGTATATCATGGAAGGCTAGTAGTAGTTATAACTAGGAATTTATTATCCCTAATGTATCAATATTGACCATGTATCTAAAGGCGCTACTTCCACATATCATCGGTCTCCCATGTATTGAATTTGCTCTCACATAACAATGGGTATATTGATATGGGTCAAGTATATAAGGAGTCATCGATACATAAAGAGGCCTTCGAAGTATATAGGTCATATTAGGTGTATAAAGGGAATAAGATATAAGGTTTATAAAAGTTCTTCTTTACACAATGATCAAAACAAATAATGTTTTAATTTAATCCCCTTTTCTCACTAACCTTTAAACCATGATTGAGATACATTACCTAACCCATAGTATTTCTCATCAAATGGCTAGTTACCCTAATACTCTCAAAGAGGATTAGGATAATTTTCTCAACCATGAGAACCCAACTTTTAATCAAGGGGAGGGTCTATCTCCTTGAGATCTCTCAAGCCCTATCCAAGAAAAGGATGTAAATTTCTTTTTTAATGCACTACACATATGAACTACCTCCTTCAAAGGGATAAGAAACTTGTGGAGACCTTTAAAGAGGCTAATAAAGCTCAAGGTCTCTCCAAATGGTAATTTTTTATTGGATATCCTCGTCAACCAACCTATAGACCTCTACATTTAAATCAATTAGACCAGTATTTTGTATCTTTTAATATCTCTATGTTGAACTTAATGTAGCAACACCTAATCTAGTTGATCCAATTCCACCTACTAGTATAACATCAATGGATATATGGGGACAAGCATCTTCAAAAATTCTATTGATGCAACATTTATACATACCTAGTATTGAAGGTCTTCTATAGGGTAGCTCTAGTTGTCCTACATCATAACACATGGGGACAAACCATAACCCTAATAAAAATGATTCATCTAATTTCTAGCTCATAGTATTCCCTAACCTTAATAATTAGTCCATAATTTATCATATTTCATATTATCCCTAATCTTCTTAATCACATAATTGTTAAATTAAATATAAGACAACATTCCAACCTATCATCCCCTCATCCATAATCCACTAGTCAAGTAAACTCTCTATTTATGGAATTTTGGGTACTAATTACTCAATGCTGATCTCATAATCATATACCCAAATATCCCAACCACAACCATAGGTATGGTATCAAAAACTACCTTCTATTTTACAACTTGTATTTCAACAATCATCACAATACATGCCCTTAATCTAGTCATTACAATCTAATCAAAACTCTCTAGAGCTTTAAGCTCTAACGACTCAATTAGAAAAATTAAAATAGCAAATGGAAATTATCAAAGGTTCATCCTCTAGTTATAAATATTCTTATGATGACCTATACAACAAACCCCTATATCCCTTCATAGCTATTTGAAAATTTCCCTCAAACTCTAAGACTCCTAAGTTTCAGATGTATAAGGGGACAAAATATCATATTAATCATCTCAAATTATTTATATTTGACTATAATAACATCACTTATGATCAAATATTTCTCTTAGAAATATTTCCTAAGATTCAAAGTAGCCCAACCTTAAAACTAGTCAAGATTTTTGTCAAGCAGTCTACATTGAGGCTAAGTCATTATTAGTGACCTATATTAGCTCAAACAATCTAAATATGATAATGAAACCAATTTCCTAGGAATATAGGGATCCTTGGTGATTTACTTGACATATTTATCTCCATTCTCCATGAACAATTATAATTCTACCTAGAAATGACCAATATATCCTCCTTCAAAGATGTCATTAACATTCATAAAAGAGTAAGAACAATTCTTGTTAAATGAGGGAAACAAAAAATAGATGTCAATATGGAAGAATATAACTATTCCTCTTCAAACCAATAATCCAGTATACGAATAAACACATTGTCAATGATGGGGTCACAGATTCCTCAAAATCCAAAATCAATGATTTTGAGAACTTTCAAAAAAATATCTTGGAAATTTCAACCCAATAAAATCAAAGAAGGAGGTGCAAAAATTTGGATGAACCTCTTGATATCATATTAGAGGAACTTCTCATAGCTAAAATGGTAGAACTACACTCAATCAAACCTATAAAATATAGAAGATAAAAGATTCCTTGGTTCAAATAAAATGAGCATTCCACCTTCCTCAAAGTTAATGTTCACTTGACTAATAGGTGGATGTGCCTCATTCAGTCACAATCTAAAATTTATATCTCCAATGTCTATGTTGTCACAAGGCAATAATACAAGATTTTACCTCTAAAACTCCCACAAACTAATCATGAATGACCTTCCTTGATTATTAAGTCATAATATAAAATGAAGACCAAGGGTGTTTTTGATCTACTTAAACAACTTGAAAATACACCAAAAAATATCTTCATATTTAAACTTATCAAATATTCTGCTACACATTAATATATTCTCATAAAAATTTTGAGTGAAAATATAGTTCCTCAAGATTTAAACTGTAACAAATTTACTTCTATAGTTGGATCAATCAAGGTGAATCATACCAACATCTCCTTTTATGAGGATGGTGTTGCTTAATCCTCCTTAACTATAGGCTCACATTTCTACATTATAGACCACATTGGTGATAAGCTCAAAAAATAAATTATAGTAAAAAATGGTTTTGGTTTGAATATATATAACCTAAAATGTATCAATAATTTTAGTATATCTAAGAATGATTTGAAAAAAATATGATCTAGCGGGCCTTTGATAATAGGAATATGAGGCAAGCAACATGATAGTATTGTCCCTTAAATTTAGGTCCCAAATCTTCAACATCTTGTTCTATGCCATTCCCTATTATTTACCCTATACCATTCTATTAAATATGCCTTGGATTCAGGAAATGTAGGCCATCCCATCTATCCAACATTGATATATCAAATATAATAACAAGGGTGACTTACAATATTTATATCAACTCTAAACCATTGTCGAGGTTAAAAATTAAAGACTCAATTTATGTCCTCGTCTTACCGATTCTTCCAATCCATCTATTGACATTTTATATTTTGAGTCTTCTATTCTTGATGTACTAAGGTCTTTTCATCTACATAATCAAGATCAATAATATTCAACAAAAAGTAGTAATAAATCCATCTCCATTAATAATAAATCCGGATCTGATTTGGAGTGATGAGGCTTCTCCTAGACGAGTGTTCATCTTCAATCCTCTACTTTGCATCATCAAAGTTCTTCACTACATCTCTTTTGGTCTTGGGGAGGATCATGTGCTTTCTACAATGGACTCTCTCGTGGATGCCCTTGGATTATTAGTGGTTCCTGGCTTCTGGGACTTCCTGTGTGCTCGATCTAGTAGTAGCTACTTGGAGGACTTTCATTGCAACTTTCTTGATCCTAGGGGACATGTGCTTATTTCCTATAGTTGAAATGATCCCATGGTTACTTTAGGTCTTGCTTGTTGCACTTTGTGCACCAGGCTAGTGGTTTTTCATTTGCCTAATCTATCCATTGCTACATGGGTGATTTTTGTATCATATTGTGTGGCCTTTGAGGGGGACCTATGCCTTTCTCTCATAGCAGAGATAATATTGTAGTTGCTTCAAATTAGAGCTTTCTAAATGGACCTACTCTTGGTTGTGTTTTTTGAGCTCTGTGGGTTCTTCTGGTTTTATTGGGCACTCAAGTAGCACAACCCCATATGTAGGAATATATCATGGTATGTGAGGATCCCTAGTTTTTGTTGTTCAGTATTCTAGGTCATTGGCTATTTTTTCTAGGGATTCCCTTCCTAGGTGGGAATTTGTGTTAAAATTTTAAATTTTGGTTTTCTCGATGTTCCTCATTTATGGTTTATGGTTTCTCAGGACCCTCCTAGACAAGATCTATGAATTACTTTTCTCTAGGGATTGCCTTCTCAAGCCCTTCCTAGGAGGGAATATAAGTTTAGATTTAAATTTTGGTATTCTCGTTGTTTGTCTTTTCTGGTTTTTGGTTTCTTGTACCCCTCCTGGGTAGGATTCCATGAATTAATTTTTTAGAGATTGTTCCTCGCACGTGTATTTACCAACTTAGATTCTAGGAAGGAATATGAGTTTAATTTTTAAATTTTGGTATTTTCGATGTTTATCATTGCTGGTTTCTAGTTTCTTGAGCCCCTCCTGAGTAGGATTGCATGAATTAAATTTTCCCATTTGTACTTGTTATCCCAAGCCCCGTATGGGTAGGTTTCCTTAATATTTAATTTTTTTCCTGTTTTCTCTTGTTACGGGACTCCTCATTGTACTTTTTTTGCTTGTTTTTCACTAGGTGGGATGATCCCATGTTTTTAATTTGAAGGATTTGGAGATGGTCCTCCCAAGACAGTATTATAGCATAGTTTTTCTCTTTACAAAGACCATCTTCCTTTGTAGATTGCCTCCTTGTCTCAATTTGTAACCATTTTTGTAAAATATTTTGGAGCCCCTTTCAAAACCCATTTTTTATTTCAAAATACCAAAAAAAAATTAGATAGTAACGAAACCTTTATGGACTCCATCCTTCCCTATAAATACTAGGCTTAACTTCAAGTTTTAGTAGTAGAGGAAGAACAATGCAAATAAGGAGTTATTTCTTCATTTGCATTGGGACTACCAATGATTAGTAAATTAATGGCAAAAATTATTACTTGGATGAATTTCAATAATATCATGCTTCTTTTTGAATACATATCTTGTTTCCAAATAAATGCTAGTCAATATGGAATGCCAATACAAAGGACTAGGTTTGCATGAGAAGGGTATAAATAACCTTAGTAGACTGGTGTTTGGTTAAGATATTGTGGGATATGATATATCCCTAGTCATAATGAGCCTTGTTTTATTTCTTCTTTTAATTATGGAGAGGTTCATTATAATGATCACTATGGAGCCTCTCTAGGCAGTTTTATTTCCAGAAATGGGTTGGGATAGAATTATAATAATGATTATGTTTAATCACAATTCTTAAGTTCTAGTGTCCATCAATTTATATGATACATCAGGATAAATTTGGCTAACCTCGTAATATCCTAAATTGATTATAGATGAAAACTTTTATGATTAGGAGGACATAAAATATGATCTTCTCCAATACTACCTTAACCAATACCAAATTTATTTTGGTAGATATTTTATCCAAATTTCCAATATAATAGTGTCATAAACTTCAAACAAATACCAACCATCCATAAACCCTATTGATTTAGAAAACTTGAGTACTTGTAGCCCCTTCTCAAATAGAAGATATTTTATATTTGATTGAGAAAACCATACATGTTAACATTGGGATGCTTGATGATCCCAAGATCCTCATGTTAGGGTAAGTCTTAACCATTGTAGAATGCAAGTAATATACCAAGTTATTGAAGGATTTTAAGGATATTATTACTTTTTCCTATATTAACATGCCTAGTCTAGTCTCTTCTTTGGTTGTACATCATCTATTTGTTACTCATGATGCAAAATCCATAAAGTAAAAATTGTAGAAGATGCATCTTAAGTTCACACTCTTGGTCAAATAGGAGTTCCAAAATATTCTTGAAATAGGTTTTTTTAATGCCATAAATTATTCTGATTGAATTTCTAACATTATCTTAGTTGGTAAGAAAATGGGGAGTATTAGAGTATGCACTAACTTTTGGGACATAAATAATACATGTCCTAAATATGGCTTTCTCCTTCCAAAAATCAACATGGTTGTTAATTTCATAGTAGGGTGTGGGATACTATCCTTAATGGATGGTTTTTTAGGATACAAATAAATTAAAATAGCCCCTAAGGATTAGCCTGAACTTTCACTACAATATGGGGATATTCTTCTATCAAGTCATGCCCTTTAGGCTAAAGAATGTAGGGGACACCTACTCAATGGGCCATGACCTATATTTTTATGATATTATGCATGATATTGTGGAATATTATGTGGATGACCTCCTTGATTGATGTATTAAATGAGAAAATCATGCTTGAAACCTTAGGCATATTTTTAAAAGAGTAAAGGTGTACAAAGCATACCTAAAACCTCAAATATGAATATTTAGGATAATATTATGGAAGCTTCAAGGATTTATTATATCCTAAAAGGGTACTAAAGTCAATCTTGATATAATATTAGGTAACAATGATATACCACCCCCTTGAATGCTATCCCAACTCTAGAGTGTCCTGGAAATATTCAATCCATTAGGAGATTTATTTCTTATCTTGTTGATAAGTGTCAACCCTTCAAAAATTTATTGAGAAAGGATGTTGTTTTCAAATGGTAAGATGGACTTTTGTTAGCTTTTAAAGACTTAATCTTGAAGGAAATGCAACCACAAGTGATGAAATAAGTAAGCTATGTTATATCTATGATAATGGCTAACTAATAAGCAAGTAAATAGCATGAGAAACTTTTGAAATAACTCATGCAATAGCCATTAATGTAAACTCATGAAAATAGAAACTTGATACAATATATGGATAGCTCTCTACTAGTGAATACTATGAGTAATGCATGCTTTATTAGTAATTACAATGCTAAGTCACATATATACTAGTATGTGACTCTTCACTTTCCTACCCTAAGGACACATGTGCATTCTACATGATAGATACTTGTGCACATGCACAACTAACTAAGGACACTTATCCTTTTACATTATTGCACATTCTAACACTTGTGCATTTATTACTTCTTCCTCAAGTAACTACTTAACCTAAGATAAACTCCTAATCTAATAATGTACTCAAGATGGTACATTGACATGTACCAAATAATATAATATACTCTAACACCCCTTGTATTACATTATTTGGTTATTGAATACTTTAGTCTTCAATATGGATCTTTGTATTTTTCTTCATTATTCAAGTGGCCTTGGATTTGATCTTCTACTTGAGCTTTATCTTTTTTCTTGACTTTGTGTTCTATATTTGGTATTATTACTATTTTCCTTCTAATTTTGTTGTCAAAGAAGTTCATATCTTTCCTGTGTCCATATTTGTACCTTGAGAAATATACTTGAGAAAATTCACTAATAATTGTTTTTGTAATTGTATATATCCAATCAAAGAAATGATTTTCTTTGTACCAACAATATCTTTGAGAATAATTGGTTCCTCCACAAATTTTACAACTATGGAGATTCAAGCATCTCTCTATATTATGCCCATATCTGTTACAATGACTGCATCTATTTTTTGTTACTAAATCCCTTTGGCCATGATGTACTCCATTGCAATTGTTCCTATCAATATCTGTTACTAATTTGATATCACTATTTTCTATTACAAATTTAGTTCCTTGTTTATTGCTACTAATTTAACCTGTATACTCAAGATCATCATACTTTGATCTGATTTTTGGTGTAATTGACTCTTACATTCCTTGTTCATGTTATTCTAGACTTGTATCTTCATATCTTATCAACTTTGAATAAAAATAATTAGTATGACTAATACAATCATGAGAATGATCTTTTTCAACATCAATATGATCTTGTTCATCATTGTATCTATCATCATTTGTATCTATACCTTTATCAATTATTTCTGAGTAATCATGAATTGTATCTAAATCATTAGTATTACATATAGCATCAATCTTTGTAACAGGTTCTTCTACCTTAGTAAAGAATTATAAATCACTAGTGTCAATGCTTGCATTGCAATATTCCATTTTATTTTGATAAGAATTATGATTTGCATCTTTATCCATATGTTGAAGATCACTAGTATCATACCATGCATCAATCATCAATGTTTTTCTATGGTATTGCAACATGAATCTACCATCATAGATCGTAAATCATTTGTATCATTAGAAGTATCTTTCATTTCTATTTTGTTCTTTACCTCTTCAATATTTTCTTATTCTCTCATCTTAGAAACATTAAGAGTGATAATTCCTTTATAGATTATTCTATGTAGATTGATAGGTATAGTAACAAAGTATTCATAGCAATCATTAGCATTGTTAAGAACACTTTGCATGTATTTTTGAAGTATATAATAATTCTCCTTTTCTACTTCACTAGTAATATTAGCAAGCCTACTATTCAAAGCATTTGCTTCATCAATATACTTGTTCTTCAAATATTCTATCATTTCCTATTATCTTTTATTGTTGTCTTTGAGAACTTCATTAGAAAGTAATACCATATATATCAGGTCTCCTATATCACTTGATATCACTTGATAATATAAAACTATTTTTAGAAGCTTTATATGTCTCATCAAGCTTTCCATTCAAATAATTGCTAAGGGCTGAGAAATTTTCATTTTTTATTTCTTTTAACATTGATTGTAAGGCACCATTTTTAGTCTCTTCTATCAAGTGTTGTGAATGACATTTTAATCTTTCTAAAATTTATTGAATGTATAGTTGTTCTCCTTGGACTTCTTGAATGTTTATTTGTATTGAGAACATAAGTTTACCATTTCAATTATCTTCAACTCATGTATTTATGTTTCTAGTTTTTGATCACCTATTTTCTTTTTTATTAGCTTTTTCTTTGCCATGTTCCTTTGATGTAGATTACCTTATGACTCCCTAGTGTTTTGAGTTTTGTAAACTATATTTACAAAATTCAATATCCTAATTTGATGTAGTAGACCTTATCTCTCCAATATTATTAATTTTGCAAATATTAAATCTGATTTACAAAACCTAATTGATTGATTACAAAACTTGTAATACTCTAGGTAGAATACCTTTTAGCTTCTGAATAGTTTTAGTAAAAGATCAAGTTTGCTAAGATCTTTTTAATTCTTCAATTTTTGTAAAGAACTTGGATCTACCAAATGATTTTGAGTGCAATATGTTTTGATAGTATGTTTAGCTTTCTTAGTTTCCTTGAGTTGAATCCCTTTTATCTCCCTAATGTTCAACTTTAATTTTCACCTTATTTATCCCTATGAATTAGTAAATAGAAAGATAAATATAATTTGATAATGCACCTTCAAGTTTTGATAAGGTTCTTTATTTTGTAGACCTTTTAGTTGGATTTCTAATGTCTCAAAAATTAGAGCAAGAGACAAATGTAAAATATAATTTTCCAACTTTATATAATAAACCTCTTCAATGCTTAATAGAATAGTATCTATGTTTTTCTTCCTTCAATTCTCAAAATTATACTTTTGTAAATTTCAATGATTTAATGTTTAAAGTAGAACTCCTTATATCTCCCGAAATTTAGAAAATAATAAGATTTACAAAATAATGTTTCAATTTTTTCTTATATATCCTATTTTTGGTTTAAAGGTTAAATATTTATTTTATTACCTTCTAAATGCAGCACTCGATGACGTATTATTGTATTCCTTGTCATAAATAGACCTTGTTGGCTCCAAGATTTTAGTCTAAATAATGTGTGTTACATGAATCAACCCATTGTCTCCTATTGTGCCACTTGGACTTGTTTAGTACCTAACCAATTTCTACTTCCAACGGTGCTCCTCCTTAGCTACGTGGACCCCCAAAAACTTTATTTGTAATGGTTAATATGTTTTTGATACTCTTTGTTGTGTGTGCTAGTTTATTGGCTTACCTGTGGCTCCTTGTACCACTTGACACTTAAAATATTTCTAATACCTTCTTTCATGTACACACACTAATGTAACGATTATGCTTTGTCCTTTCAAAACTAGTTTTTCTTTCCCTTGGTGTTGCGGCTATTAAAAGTGGTTCCAATGATTAAATTCCAAAAAGTGTTCTCTAATGAATGCTTTGTGTACTTTAACAATGCTTGGTATTTGACTATATTTGAATATTTGATGTGTAATAGCATCCGATCATTGAATGCATTCTTTCTAAGAATTATAAAATGACTTCACTTAGCTCAATGGTCAGTTGCTAGTGTGAAAAGATAATGATGTGTCTCCTCTAATGAATGCCCTACGGTGAAATCAAAATGGTCCCATTATTAAAATTTTATGCATTTATAGCTAAGATTCACTCTTGATATAGATGCATTATTTTGAGGCAGCTATGCAATTGGGCATACAACTATTTTTTGACCTCCTCCAATTCAATGGCTATCCATGTTGCTCGATCTCTCCATGCATAGGTTCTACTGAAATTTATCTTTTTGATAATGACTCTCTTGATGCAATGCATTGTTTGGTAATGGCACAATGTATTGTAGTCATCCATGTGATAGTTCCTTAAGAAATGATGGCAATTTTATCTTCCCCTATGAATCCAATGGCTCATGAGTGACGTCCTTTCTACCAAATGATGTGTTACACAAATCTTCCAACTTCGATCGTTCAAATTTTCTAGTGCTTGTCTTTATTGTTCATTTTAATTTTTCTAGGCACACATTAGGTTACCATTAGGTGATGGTGATTCCTTTGTTTGATTGTTGTGTGTCTCCTTGGTTATGACAAGTGGTGACAATTTAGCACCTTTGGAGGAATATTACCTCTGTCACTCAAGAACCTGAAACTCCTTTGAAGTTTCTCAACATTATTTTTTATCCAATGATTCCAATGTAATGCATTCTTTGTAACCCTAATCAGTTATCCTTGACAATTAAGGTGGCTCTTATCTTGTTTATCTTTGTTGTGTTCTTCACTCTCCTCTGTTTACTTGCAGTTTATACATAGATAATGCAATGATGTTTGTCCCCTATGCTTTAAACTTCACCTTGCCTTTACAAGATGGTGGACTCTCCTTTTTGGATGTAGTAGTGGTGCCTCTTTTCCTATACAAGCTATGATAAATGGATATTTCAATATTGCCTTCTCCTCCTTGGCAACTTTCTACTATGTCTCCTTTCTTGGTTAACTTTCCATAAATTCCAATATTTTGTTTTTAAATTTACATGGTGGAATCGGTAGCTGCCATGAATTTGGTAGGTTGTTCAACTTTTATGGCCTTTATAGTATTATAATTTGTTCATCCCAAAATCTTCCACATAGATCTTCGCACAGTCCACCCCTATAACCACCATGCCACAATAATTTTAAACCTTTTATGTCATTGAAAGCACTAATAAAGGGATAAGCATTCAATCCGATGAGGCCCAAGATTTGAACCTTGGACCTCTACCCCCCTTACAAGGTTTGGTCAAACCAATTGGTCTACACCTCGAACTTTGATTCTAAGCTCTTAACCATGAAAATAGTATACCTTTTGAATGATAATGTTTTGCACTATAGTATATGCAATATGTGCTTTAGGATAGAGTCTTCTTTTTATATTTTTATTTTTCTTGAACTATATATAGATCCTATCTATTCTTTTGTGTAGGTTTAAACCTTATAGAAATGAACATTTGCACTTCCTTTGAAGACTTAAACTATGAAATCTTCTTATGCAACTTTTAATCCTTGAATTTGGTGCTTAATAAAATTAATAATGAATCAAATATAAGAGTTCAACTAATGAACCTTTTGCACCTAAGTTGCATACCTTTTCAACCTCAATTTTATGATGGAGTTCTTGGTGATTTGTATAGCCTAAATTTTTCCTATGCTGGATGAATTTGGAGATCTTCCTTTCCATTCAAAATAGCTTATTAACCCACCAATTTGCAGCTTTGAAACTCCTCTAGCTTATTTCCCAAAGATGTATTTTGGTGGCTTCAAATTCTCCTTCAGGCTACACCCTAAAAACCTGAACCTTATCAGCTATTAATGTTGCCCAAATTGTTGCTTTCTTGTTGTCCTCAAATCTAAAATATTTTAGATTGTAAAGCAAGTAGTTTCTCCTTAAATATTTTGAAAACTTCTTACCAAAGACTTCTCCCTTGGGCTTGTTGTCGGATGGTGATAATTGTCCCAGATTCTTCACTATCAAGAGCTTCTCCTAATTTCTTCTTCAATGAGGCTTTTCTAGTCTTCTCCTTCTTTCTCCTTCCAAGTAGCTTGAGACCTTATCCTTAGGCCTTCAATACTATAGCTTCTCTTTTTCTCAAAACTTCAATAATAACTTCAATGATCTCTTCAATCTATAACTATGGAAGTTTTGTGATGGGATATCCTTCTTGGATCTTCCAAACCTACTACTACTAAAATATACAACAAAACCAATGCTAGTCCTTTTCTATATTCAATATTATGGCTCTCTCAATTTTCTATCAATCTACCTTGTGCTCTAATACCACTGTTATCTTTTTAAGACTTAAGTTTTAAGGAAATGCAACCACAAGTAATAAAATAAGTAATCTATGTTATATCTATGATAATATCTAACTAATAATCAAGTAAATAGAATAAGAAACTTTTGAAATAACTCATGCAATAGCCATTAATGTAAACTCATGAAAATGGAAACTTGATACAATATATGGATAGCTCTCTACTAGTGCATGCTATGAGCAATGCATGCTTCATTACTAATTACAATGCTAAGTCACATATATATACTAGTATGTGACTCTTCACATTCCTGCATTCTACATGATAGACACTTGTGCACATGCACAACTAAGGACACTTGTCCTTTTACATCATTACACATTCTAACACTTGTGTATTTATTACTTCTTCCTCAAGTAACTTCTTAACCTAAGATAAACTCCTAATCTAATAATGTACTCAATGTGGTAGATTGACATGTACCAAATAATATAATATACTCTAACAATGTTGGATTGTATTTAATGCCTTAAAATCATATCTCATGTCACCTTCAATTCTTGTCACACCTAACTGTCATAAATATTTATGATTATTAAGATCTACTACTGACTACGCTTAATGAGATATGCTAACATAGAAAAATATCTATCTTCTATTCTAGTTGAATCCTGATCAATTATAAGGTCAAATACATGACCTTAGAAAAACTTTACTTATCTATAGTATTTTCATCCCAAAAACATAGACATTGCATGCTTAGCCATAAATATTTGTCATTGCAAGGGTAGATCCACTACAATATCTCATGTTCAAACCCCAAATATCAAGAAGAAATACTAAGTGGGTTATTTTTCTTAGAAATTTTAATTTATAATTTACTAATAAGAAGTCTATGAAATTTCAAGTTGTTACTAATCAATTAGTGACTACACCCTTGAATGCAAGCCAACCCTTAGTGATGGATTTTCTCAATGAGTCAGTCTCCAGCATCAACTTGGACAAAGAAAAATACTCTTAAAATTTATACTTTGACGATAAAAGATGCATCAAAAGGGTAGGGGTAAGATTCATTATGATCACTCGTCAATAATAGTTGCTTTGTATATCCTTGTAGGTCAAAATGACTACATCAAGGGGAGTAAGGAGATGTCTTCTCAAAATTTTGCTAAGTGTAGGAGAAACATCGCGATCTCACGATATTTTGAAGCTCATAGGCTAAGTCAGGGAAAAACATCATGATCTCATGATATTTTGGAGCTCATAGGCTAAGTCAAGGGAAAACATCATGATATCACGACATTTTGGAGCTCACAAGCTAAGTCAAGGAGAAACATCATGATCTTGCAATATTTTGGAGCTCACGAGCTAAGTCAAGGGAAAACATCATGATCTCACGATATTTTGGAGCTCATAGGCTAAGTCAAGGAGAAACATCGTGATTTCACAATATTTTGAAGCTCATAGGCTAATTCACGGAGATATCACAATATTTTGGAGCTCATAGGCTAAGTCAAGGAGAAACATCGTGATCTCACAATATTTTGGAGCTCACAGGCTAAGTCAAGGAGAAACATCATGATTTCATGATATTTTGAAGCTCAATGACTAAGTCAAGGAGAAAAATCATGATTTCATGATATTTTGGAGCTCACAGGCTAAGTCAAGGAGAAACATCATGATTTCATGACATTTTGGAGCCCACAGGCTAAGTCAAGGAGAAACATCACGATTTCATGATATTTTGGAGCTCATAGGCTAAGTCAAGGAGAAACATCATGATTTCATGATATTTTGACCACTCGTAGACCATCTCTAGGAAAAATATCATGATTTCATGACATGCCATGATTTCATTGGTCGAAGAACCAAAAGTAAAGAAGTGGAGGATAGTTAGGCCATGATGTCTCCAAGAAGATAGAGGTGGATATGTAGTAACAAGAAGATCTCAACTATTTGTTGTTGAAGATCCCATACTCTCTTAACTGCCAATTTACTAGAATGAGCCTACGGGCATATTGTTGTAACAACTTTCAGTTTTTTTGTTATGTAAAAGATATATATATATATATATATATTATATAGGATGAGTGACCCTAACAAATGGTCGGCTCTTAGATGTTTACAAGGCAATGTACACAGGCTTCTGAAAGCAATAAAAGACTATTCATTCTGGTTTTTGGCTCACTGGTGTTTGATCAAGTATGTATGGATTGTTGATTTCTATATAAACTACGTTGAATATAAATCACCTTAATTCTCATTCTAGATTTCTGCATTTTAAGTTTCACTAGCTCTGAAATTAATAGTTCTAATAGGTTTTAGCTTGTTTAAATCTGCACCAGAGGACTGGTTATTCTAATTTTGATGGTTCAAAGAATGCTTATCTGTAAAAGGTTGTAGATGTTTCTTTGTTGTTATCTAATCTGCACCATCTAAATGTTCCTAGAAATAGCTATATTTCCCTCTCTTTATGCACTTTACTCTCCCCCCTTTTCTAAAACAAAGCAAGGAACCAACCTTCTCTGGAGATTGAACTAGGTAAACTCTATTTTAAACCCAGTATTTCAATGTTGGTAAAGTCTTGGGTACAAACGTAACCAAAGGCAGATTTTGCACCAATAGTTTTTGGCACGCCCTAGTGGGACCCAATCCCACGATATATATAGACCAAAGTTTTGGTGGTTATCTTTGTCCTATTCAATTTTTATGAATCACCTGGCGACTCCGTTCAAGAGATAAAACCTAAGAAAATCCTTATCTATTTTCTGGTTGAATACCATTTTTTATGAAAACCAGATCTAAGGCAAAAAAATTTGAAGAACCCATTGAGTTCTTTGAGTTACACCTTGGTAGCCTCAGAGCTAATCCTATATTAGTTGCTAGGACAACTTCTTCATCTACCATCACTACAAGATCTACAAATATTTTCCCTATAACTCTCCCTAGTACTGCTACTAGTGGGATGTTAACTCCAACTACCCATATTCCTATAATATCAGTTAGAGTTGTAGCTACAATGGCTATGAATCAACCAAATCTACCTTACCCTTCATGGAACCATACAAGCCCCCTAAATCTGGTAGCTCAACACCTAATTCTAGTAGCAACCTTAAAGGCATTACCCCAGTATGATGGCACTAGGAAGATGACTTATGAACACTATCAAGATGTAGTCGCACTTGCACCGATACATAACATCACTGAGGAGGATGTCATGATAAGACTGTTAGTCATTTCCTTAAAAGGGAAAATGCTCTACTAGTATAGAGCCCTCGCCAATCAAACCATATCCACCTAGGCCCAGCTTGTTGATAAGTTAGTAGAAGAGTTCAATGAATATGTTGACCCATTTTCTCTGCTAAACTAGTTCACCATCATTTAGAAGCACCCTCAGGAGGAAATAGTCAACTTTAATATTAGATTTAGTCAAACTTGGTAGAGAGTACCTGATGGATTAAGGCCAACAAATGAACAATCAATGTATTATTACCTGAGGGCTTTTAACTCAGATATAAGCATGGCTATCAAGCAATCCCAAGTATTTACTTTCCCAGATATTTTCCAAGAAGCTCAAAAAGTAGAAAGGGATCTAATCGCTATCGAAAGGTTCCCTTCAAATATGATAATGCCTATCTTCTCGGATCTATCATAAGCATCCAATATTACTCTCCCAAGTCCTACTTCTACTTCTAATATAGGTCTCCCCAAATGGATCGAGTAGCCTACTATCCTAGTAATACAGGCACCCCTCACTCCTCCAATGTTACCTATCATTCCTACACTTCCTGTGGCAGCAATTTCACCAACTCTAGATCCTCAACTTGCAGCTTTACAAGATCTACAATTGACCTTGAAAACTCTGACGAATAAGATGACCTCAATGGAAAGAAGAGAAGTAGAGAGAAATTTCCAGCCAAGGAGATTTCCATAGGTAACAAGAGACCAAGCTTCCACGAGTGGTAGAAATCATGACAAATCAAATGTGATTTACACCAATGAAGATAGTGAACCCACTAATACTTCAATAGAGTCAAACTTCTGGTGTTCTACATGTAATGATCCACATGATGAAAACTCATGTATGATCCATCAACATCATGTCCAAAAGATAGCTATTGAGAAGGTAGAGAAAACCCTCAAAGGATAGATAAACATGATCAAGGAAGAAAATCAAAATCTCATGATGCCTTCCATGGAGCAAGTAGTCATTCTAACCCGATCAGGGAAAAAGTCTTTTAGGTAAATCCCTAGGAACTTAATCCCCTGAAAGTACCTTCACCTATGAAGGATCAGGTTGAGAAGAGAGTTCCCTATGAGAAAGTTCCGCAAAACCCAAGTCAGCATGAAGTGGAGCCGTACAAGGAAGCTCCTTTACAGAAAGAAGTAGAAATGTAGGAACATGCAAGAGATAAATTGAGATACCCCTCATTGACTAAGCATCAAAGGGTAGATGCTACTCAGGGGTATAGAAATAAGTATGACACTATTGTAAAAGAAAAAGAGAAAAGTGTTGAACCTCTCCCTTTCAACATAGTCGAGGAAATGAAGAAGACTCCCTCCAAAGTGACTATGTATGATGCATTGCAGTTTCTAAGATAAATTGACTTATTGTAGGAATCCTTGAGATCTATAAAAAATAGGAATAGAACCCTTGCTCAGTTGAATTCTATGCAAGCTAGTCTGACTTCCACTACAGGAAAAAATAGACCCCCTCCCTTCTATCTATCTCTTCATATGGAAGGATGGGTGGTACATAATTGCATGATAGACTCAAGAGCTGCAACCACTATGATACCCAAAGTTGTATGTGACATCATGGGGATGGAATACACAAGGAGCAGTCCTAGTGTCTTGCAACTAGATGGAACCCCTATCAAAATCATAGGGGTAATTAAAGACATCCCAATAGTCCTACATATATTACCTCAACTCACAGTTATACAAGAGGTAGTGGTAGTGGATTTAGAACCTTATTTTGGTATGTGCCTCTCCAGAGAATTCACCACCAAAATAGGAGGATATTTATCATTGGATTACTCACACTTGGAAATCCCATTCAAGGGCAAGAGAGTGAAAATATTCAATGAGAAACCTTCAACCTTTCATATTGAAAAACTTGAAGAGGAAGGGAAATAGACCACTACAATAAACATGATGATCGAGGAATTGGAAGACTTAAACTTAATGGAGGAAGCTCTAAATGTACTACAAGAAGAAGACCAATTCTCTCTCCAAGACTTCAATGCTATGATTGAAATAGATCTTGGAAACTACTCAATCATGAAACCCGAGAAAATCAACCCCACTCCTCTCCGCCAGGTAGACCCATCTACCGATCAACTATGGAAACTTTTCTTTGATGGTGCCAGATGCAGAAATGGAGCTAGAGTAGGTATTGTTTTAATCTCTCCGATAGGTGAAGAGAAGGTGTTTTCTTATCGGTTAACCTAGAGCTGTACTAACAATGCTATAGAATATGAAGCACTCTACCTAGGCCTCAAGAAAGTCGAGAAGTTGGGTATTAAACAACTCCAGATTTTTGGAGATTCTAAATTGATAGTGAATCAGGTCACTAAGAAATGTGTGAGTAAGCAACACTACCTCAAAGCTTACAGGAATAAGGTCTAGGATTTGCTAGAAGCCTTTGAAGCTCTAAACATCAAAGCAATCCCTAGAGAAAAGAACACTCATGCTGATTTATTGGTATCAGTAGGTGCAAATTTTTGCCCCATCAGCAATGTCATCCAGAAGTCTAAAATAGTTAGACTGATCTACAGGCCTTCTATGCTAGATAAAGATACCTTTTGGTAGGTATTCAAAAATGATGAATAGATAGTGGACTTCCTTGTCCATGAGATGAACTGCTCAAATGATAGAGTGTCTAAAGATGAGGAAGATGCAAGCATGATCCAATTGAAAAATAACCATATCCCAAAAGGATTGATCACTCTCAAAAGCCTATTTGATAATAATGATAGGTCAACTGGCCATAAGATGAAAGTTGACAAACACAGATACAAGGAGGTCCAAATGGAATCAGAGAAATCTATTAAAGTGGGAGTGAACACTACAGAGGAAGAATTGGACCAAATTCAAGGATTATGCAAATAATTCCCCGACATCATAGCTTGGACTTATGGTGATCTTAAGGTCTACTCTAAAGAGACCATACAACATACCATCGAGCTCGAAGAAGGTGCAAAACCCTTTTGACAAAAGCAAAGACCGGTGAACCCAAAGATCGAAGCTCTGATGAAGTAGGAACTACTGAAGTTGCTTGAAGCCAAGATTGTCTACCCTATCAAACATTCTACTTGGGTAGCTAACTTGGTTTCGATCAGGAAAAAGAATGGAGACATTAGATTGTGTGTCGACTTTTGAAACCTAAACAAAGCTTCACTAAAATACCATTATCCTCTCCTACAAATCGACCAGACTCTGCATACTATAGCGGGAGCAGAAATATTCTCACTCTTGGATGGGTTTTCTAGGTATAACCAGGTGTGGATCAAAGATGAAGATCAATTCAAAACCACATTCACCACCAAGTGGGGAACATTCACTTATCAGAGGATACCTTTTGGATTATCCAATGTTGGAGCAACTTTTCAAAGGGTAATGGATGTGGCTTTTGGAGAACTCATCAACAAGATCATAGTAATATACTTAGATGATATGACAATGTTCTCTCACCACAAAGAAGATCACGTTGACCATCTCAGAAGATTTTTTGAGAAGTGCAGAGAGTTTGGTATCTCTTTGAACCCAAAGAAGTCCATATTTGCTATGGAAGAAGGGATTTTACTAGGTCACATCATTTCTAAGGTTGGGCTGGCTATAGATCCTAACAGAGTGAAAGCACTACTAGAACTACCTTTACCTCCGTAAAAAGGGCTTGCAATCCTTCTTTGGGAAGATCAATTTTGTACGCAAATTCATAGCATATTTTGTGCAAATCATCAAACCTATGACCGAGTTGTTAAAAAAGGATGTTGAATTCAAGTGGATAGACTTATGGAAGAAAGCTTTCAAATAGATAAAAGAATAGATAGCCCAAGCACCCATCTTAGTAAATCTAGACTATTCTAGAGGTTTCATCTTGTATGTTGTAGGTGAGCAAGAGAGTTACGTTGTAGTACTTACTCAGAAAGGGTCTGATAATGAAGAGAGGCCCATAGCATTTCTAAGTCAGACCATGCAAGAACATGAAGAAAGGTACAACTTCATTGAAAAGCAAGTTTACGTGATAATGAAATCGTTAAAAAATTTTAGGTATTTTCTTTCATAGAGTAGGACCATTGTGTATGTGGTCCACCCCGATGTTAGAAATTTCATCATACAAGGGGATCTTGGTGAGAAAAGAGTTGGTTGGGTATCAAAGATACAAGAATATGATGTCGAGATCCACCCGACCAAGCTAGTGAGGGGTAGAGCATTATGTCAAGAACTCGCCAAACAAGCCTCGTCAGAATATGTGGCCTACCAAACATAAGAAACAGCCCTAGGGGATGATCAACCCTTGGAAAGTACTGACTAGGCTGATGAATTGATCAGATATTTCTAGACTGGAAAATGTCTAGTAAGTTTAAATGCTTCACAGAGGAGGAGATACAAGATCCAAGCTTTGAAGTACACTTTACTACCTGAAGGATTGTACAAAAAAATCTGGATGGGGTATTACTTCGATGCATAAAATATGATCAAAAGCAAAGGATCTTGGATGAGTTCCATGGAGGTCCGTCAGGAGGACACTACTCAAGGAGAACCACTACTTTAAAAATTATCATAACTAGGTGCTATTGGCCAACCATTTTCTCATATACTTTCAGGACAACCAATAGTTGTGAGAAGTGCTAGAGGTACGTTGGGAGAAATAGGAATGCTTCAATGCCTTTGAAATCTATTCAGGTTGAAGAACCTTTTCAACAATGGGGTTTAGATTTCATTGGGGTAATAGAACCCAACTCATCCACTGGACATAAATATATTCTAACCACTATTGATTATTTCACTAAGTGGGCTGAAGCAGTACCCACTAAGAAAGTGGATCAAGAAGTTGTGATGGAATTCATTGAGAGTTTGATCACCAGATTTGGTATCCTAGATGCATTGGTCATAGATAATGGCACATCTTTCATAGGTGCTAAAATGATTGATTTTTCTAGTAGATATGGGATCTATTTGAAGATATCTTCAAATTACTATCCACAAGGAAATGGATTAGCTGAATCAATGAATAAAAATCTACTCTGAATCTTAAAGTGGACTCTAAAATATAATAAGAGAAGTTGGCACTCTTTGATAAACCAAGTATTATGGGCTGATAGGATCACTATCAAGAAATCCATCAACACCTCTCCCTACTCATTAGTCTATGGTAAGGAATCAATCCTCTCGATACACATAGAAATACCTACTTTAAAGTTGCTCAATCAAACTAGCATAGAAGAAGCAGAACCGATGGAGAACAAGTTGATACAACTCCTACAATTAGAAGAACAGAAAGAACAAGCCTACAACCATTATCAGAAACATATGGGAGACACGAAGAAATGGTTTGACAAAAAGGCTACTCTTAGGAATTTCAAGGTAGGAGACTTGGTTCTAAGGTGGAACGAAAAGAAAGCAAAACCTAGAAACCATCAAAAATTTGATGCTTTCTGGGAAGGCCCCTTTGAAATAATTGAAGAAAAACAATAGAATTCTTTCCAATTAAAAAATGAACAGGGTCAAGTTCAACCCATCCCTATCAATGACTTCCACCTAAAGTTGTACTATAAGTAAGATGAATTTCTTCACTTCACATGTACTATATGTAAATATGTTGTTTCTTTTTCTAAAGCCACTTCAAAGGAAATTGTCATGATTTCATGATATTTTGGCTTTCAGAGGCCACTTCAAAGGAAATTGTTATGATTTTATGATATTTTGGCTTTCAGAGGCCACTTCAAAGGAAATTGTTGATTTTGATATTTTGTTTAGAGGCCACTTCAAAGGAAATTGTCATGATTTCATGATATTTTGGTTTAGAGGTCACTTCAAAGGAAATTGTTGTGATTTCATGATATTTTGGCTTTTAGAGGCCACTTCAAAGGAAATTATCATGATTTCATGATATTTTGGCTTTTAGAGGCCACTTCAAAGGAAATTGTTGATATTTCATGATATTTTGGCATTCAGAGGCCACTTCAAAAGAAATTATTGATTTTTTGTGATATTTTGGATTTTAGAGGCCACTTCAAAGGAAATTATCATGATTTCATGATATTTTGGCTTTTAGAGGCCACTTCAAAGGAAATTGTCATGATTTCATGATATTTTAGCATTTAGAGGCCACTTCAAAGGAAATTGTTGAGATTTCATGATATTTTGGCTTTCAAAGGCCACTTCAAAGGAAATTGTCATGATTTCATGATATTTTGGTTTTCAGAGGCCACTTCAAAGGAAATTGTCATGATTTCATGATATTTTGACCTTTAGAGGCCACTTTAAAGGAAATTGTTGATTTTTCATGATATTTTGGTTTAGAGGCACTTAAAGAAATGTCAATTAATGATATTTTGATTTAGCTACTTAAATAAATTGTCATGATTTCATGATATTTTAAGATATGACGATCAAAGTCAATCTTTTGGTAGGAAAATTAGTTTTCTTGAAATTTTAAATGCACTCCTCTCAAAGTACCATCGTACAAAGTTATTGGTTAGAGGAGAGGTGATGCAAATTTATTGGCCTAGAGGAGAGGTGATGTAAAGTTATTGGTCTGAAATAAATGATGATGCATGGTGATTGGTTTTTAGAAGGTGGTACATGAAACAAGGCATCCAACAACATTTAAAATTATTTATGAAATATGCACCACCAACCGTAATTAATGCATGGCACCCTAACACATGCATGCACATCTACTTATGCCATAGAAGCTTTTTCTTCACCTCTCTGTTCTCTAAAATTTTTCCTCTACATACGGTGTTCCCTAAATTCTTCCAAGATCTCTGAGCTTCTTTGAGTTGCTTCTAGGGTTTTTCATATAATAGAATCATAGTAAACAACCATGGCAGCATCTTCTTCAACTACTAAGGAAAAGCGTAAGGTCGAGAAAAGTGAGAGTGGTTTCATAGATCTAGATTCCCACATCATCGATACCATCATAACATGGAAAAATCTGGAGAAGATTCGAAGAGATGTGGAAGCCAGAGTAGCGAAAGGCATCACCCCATCGACTTCGAGTACATTCTCTTTTCACTCTCTGCTTTCTTGTTATATATGCACCCCTATTCATTCCTACCCTAAATTAGTTAGAGCTATGGCAACATTTTACGATGTAAAACATAGAATTGTTAGGAATTCCAAGGGCGATGTCATTTTTACCCTAGATATTGATACAATTAGGGTCATATTCAGTCATAATAGAAAGCCCACTATAAATCCCATAGCATTTGATCCAATTACGTCTGCCAAATATTATACCCCTACTCTCAATATCAAGTTGTTTTTGCAAGAGCATATGTCAGAACCCCCTCCCAAAGGAACCCTACCAGAATCACCAATTCCTCTATCGAAATTCAAAAATAAGGAACTTTTCTCCATGCTAGCTATGGTGGTAGGGTTAGAATCGGATGCACAAGTATATGGATGGTAGATTGCGGTAGCATAGTGTATGTCAAATCCTAAATTCTATGACACTTCCCATGTAGATAAGAACATAGTGCTAATTTTCTTTGACTGGCCAGCAGATGCATGCAAGCTTGTTCAAGATACAAAGGGGTTCTCAAGAAGCTTTTAGGTATTCTTCTTACCTAATATGGATTTTCCTTTTCTTTCAATCGAAGAATCTAGAGTTCATTTCTACAACCTAGAAAGATAAAGAAGGAAAGCTTTTCTTGTATACGAA
This sequence comes from Wollemia nobilis, assembly GCA_028583015.1. Lineage (NCBI taxonomy): Eukaryota > Viridiplantae > Streptophyta > Pinopsida > Araucariales > Araucariaceae > Wollemia > Wollemia nobilis. The sequence continues at coordinate 1,634,873 of JAQPPZ010015288.1, read as the reverse complement.
TGGACAATAGTGCTCTCAAAAGTAGAGTCATACTATTATTTTAATATGGAATTCCTAGGCCTCACCTTGCAAATTATGTATGGCACAGTACAGAGAATTCCTCAAAAAATATGGGATACTCTGCAACACCTTCATGCGAAAGAAGGAGATTGGTTCATTTTAACGTAGGGAGTAGTCATCAGACTATACGGCTTCATAGGGAAGCCTTTCTTGCTCCCATACTATGTCATTGAGTGATTGTTCACCTTAGAGTATGTGAGGCAAATTGAATATATCAATAGTAAATTTGGCATAGGGATTGGCAAAACTGGCACATGCCTTATGCCTTTCCATTTTGAAGGAGTCATTGTAGCAAAGAAAGGGGATCATGAGTGAATCACTCGAGCTCTAAAAATCTTGAAGTTAATAGAATTTCCACAGAGATGGAGGTATGACCCCATTGACAGGTTTGCACAAAGACAAGCTTCTCTCAAGCAGACTCCTTTCAAACAATTTCATTCATCAAAAAGACAAATTGACAAGCAGGGCAGGAACAATGAAGAAGATAAAGCGCTAGAATGGCATGTAGAACAAATGCAACCATTGGCCCCATGGCATGACTTCTATGAACATCTGATGGATTGGAACCCCAAAGATGATCCGAGCCATGTGTTAGATGAAAAGGTTATTAAAAGAATGAAGAAAAAGGGAAAATATTGGATGCATGAAAAAATCCTAGCTTGGTGGCAAATGAGGATACAAATTGAAATGAACTCTAGATGGGGAATAAAAGTTGATAATGAATTTGTCAAGAGATATGACAAATATCATGCCACATGGTCCGAGACTCTTGCAGATAAAGTCCTGCTAGGTATCAATGACATCTCAGTTCCGCTCACCACTAAAAATGGGAACCTAACCGAGGTAAAGGAAAGGAAATTGTTGTTGAACAAATAGAAGTCCCAAAAAATGTGGTTCACAAATTCATTCCCCCTTCCACATCAGACACAAAATCTGATGATGATGTCTCTCTCATCCAGAGAAAGAGAAAAGTAGAGTTGGTAGAGGTAGGGGAACAGAAGAAAAGAAGGTAGGAGGAACTACATACTAATCCTGAGATAGGGGACAAGGAAAGAAATGCAGAGGAAAACATGGAACAACTCCCTGAACAACAGGATACCAACACCCAAGAGTTGAATAAAGTGACTTGTTGACAATTTTGTCACATTGCACAATGGGGTAGAAAGAAATCAAAATTTTGTACAGTGTTTCTTTTGTAAAGTATTTCTTTTGTCGAATATTTGTAAGTTGTAGCAATTTTGGCTTTCCCTGCCACCCCCTTTGTACATAAAATAAAGATGAAAGAGCTTCGCTATTAAGCGGACTAAGGAAAAAAGCTTCGCGGGAAGAGGTAAATAGCTTCGCCAAAGGAAGAGATGAAGGATGAAAAGAGCTTCGCACCCGAAGCACTTCAAACAGCTACTTCGGGCGAGAATTTTGCGAAGCGGTGTTGCCGAAGAAAGAATACAAGGAAGGCGTAAAAGAAAGCTTCGCACCCGAAGCATTTCCAATAGCTACTTCGGGCGATATTTTTGCAAAGCGGCATTTCAAAAGAACAGCTTCGCCAAAGAAGGAAAGTCTAAAATCACGGTCCAAAATCGCTAAGGCAAGAAAACTACTTCGGGCCCGAAGCACTTCAAACAGCTACTTCGGCCAAAAAACTTGCGAAGCGAAATTTGAAAGAGCGCAGCATTGAAAAGTACTTCGCCAAAAAATCGCCGAAGCACCCACTTCGGGGCTATCCACCAGCGAACCATTTCCACTTCGCCGAAAGTTGTTGCGAAGCATCTGCTTCGGCTAGCTTTCATCCGAAGCACTTTCACCCGAAGTGATAGCAGCCGTGAAGAACGAAACATTTTTCGAAGGCAAGAATGTGCTTCGGCCCAAACTCCCCCGAACCGTAGTTTTGAAAGAAGATCGCAGCGAAGCATTTCTACAATGCATCAGCGAAGCAATTTTGACAGCGAAGCGGCAAGGAATGAAGAGCCCCATTTTGCGAAGGAAATCTGCTTCGGCACTCACCACCCCGAAGCAGTTTTGCGAAGCTCCACCATGCGAAGTGCAAACCAAGAAGGAGGATCTGCTTCGGCTCAAATCCATTGCGAAGCGGAGTTGCGAATGAAGATCTAGCGAAGCGCTTCAAGGGCACGCACTCCAAGCCGGGTATTTTCTCGAGGCGATCAAGTGCCTCATAAATGCATTTTTACGTGCCCGATAAGCTCGCTTGCTCATTTTTAGCAATTGGAAATGAAGTATCAGTCCCTGAAGAAGAGCCCGACGAGCATGGCGGCCACTCGAGCACTGCACCCGGAAGCCAAGGACGCTCAGACGGCTCATTAATGCATGTTTCCATGGCTGACCCGATCGTAGTTTCCAGTTTTGGTAACAGTATTTGAGAGCTCGATCCACGAGGGCTGCGAAGAGCCGACTTCTCAAGTTTCGAGGGTGTACTCCTCCATTTTGTGCATTAATGGCTCAGAGGGTCGGGTCCTCTATAAAAACCCAGGCATTGTAATGTAAAAGGGGGGGAACTTTCTGCTAGAAAGCTGTTGTAACTTAGATTCTTGCGATTAATACTAAAGAGCTTTGGACTCTATTTCTCTCTTTTATGCTGCCTTCTACGATTATTTCTTTTATCTTTTCTTCATTTGCATACCGTAATTCTGAACTCTAGATTTAGGTGTGTGATTGGAGTAGAATCCTAAGATTTTCTCGAAGGATACATAGGGGAGGAAAATGTTGTATTAGTTTTCTTTTATACTGCCTGTGGATAGTGTTTCTGTCATATTCACTCCTTCCATCGTTGTAACTCCGAACTCTGAATTTCGATGACGAGGAAGGGTAATCCTGGAACTCGTCCAGAGGATACATAGGAGGATTAATATTGCATTCATTTCATTTATTCTTGGTGTTCTTTGCTACTGTTCCAAGTTATTGGCTAGCAATCGTGCTTCCAGTTCTTTCCCACCATTAAACTACTAAAATTTCTTCCCTTACTCTTTTATTTCTTTCCTGCACCCTTACTCTGTTTATCTCTTTCCTGCACCCTTATCTTAAACATCAAAGTAGTTTAGTATAGGAGCCGGCCTTTCTCTAGAGATTGGCACGAGGGGCATCTCTTCCCTTCGGCCTTTCAATGTTGGTCCAGGTCTAGGGCGCATACACTTACCCAAATCCTTTCCTGGGCAGATTTGATGACCAACAGTTTTTGGCACGCCCGATGGGACCCGATCAGTCTCACCTTGTGAGTGGTAGTGAGAACCGATGCTCTTATTACCAAAAGACTCTTAGCATCTGGCGACTCTGTCTAATCAAGAATATTTAAGTCATAGAGACCGATATCGAAGTCTGTGCCTTCATGCAAACAAGATGGAGAGTTAGGAATAGAGGAGAGGAAACTGAGTTCTTTGAGCTAGATATTGACGCCTTTGGGGAACGATCTAGGTTGGTCACCCCCGAGTCTCTGTTACATGGAACATCCTCGCAAGAGGCCACTATTGACGAACAAGGCCTAACTTCTGATAGCACAACGGCTAGCTTTCCTCCTAATCCTCCCAACTCACCGAAGCATCCTAGTGCCTCCATTCCTATTGGTCATCTTGTTAGCAATCAAGGAGGAGCTTCGGGAATTCCTATTTCTCAAAATCCAAGAGTAAATATGGCACAACAATAGCAACAACAACAACAACAAATGCAGCAGCAACCACCGCCCAGATTATTCCCAGCATGGAATTCTTCAGGACCGCTAAATCTAGCGGGACAAGGGCAAGTGTCGCTTGCTGCTATAAAGAAGATCCCAACGTTCGATGGAACTGGGAAGACTGCTCTGGAGCACATCCAGGACATAGTTTCTCTGGCGGCGATCCATGACATCATAGAAGAGCGCGTTATGGTAAAGCTTCCGGTTCTATCTCTTAGAGGAAAACTCCTCTCTTGGTATAGATCTTTACCACCCGGTACCATTACGGGATGGGACCGATTAGCCGGATAGTTGATGCGAAGCTTCAATGAGTCCGTCGATCCGACCTCTCTCCTGCATCAGTTCACAATGATCCAGAGACATCCACAAGAAGAGATCACAGACTTCAATGTTAGGTTTGCTCGAACCTGGCAAAGAATACCAGTTGGACTTCGACCAACTGATGAAGCTACAACATACTATTTCCTTCGGGCTTTCAATCTTGATATCAGCATCATGGTGAGGTATTCGAATATCAATACCTTCCCAAGTTATATGAGTTAGCCCAGAAAGAAGATATGGATCTAATAGCTATGGGTAAGCTTCCCCAAAGGATGCCGATGCCCATACTTCTCGATTTCCATCAATCCCAGTATGCGAGCATAGCCGCTTCGCAGATCTCTGCAACCCCTGCATACCCGATCTCATCTTGGAACCCGAATCCCATTGTATCCCAAATCATCGCTCCACAAATTCATTTTCCCACTTTTTTGACTCCACAGCCCATGGTCACTTTGGCATTCCTTGTACTAACAGCACCACTTCAACACCCCGCCCTACCTCCAATACCAACAATGGCTCCATTGCCACCGATTCCTAAAGCCGATGATATGCAAGCCAAAATACTGCAAGAAGTTCAGTCCCTGAACTCCACAGTGCAGACCCTGTCTAATGACATGACCATTATGAAGAAGAAGCAAGCGCAACAAGAGTTTCTACCGAGAAGATCTTATCCTACACCTACGCTTACTAAAGATCAAGCGGTCCAGCAAGGAAGAGCTTCGACAAGAAATGTTGCAATAGACGAAGCACCGAGCACTTTCGATTATATACATTGGTGCTCCATGTGTAATGACCCTCACGAAGAGAATACTCGCATGCTGCACCAACACTATGTACAAACACTGGCGAGCGGTAGTCATGGCGGTCAAGTCAACGTCATCGGGCAATTGGATCGAACCCGGTAATTGGTGAAGAAGAGCCAGTTGTAGTCCTTACCAGAGGAGGCAAAAGGTCGATAGAGGTGGATGCTACTCAAATGGCTCCCTTAAAGGTGCATGCTCATCATGAGAAAGGACAACAACCTCCTCCAGCCCCGAACGAAGCTCGACATCCTACACCAGTCAAAGAGAAGGCCCAACAGGCCCCTGCAAATCCATCATAGGTGGAAACTAAGGAACAGGCTAGAGAGAAGCTCAAGCTTCCTTCGCTGACCAAGCGACAAAGGGTCGAAGCTACGAAATAGTATCGCACTAGATATGAGCCGAGAAAGGAACTCGAGGTGCCCAATTCCCTAGCGTACAACATTGTAGATGAGTTGAAGAAGATTCCAGCCAAAATCAGTCTGTACGATGCACTGCAACTACCCAGACAAGTGGACTTGTTGCAAGAATCGTTGAAGATAACCAAAGCAAGAAAGGCAACACCGCTTGCCCTAGTGCAGACCCTATCCACATCCATTACGGGGAAGAATAGGCCACCTCCATTCTACATGTCTCTACAGATGGAAGGTTATGTTGTACATAATTGTATGATTGACTCTAGGGCCATGACAACAGTCATGCCCAAGGTAGTGTGCGAAGAGATAGGGATGGAATATACGCGAAGCAACCATGGCGTGCTCCAGTTGGATGGTACTCCTATGAAGACTGTAGGAGTGATTAAAGATATTCCTATTCGACTACACAAGATGCCTCAGATCACAGTTATACAAGAGGTGGTGGTCGTTGACCTTGAACCCTATTTCAGTATGTGCTTGTCAAGAGAGTTTACGACGAAGCTAGGAGGATATCTATCTATGGATTACTCGCACTTGGAGATTCCATTCAAAGGGAAGAAGATAAAAATTTACAATGAGAAGCCTTCTACCTTCCTCATAGAAAATATGTCCGAAGGGGAGAGCAGTGATCCTGTGCATGCGATAGTGGAAGGGATAGAGCAAATGGACCTGGTCTTGGAGTCCCTCACACAGTTAAGTTGTGAAGATGAGTTTTCATTGGCAGACTTTAATGCCATGATAGAAATCGAGATGGGATGTTATGCCATCATCAAGCCTGAGAAACACATCAAATCAGAAGATAAAGTCTTCGCCCAAGGATTATGGAAATTATTCTTCGATGGCACCCGATGCAAAAATGGTGTCGAAGTAGGAATTCTTTTAGTATCACCTTCTGGGGAGCAAAAGGAATATTGCTATCGGTTGGTATGGAGTTGCACCAACAATGTAGCAGAATATGAAGCATTATGCCTAGGACTCAAGAAAGCAAAAAAGTTAGGCATAAAGCATCTCCAAATCTTTGGAGATTCTGAATTGGTATGCAATCAAGTCACAAACAAGTGCACTTCAAAGAAGCACTATCTCAAGTCATACCAAAATAGGGTATGGGACTTGTTCGACCAGTTCGAATCTCTCAATCTGTAGTCTATTCCAAGAGAAAAGAACCGACATGCTGATGTTCTAGCATCCATCGCAGCTAAGTATTCTCCAGCAGAAGATATGGTGCACAAGCCTAAAGCTGTGAGGATGATTTACAGGCCCTCTGTCCCAGACAGAGATCTGCATTGGCAAGTTTTTGACAATGATGAGCAGATTGTGAATTTTATGATTCAAGAAGCAGCCATAGTTGAAAGCAGAAGCCCTAACAAAGAAGAATATGAAGGGCTAGTTCAATTGAAGAATAACCATGTTCCCAAGGGATTAATTACTCTTGAAAGCCTCTTTGATCAGAATGATCGAGCAGTTTCTCACAGGATCAAAGTTAATGCAAAGCAGTACCAAGATTTAGAACTTGAACCTGGGAAAGCAATAAAAGTCGGAACAGATTGCACTTCGGAAGAGCTAGAACAGATCCAATCCCTGTGCAAGAAGTATCCCGACATAGTGGCTTGGTCTTATCAAGACTTAAAGGGATACGATCGGCAACTGATCCAGCATACAATTGAGTTGCAGGAGGGAATCAAACCCTTCCTACAAAAGCAAAGGCCTATCAATCCGAAGATCGAGGTCTTGATGAAGGCCGAACTCCTAAAAATGCTCGAGGCAAAGATAATTTATCCCATCAAACATTCTTCTTGGGTAGCAAATTTAGTCCCTGTCAGAAAGAAGAATGGAGATATACGATTATGCATGGACTTTCGCAACCTGAACCAAGCTTCGCTTAAAGATCACTACCCTCTCCCATAGATAGATCAAATCTTGCACTCAGTGGCTGGAGCTCAATGCTTCTCCTTACTCGATGGCTTCTCAGGGTACAATCAGATCTGGGTTAAGGATGAAGACCAGCATAAAACCGCATTCACTACCAAGTGGGGAACATTTGCTTACCAGCGAATGCCATTCGGCCTTTCGAATGCGGGTGCCACTTTTCAAAGGGCCATGGATCTAGCTTTTGGTGAACTCTTGAATAAGGTTATTGTTATCTATTTGGATGACATGACCATCTTCTCCCGAAGAAGGGAGGATCATTCTTTTCATCTACAACAGGTATTCAAAAAATATCGAGAGTTTGGCATTTCAATCAATCCGAAGAAGTCCATATTCACGGTCAACGAAGGGAAGTTGTTGGGACATGTGATATCAGAGAAGGGTCTCACTGTAGATCCTGATAGAGCTGAGGCTCTACTGAAGCTCCCGATCCCTGTGAACAAGAAAGGACTTCAATATTTCTTCGACCAGATCAACTTCGTGAGGAAGTTTGTCCCAGATTTTGCCCAGGTCATCAAGCCGATGTCCAAACTTTTGAAGAAGGGTGCAGAATTCATCTAGATGAAGGAGAGAAAAGAAGCATTCGAAGAAATAAAAGCCCGAATTGCTCAAGCACCGGTCCTGACCAACCCTGATTATAATCGGGACTTCATCCTATATGCCATAGGAGAACCTGAGAGCTATGCTGCGGTCCTGACACAAAAGGGGGAAGATGGCGAAGAGCGCCCCATCGCGTTTCTAAGCCAAGTGATAAACCCTCATGAAGAAAAATATAATTTCATAGAAAGGCAGGTGCATGCAGTAATGAAGTCTCTTAGGAAATTCAAGCAATTCATCTCCCAAAGTCGGGTTACGGTCTTTGTCATTCACCCTGATGTGCGCAATTTCATCATCCAAGGAGAATTGGGTAGTAAAAGAGCCGGTTGGGTCAGAAAGATACAAGAATTCGACATCGAAATCAAACCTACAAAACTGGTTCGTGGTCGCGCATTGTGTCAAGAACTGGCGAAGAGCGTAGCGGCCGAAGCTACAGAATCTTAGTGGGATGACTCTCCAGTAGAAGGATGCTTCACAAACCAGGAAGAGGACGAGAAAGACTGGGTCAGTGAAATAGTCGAATACTTCAACACCGAAAAATGTCCTTCACATCTAAATGCTTCACAGTGAAGGCATTTTAGGATGCGGTCCTCCCGATATACTTTGCACCCCGAAGGCCTATTTTTTAGAAACATTGATGGCGTCCTTCTTAGGTGCATAAAATATGATGATAAAAGGAGAGTCCTGGGAGAATTCCATTCAGGATTATCTGGAGGTCACTTCGTGGGAAGAACGACGGCATTAAAAATCATCAAGGTGGGTTATTATTGGCCCACACTCTTCGTCGATGCCTTCGCAGTTTGTCGCAAATGCGAGCAGTGTCAGAAGTTCGTCGGTCGAAGCAAGAATGCTTCAATGCCTCTCCGATCGATACAAGTAGAAATTCCTTTTCAACAATGGGGGTTGGATTTCATAGGGGTCATATCGCCGAACTCCTCCGCTGGGCATAAGTTCATCCTGACCGCAACTGATTACTTCACCAGATGGGCCGAAGCAACACCCACGAAGCATGCAGATCAGGAGACTGTCATCACCTTCCTAGAAGGATTGATCACCCGGTTCGGCATTCTAGAAGCAATCATCACGGACAATGGTCCTGGCTTCGCAGGCACCAAAATCAATGAATTCCTTTACAAATATGGGATATATCATAAAGTATCCTCCAACTACTATCCATAGGGCAACGGATTGGCAGAATCCACCAACAAGACCTTGTTAAGGGTGCTAAGAAAGCTCATAGAGATGAACAAAAGGACTTGGCATCTCCTTCTAGATCGTGCCTTATGGGCCGATCGAATTTTTGTCAAGAAGTCAATCAAGACTTCACCTTATGCCCTGGTCTATGGCAAGGAGGCCATCTTACCTACCCATGTAGAGATCCCTGCATTGCAGTTGTTAGACGAGGAAAATGGAATTAATCCTATGGAAAATAGACTGGCTCGACTGTTACAGCTAGAGGAAGATCATGAGAAAGCCTACTAGAGCTTCGCTAAACATGCTCAGGTCACCCGAGATTGGTTCAAGAAGAAATCATCCGATCGCACATTCAAAGTGGGAGATCTAGTATGGAAGTGGGACTCTTGGAAGGCCAAGCCTAGAAATCATGACAAATTGGATGCATTCTGGGATGGACCATTCGAAATCGTGAAGGTAAACTCGGCCAACTCTTTCATCCTCAAGGATGCAGATGGCCAGGTATTGCCAATTTCTGTCAATGGTCTTCACTTGAAGACTTTTCATCACTGAAGATGTAAAAAAAAAATGTTACTTTGTACATAGTTTTTCATTCCTGTATATATTCTCTGCTTCGAGATCTCCGAGAGGCTAAGTGTTACAGAGATAAACTCCAGCTTCGCTAGCCCCAGCTTCGCTGAACACGACGAAAATCTCCTTCGGGAAATTTTAGTGCGAAGCAACTAACGCGAGATGCTTCGTAGCGAAGCACTTTGGCTTCCAAAAGGTCCTCGGAAAACCGAAAGAGTCATCAAAAGAAAGAAGTAGGAGTCATGAAAAGAGCTTCGCACCCGAAGCATTTCAAGCAGCTACTTCGGGCAGAAGTTTTGCGAAGCAATTTTCAAAAGAAGCCTAGCGAAGCATTTTCCAAAGAAGACGAGCTTCGGGGGGCCAGCATTCAGCGAAGCAAAAGGGTGATGCAGCGAGGAAGAACTACTTCGGGCCCGAAGCACAGAAAATAGTCTTCCATCGAAGGTTCACCGTGAAGCATTTTCAGCCCTGATTTCGACTTCGCCAATCCAATGGCACGTGGAACAAGGAACATTTAACACGTAGCTTGGAGAACGTGCCAATGGCAACTTAGGGGAATGTTCGAGGCAAATGACTTTAATGCCAAGGTGGAAAAAAATGGCCTGAGACAATTTTGTTGTAAGAAAATTTTGCGCCTGGGGACGAAGTGGCAGAAGGTCAAGTTCCTGATGTAGGCAAAATCATCGAACCACATGGGTCTGCGTACGATGCAGTCGTAGAACCAATCAAATGACACGACAACCTTCCTCGTCCGAGTGTAAATTCAATTATGGCAGGAGCCATAAATATAGGTAGTTGCCTTCTAAGGCTATAAAATGCAATCCTTGGCAGCAAGAAGGCTATTTGCCCACTGGTGCATGCAAGATTAGGAGCTCCGCTGCTTAGCCTGTAATTCTCCCGCCTTCGCATCAAAATCCTTGCGTCAAAATCCTCTGTGCTGTAGGTTTGCTTCTGTAAATATTCACCATGGGGAAGAAAAACTCCAAGGAAAAGAAAAAGGAGCCAGAAGTCACGGCCCCCAAAAAAACAAAGAAGGGTCAGGAGGAGAAGAAACAGAGACCCAAGAGGGTCGACCTGAACCTCCGCCCAGAAAAGCAAGTTATGGAGGAGAAAGAAGATTCTGAAGATGAACAACCCATAGAACCACCAATTGATGGGTGGGATAATATTAGGGACACAGAACTCTCCAAGAGCATGGAAGAGCTCAGATACACTATCGAGTTCATGAGGAGTAGGCTCTCGACAGAAAATAAAAGGGCCATCGCATACTATTCTTAGATATACTGGTATCTGACCCCGCCCATGCATCATTGTCCCGAGCTAATCTCTGCCATTGTGTAGAACTACCAGCCCTCCTCCAGGCAAGTGTTAGACGCCGCTGGGCATAAACTATTTTCAATCTTGAAAGAGGATGTGCAAGCAGCCTTCGTGCCATAGCAGGGGCCACCTAAGGGGTACACGGTTCGCAATGTCATCTTGAGCGAGCAAATGGAGAGGTTCACCTCCTCCAACTACATTGTAAAGTTTTTGAATGAGAACCTCAAGAGTGGGCTCCCTTCAGGCAAGCTGCCTCAAATGCCCCTACCTTTGGCAGCCTTCAAGAACACTGATATTTTCTCCATCATTGCATGGGTGGCGGGCCTGTCAACCGATGCTTCGGTGCACCCCTGGTAGGTGTCTTTGGCCGAGTGTATTTCTAGAGGGGATTTTTATGCCCCTGATGCTGCGAGGCCGAACACCAACCCAGTCTTCTTCGACTGGGCAGAATGGGTGGCCCGAACCTTGCACACGCGGCTTACCAGCATGAAGAACACTAGAACGGGCCAGTATTTTGGGCCCTGCTCTTTCCTTGTTTGGCTATTTTTCTACCATGTACATAAAATTTTTCCCCATATCGCCATTTCATCAAGCGGCAAGGATGGAAATCCTCTGCCTGTGTACCAGTGGACTCCCCTCCTATTGAGGAAAGAGTCTTATTATTCTTTTAATCAACAATTTTTGGGACCCGCTATGCATTTGTTGACAGGGTCATGCCCTCGGGTACCCCTCAGTTTAAGAGACAGAGTGGTGCAGGAGAAGAAGGGGGATGTGTTTCAACTGACTCAGGGGCTTGTGATTCGCCTATTCGGCTTCATAGGGAAGCCCTTCCTGCTACCATTCTACCCCTTCGAGTACCAGTTTGCATTAGAGGTCGCTCGGCAGAGCGACGTAACAAATGTCGTGTATGGCCATGGTCGGAAATGGGCGCACACTTGCGACTTCCCCTTCAGAATGGGGGTAATTGAAGTGTTTGCCCTAAAGCAAAATGTTTTCTTGGAGGAGAAGCTTGCCAATTTTGGTTTGCTCCAGATTCCTCAACAATGGCTCTATGATCCTTTGGGAGTGATGAGGGACCACCTCCGGTTCAAGAACTTTCATGTCTGCCCTCACCCTGAAATTGTGGAGCAGAGGAACAATCCCAATGGGAAGGATTTGGAATGGCATTTGGAAAGGATGAGGACATTGCCTCCCTGGCATGAATTTTACCCTATGGAGGTCGAGTTTGACCCTGACCAACATCCCTTCCCAACTCCAGACTCCACGTTTTGGAGAAAGGCGAAAGATGATTTGAAGGAGGAATTGAAGAATTGGGGCGAGGAACAACTAAGGGAGTGGTGGATAATGAGAGTCCATCACCAAAATATGAATTCCTATGGACTCTTGGCAATGGATAAGGACTTCGCAATTGTTTATGAAGCCAATGATTGGACTTGGAAGCCCATATCCTTCATCGACTTTGTTCCTCCGACTACCCCAGGGTCGGGCGAAAGCCCAAGAAGAGCTGATGATGCCTCGGAGTAGGAAGAGGAGGAAGAAGCCAAAGCTACACCAGAAGCACTACCGCAGGGACCATCGGAAGGCCATGACACAAGTGTCGAGGGATCGGCACAACAAGCAAAGAAGAAAAGGAAGAGGCAAGAGCGAGTTCAAGTGCCTCCGAGCCACCCAAAGAGGCCCCGCACGAAGCTTCCAAGTGCTCCTATCGGACAACCTGCATCAAGCCCAACCGAAGCAAACATTGAGGGTGCGGTGGCACAAAGTACCGAGGCAGCCCCAGATATAGACATCATTGATGTGGAGGAACTCCTCCAACAAGAGGGAGGCCCCGAAGTAGAAGTCATGGAGGTCGAAAGTGCCAAAGTCTAGGAGCAGGAGCCGATTACACAAGAAGTCACCACGGCCGCTCTGCCAAGAGGGCACGCAGGTACGCACTCTCCACCCTTTGCCTTGGTCTCTCACATGTCCACCGTGGTCTCAACCGAGTCTTCCCATCAGTATCTCCCTCCCATGCAAAGTCAATCACCCCTTCACATGTTGCCCATTGCTATTCCAAGTTTACCTCAGGGTCCCGTTAGTCCCACAAGTGTATCTACCCCACTCGAGTCATCTGGCCGGGACAAGTCTGTTGGTACTACTTTGCCTCCCCATGCAACCATTCCTTTGGTCCTTAGCCAGGGCGAAGATAGTACTCCAATGCCGAACCCCGTTCCTCATTCCCCTATCTCACATGGCATTGTTTCACTCGCTGGAACTCCTAGTACACCTGTCGTCGAACCTACCGGTGAGGCATCCCCCATTCATTCTTTGTATTTGTTTACCCCTTCGATTGGAGATCCAGCCTTATTTGAATCAGAAATGTCCATGATTAAGGAACGCCCTCTAGCTGAAAAGCTACTCCAAGCCCGGAAAAACACAGAAAAAATGTTGAAGGAGGCGAGGAAGAAGAGAGGGCGCTCTCTGGCCCAGGTTGAAAAATGCGTTGTCTTCGATTTGAAGGTCGGGAAGTTGCACAAGGTAAAAAATATCCCCAAGGTCCAGAAGCCCCTGGATGAAATGACTCCAGCGGACTACGATTACCAAGATAAATCCAAGGACCTGGAGCATTTAAATGTAGATAATGAATCTGCATCCATGCACGTCAGGATCAAAACTTTTTGAGCACATGCAAACATCGCCAATCAGCACAGGTTTGAGGCTGAGAACGCCAACATCAAGTTGGAAGAAGAGCTAGCTAGGGTCCGCTCCAAGCTGGAAGACTCGAAAAAGCAATGTGAGCAGATAAAGAAAGAAGTAGACGCTCTGAAACGGCAAATAAGACAACTGCAGAATGCAACCAAAAGTCAAAGCCAAATACAGGCCGAAGCTGATCTGAGGGCCAAAGAGCTTGAAAGTAGGATCTTGCAGATGCAACAGTAGTTGTATGAGAAGGAAAACCTGGAGCTGTTTGATAGAGGCAGAATCAAAGAGATTCGCTCACATTTGCTAAAGAATTTCAGATCCCGGGCCTCAAGTGCCCTATCAATTTTAACTTACATCACCGAAGCACAGCGTGCCGCTGTCGAAGAAGGGCCAATCATAGATGAGGTCACCCAAAAAGCTAGAGGCCGACTCAAATTAGCCTTTGATGTCCAAAGCACTAAATATCAGGACTTGCAGGTCACTGCAATGAGTCGGACGGCTAGGGATTGGTCTACAGCCCAAGCCACAGTTCGCGCCTTCTTCTCCAAGGTGAGGAAAGCACAGAAGGTGAAGGACCTCCTGGATGTGTTTGAGAATGAGCAGCGCGCATCGCTAGGCTATTTCCAATATCTCTCTTCCTTAGGTTTCCCGAGCTTCACGGATGATGATGGGAACCTTTTGACCAAGGAAGAGCTTAAGCTGGCATGGCTTCATTTTGAGAGTGACGTCTCGGAGGTAGACGAGTGGGTGGAGCCGATAACAGAAAGGCAGGTCACAGATTTCATTCTGAGACACTGCAAGATTGCAGCCTGCCTGAACGATCTATACACCAGAGCCAAACATGCTGATATCGGGCAGATTGATCGGTTCCACATTTTGGTTAAGGCATTGCAAGATCAAGAGCCTTTCTCGAAGGGTGCCTGGGCTCATGTCCGCCGAACCATGAAGCGCATCCGTGATCGCCTTGCCCCATCGTCGTAGCAGGAAGCCACGCCAGAGGAAGAAGAAGAAGAAGAAGAAGAAGAAGAAGAACAAGCTATGGAAGCGCCCCCGGAGATAGAAAAAGGAGAAGGGTCTGGAGGTAACTCTGGCCCAACGGATCAAGGCTGAGGGTTCTCCCACCGAGACGAGCTCGTTGCCCCACGAGCCGCCAAGAATGTTGACAATTTTGTCACATTGCACAATGGGGTAGAAAAAAAATCAAAATTTTGTATAGTGTTTCTTTTGTAAAGTATTTCTTTTGTTGAATATTTGTAAGTTGTAGCAATTTTGGCTTTCCCTGCCACCCCCTTTGTACATAAAATAAAGATGAAAGAGCTTCGCTATTAAGCGGACTAAGGAAAAAAGCTTCGCGGGAAGAGGTAAATAGCTTCGCCAAAGGAAGAGATGAAGGATGAAAAGAGCTTCGCACCCGAAGCACTTCAAACAGCTACTTCGGGCGAGAATTTTGTGAAGCGGTGTTGCCGAAGAAAGAATACAAGGAAGGCGTAAAAGAAAGCTTCGCACCCGAAGCATTTCCAACAGCTACTTCGGGCGATATTTTTGCGAAGCGGCATTTCAAGAGAACAGCTTCGCCAAAGAAGGAAAGTCTAAAATCGCGGTCCGAAATCGCTAAGGCAAGAAAACTACTTCGGGCCCGAAGCACTTCAAACAGCTACTTCGGCCAGAAAACTTGCGAAGCGGAATTTGAAAGAGCGCAGCATTGAAAAGTACTTCGCCAAAAAATCGTCGAAGCACCCACTTCGGGGCTATCCACCAGCGAACCATTTCCACTTCGTCGAAAGTTGTTGCGAAGCATCTGCTTCGGCTAGCTTTCGTCCGAAGCACTTTCACCCGAAGTGATAGCAGCCGTGAAGAACGAAACATTTTTCGAAGGCAAGAATGTGCTTCGGCCCAAACTCCCCCGAACCACAGTTTTGAAAGAAGATCGCAGCGAAGCATTTCTACAATGCATCGACGAAGCAATTTTGACAACGAAGCGGCAAGAAATGAAGAGCCCATCTTGCGAAGGAAATCTGCTTCGGCACTCACCACCCCCGAAGCCATTTTGCGAAGCTCCACCATGCGAAGTACAAACCAAGAAGGAGGATCTGCTTCGGCTCAAATCCATTGCGAAGCGGAGTTGCGAATGAAGATCTAGCGAAGCGCTTCAAGGGCACGCACTCCAAGCCGGGTATTTTCTCGAGGCGATCAAGTGCCTCATAAATGCATTTTTACGTGCCCGATAAGCTCGCTGCTCATTTTTAGCAATTGGAAATGAAGTATCAGTCCTTGAAGAAGAGCCCGACGAGCATGGCGGCCACTCGAGCACTACACCCAGAAGCCAAGGACACTCAGACGGCTCATTAATGCATGTTTCCATGGCTGACCCGATCGCAGTTTCCAGTTTTGGTAACAGATTTGAGAGCTCAGTCACGAGGGCTGCGAAGAGCCGACTTCTCAAGTTTCGAGGGTGTACTCCTCCATTTTGTGCATTAATGGCTCAGAGGGTCGGGTCCTCTATAAAAACCCAGGCATTGTAATGTAAAATGGGGGGAACTTTCTGCTAGAAAGTTGTTGTAACTTAGATTCCTATGATTAATACTAAAGAGCTTTGGACTCTATTTCTCTCTTTTATGTTGCCTTCTGCGATTATTTCTTTTATCTTTTCTTCATTTGCATACCGTAATTCTGAACTCCGGATTTAGGTGTGTGATTGGAGTGGAATCCCGAGATTTTCTTGAAGGATACATAGGGGAGGAAAACGTTGTATTAGTTTTCTTTTATGCTTCTTGTGGATAGTGTTTCTGTCATATTCACTCCTTCTTCGTCGTCGTAACTCTGAACTCTAAATTTCGATGACGGGGAAGGGTAATCCTAGAACTCGTCGGGAGGATACATAGGAGGATTAATATTGCGTTCATTTCATTTATTCTTGGTGTTCTTTGCTACTGTTCCAAGCTATTGGCTAGCAATCGTGCTTCCGGTTCTTTCCCACCATTAAACTACTAAAATTTCTTCCCTTACTCTTTTATTTCTTTCCTGCACCCTTACTCTGTTTATCTCTTTCCTGCACCCTTATCTTAAACATCAAAGTAGTTTAGTATAGGATCCGGCCTTTCTCCAGAGATTGGCACGAGGGGCATCTCTTCCCTTCGGCCTTTCAATGTTGGTCCAGGTCTAGGGCGCATACACTTACCCAAATCCTTTCCTGGGCAGATTTGATGACCAACAGTGACTAAAGAGTTTATTCCTACTAAATAAATCCATGCTGAAGAATAAACCCCCACTAAGGAAGTGTTCGATAATGAAGAACCGATCCCCACTAAAAATACACTAAATACTAGAGGTATGAGCCCGCAAAAGATATAAGGTATATATCCTATAAATATTAGTACATCTTCTTCTCATTCCTATAGAAATTTCCCTTCCCATTCTATAAACCAAGATGATGCTTCTCCTTTTAATTAGCAACCTCCACCATCTCCATCGTCAACCCAACCTAACCCAAATGCATCCTCAACTGCCCCTCAGATACACTCATATTACTACCAAATATGGATGCCTCAATAGCTAACATCCCTTTCCCTTATACTGCCAATCTCCCTAACTTCCAATCTATTCCTGCCTCCTCTTCAAAAAGTCACCATACCATTGCCAAGCTAAAAAAAATGAAGAAAGCAACCCCGAATGCTTCAGACTAGTTGAAATCTTGCAATTATCATAATTCCAAGAGCATAGCCCATGCTAGAGAAGGAATAGCTCTGGATCCTATCAATATGCAGCATTTGACTATGAATATGATGCCCTTAGTTCAAAATTCAAAAGGTAAAATGATCTTAAAGGATTATCAAGATGAGATAATCACTGAAGATATGCTACCTATGGAAGATGAATGGGGGAAGCCCAAGATCACATGGGTACTATATACTTAAACATTGAGTATTATAAGGAGAAATACCTCATATCTGAATAGGTAAGGAAACATTTGGAAGAGGCCTTAAGTGAGAAAAAGACAATTGAAAAGGCTCTAAAAATGAGGTAAAGAAATGGGAGTAGATGTTCAATGAAGTGGCACTATATAACGAATAAGCAAAGAAGGCTACTGAACAAATCTAGGTATTAAATAAATAGGTAGAACATCTAGAAGAAAATCCAATACAGCACCAGTAAGACCAAGGGGCTATCTAAATAAAGGGCCAAGGCGGTTAGGAAAGCAACTTTCAATGACATCCAAAAGATGGGCTTAAAAGCAAGGCCTACATTATTATACTTGGCCAAAATTAAGGAAACATTGGATCGAGTGGAAGATGAATTCACTGCATCTATAAACTTCTTGAAAGCAAGGCTATCTACAATGACAAAGTTCCAAGTTCTCGTAGAAAGCACATAGGGAAAATTTGGATACAGAGCCCAAGATGAAAAATGATCTCAAGCCAAAATAGCTACCAAAAGCTTCTTCAAAAGGTACAAGCTAGTGATAGAAATTGCTAAAATAATGTGAGAACTCAAAGCAAAAGCTAAGGGAATTTTAAAACATGTGAGCATAGTAGAGAATTGCAGCATGTCGAGCTTCTGGGATCAAAATTCAAAGTTCTTTGATGAATATGAACTGAAATCTTCTTGGAAAGCTTTCATAGAAGATGAATCAAAGATAGATTGCTAAGAAGAGCTAGTTCAAGAAGACCAAATATTTAGTATGGCTCAAAAAATTACCCAGATCAATTCTTGTATGCATGAGTTGTACATGAGGTTGAAAGTCATGTCCTATGACAAAGTAGAAGAGTTAGAGTATTTATACCTAACTTTCATGGATACTTCTGACCTAGATGAAGAGACTTGGAAAAAGGCTTGTGTCACTTATAATGAAATTGTTTAGGAGATCAAAAAATATGAAAATATTAAAAAATCTTCAACAAGTAGTACAATGGCACTAGGGCAAGAAGACACAGAGAAATTAACCGAAGAAGATACTCCTAACAAATGATAACACAAACCAAGAAACACACTTTTACTCGGTATCACTCCCCTTTCTTTCTTTTTTTTTGTTCTTTTTACTTTGATCCCCAATGGATAAAGGCTCTAGATTCTAACATTCAATTGATAAAATTTCCCCAAGAGGCACCAATAATGTAGGTCAAAATAACTACATCAAGGGGAGTAAGGAGATGTCTTCTCGAAATTTTTCTAAGTGTAGAAGAAGTATCATGATCTCGTGATATTTTGGAGCTCATGGGCTACTTCAGGAAAAAATATCACGATCTTGCGATATTTTGAAGATCATAGGCTAAGTGAGGAGAAAACATCACGATATTATGATATTTTGAAGCTCACAGGCGAAGTAAAGGAAAATGTCACAATCTCGTAACATTTTGGTGCTCACAGGCTAAGTTAGGGAAAAACGTCATGATATCATAACATTTTGGGGCTCACAGGTTAATTTAGAGGAAAATGTCATGATATCACGATATTTTGAAGGTCAAAGGTTAATTCTGGAGAAAATATTATATCATGATATTTTGGAGCTCATAGGTTAAGTCAGAGGAAAATATTATGATATCGTGATATTTTAGAGCTCACAGGTTAAGTCATAGGAAAAGATCATGATATCATGACATTTTGAAGCTCAACGGCTAAGTCAAGGGAAAATATCATGATATCACAATATTTTGGAGCTCTTAGGTTAAGTTAGAGGAAAACATCATGATATCATGACATTTTTGAGCTCATAGGTTAAGTAAAAGGAAAATGTCATGATATTGTAATATTTTGGAGCTCACATGTTAAGTAAACGAAAATATCGCGATATCATGATATTTTGGCACCCGTAGACCACCTCCACAAAAGACGTCACAATATGCCATGATTTCGCTGGCCTAAGAACAAAAGAAAAGAAGTGAAGGACATCTGGGCCATGATATCTCCAAGAAGATATATGTGGATATGCAGTAACAAGAAGATCTCAATTGTTTGTTGTTGAATATCCCATACTCTCTTAACTGTCAATTTACTAGAATGAGCCTACGGGCATATTGTTGTAACAACTTTTAGTTTTTTTGTTATGTAAAAGATATATAGGATGAGTGACCCTAACAAAATGTCGGCTCTTAGATGTTTACAAGGAAATGTACACAAGCTTCTAAAAGCAAATAAAGACTACTCATTCTGGTTTCTGGCTCACTGGTGTTTTTTCAAGTATGTATGAACTGTTGATTTCTATATAAACTATGTTGAATGTAAATAGCCTTAATTCTCATTCTAGATTTTTGTGTTTTAATTTTCACTAGCTTTGAAATTAGTAGTTTTAAAGGGTTTAAGCTTGTTTAAATCTGCACTAGAGGATTGATTATTCTAAGTTTGATAGTTCAAAGAATGCTTATCTGTAAAAGTCTATAGATATTTCTTTGTTGTTATCTAATCTGCACCATCTAATATTTCTTAGCAATAGCTATATTTCCCTCACTTTATGCACTTTACTCTACCCTCTTTTCTAAAACAAAGCAAGGAACTAGACTTCTCTAGAGATTGAATTGGGTAAACTCTATTTTAAACTCGGTATTTCAATGTTGGTAAAGTCTTGGGCTCAAACGTAACCAAAGGTATATTTTACACCAACAATCCTTCAAATTAAGTTTCTCATATACCAACATTGTAATAGAATACATAGCCCTTATTTTAAATCTCTATGTTGCTAGGAAACTCAATAATAGAATCCGTGATATCTTTGGACACTTTTCATTGATTGTTAAGCAAGTCAATGGTGTGCATCAAATTAAATATGAAAAATTAATGCTATATAAAGATATTGTCGATACGTTGATGAATACTTTTGACAAATTCACCATTAGTACTATCCCCAAGTATTGTAACTACCATGGAAATTATATAGCCTTGACTACCTCTCTATTCCTCCTACAATTTGATAATAAACAAGCTACCACAAAGAAACTCTTTAGGATATGTTACTATTGACCCTCCGTAGAGAAGGATTTATATGACTATCAAGAGGTATGATAAGTGTCATAAACATGACAACCTTATTGATGATCCTTTCCAAGTCCTGTAATCCATCACCTTACCTTGGTCTTTATCAATTTGGGGATTAGACATAATTGGGAAGAAAAATCCTATGTCTTTTATTGGACACAAGTTTATCATCACTACTACTAAATACTTCACCAATTGGGTTGAATCTATACCTCTAGCTTTAACAACAAGAGTTCTAGTCTCCAAGTTAATCCTCAATCAAATCATTTGCCATTATGGTATTCATTCTATCATCATTTTAAATAATGGAACCCCTTTTAAAAATACAAAATATTTATGTAAAATATTACATACAACACAAATTATCTATACCTTATTACCTTTAAGGCAATAATAAATTTAAATTCTCTAACAAAACCCTTGTTAATATCTATAAGAAGGTAGAAAAACTAGAAGATATTGACCTATATAGTTATACCTAACCATTGGGCATATCACATCAATGTTAGAACACCTACTAGTATGCCATCTTATTCTTTAGTCTATAGTAACAAAGTAGTATTCTCCTTCGATCTTGAAGTCGCTTCCCTATGCATTCTATTGTAGGATGCTTTTGTAGGAGATGGATATCATCTCTCTTAACTTAGCCATTTGAAATTGTTTGATGAAAAGTGAATCCACATCCTTGATCACCTATGGGTCTACCAAAAGTAGCTTAAGGGATCCTATAATAAAGGTACAATTCTAATCCTTTGAATATGATGACCTAGTTACCAAGGAATACCAAAAGAATACTAACACCAAAACTAAATTCAAAGGAAATTTTAAGCCCAATTAACTAGGTCCATACATCATCATTATTATAGTAAAATTTTCACTACATGTGGCACCCATAAGTAGCTCTCTACCTAGACTAAATTTTCATAGTAGATCCATTGCAAAAATGAGCCTTTTCACTACATATGGTACCCATAAGTAGTTCCCTGGCCATACCAAAGTTTTGTAACAAATCCATTGCAAAAGGAGCACCACCAAAACAACTGGACCCCAAAGTAGGTCTTAGTTCAAATGCAGTTATTGAGGTCTAATAACCCAACCCCAAAAGATAAAAAATAGTAAAAAGTATAAATAAATCCCCTAGCAAGGATCAATCGATACTAGCACCAAGGATCAATCGATACCTGACATCTAGATGTGTTTTATTATGCAAACAATGTAAACAAATGGTGATTATCTCTTTTAAATTTTTATTGTGAGCCCTAAAATGTTTGATGTTGTTTTTAGATGTGTTGTATCAGTGTTAGAAACTCTCGCATGTTTTGAAATATTTTTGGATTTTAAACTCAGTTAAATTGGCTTTCACCTATATACTCGCACAAGGCGAATATGGTAATGACATACATACTCAACGAAGTAGCATAGGTACTACCAACCCTCACCCAACACATCGTGTGCAGCGATACACCCTTTCAAAGAAGAGTGTGTGCTATTTTGCACAGATAGGACAGTCTTGGGTCGACCTTGGCAATGAGCGGGTACCGATAATACAATTTCAAATGAGCCAACCAAGTGGTAATGACATCCACTGTTGGTCTCAATCAAGCGAGTTGGATGTGAGAGCCCAACGCCACTGATGTTTAAATGATACGTGGTGTGTGTGGTTCCTTTTATTTTGCAAAAATGACAAATGCATCACAAAGCATAATGACCATTCCTACATGATGTACATGAAAAGAAAAGGAATGTTTCGAATTCAAACATAATGCATGCTAATGTCCTACATGATATTTTGACGATGAAATTACAATGACATGATCGTTGATTGGACCTCAAGCATGCAAACGACACATAACCTTTATCAAGGTCATTGTATTTATGGGAAGACTACACTCAGAGGTCCACTATTCCCAACAATACCTTTCCATTGTACTAAAATTGAAAATAAACTAGGACTTGTTCATTGACCCCTTATATTTTTATTCCTAGTTTGCAATGGTTTGATGATTTTTGGAAAGATGCAAAGCATAAAATTCAATACAGAAGGTGAAATTGGAACCTACCTCAGTTCATACTCTATTGCCCACTAATTTCCTTGTTTTTTGCTTCTTCCTCTGTGAACCGCAGGTCCGACCTGCGGGCTGTAGTGGAGATCGCAGGTTACAGCCACGAGCCAAAAAATAACCATAGCTAAAAGTTGCGGTTAGCACCTATGGAAAGAAAAAGCCAAGAATAGTCAAAATTCAAGGCTAAAATTGTGGGGTTCCATCGTGATCACCATCTGACGTAACCGTGGAGCACACGCCTAGCTAGTGTATTGATCTATACCATCGTAAAAACATAAAGATTCACACAAATGCACAAATTGCACAAAGAAGCCAACTAATGCAGAGTTTCTTATATTAATATTCAAAAGGATGTCGGGTTACAAAAATTCCCTCTTAGGGTCACTCCAAAGACGATATAGATTTTACAATTGCCAATGCCCTCAACAGGGTAGGCACGCTTATTTGTTGCTCTGGTGATTACTCACAAACTGCCTTGGGGTAGAGCTAACCCCCTTCTCCACAATATGGAATGATTATGATATAGGCTCCCTTTTGCACCTGTCTCCCTACGAACAAGAAACAACAGCGCATGATTACAATTTTTGATAGCCTCTCATGATGAGGCCCTTTAAAGAAACATACATGTAAATACCATTAAACTAGTAAAACAAGAAAGCATAAAGAAAGACTTTAAGCTATTCTAATCACATCAAGAATTATACTACAACATACAAGACATGAATAATCAAATGATGCATTTAACATATATCAAATTAGAAGCAATAAAATATCTAAAATATCCAATATACTCCTACCCAATGCAACGCATAAAATGCATAATTCCTATGGTCATAGTTTTTCTAAAATGTAATTAAACCTATGAAAAGACTAACATGACTAATCTATGCGGTAAAAATCAAAATGAGTAAGGTGATCTTTAACCTATTGTAAACTACAACTGTAAGGGGTGGTCTGCACTGTGAATCATGGCTGACAGCTGTGGTTTGAACTTTGATGTGTTTGCCCTCAGAATTATGGGTAGTGGGCTTGATCTCCTTGTCTAAATTGATGTTCAAGGGTCGCCTTTGTCGTCCTTTGACAGATTTGGCAATCAAATCGCTATGAAGGGCCTTCGTTCACCTGAATTTGTGTTTCTTGATCCTCCTAGGCACCTAGGGCATCCATGGCTAATTAATCTTTGGATGGATAGCAAATGGGGCTCTCAAATGCACAAGGTCGTTATATAATTTGATAGGGCTTCACTGCTCTCTTGATCAATTAGCTCGCTCGATAATTTGTCAGCATTTTGCTATACAAATTATCTTTCTTCTTTTATCCTTGCTTGGAGGGGGTATTTGTAGCATACCCCTAGGGCTAGGGGTGGCTTCATGGATAATCCAAGACCAAGAAGGTTGGTTAGGACAGTTGGGATGGAAGCCTTTGGAATATTTCATCCTCCAATTGCCTCCTTATAGATATCTTGGTTGTTCCAACCAATTTGGCTCGAATGGAAGGCCTAACTGAACTCCAGTTCAAGTCGTAGGTCACAACTGCGATCCAGACTGCAGACCATAGGTTTCAACCATGGTTCATACTGGAGACCGTAGGTCTGGGCTGCAGTTCAGATTGCTTAGGCTAGAATGCCTAAATTGAGTGGTTAGAACCACTGCTCTATCTTGGAGTCTATCCAAGATCCTTCATATGGTTTTGTAGCATGTCCATATGAGTAGTCACCCTTGGCATGATGTGTTTTAGGTGTCTATAGTAGTTCCCTTCCCATACCAAAGTTTTGTAACAAATCCATTGCAAAAGGAGCACCACTAGAATAATCGGACCCCCAAAGTAGGTCTTAGTTCAAAGGCAGTTATTGAGGTCTAATAACCCAACCCCAAAAGATAAAAAATAGTAAAAAGTATAATTAAAGCCCCTAGCAAGGATCAATCGATACTAGCACCAACCAAATTTGGTAAAGCTAGGTCAACATGGAAAAGAGGCCTATGTAATCTCAAGATTGGCAATAAAACTCCTCTAAAAAGCTAGGATTAGCACCACCTAAGCTTGATTTTCCAAGGGAGGCCCATTAATGACACTTCTAAGGGGAACCACTCTACTTATAGAGTATTTATTATGATTAAATCCCCAATACAGCTCTAGAATTACCAAATATGAATATAGCAAGGTATCTCAAGCACAACAACCAAGGAAGACACAAGCGTTCCTACTCAAGATTTTTGGAGGAAGTTTGAATTTTGAATTTTGAGATAGATTATTTAAATATCTAGTTTGTATCTTTGTAAGGAGAGGAATAACAAAATTTGTGTGCCTAGTATCTAAACTTAGGTAGAGTTTTTCTCTCATTTTCCTTCTATATATCAATCTAGAATTGATCCTTAAGTCAAGGCATGTATAGGCCTTTAAGCCTCTTTTATTTTTTTGTATAATTATAAAAGTGCTTGCAAACATAAATACAAGGAGCTATGACTACTTAAATTTTTATCTTGGTCTTTGTATGTATGTATCTTTGTGTGGAGGAATGTGATAAGTATTTGTCCTAGTTTTCACACAAGATTAATAGATGAATTGTACTTACTTGAAATAATATTTATTATTAACTATGATATCTTGATGCAAGTGTTCATTAATCCCATTGGTACTCAAAAGGAATCTTGCATTTCTTGGTGCATCACTACCCTTAGTTTAGGCTAGTTAGCTTACTACTTTCTCTCTTATCCCTTTTTTCATATTAGAACCAGGTAGTCCAAGATAGACTAGGAGAAGAGCATAAAGAATACATTTGAATAAGAATCCAACCTTGGTAAAAACCTCAAAGGTTGTACTTAGATTCATGTCCCATGATCCCCAAACTTCTTGAGTATGCACTCCATATGAGGCATGAGCATCAGACACACCTGACAACTATAATAGGTGGTCATTATGCCTAGAGCATGTGATCAGAATAGATCCCTGAATAGTTTTTTTCATTTAATAGTTAAACTAGCATGCTCTATGGAAAAAATCCTAACCTTCATCTTGGTAATTGAAGTAATGTAGCTAACGTTCTAGTGAAAACCTCAGTTTGTTCGCTTGCTAAAGCATAATCAACATTCACTTGGAAACTCCACTATTTGAAGGACTCACTGAATAACAACTCTTCTATTTGAAGGTTTACCCAGTGATTTATGAGATTTGGGCCCATCACAAGGTCCAATACAAGGGTAAATCCATAGTTTATGTTACCATTACCAAACCATGATCATAGAAGGAGAGGTCGACAATAGAACATGGTTGTAGTATAAGACCAATAACAGAGAAGATTACCAAAGTGGAATGATAGAGACCCATTGTAGCTAGTGGTCCCACTTGCTACATGGGATGATATTTTTATCTTGGAGCTAAATTCTTTGTCATTATTCACTAGGGAATATGCAAAAACTCCAACTGAATACCTTTAGCACATGGCTAGTTTGTACGTACTATACAACTTTGATCAAAAAAATGTGGTTCTTAGTTTATTGGTAGCTTCTTTTAGGGGGAATGCAAGAGAATGGTACATTTCACTCATCCCACATTCCATTATTTATTGTGACCATCTTATAAATTTGTTTGAGGAAATATTTAGAGAAAATGTAGATGGGGTGTCCCTCTTAAAGCAATATTAGAAACCATAAAAATATCTCCTATAAAATCCATTGATGACTTTAACACTAGTACATAATCCTTGATAAAATAAGACCATATCTATATATGGCCTTCATCTATTATCTAACAACTTTGACTTAGTTATAACTAAGATGGTAAAATCCAAGGAGGGAAATAGACTACTAGAGGCTTACAAGATAGCCATCCAAGCCAAAAACATATCTCATTCAAATCAAAATATTAGCTCACAAGCCTCCTATACCTCTATTCCCTAATGTCCAACTACATTATCAACCACCTTCAACTGTGCAACCCATAACTTTTTAGAAAACCCTTATTTTTAATCGTGTTCCAATACAAACAAATGTACCTACTAGAAGTCATCCTCCCATGAATTTACAATCCTTAGAGATCAAAATTTTAAATAATACCATAAAGACCATGTCTAATGAAATAGTAGTCCTTAAGCAACAATAGAATTTCTAGATGTTTAATTATTAGAACTACCTAAGACTCCCTTCCAACTAGGTAATCATGGATAGACCTTCTTCAAATGGCTACCAAAAATATCCACCCTAATTTGATAGAGATTCTAGTAAACCTCATGTTTTTAGGCATCAAATAGTGCCCATACTAGACCCTATGCATCAACTTCCCCTAAAATTGGTAAGATATGTGTTAGGATTAAAGCATAAAATACGAGCAATAATATAATGCAAAAATAAACACAGAAGAAAATATTCAACACACAATAGACACATATTTAACGTGGTTCACCCAAATTAGGCTACTCCATGGAGAAAATAACCAAGCCCTTGTATTCCATCTAGAAAACCCTTCTATACACAGTTGCACTCTTCATTACATATTTAGCCACCATACAACATCCTCTTATTATAATGCATTACAATTTTAGGGCAAAAAATTGCCTAAAATCTATCATTCGATCTATGACCTAATATCAAATGGTCCATATTTACATAGAGGAAAAAACATATATTTTTTGCTTTGGGGGCGCTGCCCCCAAAACCCTCGCCAAGGGGGGCTCCAAAACATGTCACCACCCCCCCTGGACCCCCCATGGCAATAGTAGTAGGGGCTAATACCCCCATACACCCCCACTCTTTTGCGTAGTGGGTCCAAGTGCGACTAAAACAAAGGCCTTAGATTTAATCAGGCTCCACAATCAACAATCTCCCACTTGGATACTGATCATAGCAAATCCATTGCTACTGCACTTGCTGGACTATGCTTCAACTTTAGGCCTAGAAATTTTCTCACCTTTTACTGTCATGCTTTAAGACCAACTAAAACTGAATAGGAACTCAGTTTCTCCTTGGTTACTACCTTTGTGAACATATCTGTAGGATTTTGGCTAGTGTGTATCTTCTCCAATTTTAACTATTCATCTTCCCATACTGAGCGTATGAAATGGTACTTGGTATGTATGTGTTTAGTCCTGGAATAGAAAGCTGAATTCTTTGCAAGATGAATGACACTCTGACTATCACTGTATAATGTGTTATTCTCCTGCATCTTTCCCAACTCCTCCATAAACCTTTGTAACCAAATCATCTCCTTACTAGCCTCTGTAACAGCAGCATACTCTGCTTTTGTTGTTGGTAGTGCAACGGCCTTCTGTAATTTTAAAATCCAACTTACTATAATTTCACCTATAGTAAAAACATACCTTGTGGTACTCCTCCTATCTATATCACCTGCCATATTTGAATCAACATATCCCTATAAAGCAATATTAGATCCTTCAAAGCATAATATTGACAATACCTCTCAAATACCTGAGAATCCACTTCACTGCCTCCCAATGCTTTCTTCCTAGATCGCTCATAAACCTTCTCACAACTCCCACTGCATGTGCAATATATGACCTTGTGCACACCATCGCATACATCAAACTGCCAACTACTGATGAATAAGGAACCTTGGACATGTTGTTCAACTCCTCCTATGTCTTAGGACACATCTCTTTGGTCAGTTTGAAATGATTTCCCAAATGTGTGCTAACAGGTTTTGCATCCCGCATACTGAATCTTTCCAACTCCTTCTCAATGTACTCACTCTGAGACAATGTTAATTTACAATTTTTCCTATCTCTTGTTATTCTCATACCAAGGATTTGCTTTGCAACACCCAAATCCTTCATTGCAAATGACTATGCCAATTTTATTTTGAGTACAATTATATCCTGCATGTTAGACCCTACAACAAGCATATCATCTACATACAATAATAGGATAATATAGTTACCATTATCCATTCTCTTAAAATAAACACAGTGGTCATAATAACATCTACTATAACCTTGATCTGACATAAACCTATCAAATTTCATATACCACTACCTTGGAGCTTTCTTAAGGCCATACAAGCTCTTTTTCAACTTGCATACTAATTCCTCCTTTCCTTTGACCACATACCCTTGTGGATACTGCATATAAATCTCTTCCTCCAAATCCCCATGGAGAAAAGTTGTTTTTACATCTAACTATTCAAGATATAAATCCTCTACAACCACTAAGATTAAAACAGTTCTAATTGAAGTCATTTTAACAACAAGAGAAAATTTTTTATCATAATCAATACATTTCTTCTATGCAAACCCATTTACAACTAGTCTAGCCTTATACCTCTTTTACCTCCATCTTCTTCTTTCACCCTATAAACCCATTTGTTCTGCAATGCTCTTTTTCTTGTAGGTAATTGAAATAGATCCCAAGTCTGATTATTTATCAAGGAGTCCATCTCCTCTTTCATGCCTTGCTCCCACTTCTTCTTGGTTTCTACCTGCATTGCTTCTTCATATGTTTCTGGTTCACCAGAGTCAGAAAATAATACATAATATAATGATGGAGAGTAATGTATAGGAGGTCTACTTATCCTAGTAGATTTTCTAACAACAGTTGCAGGAGTTTGAGGTGCTAGTTATTGTTGTTGTTGTTGATTTTCTAGCATCTTTGGAGTTTCAATTTCATCAAATACTGTGTATTATGTGTTTTCCTTTTCCTGTTTCTTTTCCTACAACTGATACTTATACATGACCTTCTCATTGAATATTACATCTCTACTCCTAATGATTTTGTGATTTGCATAATCCCAAAAGCGATAACCAAAATCATTTACTCCATATCCATTGAAAAAACACTTCTTGGATTTTACCTCAAGCTTAGTTTGATTTTCTTTACTGATATGCACGAAAGCTTCACAACAAAAAGTCTTTAAAAATGAGTTATAAAAAGGCTTATCTATCCATGCCTCTTATGGAATCCTACCATATAGGTAACTTGAAGGTCCTCTATTTATTAAATAAATTGTAGTATCCACAACATCTGCCCAAAACTGTAAGGGCAATCCTGCATGTATTCTCATGCACCTAACATGTTCCATGATAGTCCTATTCATCCTTTCTGACATACCATTTTCTTGTGGAGTTACTGGAACCGTCTTCACTTTACGAATCCCATGGTATGAATAGTAACTATCAAACTCTTTGCTGTAGTACTCACCTCCATTATCAGATTTGAGACACTTTAGCTTATTTCCTATCTCGTTCTCAACTAGAGCATTCTATTTCTTAAAGGTATCAAAAACATCTGATTTATTTTGAATATAGTAAACCCATATTTTTCTAGTTGCATCATCAATAAATATAACATAATAATGAAAGCCACCAACAGATGATACCTGAGCTGGTCCCCATACATCTGAATGTACTAGCTCTAGCTTTTCACTCTTATTTTCTTTTCCAACTCTCAAAAATCTAACTCTTTTCTATTTTCCATAAACATAGTTCTCATAGAAGTCTAAATCAACATGCTTCAGACCTGGTAACAAATTTCTTGAATGGAGAATCTACATCCCCTTCACACTCATGTACCTAGGCCTGTGATGCCATGAAGCTGTATCTACTCCTGTAGAAGCTAAAGCAATAGAAATATCAGTATTACCAGTACATACATACAATGTACCTTCCTTATTTCCTTTTGCTAATAGAATTGATCCTTTAGCAACCTTCCATGAGTTTGCTAAGAATATAACTATACATCCTTCACTGTCCAACTGCCCTATAGAAATTAGATTTCTTCTTAAATAAGGAATATGTCTTACCTCTTTCAACAACCATTAGTTTCAATTTGGTAGCTTTATATGTATGTTACCCTTTCCAGTGATTTTACATGGTCTATCATCACCCAAATAGACCTGTCCAAAATCACCCCGAACATAATCTAGAAAATATTTCCTATGGGGTGTGGTATAATATGATGCACCATAATCTAGCACCCAACAATCATTAATATTATCTAGTGAAATAATTAAAGCATCTTGTAATACATCACCTGCTATGTTTGCTTCCTGATTACCTTGTTTTTCTTCTCCTTATTTTTCTTTTTGATTCCAATAGTCTTTTTTTAGATGTCCTTTCTTCCCGCAATGCCAGCATTCCAATTGCTTCCCTTTGTATTTGGATCTACCTTTCTTTGATTTTCTATGATTTCTTGGGATTTTTCCTCTCTCTCTTTGTCTCCCACTGTTCTCTACAGTCAAAGAATTACCTAATGTTTCACCTATGCTTTTTCATCGCATTTCCTCACTAAGGATAACACCAATAACATCATCAAAATTTAAAGTATTTGAATCAGATACGAAGTTACTCACAACCATTACCAAGCCATTCCAAATTTTTGGAAATGAGCACAAAATCAAGAGAGCCCTAACCTCATCATCAAAGTTTACTCCTACAAAACTTAACTGATTTGTAACCGTGTTAAATTCATTTAAATGATCAGTAACAGACCCACCTTCTGACATTTGCATATTAAATAAATGTTTCATCAAAAATACCTTGTTTGAAGCCGAGGGTTTTTCATATAGTTTAGCCAATGCATTCATTAAACCCTCCTTTGTATTTTCCTTTGAAATATTGAAGGCCACCAACAATGCCAAGCATAGCCGTATTGTTCCTAGTGCTTTTCTATCCAAAACTTCCCATTCTTCATCTATTGTCGATGTCGGATTCTTTGCTACTCAACCTAATGGTAGGTAAAGATCTTTATGATAAATATAATCCTCCATTTACATCTTCCATAGTTGGTAGTTTTGGCCATTGAACTTCTCAACCCTAAATCTACCTTCTTCTACCATTGCTCCCACTCGAACTGGAAACCCTTCTTTCAAGTGCATTTTTCAAACCCTAAGCTATGATGCCATTTGTTAGGATTAAATCATAAAATACGAGAAATAATATAATGCAAAAATAAACATAGAAGAAAATATTCAACACACAATAGACACAGATTTAACGTGGTTCACCCAAATCGGGCTACTCCACAGAGAAAATAACCAGGGCCTTGTATTTCATCCAAAAAATCCTTCTATACATAGTCATGCTTTTCATTACATATTTAGCCACCATACAACATCCTCTTATAATAATGCATTATAATTTTAGGGCAAAATACCCGCCTAAAATCTATCGTCCGATTGGTGACCTAATATCAAATGGTCCAAATTTACATAGAAGAAAAAACATATATTTTTGGCTTCGGGGGCGCTACCCCGAAACCCCCGTTGGGGGGGGGCTCCAAAACATGTCGTCGCCCCCTGGACCCCCCATGGTGACAGTAGTAGGGGGGCTAATTCCCCCCTACACCCACCCTCTTTCGCGTAGTGGGTCCAAGTGCGTCTGAAAAAAATGCCTCTGATTTAATCAAGCTCCAAAATCAACAAGATGTGGTTCTAGCTTAAAACAATTGCATAGAATACCCATGTGCTTGGAAATATCCTTATGCTAATCCCTACTTTCCTAGTCATGGGGAACTCTAGTAGGCTATATGCCTCATACCTCTGGCTACATACTCTAAACCAATGTTGCAAGTACTAGGACTAACTCTTCAAAGCTCACCCTTGAAGATTATTTCTAGTCCTACAACCAAGCCACCAAAGCAAACATTGGTAACTTAGGACGAAGGCATAGTTTATGTCATCTCCAGAAGGACAAGTGCCCCATTGGACAATTGGTCGTAGGTATAAATAAATATCCTCACTCGAGGTAAAAGAAGACCTATAGAGGAGAACCAAGAGAAATCAAATTTAAACCGAATGTTGTTGAAGGGGCCTATTTTAGAACTGGTTAGAACACCCAACCCCATAATCAAGTGGTCTAGTGGTGCACCTAAATTTTAGTCATTGAAGTCATTCAATATGATTAAGCACTTAAAAATTTTCAATGTTCCCATGCCACTTTGGGATGTCCTCACTCTACTAAAATAAATGAAGCAATTGGGGGAAGCATTGAAAAAATAATGGATTACCAAAAAGTAAAATATATTGACTATCTTACAAGTATCCAGCATTGATACTAGTAGGCTTAAGCCCTTACCCTTTTATCTAACACTCATATTCAGGGATAATCTTATTCACAACTACTTTATGGATTTTGCATTGAGCAATTTAGTTATACCTAGGTAAGTGGTAGATGCATTGGGACTATCTTACAAGCTAGTTAGTTAAGTAGTCATGCAACTAGATAGAACTCTAGTTCCAATCCTCAAACTTATAAAAAATCTCTCCCTCACATTCCATGTTTGTCCTACTATGATTTTCACCCAAGATATAGTAGTAATTGAGTTGCTAGTCTCCTTTGGAATATCCCTATCTCATGGATTCTTAACCATAATTGAAGGTTATCTATCCCCAGAGTGTACATATCTTTTTAAAGTCTTGTTATAGAACCAAGGTGAAGATCCCCTCTAAACAGCTTTATATATGCCATGTGGAGCACCTCCTCACTATTAAATCAAAATTAAATTAGACCTTCCTGATATAGGAAGAGGGATCAAAGTCTGAATTCTTAACAAAAATACCTTACACACTAATACCAGAAAACTACATGAATGAGTGGGCCACTAAAATATGGGTATCAAACCCATATGAGGTTATGGAGACAAGAGAGTTAGGAACATACTTAATCTAATAAGAAAATTTATTTCTAGAAAATGTTACCAAAGCCTCAAAGGATACAACCAAACTTTGGCAACTTTATTTTGACTGGGCTATGGAATGGACCTAAGCAAGAGCTAGTGTTTGTTTGGTATACCCTTAAGGATAAAAAATCCTATAGGCCTATCGATTCCAATTCAATTTCTCAAATAACATAGTATAATACAAAGCATTGGTGAATGGTCTCCAAATATAAATCAAGAGGGGAATCAAGGCAATGTAGATACATGGATATATAAATATTATCATCAAGCAAGTCAAATATTTATGCCTAGCAAATAACTAGTTGATGAAATCATACCAAAACTGGGTTTGAGACCTATTAGAAGCATATGATGCAATTTACTTGTTAATAGTTCCTTGAGACTAGAACATGGATTTCAATCACATGGCTATAATTGGATCCCAATGCAATATGGTAGAAGATCTATGAAGCAACCATCAACATGTCAATGTCATCATTAGACCAACTATTCTAGATAATGGCACGTATTGGCAAGTATTTGATAGTGATAAGCATATTATCTAGTTTATTCAACAAGAATCTAATTTCATAGAGGATTTGGCATGAGAGATGTAAGAGGGATATGGAGACCAAGTTATTTAGCTCAAATGAAATAAACTAGCAAAAGGATTAGTAATGCTTAAATCCTTTTTTAACCTAGAAAATAATTTGAGAGGTAAGAAGGACATCATAATAGATAAGGAAGATTACCAAGAGGTAGAGAACATGGCCAAAAAGGTTCTATAGATAGGAAATATGGCCACCTAGGAGGAAATAAAAATACTCATTGACTTATACAAAAAGTATACCAAAGTAATGGCTTAGAGCTACAAAGACCTTAAAGGGTATGATAAAGAGATTATTCAACACACCATAGAGCTAGACCTAGATTCCAAGCCAGTAAGGTAGAAGCATAAGCCAATGAATCCCAAGTTCAATCCCCTCATAATGTAAGAGCTTATTAAGATTATAGAGGTAAAAATCGTATACCCACTCAAACATACCACCTGGTTATCCAATCCAGTTTCAGTTAGAAAAAAAATGGTAAAATATGGTTATGATTCAATTTTAGGGACCTAAATTGGGCATCATTGAAGGACCACTACCTGATGCCTTCTATGGATCAAATCTTATAAAAAATAGCAATATTAGAATGGTTCTCTCTACTAGATGACTTCTCAAGATACAACCAAGTGTGGGTCAAATATGAGTACCAACATAAGACAATGTTCACAACCAAGTTAAGCACTTTCACCTACCAATTAATTCTATTTGGTCTATCCAATGTTGGAGTAACATTCCAAAGAAACATGGACATAGCTTTCAGTGACTTGCTAAATAAAATCATGTTGGTCTACCTAAATGACCTCACAATATTCTAAAAAATAAAATACCATCTGGACCATTTGGAGGAGATGTTTCAATCATGTCAAGAATTTGGGGTGCACCTCAATCCAAAGAAGTGCATTTTCTATGCACCACAAGGAAATCTCCTAGGACACATTGTATCCAAAGAGGGTATAATCATAGACCTTAATAGGTTGAAGGCAATTCTCAATCTATATTGGCTACAACATGATAAGAATCTTCAATTTTTCCTAGGCCAAATAAACTTCATCCAAATATTCACATAGGCGTTTCCTCTATTTTCAAACCCATTACATGGTTGTTGAAGTAAGGGTTATAGTTCAAGTGGATTAA
The DNA here is from genome assembly GCA_028583015.1 of Wollemia nobilis. NCBI lineage: Eukaryota > Viridiplantae > Streptophyta > Pinopsida > Araucariales > Araucariaceae > Wollemia > Wollemia nobilis. Next base: position 1,599,939 of record JAQPPZ010015288.1, on the reverse strand, counting down.
GGAAGAAAAATAGGCTTTTTGAGATATCAAATAGGCTATGGTAGAATATTTAATGCTGACCAACCTAGATTTTTATAAATATTTTATCTTGTACTACTACGATGGAAAATCTAGTATAGTAGTTGTCCTTACCTAGAAGGATGATGAAGGAAGTGAACATCCTATCAAATTATTTAGCTAAACCCTAAAGGGTTATGAGGAGCAACATGATTTTGCTAAAAAATAGATATATGCCCTGATCAAAAGCCTAAATAATTTCAAGCATTTGATTTTAAATAATAAATTTATTGCTAACATCGTTCATTCAAGCATCAAAGACTAAATTATGAATGAGGAGATTAGTGAAAAAGAGTAGGATGGATCACTCAAATCCTCAAATATAATATTAAAATCAAAACAAATTAAGTAGAGCATTGTATCAAAAGCTTGCATAGGATATTGTTGATGTAGAGAAAGGAGAGGAAACATATTTTCTCATCATTGGACATAACCAGGACTAGGTACAAGATCAAATTGATTACATACAGTAGAGTCGATATCCCCTAGGCTTGAGTCAAACTCAAATAAGGGTACACAAATTATAAAATGTGCTTTATTCCTTCATTGTAAGGGTGCTATTTTGGAGAAACTTTGATGGCATCCTCTTAAGATGTTTTGAAATTGATGAAATTATTTTACTCTAGGAATTCCATTAGGGGTTCTTTGATGGACATTACTTGACTCATATGATCATAGTTAATATTATGAGAGTGGGGTGCTACTGGACCACCATGATATACAATGCTTACCAATGGGCAAGGAAGTGTGATAAGTGCACATTCTTCACCAAAAGGAATCATAATGCCCTCTTCCCCTTAAGCCCACTACAGTCAATGAACCCATATATTAGTGGGGGATTGACTTCATTGGTATGATCAATTTGTCATTCAAAAAGGATCATCGATGAATTCTCATGGCCATAAGTTACTTCAAAATATGGATAAAAATAACCCCACTCAAAGAGACCACTAGGAGGATCATATTCAAAGTCTTGGAAGAAATCATTACCTAGTTTAGTGTACCTAACACCATCATAATAGAAAATGTGCTAGCATTTGTGGGTATGGAGATAATTGATTTTGATCTTAAATATAGAATCTACATAAAGTATTCTTCCAACTATTATCTATAAGGTAATTACTTGGCCAAATCCTCAAATATGAACTTTCTATACATCCTAAAAAGAATCAACATAAATAATAAAAGGTAGTGACATCTACACATTTGACAAGATGTATGTAAAAATATGATCACCCTAAGAAAATGGATTGGCTACTCAACTTACTCATTCTAGGACTAAGAGGTTTGAATCCCGATATCCATTGAGCTACCCTTACTCCAACTATTGCATCAATTAGAACTTCAAGAGTGCAATGCCATATCAATAAGAAATAGGGATTATTGAAGTTGGAATAATATATGAAAGTAGTGATAAACCACTTAAATAAGAATCAAAATAATGTAAAGAGGTGGTTTGACCACAAGTCCATGACTCAAAAATTCTAGATGGGAGACCTAGTTCTCAAGTGGGATGAAGACCGCAATAAACTAGGCCAACACACCAAGTTTTGAGCCATCTAAAGTGGACCATACATCATCATAAAAATCAAGGTAGAGAATGTAGTAAATCTATTTATATCAAATGGTAAAGTACTCCCAATCCTAGTCAATGGGATCCACCTGAGGAGGTACCCTTAAAACTTAAATTTTTAAAAAGAGTGAAAGGAGAAAGAGATAAATGAAATAAAATATTTTGGTGGATAGGACCTTTGAAGCTAAAATATAAGCACTTTGTGTGATAGTTTTTAGTTAAGTCCCCCTTGAATGCATGAGCATCCACCTTGCAAACCACATGGATTTCCAAGGTGTAGTGTTACATGTAAGCAAGGGAATATTTAGAAAGAGCCTAGCTTGTGAAGTCAGTTCTACCACTACAAATGAGAAGGTCCCAAAGAGACTCAATTGGACCCAATTCCTTACCCTATACAAAGAATAAAGTCTCATAGACATGAATTTTCTTTTATAGGTTGTCGAGTAAGAAATTAACATGTGAAGTAAGGACTATGAAGTGATAGGTTCATAAGTATGGTTAGGATTCCACAATAGTTGAGATAAATTGCATGTGTGAAAATTCACTACCATGAGTAGAATATATATATACATTACCCTCCAATGGGCCTTTGATTGAACAAGGTCACCCCAAAATCTTAACAAGCCTCCCACTAGTCAAATCCATGTAAAGTGGTATGACCTCGAGCAATGAAAAGGTAAGATAAACCATCAACTATAATCAATTCCATGAAACCAAAAAATAAAATTAAAATAGATAAGGGAGGAAAATAGGAATCTCGATGAGGTCCTGTGACTAGAGAATGATCCTACAAATATTTTGCTAAATCTTTCCCCACAACCCTTGTCAAAATGCATGTCCAACAAAAGTACCTGTCACTCTTCATGTATTTTCAAAATATTTTATAATAGGAAATTTAGATGCTAGTCATCTAATTGAACCTCAATGATTAAGATGATAAAGCTTCCCCAACACAATGAACTCATCATTAAGATAGATCACATCTTGGCAATAATAATTCAAAATCAGCCAATTGTGAACAAGGATGGCATATAAACCAAATAACTTTGGTGACCCAAGAAGTGGTTTTGCCCATCCTGACCAATAATTATAGAGCAAAAATTGCACATGCAGGAAGTAATAACATTTACTAAACCTATTAAAGCCACAAACCTTTGGGTCTTCTCTATTTTGCACTAAAAAGTTAGAGAGCTTGCATATTAAGGAACTGCTAAGTAACCAAAGAAAGAAAAGGTATAGAGTGGCTTCAACCATCATGGAAGTAGTAATGAAAGCTATACCTATCCAAGTGTCTCAATAACACACCAAGAAAGGGGCCTCCACTTAGTCTAAACCTAACAAGCCACTAGTCCTCTTGACAGACAAAGTGGAGAGGGTAGCTGACCCTAAGTTGTCCAAGAGCATAAATAGACTAAGAGAAGGTGTCATTCAAAGAATTAAATTTAAAGAGGCTAAATCCTTTCCTACTATAATATGGACATCCCACCTAGCTCAATACATGGTACCACATGTTCACTAGTGCTCAGATTTCATAGTCGCCTACGCCTCTAACTATAATTTATAACATGAGATGATCATGAGCAATGATGAGCACTTCAAAATTACAATCTCAATGGAGGAAATATGGAATATTTTAATGGTCCCCCCAAGGATGGAAGCTACCCCCTCTAATGTTGACTTCCTATACTCAAGGTACTAGCAACCATTGAAAGCCTTTAATATAGAACTCACCAACAAGGACGTTGCCATGCTAACTTTTCTCCTTTCCTTGGTGTTGTTCAAGAATATTACCTATAACATATTGAGTATGGTTGTGTTTATCCTTGGTACCAAATAAGATAAGGCCATAATAGAAGTAGGCTTGGGCATCCTGTACACATTAATATATGCATCTAGAGACCAAAAACTAATTCTAGATTTTAGTGCCTACATAGCACAATAAATTTTTGAAGGCCTAGAAAAATTTGATGTCATCCTAGCTTTTAGGTATAGTTCATAGCTTGCCCATATTTCACTAGCCCAGAATCCCTAGCTATATGAACACTTGAACTTGAATACCAAAGATTAGTTGGGCCAAAGACAACTTGTGTCCACCTAGATAGGAGCCCTTTATCGAACTTATATTGGAGATATTACATTATTTGATCCCCTTGTAATATTAGTTTGATAGATAATTTAAAATTTATATAATGTGTCAATATGAAAGAGAGTGCAAGATATCAAGAGAGAATGAAGAGTCACATGATATGTGGTAAGATGAGAGATTTTTTCATATGAGGAATATGAAAGGTTGCATCTCCTAAATGAAATAGGAGAGCAATAGTTAGATAATTGAAAAGTCATAAAAATGATATATTGGAGGTAAAGCTTCATGCAATGTAATCAGTTTGTGTTATTAATAAAATCTTATGATATTGTGTGCATATGAGTTATATTTGTGAGATATTGCTATAATTTCAATATTGTGTTTCATTGTTAATAGTATTGATTTGATTTATTCTAGATCCTATAATAAGCTTTCTATGAATTAATGTATTCTAAAGTCTAATAGTGGTATGAGATCCAATGAGCCAAGTTGTTCCAACAAGCTAGGTGGTTTGTGTAGTTTTTGGGACAATCATCGTCATTAGATGACATGCCCAATTCAAGTTTTATTGTAATAAATTTTAGAGTAAATTTTTTTTTGTGAATAAAAAAATTATGTTGCTCATGATCCTCAAGTTTTCCAAAGAAATTTTTCTCTCATCTTCAAGGCCTCCTCAAAAAAGTGACCATAGAAATTTAAGGAGCAGACTACTGCACGTTTTGGGTTTATTTTTTATGTTAAAAACATCATGCAGGTATCAGTCCATGAAGATGACTTACTCCTTATGAAGGTGACAGTATTAATTGCTATGAGTGCTTCAACAGTTGAGTTGACTTGTTCTACGATGAAATATCACCTGTCAAATGCTTTTTTAAATATAATCTCTAAATTGAACAATCTCTTGATCTATCCAAACAATCTCATGTTCTTTGGAGGGCATATATAAGGGAAATAATAGGGACAAGTGTATCTCCATAGTGTATCACCAAGACAAAAGAGTGATAATGACTGTATGGGCCCTTTCCTATTAGAGTGACATCTTAGGTTCGAAGGGAAGAAGAGCACCATGATGCCCAGGCTGAGAAAACCCACCATGTGAAATACGTGTTAAGCATCGCCTCTCCACAAGTATTTCCACCAACATAATTTAAACAAGAAATATCTGGTGGAATATATCTAGAGGAGGACCCATTGACATTACAATAAAGTCCTCTAATATGGATTTCCCAAGCATGGTCGATGAAGGTATTATTGTTGTTATTGTATTCTATATTTTAGGTTCAAAATGTCTCTTACAGTTTGAATTAAATGCCTTACCTAGGTTTAGTAATGGAGATAGTCATTTTTAGCTATAACAGCTAGGCAACAACCAATAAATTTAGGTTGCCATGATTATGGGGCCAATAGTATAATTCTCCTCAAACTGAGTGCCATTCATGGTCACAGAGAGTTGCAAGATGGAAGAAACACATGAGTTCCAGGCATATATGTGGTAAGCTTAGCAACTCATTGGATTCCTACATTAAAATTTTTAGCATATGTATAAGAGGAGAGAGGGTAAAAATCACCTGGAATAATCCATTTTGAACTAGCCTACATCGATCGTGAAAGACTCACTCAATGATAAGACACGCTCAATTATTTTCTCTATAGTGGCCACGTAGAACTAATGTTTCCATCTGCTTTTTTTTTAGGTAGGGTATTTTTTTAATTCAATTTTGAATTTGATTAAGGTTGGGGTAAAAATGGATAAATAAGGTTCTATTACTTTTAAAGGGAGGTTGAATTATTATTAAAAATAAAGTTGAAAAATTAAGAGAAAAAAAAAGGAGATATAAAGTTAATTATTATTTTTAAATAAATTTGAAACTGGTGTTAGGAAGTCACAAGGATTTCTACTCCTAAAATGTTTTCAATGTTTAATATTTGAAGGTTATATTTATTTTATAATTGTAGAAAATATATTGAATTAGTAAATTATTACAAATTTAATCATTTGGGAGATAAAAGGGTTTCAACCTCAAACTTTAGGAAAATATAAATTTGCAAAATTCATTCTTTAGTTTCTAACCTAGGGAGATAAAAGGAATACTACTTCAAAGGTTAGTAAAATTTAGAAACTTGAAAATTATTTTTTAAACCCAGGAAGTTATAAGGTTGACAACTTCAAAGGAACATGGCAAAGAAAAATCAAAGGAAAAAGAAAACAAATGATCAAAAATAAGAAACATAAATACATGAGTTGAAAACAATTGAAATAGGAAACTTATGTTTTCAAGAAGAACAAATAAACATTCAAGATGAACCATTAGAAGAAACTAATGAAATATTGTATTAAATACATAATACAAAAAATTGAAGAACAAAAGGATATATCAATGAAGGAAAATAAAATCCTACAATCAATTATGAGAGAAGCTCAAGATGACAATTTTTCAATAATTAGAAATTATATAAGTTCAAAGGTTGAAGAATTAGTTGAAGACTCTAAAGATGTTTTCACATTACCTAATGATATAGGAATGTTAATAAATATGGCATCACTTTCTAATGAAGTTCTCAAAGGTAATAATAGAAAACAAGAGGAAATGACTAATAATTTGGAGAATAGGCTTGTTGATATTTCTAGTGAAGCAAAAAAAGGAGAATTTTCAATACTTCAACAATGCATGCAAAGTGTTCTTAATGATGCTAATGATTGTAATGAATATTTTTTTCTATATATGTTAGTCTGTGGAGAATAATCTACAAGGGAATAATCACTCTAAATATTTCCAAGATAACAAAGCAAGCAAAGGTTGAAGAATTAGGTAATAAACCAATTATGAAAGATGTTTGTTGTGATACAAATGATTTAAGGCCCATGATGATAGATGTGTGTTGTGATACTAGTGATATTTATCAAAAGGAAAAAGATACATGTTGTGATTCTCATCAAAATTAAAGGAAATATTATGATGCAAGCAATGATACTTGTGACTTAGAATTCATGACAAAGATAGAAGAACCTATTACAAAAATAGATGATATATGTGATACAAGTGATTTGAATACAATTTGTGATTGTTTAGAAAAAACTTATGCTATAAAAATTGATGAAGGCATATATTCAAATGATGATAGAGATAGTGATGCTCAAAGTTGTATTGATATTGATAAGGATCAATCTAATGATTTTTTTGGTTATTTTGAAAAGCATACAAAGGGAATTGGTTCAAATTTGTTAAATAAAATAGGATATAAAGATACAAGTTTGGGAAAACATGAACAAGGAATGAAAGAGCCAATTGTACCAATAATAAGACCAAAATATGAAGGTCTTGGATATACAGGACATATGAGCAACAAAGAATCAAAAACTAAATTTGTGACAAGAAATAGTAACATCAAATCTATGACAAGGATTGATAGAATCAATATTAATGAAGGAAAAAATAGCAAAAGAAATTTTGTAACAGAAAATAGATGTAGTCATTATGGTAGACATGGACATAAGATAGAGAGATGTTGAAATCTTCATGGTTGTAAAATTTGTGGAGGACATAATCATTCACAAATATCTTATCTACAAAAAGAAAAGAAAGACTACAGAATAAAAGTAAATTGTGGATGGATATATATGAATGAATGGAATAAAATGAAAGGAATGTTGTATGGTTTCTATAGAAGGAAACCAAGTATAATCAAAATTTTCTTACATAGAAATTGAAAGTTGCAAAAGTTAAAAGATTTTACCACTAGGTAAGAAAAACTAGTGAAGCTAAGGATTATTACCACTAGGTTGAAGAATAACCAGTGAATATTAAGTTTCAAAATTTTGAGAAAGAATAAAATCCAGAATTTTTTGTGATTGCCATCCTACTTTAGACATTGGAATAAGTTTCATAGTTAATAATAGAGAAAGTTATCTAAGATTTTTCTACAGTGGACAATTGATATTCAGAAGTTGAGAAGCTTCCTATAACAAATAGAGAAGACTTTCATCTTTAATTGTATAAATGTCGAGAGCTTTCCTCATGAAGGGATTGATTTGATTTGCAGTATAAAAGAAATGAGACAGGCTAGAAGAGGTCCCATTGAAGATATAGGAGACTCGTCGAAAGAGGTCCCATATAATAAAGCAAACAAAAAGAGGAGACTCGAGGAAAATAGGTCTTTTAGATAGCAAAGATAGGAGATCTAAGAAAAGAGATCCCATAGAAGGTATATATAGGAGACCCGAGGAAAGAGGTCTCATAGGTAACAAAGATAGGAGACCCGAGGAAAAAGGTCCCATAGATGACAAAGATAGGAGACCCAAAGAAGGAGGTCCCATAGAATTTAGAGGTAAAATAAGGAAACCTGAGGTAAGAGGTGCCAAAATTGGAAGAGATAAGAGACCCAAGGAAAGAGGTCTCATAGAAGCCATAGCAGATAGAGAGAAAAGAAACCCTGAGCAAGGAGATACATTAAGTAGTGATCTAGTGGCAGTGACCTAGAGGCAGTGACCCAAAGGTAATGACCTAGAGATAGAGACCTTGAGGTGACCTAGATACATAGATCCAAAGATAGACAAATATTTTATAAGGAAAACCTAATGAATATTGCATACATCCAGCCATGACAGAGTCAAAGCTAAAGAATGAAGAATGAAGAAGAATTAGAGAATAAAGGCAAAAAGCCTTTCTACCAAATAATGTAATACATGGGGTGTTGGAGATATTACATTATTTGCCTCCCTTGTAATATTAGTTTGATGGATGATTTATATTTTATATAATATGGCAATATGAGAGAGAGTGCAATATATCAAGAGAGAATGAAGAGTCACATGATATGTGGAAATATGAGAGTTTTATCCATATGAGAAATATGAAAGGTTGCATCTCCTAGATGAAAGAGGAGAGCAATAGGTAGAGAATTTTAAAGTCATAAAAAATGATATCTTGGATCTAAAGCTCCATGTAATGTAATCAATTTGTGTTATTAATGAAATCTTATGATATTGTGTGCACATGAGATATATTTATAAGATATTGTTGTAATTTCAATATTGTGTTTCATTGTTAGTAGCATTGATTTGATTTATTCTAGATCCTAGAATAAGCTTTCTATGAATTAATCTATTCAAAAATATAACAACTTCCACCTTCTATACCTTTGTGGATAAATTCTTGATGTCAATGTTGTTCACCATAAAAGGGGCCAAGCTCGATCACATATCATAAAGCTACTTTCAAAAGCTATGTCATGACTACCACAGGGATTGGTTCTTTTTGGAAAACTATGTTATCCTTTGAATCTTGTGTTTGCCAACTGGTGCACCTACTTCCTAGGCATGTGACCCAAATGGTATTTTCCCTAGATATTTCGACATAGCTCAACATTGTGGATACTTCCTATGGAGCTAGATAGAGTAAAGCTAGCTACTGTAAATTGTCGATAACACTAGGGAGAGTGTGTCAATTGAAAAGGAAGGTGTTGTCTCTATTGGAGGGTAAGATCAAAAGTCTAAGCCTTAAGAAAATATATGAATCCTAATTTTTTAATTTAGAAGGCTTATACCAAGCATGGATCTCCAATATAATGAATACCATAAAATTCAAGCCCCTATCGAGGTTGAGGCTTGAGATGTACCATATTCCAAAGGAAGGTTCCTGCTTGCCACTCTAAGATGAATATTTTTATGTTATCCATCAAAGTTAGAGCCATAGGTAAGTTAACTTAAGGAACAACATTACCAAGAAGAATATGGATTAGTTGTAGTAGAAGAACTACTCTGAGGTAAAGATATGATATTGATGGATCTATCAATAATAAATTGAGGATACATCATTAGGACCTAGACAAAACCTGAAGGGTGAGGAGTTTAGTGAAAAGTATGACAAGGAAAATATTTTTTTAGTGGCGACTAGGAAGAGATGGATTAAGTACTGCTAGTTATACAATTGTGCTAGCAAAATGTGGATCAAATGTCTACTTTTATCATTATCCAAGGCCCCTAAAAAATACCACCAAAATTAGGAATAAACATCCCTAGAATCTTGTTTTGGAACTCCTAATTTTAATTACTTCAATCGAACCTACACCATCATTGAAGAAGAAACCATGGGAAAGTTGAAGAAGAACAAGGACTCCAAGAAGAAGCAAAAAGTATCCTTAGATAATGAGAAACCCATAAAAAAAATAAAAATAGCAAATTCTAGCTTAAAGAACTACCACCACCAAAAATGAGCCTTAAATAATTTCCTCATGATATTAAGGAAGATTCTAAAGAAGTCCCAATGGAATAGGAAAGGGCTCTCTAATAAACCCAGGTACCACCCACCTCATTCCCTAATTTTTCCATCCAAAAAACCTTCTCCTAAGTGTTCCTTCCATTATTTAGCCCATATTTAACATCCTGATCACTTCACCCCCACTTGTCATTTCCCAATCACTCTAGGCCATTATAGCCTCCTTTCTATCTCCAAACATTGTATCCAAATCCACTACTCTCTACCTAACCAACCAATTATTTACCTTGACATTTCTCAAGCCCTTGCTTCAACCCTTAGAAGATCAATTATAGACATCTAGTCGCCAACCCATCACTTCAATCCTTTATTTAGTACCCTATATCCAACAAGTTCAATATTACAACCACCAATAGAAGCAATGGGAGATAGAATGGTGAGTAGCATAACTTACTATTGCACAAACTAGGTTTATCTTCCTTCCTTAAGAGGATGCACTAGGTATGTTCCACTATGAGCTTGTTTTTTCTAAAGTAAAAGAGATGTAGGCCTTGTGGGTAATTTTGGTCATCACCCACACATACTTTTGGATGATAGTGCAAAAGGTAACATTAGGAGCCAAAAATGGTCAAGTCTGGTACTTGGTAGAAAGAAGAAGCAAAATGACCAAGTTTGGCAATCATTAAATATTTTGCACCCAAGCGGTCAACTTACAGGTACTAAATATTTGATGATTAGCAAAAAGAAAGAAGTATGAAATTTGGCTAAGTATGGAGCTCATCAGGCTCTATGTACTTCTCTAAGTATTAGATAGGTACCAGATTTTATCACTCGATAAAGACTCAGGAGGGAAAAATTGATAAGGATAGGTGTCACCAAAAATTTTTCCCCCTTAGTAGAGGCATACAGGTACCAAAAACACATGACCCAATGGTTGAGTTGAGATGCTAAAATTGGCCAAGTATGGACCACCAAAAAATTTATACCTCCATTGGAGGTAAACAAGTGCCAAAAACCTATCACCAAGTAGATGTGAGAAATATGAAATCGGCTAAGTGCAAGGACTATTGAATAATTTGTACTTGGATAAGTAGTGGAAGGGTAACAAAACCTTCCACTCGACAGTAGTGAAAATAACCAAATATGGAGGTTATCAAAAATTTTGTCCCTATAGTGGAGATTTATGGGTCCCAAAAACCTGCCACTTGATTGGAAGCAAAAAAGACCAATTTTGACTGTCTTGAGAGAGCCAAACTTTTTGTACCACACTAGCAAAGGATGGGTACCAAAAACCTAACGTATAATGGATGCTCAAGGAGAACCCAATTTGACTAAGTATAAAGAGTGCTAGAACTTGTGTACCTTACTAGGTAGTGTATGGGTACCAAACCCCCATTGCTCGATAGTAAGTCCATGGAAAAGTAGCTAAGTATAAAATTTGACAAAAAAATTGTACCTCACTAAGTGGTGGATGGATACAAAAAACCCATCGCCTAAAAATAGTGAAAATAACTAAGTATAGAGAATGTTAAAAAATTTAGTGGAGATAGACAAGTTCCAAAAAGCCCATCACTTGACAAATACTATAAGTACCAAATTGGCTAAGTATTGAAGTCGTGAGATATTTCATACCTGGTCAAGCAGCAAACGTATACCAAATCCTCGTCATCCAACAACAGTGAAAAGAAAATTGTCTAAGTATCAAAAATATTGGAAATCATGTAATCAATCATGCAAGGGATGGGTATAGAAAACCCATCATCCAACATCTAGCACCCAAAATCCAACAATCAAATGGATGTAGAGATAAAAAAATTGTGATGCGCAATAGTAGATCAGCAAGTAAGGGTTAGTTTTTTTATATCAACCAAGGGATAGATGGCCACCATCATAGTACACCAAGTAATTAAAAATATGTTTTTAGAGAATCTTAATGATCAGAATACACATTATTTTCTCATGTGGATGCATGATCATGGTAGAAATTGCTTTCCAACGAAATTGTTAGAAAATTTAATAAACCAAATGTTGACAACAAGGCCACCACCACTTCATATGGAGCCTAATTAAACCACATAACAATTATATAACCAGTTAGTTACAATAAGATTAATGTTGAGTAGGTGTGTAGGTGGGTAGGGACCTAGCATAATAACAATCCACCATTGAGGTAATGATGCCCTGATAGCATAATTAATTGTAAAATACTATATATACGAGAATGTAAGAATTTTAAAGTATCGGCTCTAAAGATTTTACATTTAACATGTATGAGCATTGTAATCTAAGAAATACAATTGGATTATTGCTTTGCCTTTGGTTTAAGATCTTTGTACAACATGTATATATGAATTATTATCTATTTCTATCATTATCTAGCTAAATGATCATATTAGTAATTTTATTTCCTAGATTTTTGCATGTGTTCATTCTCTAGTTCTGGAATTTGTGATCTAATAGTCTATAAAATGGATAAATGTGATGTTCTATAATTGATAAAAATTGGTTGGTCTATTAGGAAGTTTAGTTAATATCTCATTTGCATGGTTTTCATATATATTATATGTTGATGTGGATTAATCTGTATTGGTTATAAGTTCTAGATTTAGCTTCCTTTATTCCTTTCAGTAACCTTTTCCCTCCCATTTTTAGGATTAGCTAGTTAGATTTCAATAGGAATTGACCTACTCCGAAGATTAACCTCTGAAGCTTCACATATTCAAGGTCTTTCAATGTTGGTCAAAGTCTTAGGACACACAATTTATTCCTAGATATATTTTCATATGGCACATCCGGTGGGATGCAAATCCCACTATTTTGATAGATCAAAGAGTTGGTAATCCTCTATTATAATTGATCATCTTTACTTGGTGACTCTATTCAAGAAGAAACCTAATTTTATATATATCCATTTTCAAGAAAATACTCTAAAAACCTAGTTTTTTTTAGTCCCAAGCTCTATGATAACACAACAGCCAACTAAAATATCTAAAGAGCCAATAGAATTTCTAGAATTATCTTATAGTGGGATCATAGGACTGAATAGCACAAGCTTATAGTAAGAGGTGGTGAACAGTATAAGATCACTTTTACTTTTCTTTTCTCAAGCAATATTATCCAATATATCAATGGCAATATCAATAGCAGTACTCAAGGCAATGCACAAATCGCCATACACAATAGAGACACAAATTTAATGTGGTTCATCCAATGTGGGATACTCCATGAAGAAAATATCTTACTAAAATTTTCTCAACAAATATCTTGGGAATCCTTCCCTGTTACAATATTTATGGACCTCTGCCCAAAGGAGACACCAATCCCCTAATCAACTTCATGGATCTCTATCCACAAGGGAACTCCTCCTCTATTGTTTTATGGGCACCAATCCATAGGAGACACCAATCTCCTCTTCTATTTCATGGATCTCTATCCATAGGAGAACTCCTCCACTGCTCTGGATGGTGATCCTCTAGAAGACTACTGCCTCCACTGCATTGGCTTGTGGATCTCTTTCCATTGAATACCTTTGTCCTCACTTCCCTGGCTAATGGATCTCTATCCACTAGATACTACTGTCCTCTGCTCTATCACCTCCAAAGCTTGATATCAGCTCTATTCAATCTCTATTTCAAATCTACACTAAACACAGTCCTTCGATCTAGCACAAATCTACTCAATCTCTGTCTCAAATATACACTAAACACAGTCCTTTGGTCTAGCACAAATCTTCTCAATATTTGTCTTTAATCTAGCATAAATCTACCCTTAAATCTACACCAAAAGTTTTCCTCAAATATGTCCTCAAGCCTTAACACAAATCTTGATCCAAAATTAAATTAACTCTGCTATATCTACTCCAAACCTTAACTCAAGGTTTGAACAAATCAATCAATCAACTCTGCTCTCATGTCTTCTTAAATACTTATCTCAAATCTATCCACAAGTTCTCTCAAGAACTTTCTCAATCTGATTTCAAGTCTTCACTAAGACTTTCCTCAAATATGCTCAACAAGTTCTCTCTAGAACTTGTCCAAACTGCTCAATAAGTCTTCACCAAGACTTGTCCAATCTACTCAACAAGCCTTCACCAAGACTTACCTCAAATCTGCTCAACAAGTCCTCACTAGAACTTATCCAATTTATTTGTAATATTCCATAAAAGCTTACATAAATATATCCTTAAGCTTTCACAAAAAATTCCTCAAATTTGTCCTTAAGTCCCCTCTAGGACTTACTCTAATTAGCTTATAAGCTTTCACCAAAGGTTATTCAAATCAATTACAAAACTTGCATACAAAAGGTCAACTCAATTTCTTTCAAAAAACTTTTTCAATAACTTCAAATAAGTTTTACTCAGAATATTTTTTAACCTCAGGAACATATAGAGTTTGGTTATAAACTCAATATGTTTCACACTCACAAAACACTCACAAGACTCAACTTAATCTCTTTTATAAAACCTCTTTAATCACACAAACAAATTTCACTCACAATTTTGTTTAACCACAAAAACATATAGATAATGTAAGAGACTCAATATGTTTCACTCTCACAAATCACTCTATCACTTTGAAACTCTTTTTCAACTTAATCTAGAATAGAGAATAATTTTTTTCACGGAACTTGAACTACACTCCAATGCTTTCAATCAATAATGCTCATCCAATTTCACTCAACCATTCACTCAATGAAACACAACTTGCTTACAAACCCTAACCAAGTGTTGCACAATGCTTCCAAAAACTCTTACTATGGAACTCAACCTTGACTCAAGATGATTCCAAATTCACATAACAATGATACTCATGATCTTTTACAAACCCTAATCAAGCACATGAAATCTTACTCAAATATTTCCAACAATGCTTATCAAACAATCTCACATAACAATGATATTCATGTTCTTTCACAAACCCTAGTTCAAGATAGTTCTCAATTTCACACTCAAATGCTCTCACAACCATTCACCAATCATGTATATGAAAACTCACTCGAAAATACTTATCAAAAAAACCTTTTCACTCCAACTTTACTCAATCCAATAATATTTCACTCACAAGGATGATATGCCCATACCTTTTGTTTTGAAGAATATTTGACCTCAAAACCTATCTCAATCACAATCAACATCTTTGAAAATCCCAATGATTAGATATCAAAAATATATCCTCATTTATTTCCTTCAAAAATATTTCACCATACCAAGGTATTAAATCTCAACTATACCTTATTTCTCCTCTCAAAACAATTATCACAAAGTGGCTTTATTTCAACATATAACATATAACATTCCTTGCATACCTTATCACTCCTATTTTATAAAAACTAACCACCAAAATTAAAACAAAATATTTTAATTTTATTTTCCCTTTTATCTCCCTCAATAACTCATAAACACCTTTTAATTTTTCAACTATGCAATTTTCGATTCAATAAAACCTTGGGCAAAGTAAAAAGATACTTTTAATTTCCACACCATGCAATTTTTTGGATTAACACAACCTTGGCAAATAATAATGTGAGCGCATACCTTTTAATAAACCAACCAAAAACCTTGGCGAGTTTTGAACACTTGATCTCGCTTCTCAAAGTGCCTCCACACAAAGTGCGCCCACCAACTAGGCTACGTGCCCTCACGTAATAGAAAGGACATACGACTTCCTTTTTCTTCCTTCTCTGATGGTGCAAACCAAAACAAACTTCTCCCTTTGCAAAAACTGTGATCACGTGGATCAAACCCACGATATTGCATCTGTGAATGACTTAGCATAGCCCTTGGCTACCAACTGCACTACCCAGTACCTTGGACATACGTTGGTGCTCCCACTTGCCTTTATTCCTTTGGCTGCCCACTTAAGCCTTTAAGCACATGCAAATCCTTTCCTCTCCAACACAGCATACGATTTCCTTTGGTAAAATGATATTCACATGGATGCTTTTTTAAATTAAAACTTGCCCCCTTTTATATACTATGTGCCATATATTCAAAACATCGACGATCCTTGAAATTCGAATTTAATTCAAATTTAAATTAAACTTTGGAGCCTTAATTGATTTAAATTTAAATTTTAACCTTATGGTTAAAATATTTAAATTTAAATAATTTAAACCTTAGAATTTAAAATCTACCACATGGGTCTTGTGGAGGAATTATAATTTTATAACTCCTTGGCCTTCGTTTTTCTTCAAACCAACTTGTAACCCAGAATATTATAATATTATATATTATAATTTTATTATTTCCATTAAAACTACTTCTTTGCATTTTTGGAAACACCACTGGAAGACATTAATGATACTGAAACTTGGACATCAACCTTTTGATATGAATGCATGGATGACAATGAAACTTGATCATCATCCTCTTAACATCAATAACAACAAACCTTGCTCATATTTCCAACAATATCCCCTTTTTCATTGATGGTAACCCATTTCCTTTACCTTTTTCAGTTTTGCTCCCCCTAAGAAACTTCTACCCTTGACTGAATGCTCTCCCCCTAACTCAAATATCTCTCCATTTGACATCAATGGAAAAGGGCCACATTTTGGGCTTGGGGCTAAGAATGAGACTCTTAGATTAGCCCCTCCCCCACCTCCTCTTGAGGTGGTTAATTTTGGGGTGGGAGTATCTCTACTCCCAGCATACACTAATCTTTACCTTTGTCCACCTTCTTCCTCAATTGATCCTTCTAATTCTTTTGACTATTCATGTTCCTGCTTGTCTCTGGAAAATATGCTCTACACCACTTGTCTATATGCCCAACATTATTGCAATTATAACACTTAATATTGTTATTCCTTATATTAGTTATTGATTTGGTTAGATCTTCTATAATATTTCCTTTATCTTCATCACATTCTTTAAATTGAAGCTTGAGTTTTGAGTTCTACTTTCTTACCTTTCTTAATGTGTCAAGAGAAAAAATAAGCTCACCCTCAAGATCAACTTCTCCTTCCTTTGATTTTACCTCTATTTATTTGCCTTTGGGATCATCTTCATTCCTTTCTAATTTATCTTCAATAGAAGCATATCCTTCTTCTATTGTCAAAACTAGAGTTTCTTTTGGTCCTTCAAGAGCATCATCATATTCATTTTCATTGAAACTTAATCTATTCCTTGTACAACTATCTTCAAGATGACCAAAGTTACCACATTTAAAACACTTAAGAATTATTGGTGATATTTTTCTAACCACTTCTTTTTCTTTTGCCAGAAATAGAATTTCTTCTTCTTTAGTATCTGATGATCTGCTATCACTATCACCTGAACTCTTACCTACCTTATCTTCATAAAAAAATTTCTTATGCCTTTAGAAAAACTTCTTTCCTTGCTTGCTTTGTCCATACTTATTTTTCTTTTGATACATATGTTTTCCTATTTCCTTGTTTTTATGATCCTATTTCTCATATTTACTATTATTTCTATCTTATGTACAATCAATTGCATAGTGACCATATTTACCATAATTAAAATATTTAATTGATTCTGTAGCTTTATACTTTCTTGAGTCTTTATTCCTTCTACCATAATTTGCTTCTTCATCATTAGATAACTCATTGCTTGAATCTAACTTCTTACCCTTTGTCTTCTTAGTAACTTTGAAGGTTGCTTCTTTCTGGGGAATAGGTTCCTCTTTTATTCCCATCTCAAAAGCTGTGAGAATTCCATGTAATTCATCCCTTGTCAAAATTTCAATATCTTTTGACTCTTCTATAGCTAAAATATTTTCATTGTACCTTTTTGGGAGTGACCTTAAAATCTTATCACACACATTTGTTTCTTCAACTTTAAGCCCAAGTCCTTACATGGAGTTAACAACCTCATCCACATGAAGCAGGTATGTAGCAATGATTTCCTCATCCTTCATATTTAAGTCTTCAAATATTCTCTTGTAATTTTACAACTTTACCCTTTTGACCTTTTTGTCTCCCTCATATATACCTTTCAACTTATCTCAAATTTCCTTTATTGATGTGCAATACATAACCTTTATAAACTTGGTTTCACGTAAACCCTTTAAAATTCCATTCATTGTCTTTGAATTATTTAGTTGTAGGAGCTTACCATATTTATCTGTAGGTGGAGTAGCTAGAGGTATGTATCCATCCTCAACTGCTTTATATATTTCATTTCCATGTGCCATTAGGTGAATCTTCATTCTCATACTCCAAAGTACATAATTATTCCCATCGAACAATGGTTTCAAATTCCCTAAAGATCCATTCTGAGAATCCATCTGTGTTCTTATGAGTTTTTCCTTCAAGCTGTTAAACTCTTTCGAAGGAACCCGCTTTGATACCAATTGAAGAACACAAGCTTATACTGAGAGAGGGGTGAACAATATAAGACCACTTTTTACCTTTCTTTTCTCAAGAAATATTATCTAATATATCAATGGCAATATCAATAGCAATAATCAAGGCATTGCACAAATCAGCATACACAATAGAGACACCAATTTAATGTTGTTCACCCAATGTGGGCTACTCCACGGAGAAAATATTTTACTATAATTTTCTCAACAAATATCTTGGGAATCCTTCCCTATTACAATGTTTACTTACCTCTATCTAAAGGCAACACCAATACACTAATCAAGTTTGTGGATCTCTATCCATAGGAGAAATCCTTCTCCTATATTAGTTTGTGGGAACCAACCCATAAGAGACACTAATCTCCTTTGCTGGTTCATAGATCTCTATCCATAGGAGAACTCATTCTTCACTACTCTGGTTGGTGATCCTTTAGAATACTATTGCCTCCACTACACTGGCTTGTGGATCTCTTTCTATTGAAGACCTTTGTCCTCACTACCCTGGCTAATGGATCTCTATCCGCTAGAGACTATTTACCTCTACTCTGTCACCTCCAAAGCTTACTCTCAACTCTATTCAATATCCATTTAAAATCTACACTAAACACAATCCTTTGTTCTAGAACAAATCTACACAATCTCTATCTCAAATCTGCACTAAACACAGTCCTTCAGTATATCATAAATCTTCTCAATATTTATCTCTGATATGGAAAAAATATACCCTTAAATATACACAAAACTCTATCCTAAAGTCTTAACACAAAGCTTTATCCAACCATAAATTAACTCTACCAGATCTGCTCCAAACCTTAACTCAAGGTTTGAACAAATCAATCAATCAACTCTGCTCTCAAGTCTTCTCAAAGACTTGTCTCAAATCTATCCACAAGTTCTCTCAAGAACTTGCTCAATCTGCTTTCAATTATTCACTAAGACTTACCTCAAATCTGCTCAACAATTTATCTCTAGAACTTGTCCAATATGCTCAAAAATTCTTCACCAAGACTTGTCCAATCTACTCAACAAGCCTTCACCAAGACTTACCTCAAATTTGCTCAACAAGTCCTCACTAGAACTTATCCAATATGATTGTAATATTGCACAAAAACTTACACAAATATATCCTTAATATTTCACAAAATCTTCCTCAACTCTGTCCTTAAGTCTCCTCTAGGACTTACTCTAATCATCTTATAAGCTTTCACCAAAGCTTATTCAAATCAATTACAAAACTTGCATACAAAAGCTCAACTCAATTTATTTCAAAAAACTTCTTCAATCACTTCAAACAAGTTTCACTTAGAATCCTGTTTAACCTCAGGAACATATAGAGAATGGTTAGAGACTCAATATGTTTCACACTCACAAAACTCAACTTAATATCTTTCAGAAAACCTCTTTAATCACACAAACAAATTTCACTCAAAATTTTGTTTAACCACAAAAACATATAGAGAATGGTAAGAGACTCAATATGTTTCACTCTCACAAATCACTCTATCACTTTTAAACTCTTTTTCAACTTAATCCATAATAGAGAACAATTTGTTTCATAGAACTTGAACTACCACTCCAATGCTTTCAATCAATAATGCTCATCCAATTTCACTCAACCATTCACTCAATGAAACACAACTTGCTTACAAACCCTAACTAAGTGTTTCACAATGCTTCCAACAACTCTTACTATGGAACTTAGCCTTGACTCAATATGATTCCAAATTCACATAACAATGATACTCATGATCTTTTACAAACCCTAATCAAACACATGAAAGCTTACTCAAATATTTCCAACAATGCTTATCAAACAATCTCACATAATAATGATACTCATGTTCTTTTACAAACCCTAGTTCAAGATAGTTCTCAATTTCACACTCAATTGCTCTCACAACCATTCACCAATCATGTACATGAAAACTCACTCGAAAATACTTATCAAACAAACCTTTTCACTCCAACTTTACTCAATCCAATAATATTTCACTCACAAGGATGATATGTCCATACTTTTTGTTTTGAAGAAGATCTGACCTTAAAACCTGTCTCAATCACAATCAACCTCTTTGACAATCTCAATGGTTAGATATCAAAAATCTATCCTCAATTATTTCCTTCAAAAATATTTCACCATACCAAGGTATTAAATCTCAACTATACCTTATTTCTCCTCTCAAAAAAATTATCACAAAGTGGCTTTATTTCAACATATAACATATAAAATTCCTTGCACACCTTATCACTCCTATTTTATAGAAACTAATCACCAAAATTAAAAATATATATTTTAATTTTATTTTCTCTTTTATCTCCCTCAATAACTCATAAACACATTTTAATTTTTCAACTATGCAATTTTCGATTCAATAAAACCTTGGGCAAATTAAATAATATTTTTTAATTTCCACACCATGCAATTTTTTGGATTAACACAACCTTGGCAAATAATAATGTGAGCGTATACCTTTTAATAAACCAACCAAAAACCTTGACGAGTGTTGAACACCCAATCTTGCTTCTCCAAGTGCATTTGCACAAAGTGAGCCCACCAACTAGGCTACGTGCCCTCATGTAATAGAAAGGGTGCATGACTTCATTTTTCTTCCTTCTCTGACAGTGCAAACCAAAATAAACTTCTTTTACAAAAATTATGATCACTTGGATCAAACCCATGACCTTGCACTTGCAAATGACTTAGTGTATCCCTTGCCTACCAACTATACTACCCAATTCCTTGGACATACGTTGGTGCTCCCACTTACCTTTATTCCTTTGTCTGCCCTCTTAAGCCTTTAAGCACATGCAAATCCTTTCCTCTCCAACATAATGCATGATTTCCTTTGGGTAAATGATATTCGCATGGATGATTTTTTAAATTAAAACTTGCCCCCTTTTATATACCATGTGCCATATATTCAAAACGTTGACGATCCTTGAAATTTGAATTTAATTCGAATTTAAATTAAAATTTGGCACCTTAATTGATTGAAATTTAAATTTTAACCTTATGGTTAAAATATTTAAATTTAAATATTTAAACCTTAGACTTTAAAATATGCCAGATGGGTCTTGTGGAGGAATTATAATTTTATAACTCCTTGGCCTTCGTTTTTCTTCAAACCAACTTGTAACCTGAAATATTATAATATTATATATTATAATATTATTATTTCCATTAAACTTGCTTCTTTGCATTTTTGGAAACACCACTAGAAGACATTAATGATACTGAAACTTGGACATCAACCTTTTGATATGAATGCATGGATGACAATGAAACTTGGTCATAATCCTCTTGAAATCAATAACAACAAACCTTTCTCATATTTCCAACAATATCCCCTTTGTCATTGATGGCAACCCATTTTCCTTTTACCATTTCCTTTACCTTTTTCAGTTCTACTTCCCCTAAGAAACTGCTCCCCCTGACTGAATGCTCTCCCCTAACTCAAATATCTCCCCCTAACTGAATGCTCTCCCCTAACTCAAATATCTTCCCCTTTGACATCAATGGAAAAGGACCACCTTTGGGGCTTGGGGCTAAGAATGAGACTCTTAGCTTAGCTCCTCCCCCACCTCCTCTTGAGGTGGTTAATTTTGGGGTGGGAGTATATCTAATCCTAGCATACACTAATCTTTACCTTTGTCCACCTTCTTCCTCAACTGATCCTTTCGATTCTTCTAACTATTCCTATTCCTACTTGTCTTTGTAAGTTCTGCTCTACACTACTTGTCTATATGCCCAACATTACACTTATAACACTTAATGTTGTTATTCCTTATCTTAGTTTTTTATTTGGTTAGATCTTCTATAAGCTTTCCTTTCTCTTCATCACATTCTTGAAATTGAAACTTGAGTTTTGAGTTCTGCTTTCTTACCTTTCTTAATGCATCAAGAGCAGAAATAAGCTCATCCTCAAAATCAACTTCTCCTTCCTTTGATTCTACCTCTATTTCTTTGCCTTTATGATCATCTTCATTCCTTTATGATTTATCTTCAATAGGAGCATCTCCTTCTTCTTCTATTTCTAAATGTAGAATTTCTTCTGGTCCTTCAAGAGCATCATCATTTTCATTTTCATTGAAACTGAATCCATTTCTTGTACAATTGTCTTCAATATGACCAAAGTTACCACATCTAAAACACTTGAAAATTATTGGTGACCTTTTTCTAACCACTTATTTTTCTTTTTTCCATAAATAGAATTTCTTCTTCTTCAGTATTTGATGATTTGCTATCACTATCACTTGAACTCTTACCTACCTTGTCTATATAAAAACTTTTCTTATGCCTTTGGAAAATCTTCTTTCCTTGCTTACTTTGTCTATCCCTATTTTCTTTTGATACCTATGTTTTCCTGTTTCCTTGTTTTTATGATCCTATTTCTCATCTTTACTATTATTTATATCTTCTACGTACCCACCAACTAGACTACGTGACCTCATGTAATAGAAAGGGCGCATGAATTCCATTTTCTTCCTTCTTCGATGGTGTAAACCAAAAAAAACTTTTTCCTTTGCAAAAATTGTGATCGCATGCATCGAACCCATGACCTTGCACCTGCAAACGACTTTGCACAACCCTTGGCTGCCAACTAGGCTACCCAGTGTCTTGGATATACATTGGTTCTCCCACTTACCTTTATTCTGTTGTCTGCCCTCTTAAGCATTTAAGCACATGCAAATCCCTTCCTCTCCAACATAGCACATGATTTCCTTTGGGCAAATGATATTTGCATGGATGATTTTTTAAATTAAAACTTGCCCCATTTTATATACCATATACCATATATTCAAAACGTCGAAAATCCTTGAAATTTGAATTTAAATTAAACTTTGGTGCCTTAATTAATTTAAATTTAAATTTTAACCTTATGGTTAAAATATTTAAATTTAAATAATTTAAACCTTAGACTTTAAAATTTGCCACATGGGTCTTGTGGAGGAATTATAATTTTATAACTTCTTTGCCTTATTTTTTCTTCAAACCAACTTGTAACCCATAATATTATAATATTATATATTATAATTTTATTATTTCCATTAAACCTGCTTCTTTGCCTTTTTGGAAACACCAATGGAAGACATTAATGATACTGAAACTTGGACATCAACCTTTTGACATGAATGCATGGATGATAATGAAATTTGGTCATCATCCTCTTGACATAAATGACAACAAACCTTGCTCATATTTCCAATAAGAACAACATTCTATTATATCTTCTTAATCATCATCGTATTCAACCCTCACTAAAGATCAAATGAATATCAACCCTACACCTATAGTACCTACAAATATTCCAACTCTAATGGCTCAAAATCAAAATATAAACTATCCAAACTAGAACCATATAAGACCTCTCAATTTTCCCATTCAAAATCCAATTCTCCAAATAGCATTAAAAGCATTACCAACATATGATGGTACTGGAAGAACTACTTATGAGCACTATCAGGGTGTTACATCATTGGTTTCTATACATAACATTCAAGAAGATAATGTTATGATAAGGCTATTAGTAATGTCATTGAAAGGAAAAATGTTATATTGGTACAACACCCTGCCAGATCTCAATATAAGTTAATGGGCATAGTTGGTTGGAAAATTAGTGGAGTAATTTAATGAAAAAGTGGATCCACTATCTCTACTAACATAATTCATAGTGATACAAAGGCATCCATAGGAGGAAATAATGGATTTCAACATTAGATTTAGCCGAACATGGAAGAGAGTGCCTCAGGGTCTTAGGCCAACCAATGAACAAGCAATGTACTACTATTTAAGGGCATTCAACTCAAACTTAGGCATGGTCATAAGGTAATCTAATGTATTTACATTCTTAAATATTTTTCAAGAAGCATTAAAAGCAAAAAAATACCTAATTGCAATAGGTAGATTACCTCCAAATATTGTAATGCCAATATTTCTAAAATTTCCCCAACAATAGCCACAAGCTCCTACTGCAAGCACTTCCTACCCAACCATGACTTCGACCATCAATTTTCCAACATGGCCTATACCATCAATGCCTCATATGTTACCAATACCCCCTACTATTCTAATGCTACCAATACCTCATGCTATACCTACATTACCAGCCCTAGATGCTCAAACAATTACCATGCAAGAGATGACTAATGCTATGAAAAACTTGGCAATTGAGGTGACTACCATGAAAAGAAGAGAAGCTAAGAGAAAATTTCAACCTAGAAGGTTTCCTCATGTAATGAAAGATCAAGTAGCTTCCACCAGTAGAACTACTAAAAAATCCAATACATTATATAGCAACCAGGAGGTTGAAACATCTATTTCAAACCTTGAGTCAGAGTATTGGTGCTCAACATGTAATGATCCTCATGGTGAAAATTCTTGCATGATGCATCAACATCATATACAAAGTATTGCAATTGAAAAGGTTGAAAGAACCCAAAAGGGGTAGGTAAATATGTTGAGAGAGATGGACCATAACTTTATGATGCCATCAATTGAGCAAGTGGTAGTCCTAACAAGATCAGGGAAAAATCCTTTGCAAGTTGATCCTAAAACAATGGACCCTTTTAGGGTACCTTCTAATTAGAAGGAGCAACCAAAGAAGGAAGTCACTCATGCTACTCATAAGTCAAGCCCATCTTCAACACAAAAGTCATGTTAGGAATCTACTATTAACTAACTCCTCACCTAAAAAACTAATTGTACCTAACTCCCCAGAAGAACAACAAAGGCCAGGAAAAGAAGCCAAAACCTAGGAGCAAGTTAGAGATAAGCTTAGATATCCTTTAGTTACTAAACAATAAATAATTGAAGTATCTCAACAATACAGATCAAGGTTTAATGAACCTACAAATGAGCAAATGAAGCAGGTTGAGGCTCCTAGCTTCAATATAGTTGATGAACTAAAAAAGACTCCATCTAAAGCTAGTTTATATGACACCCTGTTGATACCTAGACAAATTGACTTGCTTCAGGCTTCTTTAAAATCCATAAAGCATGAAGGTAAGCATCAACTAGAGCTCAATTTAGCTCAAGAAAATTCTATTTTAGGGATAGATAAAAATAGGCCATCTCCATTCTATTTTTCCTTGCATATGGAAGGATGGGTGGTACATAACTACATGATTGACTTTGGAGTAGCAACCATAGTTATGCCCAAGGTTGTATGTGATATAATGGGTATGGAATATACTAGAAGCACCCCTAGTGTGTTGTAGTTGGATGGCACTCTAGTTAAAACTATGGGAGTGATTAAGGACATACCAATGGTATTGCACAAGATACCTCAGATTACAATTATTCAAGAAGTAGTGGTAGTGGATCTAGAGCCATATTTTGGCATGTGCCTCTCTAGGGAATTTACAACTAAATTAGGTGGGTACCTATCTCTTGATTATTCACACATGGAGATCCCATACAAGGGCAAAAGAGTAAAAATATTCTCTGAGAAACCTTCCACTTACCACATAGAGAAGATTGAAGAACAAGAACAATAGGCTAATACAATTAGCATGATTACTAAAGAAACTGATCTGATGGAGGACATCATGGAAGAATTATAGATAGAGGATTAATTCTCACTAAAGAATTTTAATGCTATGATTGAAACTAGGATTGGTACATATTCAATCACAAAGCCAAAGAAAAAGGAAACCATAGTGGTGGCAAAACTAGACTTTCAGGAAGATGAAATATGGAAGCTCTATTTTGATGGAGCAAGATGTAAAAATGGTATTAGAGCTAGGATAGTATTTAAATCATCAACTAGAGTAGAAAAAGCCTTCTCTTATAGGATAGCTTGGAGTTGCACCAACAACATAGTAGAATATGAAGCATTATGTCTAGGTCTTAAAAAAAGTTGACAAAATGGGGATCAAGCAGCTAGTGATTCATGGAGATTCAAAGCTAGTGGTAAACTAGGTCATAGAATGTTGTTGTAGTAGACAACACTACCTAAAGGTATATAGAAATAGAATATGGGACTTGTGGAAATATTTTGAAGCAATCAATATAAAGGCCATTCCTAGGGAGTAGAACACTCATGTTGACACATTAGCTTCTCTCAGAGCTAACTATTATCCTATGTCTAATGTTGTACATAGGTCTAAGACAATCAGGATGATCTATAGACCAATTCTAGACAAAGATACATTCTAGCAAGTATTTAATAATGAGCAAATTATTGACTTTCTCATTCAAGAAATGAATTGTATCAATGAGACCATCCAATCCTTTAAAAAGGAGGAAGATGAAGATGTAATACAATTGAAAAATAATCACATTCCTAAAGGGTTGATCACCTTGGAGAGTTTATTTTATAGCAATGATAGACCATCAGCTCATAGAATGGAAGTAGATAGTCAAGGTTATAAAGAAGTCTAGATTGAGCTAGGAAAGCATATTAAAGTAGGGGTCCATTGCTCTAAAGAGGAGGTTAATCAAATTCTATATTTATGTAGATAGTTCAGTGACATTATAGCTTGGAATTATGATGATCTCAAAGTGTATAGCAAAGAAACCATCCAACACACTATTGAGCTCATACTAGATGCCAAACCATTCTGGTAGAAACAATGACCAGTAAATCCTAAAATAGAGGCTTTGATGAAGTAAGAGCTCTTGAAGCTCTTAAATGCTAAAATTATTTATCCAATTAAGCACTCTACTTGGGTGGAAAATCTTGTGTTGGTAAGAAAGAAAAATGGTGATATTCGCTTATGTGTGGATTTCCAAAACCTAAATAAGGCTTCACTAAAACATCACTACCATCTTTCAAAAACTGATCAAATTCTACATACTATAGCCATAGCAAAGATGTTTTCTCTTCTAGACAGATTCTCCAGTTTTAACCAGGTGTGGATTCAAGATGAAGACCAATACAAGACTTCATTCACCACTAAGTGGGGTACCTTTGCATATCAATGAATGCCCTTTGGTCTATACAATGATGGTGCCATTTTTCAAAGGGAAATGGGCCTCGCATTTGGAGAACTAATAAACAAGATAATAATAATTTATTTAGATGACATGACAATCTTCTCTCGCCATAAACAAAATCATGTTGAACATATCCAATTGGTGTTTCAAAAATGCAAAGAATTTGGGGTTTCATTAAACCCAAAAAATCAATTTCCACTGTAAAATAATGGAAGTTGTTAGGACATGTTGTGTCTGAGATAGGATTGGTTATTGATCTAGACAGAGTGAAAGCCATTCTAGCTCTTCCTCTACCTTTAAATAAGAAGGATTTACAATATTTTTTTGGGTAAATTAACTTTGTGAGGAAATTTATCTTAAACTTTGCTCAAATTGTGAAACCTATGACACAGATGCTAAAGAAAGAGGTAGATTTCAAATGGATGGATATCAAAAAAGATGCCTTCAAATATATTAAAGAAGCCATCGCTCATGCTCCTATACTGATCAATCCAAATTATTCCAAATATTTTATCCTTTATGTATTTGGAGTAGAGGAGAGTTATGTCATTGTGCTCACTCAAAAGAAAGAAGGAAATGATGAGCAGCCCATAGCTTTCTTAAGTAAGACTCTGCATGACCATGAGGAAAGATATAATTTTATAGAGAAACAAGTCTATGCAGTGATGAAATCACTAAAAAATATTAGGCACTTTGTCTCCTAGAGCAATACAATAGTGTATGTAGTGCACCTAGACATCCAAAACTTTATAATCCAAGGAGAATTGGGTGACAAGCGAGTTGGATGGGTTACCAAAATCTAGGAGTATGATGTTGAAATCAGGCCAACCAAACTAGTAAGAGGTAGAGCACTATGCCAACAATTGGTAAAATTTACAGTTCAGAATGCAAATATGTTGTTAGAAGATGAGCAATGTACTCTACCAAAAGAATAAAAAATAGGTCCAAACACTTGGATCAAAAAATTGATACATTATTTTGATTCTGATAAATGTTTGGATGGTTTGGCTACTTGTCAAGATGTAGATACAGATTATAGGCAAGAAAATATGCACTAATTGATGGCATTTTATATCGAATAAATTTTGATGGGATATTGTTGAGATGCTTACATCCAAAAAAGACAAAAAAATATCCTCAAAATAGTTTCATAGTGGCTTTGCAAGTGGGCATTATTTTAGATAGACCACAGCTAGAAAAATTCTAAGAGTCGAATACTATTGGCCTTCAATTTTTTTAGATGCATTCAAATTAGTTAGATCCTATGACAAGTGCTAGAGGTTTATTGGCAAAAGCAAGCATCCGACAATGCCTCTCCATCCAATAATTGTAGAGGAACCCTTCTAGCAATGGGGATTGGATTTTTTTGGAGTGATTAATCCTAATTCATCAGTTGGACACAAGTATATCTTGACTATGATGGATTATTTCACTAAATGGATAGAGGCTAAAGCCACTAAGCACATGGATTAGGATACAATTATTGGCTTTCTAGAAAGGTTGATCACTAGGTTTGAAATTCTAGCTATGATTATTTCAAATAATATCAGGTCCTTCATTGGTTCCAAGACCATTGAATTTACAAAAAAATATGGCATATATTGGAATGCATCTTCCAACTATTATCCTCAGGGGAATGAACTAGCAGAATCTACAAACAAGAATTTATTGAAGATAATCAAGTGTAGTATCAAGAATAATCCTAGAAGTTGGCATTTATTGCTTGATCAAGCATTATGGGATGATAGGATAATAATAAAAAAGGCATTGAAGACATCACCATACACCTTAGTATATGGAAAGGAAGTAGTCCTACCCATCAACTTAGAGTTGTCAACTCTCAAGTTTATTAATGAAATGGACCCAAAAAATATTCAGCCAATGGAAAAAATAATGGCAGAATTGATCTTACTAGAAGATAAATGTAAAAAGGTCTATGATAGTCTTTGGCACCATCAGACAACTATCAAAATTTGGTTTGACAAGAAGATGGCTTCTAAATAATTTGAGGAAGAGGACCTTGTACTTAAGTGGGATGTGGATAGAGCTAAGCCAAGTGCACATGACAAGTTTGAATCCATGTGGTCAGGGTCATATATAGTAGAATGCAAAAAAGATGTGAACACATTTTAGTTGTGTGATTTGGATGGCCATGTGTTACCAATTTTGATAAATGGCTAGTATCTAAAGCATTATACCTAAATAATATTGTGTCTTACTTGTACATATGTAAATAGGCCATGTGTATATGCTTTTGTATAGAGAATCTCAACAGTCATGAGGGTAGCTCTCATAATTGGATTACAAGGTTGAAAATCCACCATTGATTATGGTCTAATAGGATTTATGCCTCTTCATCATAATCTCACTAGAAAGCCAATGAAAACTATTGAATCTGCCAGTAGTGATGCCTAGGTGGTACATTACAACTCGCATAAACCTCAAGTACAAGCTTTTCTAAAAAGCTATTTTTTGATGGTGATGCTACGTTAAACATGCATAATTGCTTCTATAAAAATCCCTAATATATGCATAGAAACATGCAATCCACCAAGGTATCCAATCATCCAATGAAGCAATAATTAAATTTGTTAGATGCGGTTAAGAAAAAAAATTCCTAGAATGATGAGATGAACTGCCATAAGCCACCAATCAATGAATTTGATGAAATTCTACTGGATGGTGGTGCCCACCCTAAAGGCATGCATCATAATGATCCATAAAGTTTGCTAATCTCAAGTAGATTCTCCTAAGTAGATGTAATCTTCTGCATACAAAGATAAATGGTCACACATTGATCGAACCTACAATTAAATGTTATAAATAGAGCCCTAACTCAAGCCACATAGGATTTGCAATATTTTGTATCATGAAGAGATAAGTGAATGTTTAGTGTTCAGTAAGGAAGACAAGTGCAAAAATTCATATTGAATTTGGTGGAAATGACCCAAGGAAAGAAGAGAGTGGCAAAGCAAAAATTATCAAAAGAGTTGCATGATAGTTTGGTGGGCATACATGATACAATAATAACAGTTAAGTCTAAACACAAGAGATTCCAAGAAAAATCAGAAATTAAAGGGAAGAAGTATTCACCTAACCATCCTAACAATGTGGCTTGGATTTCAATGCTAGCCATATATATGCCCAAGCTAGTACACCCATACCCATAATTAGTGTAAGCAATCTTGAAATACTATGACCTAATTACGACCATAGTTCACAACTCAAAGCTAGAGCAACACTCACAATCTCAAAAGAATCAATCGTTAAAGCTTTTGTAGTACAAGATCCCCTAGGAGTAAACCTGAAGACAATAATTTTGGAAGACTAGAAAAAGATATCTAGGAAAATATTTCATAAAGAAGTGGCTCATCAAGTTGTTAGGAACACTCCTAGATGGTTACATGAAGAAGCCAAGAAAGCTAGCATCCTTCAAGACTCATGCACAACCCATATTTTCTATTCTAGCAATTATGCTAGGATTGAGGATAGATGCTTTGGTGTATCCCTACTAACTAGGTCTAGCCAATGTTGTCATGGAAACTCACAACTACGGAGGGGAAGCAATGCATCCTCCCATCATGTTCAATTGGGTAATGTTTTTAGCAAGAATCATACATGAACAACTCATAGCCATGAAGATGGGAAAGAGCAATATATTTATGTATTCATCATATCTAGCATCGTTGGTCCTTTTCCACATCCCCTAGGGTTGGATCAACATATATGAACATAGGTGGGATGAAAAATGGCTAGCACTCCCTATTGTGGATTGGACCCACATCCTAAGAGAAATCTCCTCATACCTAGAATTCAATAAACAATTTTTGGGACCTGCCATTGCTAAAATTTGTAGAGAGTGCCCATGTATTACAACTGAGGTAGTGGATATGTTAAGAGGAAATAGGTGAGAGCTAGGATACTGATATTTTCTAAAGGAGGGGATAATTATCAGACTGTATGGTTCCCTAGGTACCCCATATCTACTTTCCTATTACATCATAAATTGGTTCTTTAGTTTCAAATTCTATAGGTATATATATGTGATAGAACAACATTGCAACCTTAGAGTGAAGAAGAATGTAAAATTTTAGTTTCCTATAAAATTTGAGAGCATTACCATGACAAAAAGGAACCAGAGCAATACCATGACCTAGAGGGGAATTTGGCTCCCCTACAACTATCGATAGTTCCCCATATATGGAACTATGACCCTGATGGGATTTTCAAAGTAAATGTTACCAATATAAGTAATAAGGCACCACCATTTGAGCATGTGCACAATGATATCATGATGTTCAAAAATCTAGCCAATGACCAAGTAGCACCACTAGATATCATCACAATGCAAGAAAGGACACCATGGAGAACATGTTATAAATATGAGTGGGTCTTTGACCCAAAAAGAAATGAAAACCAATGGATTAGCTCAAATATTATTGAAGATATAAAAGAAAAACTAAAATGGGAGTAACACGAATAGAAGAATGGTGGATTTCGTGCTACAAGTGCAATCAAACCAAGAAGGCCTTTCCTGATTAAATAGATAAAAAAATTATTGTAGAATTTAATGCAAAGTATATTAGATGGAAAGCAAAACATAAAAAAGAGATCTTTTTGAAGGTGAAAATGTTGGTAGGCTTAGAATAAGAAGAAGATCCAAACATAAGAGCCCAATCGCAACCACAAACCTCCCCCATGGTTGGCTATGATGACATCGAGGAAGAGTCACTACCTCAGCCTTAGCAAATTGAAGGATACATTGTAGGAGCTAAAGAGGTGCAACTAGCTATATACACCAGGAGGTCAAGTGCTCCTAGACCATTTGGAGCACAATCAAAGATGTAGCCCAGATCACCCACACATAGCCCCAAGTTGGGCATGAAGTGGAAGGATCATCCAAGTCTTGGATGTTTGGATATAGAGAGGCCTATGGTTAGAAGGCAACTTTAGTAAGAAGTAGAAAGAGCCACTCTTAAAAGGTAGAAACTATAGTAGAAAATGCAAAGAGCTAAGGTAGCAGTTGCACTAGTGGAGGCTCAAGTGGTGAAAGGGATGGAGCTCAAGGTAACAATGGTTGAAACCACCCAAATGGAGGAGCTAGAGTGGGAAGCACAAGTATAAGGTATGTCTTCTAAACCCACTTTGTCATCCCTTAAATATTCTCCCTCACTAGAAATTATTCCATCTATGCCTCAGTCTCCATCAAAGACATACCTCCCATCATTCACTTCTCAAGCACCACTACATTCCCCACAGCCCACTCCTCCATCCACAAGTCAACAAGCAATGTAGGAAAGCACAACTCCTATAAAAGCAATGTCATCTTATTCACTTACTCTAATGCCTACATTTCTAGCTACCCCCATTCTCCCCCTAGCTTTTGATGAGCCACTTTTAAAGGTTTTCTCCATCATCTGGGAGGTGCAAATATAATAAGCAAATATGGATGGAGGAAGAGCAATGAACAAGTACTACAAGAAAAGGATGAGGAGGTAGTTGCTATGACCTATGATACATTGGACCCTATTAAAGGAAAAAGGATAAAAGTGACTGCCCACCCCAAGGTCAAGAAAGTAGCCTCTAAAATGAGGTCAAAGGACTACCAAGTAGAGGTGAAGAGCATAGACATATCTAATATATCCAAAGTGGAAACACTCTATGCCATCCACACTGAGACAAACACATTATTTTTGTAGAGCAATAGAATAAATAAACAACTAAAAGTTACCAAGAAAAATATTAAGGCCCTAGAGCTGAAGCTAAGCAAGGAAAATATAGAGTAGGATGCTCTTAAAAACTAGATCTGAGAGTTGAAAAGGATCCTTGATAATACCCCTCTGAAGAAGAATTACAACAAAAGGATAGAAAAATTAAGAGCTTGGAAGAAGAGCTACAAATAATACAAGGTAAGATGCAATAGCAAGATTTAAAGTTGCTAGATCTTAAGGCTAAGATACAACAACAAGAGGCCTTGGAAACTGCTCTAGCAAAACTACAGTAAGAAAAAAATAAACCCCATAGCCCAGAGTTATCAAAGAATTGGCTTAAGTATATCAAAATCCATTATTGGAAATAAATCAAAAAGGTTACCCTCCAAGCCTTTTCCCCTTTCATCGAAAAGATAAAAAAATTGCACAGGTGTCTTTGGATACAAAGAAAGAGTTTTACACAAGCAATAAAGTCATGATGAGCAAATTCCTAGAAGCATACGAAATTAGAATAGTATTGAGAAATAGAGATAAGCATCCTCATATAGAAAAGTAGTTAGACAAATATATGAAGGAATGAAAACTTGTAGTTGATCAAGTATACTATGCAACTAAGTTAATTTATGGAGAGGAACTAGTAGCTTCCCTTATAAAATAATCTGATGAGATGAGTAGGGTTGCCGAGGAGATCAAAGCTTGGTTCACTAGGATTTTGGGATAACAAAAGGAAACTTTATTCAAAAGAGCAAATTAGCCAATTATTGGATTAGTAACTCTTGGATGAAAGTGAAATTGAGTCACTACCAGAACCGCTGGTAATGGAGTAGGTATTCGCTATATTTCATAGGCTCTCTCATATTTTATCTAGGTTAGATGAAATGGCAAGAAGATACAATAATCCTCCCTATAGGAACTATTATAGATTGCAATATATCATTTGTGAGCTAAATGGAATTCCAATATCTTCCTCGAAGACATGGAGCAAAATATGCCAAGAGTTTTAGATCGTTGTAAGTTCAATAGCCACACATTAGGATGATCCATTATGAGTAAATTTGGAGGGGTATCTCAAAACTCAAAGGAGCTAGTCAAATCCCCTCAAATGGGGGGTGTACAATAAAATTATATATACAATAACTTTGCATTCCTACAGTTTTGCTTTTGTACAGTTCGTATGTATGATTTTTAGTAGTTTTTTGACTTCGTAGCCTAAAATATAAGACAATAAAGGGTGTAATGCTTGAAATTGATGTGATAAAAACAAATGAGGTATATCATATTTCACCAAGAGGCATGATGTAAGCAAAGTACAAAATGATGGAGTTGTCAGAGATTCAATTTAATAGGAAAAATCAAGCAAGGCATGTAAGTAGTAAATTCACACAAAGTACCCAAATTACAATCATGATATAATTATTAGGTGGCATAAGTGAAGTCTAATAATTAGTTCTATATAAGGCCACACCCATTTATTAACTCCAAAAAGTATTCTTGAATACTGAGGATGAGCCTGTTGAGAAAGATGAAAATCCGTATGATTATGGGTAATAGAGAGGAAGAGTTCGTGCTCAATTGTGTGAGAATGAGAAGTATAAGAAGAGCAAAAAGTGAAAGAATTTTGATTTTCTAAGGTGCCTTACCTAGACCTAAAATAGCTACAAGTTGTGTTAAGTATGCTCAGAGATATTCAATTTTTGGAGGGTGTCCCATGTTCCAGGTATCCCAATGCGCCATCTCTCTCTTTTCTTTCTTTGTGGTATATATAAATGCTTGTATATTGTGCCACAAACTCCATCGTTAGTGTCTTAATTAGTTTTTTGTTTTCTCTTTTGTCTCAAAGTGTTTTTCATATAATGTTGTCCCTATCTCTATGCCTAGTTATTCCTTTTGTACTACTATTTTACCCTCTTTTTGCATGAGATTTTTGTTGATTTGTACATAACTATAGGTTTTTCTTCACTCTACGAAAAATATTTAGTATATATTTTTCTTCATCATCTTATATTTAGCTAATTTATCATTTCATTTCCTATCATCAGTAAGAGAAATCCAGTCTGAGTTCTTATTTTCCACTAAGGAAAATCCCTTGTGAGTCACCAAGAATGTGGGTAATTTTGGTCATCACCCACACTTTTGGATGAAAGTGCAAAAGGTAACATCAAGAACCAAAAATGGCCAAGTCTAGAAATCATCGTACATTTTGTTCCTAGGAATGCAATAGACAGGTCTTGAAAACTCTAACAATTGGTAGAAAGAAGAAGCAAAAATGACCAAGTCTAGAAATCGTCGAACATTTTGTACCCAGATGATCAACTTATAGATATTGAATCTTTGATGCTTAGAAAAAAGCAAGAAGGGTGAAATTTGGCTAAGTATGGAGCTCGTTGGGCTCCTTGTACTTCTCTATGCAGCAGACGGGTACCAAATTTTTGTCATCCAACAAAGACTCAGGAGGGTAAAAATAGCTAAGGATGGAGGTCATCAGTATTTTTACCCCTTTGGTAGAGGTAGATGGGTACCAAAAACCCATCACCCAATGGTTGAATTGAGATGCTAAAATTGGCCAAGTATAGACTTTATTGAACATTTTGTACCTCCACTAGAGGTGGATAGGTACTAAAAACCCATCACCAGACAAGTTTGAGAAAGATGAAAGTAGCTAAGTGTGAGGACTACCGAACAATGTGTACCTAGACAAGCAATGGATGAGTATAAAAAACCCATCACTTGATAGTAGTTAAAATAACCAAGTATGAAGGTCATTGGAATTTTTATCCCTATAGTGGAGACAGATGGGTCCCAAAAACCCATCGCTCGATTGGAAGTAGAAAAAGGCCAATTTTGGCTAATTCTTAAGAGAGCTAGACTTTTTGTACCATACTAGCAAAAGGATGGATGCCAAAAATCTATCACCCAACAGATGCTCAAGGAGACAACAATTTGACTAAGTTTAAGGAGCATTGAAACTTTTGTACCTTATTAGGGAATGGATAGGTACCAAAACCCCAATGATCAATAGCAAATGCATGGAAAATTGGCTAAGTATGAAAGCTATCAAATAATTTGTACCTCGCTAAGTGGTGAATGGGTACAAAAAACCCTTTGCTCTACAACAGTGAAAATAACCAAGTATAGAGTATGTCAAAAGTTTTGCACCCTTAGTGGAGACGAATGGGTTCCAAAAAATCTACCACTCAATAGATACTTGGCTGAGTATTGAATCCATTGGAGAGTTTATACCCAGCCAAGCAATGAATGAGTGCCAAATCCTTATCACCTGACAATAGTGAAAATAAAATTCTCTAAGTATCAAAGCTATCAAAAATTATGTAATCGATCATGCGAGGGATGGGTACAGAAAAACCATCACTCGATAGCTAGCACCCAACATCTACAATCAAATGGAGCTAAGATAAAATAATTTTTGATGCCTAATAACAAATCAGTAGGCAAGAGTTAGTTTTATGACATCAGCCAAGGGATAGATAGTCATCATCATAACATACCAAGTGGTTAAAGATATGTTGTCAAAGAATCTTAACAACCAGATTACTTGTTTTTTGCTCGTGCAGATGCATGATCATGGTAGGAATTGCTCTATAAAAAAATTATCAAAAAATCTAATGAACCAGATGTTGAAAACAAGGCCACCACCACTTTAGATGGAGCTTAAGAAAGCTACATTAGTAAGCCATACCCAATCAGTTACAACAAGCTTAATGTTGAGAAGGTGTGTAGGTGGGTAGGGACCTGGCATAACAACAATACATACTTGAGGTAATGATGCCTTGATAATAGAATTTATTGTAAAAAACTATATATACAAGAATGTAAGAAGTTCTAAAGGTCGACTCTAAAGCTTTTATAATTTACATGTATGAATATTGTACTCTAAGAAATACAATTGGATTGTTGTTTGGCCTCTGGTTCAAGCTCTTTGTAGAACATGTATGTATGAATGATTGTCTATTTCTATCATTAGCTAGTTGAATGATCATATTAGTAATTTTATTCTCTAGATTTCTACATGTGTTCATTCTCTAGTTATGGAATTTGCAATCTAATAGTCTATAAAATGGATAAATGTAATATTCTATAATTGATAAAAATTGGTTGTTCTATTAGGAAGTTTAGTTGATATCTCATTTGCATGGTTTTCATATATAATGTATATTAATGTGGCTTAATCCATACCAATTATAAGTTCTAGCTTCAACTTCCTTTATTCCTTTTAGCACCCTTTCCTCCCCATTTTTATGATTAACTAGTTTTATTTCAATAGGAATTAACCTACTTCAGTGATTGACCTCTGAAGCTTCACATATTCAAGGTCTTTCAATGTTTTTCAAAGTCTTAGGGTGCACGATTTACTCCTAGGAATATTTTCAGACCAACAAGCCCAATGTTGTGAGATTTCAACCATTGAGCTTAGCTTTAAGGACACACCATCAAATAGGGGAATTGCATTCTTTAAGTAGGCAACCAAAGTGGTGACTCATGACTAAACAATGGTCATGATAAAGTTGACCAGTAAAGAGAAGTTGGAGAAAACTAAGTAAATACTTAGGACCTCCTAAGTTGAATTCAAGGCACTAAAGGCTAAATAAGACAACCTCATAGTGAGGCCTGAGGAAGTGGAGGTCAAATTGGGAGTAGAAAAGAAGAAGGTGGTAGAGTTGGAATAAGGATCAAGTGGTGCAATTTAGTTCTCAAAAATTAGCTAGGTACTATGGAGAGGGGTTGTTCAAGGAGTTGAAGAATGTTTTCTAATATTTGAATGTACTCGAGCAATATCCTCCCTAAGTACCAAATTCAATAAGGATCTTGAGCAGCTCAAGGAGGCTACTAACTGCCAACATCAAGTTTCAAGAATCAAATACATTCAAGGGTATCCTTACACAAGTTGATCATTAGTGATGCTAGCAGGGACATCATAACCCATAGTATCATTGAAGTCTTAGAAATCCAACTAGTATCAAGTTTATGCAATGAGTAGATAGAGAACTTATCTTAGAGAATAGAGAATTGGAAGGGATGCATATCTTCACTAGTGTTAGTAGGACTCCGTTCTCTTTGGGACCTTGACAACAAGTCTCTCCCAAGTATAGAATATAAGCAACAGCTAAAGCAGCAAGCAAGAATCAAAATACCATTAGATGCATCTATCGATAACAAGGTGAACTTAGCCATGAAGCTCATAGTTATTCTTGAGTCACTCCTATAGAAGGCCAAGCATGAATTATCAATTCCCTCTTGGAAGAATTTTTTGTGCTTGAACAAAGTTAATTGCATCTCACCTATGCCAAGCTTCCTTTAGAAGAGGAGTGGATGGAGGTCATCGAGGCAATTGCTAAGCTCCAATATTGACTTCATGTCCAAAGATAAGGCTATCAAATTTAGGTCCCTCATACCTAATAGGCTAGAAATACCCTAAGATATACCATTATTATAGTGTATTTTTTACTACACGTGGCACCCAAAAGTAGTTTCCTACCTAGACTAGAGGTTCATAATAGATCCAGTGCAAAAGGAGCACCACTGGAACAATTAGACCCCTAGAAGAGGTCTTAGGCTGAAGGTAGATGCCTAGGTTTGGTAATCAGGCCTCAAAAGATAAAAAATAATAGAAGAAAGTAGAACCAAATTCTCTAGAAAGGATTAATCAATATAGCACAAACCATATTCAATAAGGCCAGATCAACATGAGGAAGGGCCCCACCCAATCTTAGGATTGATAATAAAACTCCTCCAACAAGAAAGAGTTAGAACCATCTAAGCTCAAGTTTCCAAGGGAGGCCTATTAATGATACTTCTAAGGGGTGTTACTCTACCTAAAGAGTATTTATAATGATAAGACCCCTAAGACAACTCTATAACTATAAAAAATGAATGCAACATGGTATCTCAAGTGAAGCAACCAAGGAATACATAGGTATTCCCGCTCAGGATTGTTGGGTGGAATTTTGAATTTTGATATAGGTTGTACAAATATCTAGTTTGTATCTTTGTAAGGGGAGAAATAACAATATTTGTGTGCCTAATATTTGGCCTTAGGTAGAGTTTTTCTCTCATTTTTCTTCATTGTATCAATCTGGACTCGAGCCCTTATTCAATGCATGTATACACCTTTAAGCCTATTTCTTTTTTTGTATGATTATAAAATCACTTGCAAACATAAATACAAGGAGCTATGACTACTATAATTTTTGTCCTAGCCTTTGTATGTATGTATCTTTGTCTGGAGGGCCATGACTAGTATCAATCCTAATTTTTACACAATATTAACAGATGAATAATTGTATTGACTTGAACCCATGTTCACTTTTAATTGTCATGTTTTCATGCAAGTGTTCATTAATCGCATTGGTACTCAAATTGAATCTTGTAGTTCTTGGTACATCACCACCCTTATTTTAGGATAGTTGTTTTACTACTTTCTATCTTATTCCTTTTCCTAGATCAAAACTCGGTAGGCTAGGCTAGATTAGGAGAGGAGCATCAAGAATACATTTGAATAAATATATTACCTTGTTAAAATCCCTAGATATTATCCCTCGATTCATGTCCCATGCTCCCTAGACTTCTCAATTGTGTGTACCTAACAACCGTAATGAATGATCATTATGTCTAATGTGTGAGATCAAAACCAATTCCTAGAAAATTTTGGTTATCCAACAACTACCAAGTATGGTTCAAGTGCATATCAACTTGCCACACTTGGTAGTAAAAAAACTCAAAGAACTATTGCACATCATACATCTTAAGAAATATCATGGTTAAAGCTTCAAATTCAACTGCTTGTTTTGTGATTGTCTACTTGCATGCCTTATTTCTTATCGCTTTCTATATTTTTTGTATATTAAAGATCAAGGATCTATGATGACATGCAAATGATGATCCTAGATAGGTTAGTTATTTTTATTTTTACTAGGTGACTGATGCAAGTGAATCCTTATTTTTCTAGTTTTATGTGAACTATCTACAAAGACATGCATATCTCATGATATGAGAGAAAAAAAACTTATGATTTTTTAATATTTTTATGCTTTTCCCACTTATTCTTGTACCTTTGAGTCATGAGTGGGTATCATTGACATCATTTATCCTCTTTCATCAAGAATTATCCTTTATCTTCCTCATATTAATCATTATCATCTTCTAGACTTCCCAACTTGGTGGCTTTATATCTAAGACTAAGAAATGAAATTATTACTCCTTTACTTACAAAAATTTCTACTAACAAGTAATCATCTTGTATTATAACTATCTCAACCTTTATTTGACTATTTAGGCTGCCATCAAATTAAAGTAATAAACAAAGGATAATTCTAGTCTACGATTAGTTTTTCTTTTCCACTTTGCTAGGAATTTG
Source organism: Wollemia nobilis (assembly GCA_028583015.1). Lineage (NCBI taxonomy): Eukaryota > Viridiplantae > Streptophyta > Pinopsida > Araucariales > Araucariaceae > Wollemia > Wollemia nobilis. Next base: position 1,559,666 of record JAQPPZ010015288.1, on the reverse strand, counting down.
ATGCCAACACATCCTTCTCATTTATACCCTACCTAAATTAAAAATAAGTAATCATATTCCCTTGTTTAAACTCATAATACTTGCTACTTTTTACCTAAGTTTGAAAACAAGGATACTTATTTCCTTGCTTATAAATAAAGCATAAAAAATAAAGAGAAAACATAAACAAACCTCAAATCTTGCTTTGATGCAACCTCATCAATCCAAGTCATTCCAAATCATTCCTCTTATGATTATTTCTATCTTGTGTCCAAGTTATAGAGGGATGACATAACCTCCTTTACTTAGGTAGAAAACAATAAGGCTCGTAGACATGGAAACCCTATTACTGATTCTATCCAAAATATTTCATTTTACTAGTCATTAATCATATCCCTTTGGTAAATGATGACTCTAGTTAGGTTAGATTTTTTATCCTACTATTAGCTAGGTATTTAAGGTCGATGGGTCTAGACCATGAAAATCGTCAACCCCTCATAATGTTTCAACCTTACGGGTTTGTATTTAAAATAAGTAATTGTATGTCTCTTCTATTATATCCAAATCATCAATGTTGATATGTTGTAAAAAAATTAATCTCCACTAGCATACACCCATCAATATGCCTTTCATGACTTTCATGATCATGACTTTGTACTAAAATGGAAGAACCAACTATATGTTTATCCTACTAAGTCCCAATACCCAAGGATGGTAGGTCATAAATGCATTTGATTCTCTCAAAAATAATTAATCTTAAATCCTCTTTTCATTAATAATTTCAATCAACTCATCTAGTATTTCCAAATCTCCATCCTACCACATAACAAATAATATGAGATTTACACGTGTTTATGGAAACATAATAATTCCATAATTTGTCAACCTTGCTACTTTGCAGTTACAAGAAGAAACCAATTATATATTTATCTAGTTAAATCCAAATCATCAAGGTTGATAGGTCATGAAGACTATTTTTCCCTTTAAAAAATGCCATCAATATTAAAAATTGCAAGACTCGTAGATGTTTATGGCAATATAATAATTCCATGATATATCAACCTCACTAATTTGTATTTAAAATAAGAAGAAAAAATATATTTTATCCCATTAAATCCAAATAATCAAGCTTAATATGTCATTAATACTACTTATCCCTTCCAAATATCCTTTCCCATTATGAATACTATGAGATTTATAGGTGTTGATGGTAACCCAATATCTTTCTTCAAATTGCTACTAGCCAAAGTCATATTGCTTTTGTACCCTTGCAAATGTTAGATGGGTTCAATAGAATGTTTTAATCATCTATCTGGGATCATCAAAACCACCTAAAGCACCTATAGGCATGGGTATAATGTCAATCATGTCATAACAAATTTCCTCAATACCCAATAATTAGAGGCAAATTGTTGTCAATTCATCCAAATGAACATATTTACTATTATTTTGCATAATATATTATTTCACATCAAAATAAATCCTCTTATATATTTTTCTTTAAGCAAATATATTGCTATTCGGCACATCTAAATATTCTCTAAGATGTTTATCTTGAGGTAAATCTATTACCATTTGACACACCTATAATGTTCTCTAAAACATTTATCTAAGCAGAAATTTATTGTCATTTGGCACAATAAAGTTTTGTAAGATATTTTTCTAGAAGAATATTAACCATTTGGAACATCAAAAGTCCTTCAAGACATTTATCTGGGGGTAAATCTATCTCCATTAGGCATAATAGAAGATCTCTAAGACATTTTTCTAGAGGAAAATCTAATATTGTTTGGCATAGTAGAAGTCCTCTAAGATATTTTCTAGGGGTAAATTTATTACTATTTGGCACATCCAAAAAAAATTAAGAACATTTATTCTAAGAAAAATCTATAAAAAAAGTTAAGCAAATAAAAATAACTTCTTTAGCATTTTCTTGGGGGTACACACACACACACACACACATATACATGTCTTAAATTATGCCATACTTCTCTATCATGACAATGTCATTTGGCATATATAAAATAATCCTAGGTACATCTATTTTTGTACCATAGCAATACCATTTAGCATATCTAAAGTCCCCTTGGGCACATATATTTTTATATCATATTTATACGATAGCAACACCATTTGTCATATTTAAAGTCCCCCTAGGCACATCTATTTTTGTATCATAACTTACATTATAGCAATGTCATTTGTTGTATCTACAGTTCCCCTTGACACAACTATCTTATATATCCTTGTACATATTTATATATACATTTACTAGGGAAATACCACTATGTCATATCCAAATCCATTTAAGCCTATACATAAGCCTTATATCAAAATTGTCTTGCTAAGGTCATTATAATTATACATCATCATCATAATTAAATTATCATCCATAATATAACAATAATACAACCAAATAATGTTATCATCTATCAAATGATTATCATATGATTATACCATAACCAAACATTATCTTAATCGTCATCATCTATTAAATTACATCATCATCCATACTAATATAACAAACATGATAATATCCACCTAATATCCACCTCATCAGACATGACAAACATCTTGATCAACCAAACAACCTAAAATCTTGTCCAAGGAGTATTCAATGATCCAAATCAAAAGCATTGTACCTAAGGTAGTAGCACTAGTGATGCTTCTAACTAAAGGGTAGTGCTTTCACCAAAATATCAAAATTATCTTCCCCAAATCAACCTACTAAAAGGTATTTTGGAATTAGCATATGGATCATTAGCACTACTAGTGCTTTTGCCTCTAGTGCTATTAACTATCACAAATAAAAAATAAAATAGACAACTTACCAATGTCATCTGCCCATCAAAATTAGATACCAATTTATCCAATCCTTATTTGATCTTCCTCTAGAATTGATTACTTATCATGATTGTCAAGCATGCATGTCAATATAATTACACCTTCCAAATTTACTAAGCCATTATATACTCCAAAATACATGCATGTATTCCAAATCCATGTTAGAGATATTACATTATCTAGTAGCATGTGGCATATTTGTAAATATTAGATTAGGAGTGTGATTTATATTTTGCCTAATGTATGTGTCACATGTGTGAGAAATGTCCAAGTGTTATGTAATAAAGTGTGCAAGTGTGCAAAGTGTGAGAGAGTGCAAAGTGTCATGTAAGTAAGTCAAGAGTCATAGAGTTAGGTGTCAAATATACAAGTGAAGAGTCACATGATATGTGGAAATATGTAAAGTGAAGAGTCATGAGAGTTTTGTCATATGTGAGGAATAGAAAAGGATGCATATCCCAAATGTTTGAGGAGAGAAATAGTTGAATATTGAAGATTCATCTTGTAAGGTTATATTATGGAGACAAAGCTCCATGCATTATATTGAAGTTGAATGAGAGATTGTATATTTGATTATTTATGAATAATATTGTGAATTTTATTATTGAGAAATGTTGTTGTTATTCTATGATTGTATTTATCAATATTGTCCAATGAGTCAATTTATTTAATATTATGATTAATATTTGATCATAGTAAAGGGACCTATGAGATAATCTAGGAGGATTCCCAATAGTAGTATCAAAACTGCACTCTAGCCATTTTATATTGTGGAGGAAGACGTGAAGACTAGTTGATTGCACCCTGAGGAAGTTTGAGAGAAGAGGAGATTAAAAGGAGAAGTTGGTTGATACTACACCGAGAAGAAATCAATTGAGAAACCAATTAATATTGCACCAAGAAGAAGGTATTGATGTGTAAATCGATTTATATTCCACGAAGGAGCAGAAGTTGAGAACATCAAGAAGAAAGAAGACATTATAGGCAAAGACAATGTGAAAGTTAAGATAGTTGGTACATTATTTTTGAATGCAAAAGGAGAGTTGATAAAATTGAATATGTAAGAACAAAAAATAAAATAAGACTACGAGGAGAATTATGTGAAGATTGCATTAAAGCATTGAGAAGTTTTAATATATTAGGATAAAGGTTGAAGCCCCTGTGAGTTATTGTAGGAGAACAATGAGCATAGTTTGAAGTGAAGCCATGGAGAAGATACAAAATTGCTTGAGTTGTAAGTCATAGTCACCAAGGACAAGAAAGTGGGTAAAGCATAAACCAACACTTGAGGAGGAGATGCGATGAAGAAAGATATTTGGAGCTGAGGAGTATAAATCATTTTCTAGAGTTGTTCAAGAAAGAAACCATCCATAGTGAAGAAGCCACTTGGAGAAGCCAAAGGAAGATGAAGGTATAAGGTGGAATCCATAATGTTTTACATGCATGTCCTAACAAGACTAATGAATCAACCCTGATAAGACTTATGAATCAGCCCTAAAAAGAATAATTAAAGGCGTTACCTATGATATGATGTGATTAATCCCTAAAGTTGACCAATCACAATAAAAGGTATTTATTTTTCAAAGTATAGTCGCACATTGATATATTTTTCAAAATTGAAATTGGAGATATAAGGTGATAGCTATAAAGTAATTTTGCTATAAATTATGATTTTTGGAGACATAAGGAGATAAATTATAACATTTTAAGAAATGAAATAATGGAAGGGAGATATAAGAAGACAAAATTAAATTGGAGAGATAATAATTAAATTTAAATTTAATGAATGAAGATGATTGATTGATGAATGTGAAAACAATTGATTTGAAATTTGAATAAATAGTTTATTTTTGGGAGTTATAAAAAGATAAAGAATTGAATTGATTGATGATTTGAATTTATTTGAAAAAATTATTGAGTTTGGAAGACATACGGTATTTTACATCAAAGGAATTGATTTGAGAAAATTGGCTTGTGAAAATCATCATGGAAGGAATTAATCAAAATATATCTTTAGAGGATAGTGAAGAAATGCTAGAAAATTTAAAATGTTGTACACAAAGCATGATCAAGAATGCTGAAAAACAAAAAGATGCAAAATTGAAAAAGTTATTGCAAACAATTTTCAAAGAAGCCAAAAATGAACAATATGGAACTCTTGAATATTATTTGAGCACAAAATTGATAAAAGCAAGTGAAGACTCTAAAACTTCCATCATAGTACCTATTGAAATAATGATAATAAAAATGGCACTACTTTCGTTAGAAGTTCAATCTCATAAAAATGAAAAGGAATTATCAAATATCAAGGATTTGAATGATAACAAGGATCATGATAAACAATTAGTTGACAATGAATATGAAAATGGTGAATCTTTATACCCTACATCAGACAACAAATTAGAAAACAAAAAATAATGAATAAGGACATGAATCATATTACTATAATGATTTGTTGAGAAGTGTAATATAAATAGGAAAGAAATTGAAGAAACAAAAGAAAATACCAAGACCAAGAAAAAGAATAACAAAGAAAAGAGCCAAAAGAAGAAGAATAGAAGATGAAGGATGAAGACCATAATTAGAGATTTAAGACTAAAAGCCTTCACACATTTAATATAATACAAGGAGATATTACATTATTTGGTAACATATGGTACATTTGTAAATATTAGATTAGGGTGTGATTTATATTTTGTCTAATGTATGTGTCAATGTGTGATAAGTTTCCAAATGTTATGTAATAAAGTGCACAAGTGTGGAAAACATGAGAGAGTACAAAGGGTCATGTAAGTAAGTCAAGATTGAGAGTTAGATGCCAAATATGCAAGTGAAGAGTCACATGATATGTGACAAAATGTAAAATTAAGAGTCATAAGAGTTTTGTCATATGTGAGGAACAAAAAAGAATGTGTCTCCCAGATGTTTGAAGAAAGTAATAGTTGAATATTAAATACTCATCTTGTAAGGTTATATTTTGGAGATAAAGATCCATGCATTGTATCGAAGTTGAATGAGAGATTGTATATTTGATGATTTATGAATAAAATTGTGAATTTTATTATTGAGAAATATTGTTGTTATTCTATGATTGATATTTATCAATATTGTCCAATGAGTCGAATGATTTAATATTGTGATTAATATTTGATCCTAGTAAAGGGACCTATGAGATAATCTAGGAGGATTCCCTGTTGGCAATTTTGGGTACCTTGGGTACATTGCCTTTGCTCAAGTGTAGATGTTGTCATTGATGTCAAGAAGTTCTTGAAGCAATTTGATTTGATGTCAAGGAATTTGTTTTGTTGAAGATTATTCAGAGCATGGACAGTGAGTTTCCAGGAAGTTCTTAGTAGCCCATTTGCAAAAGATCAAGAAAAAGACAAGTAAGAAAAAGTATGCAGCAGGCTGGAAAAACTGTCACGATTTCATGACATGTTTGAGGAGAGAGAAAGTGTTGGCAAAACTGTCATGATTTCGCGACATGTTTGAGGAGAGAGAAAGTTGGCAAAACTGTCGCGATTTCGTGACATGTTTGAGGAAAGAGAAGAAGATGGAAAGTGTCGCGATTTCGCGACATGTCGCATTTTCGCGACTCGAAAAAGTGCAGGAAGGCAAAAGAAGGAAAAGTGTCACGATTTCGTGACACATTGCCAGGAAGGTTGTACGGACGAGAAAGTGTCACGATTTCGCGACATGATGTTGAAGAGAGAGTCCATAGTGTGAATCGTCATGATTTCGTGACAAGTTCGAAGAGAGAGAAAGTGATAGAAAAATGTCATGATTTCGCGACATGCTGCAAAGGTCGAGGTGAGGACTGTCGTGATTTCGTGACATGCTAAAAAGCTCGAAGTGAGAACTGTCATGATTTCGCGACATGCAGCAAAGGGAAGAGTTTGAAATGAGAAGCGTCACGATTTCACGACAGGCTACAAAGAAGTTGTACGGATGCAAAAAGTGTCACGATTTCATGATAGGTTGAAGAGAAAGCTTGCGAATGCAGAAAGTGTCATGATTTCATGACAGGTTGAGATGGCAACATTCAGTTGGAGAAAGTGTCATGATTTCATGATAGAAATAGTTAGCAAGTCTTCAACAGAAGAAGCGTCATGATTTCACGATGAATTCAAGAAGGAAGAGCTCGAAGGCGAAAGCGTCATGATTTCGTGACATGTTCCAGTTTTACGGGTGTAAGGCAGAGAGAAGCTCAAGGCAATGAAAGTGTCACGATTTCATGACATGTTCCATTTTTGCTAGTGCAAGCAGAGAAGAAGGCCATGAAGTCAAAAGGGTCATGATTTCATGACAGAGTTGAAGATGACGTCAGCAGAAGCAGATGTGTCATGATTTCATGACAAAAGTAGAGAAGAAGGCAATGAAGACTAAAGTGTCACGATTTTATGACAGGAGTGAAGATGACGTCAGCAAAGACAAAAGTGTCACGATTTCGTGACAAGGACGTAGTCAAGGCAGACAAAAGCAAAAGTGTCACGATATCGTGACAATAGCCAAACGAAAGTGTACGGCTACAAAAATGTCACGATATCATGACATGTTGTGGTTTCATGGTAGAAGCTACTGAACCACAGAGGCGGTTGAAGCTGACAGAGTTAAATTTGGGCCGATGACGTTTAGGGCATGCAGTCGATGGAGTTAGGGTTTGCATTTGCATAATAGTCGACTAAGACCAAGGTTTAGATCTTGATTATGTTAGTATAAAAGGAGGGCTGTTTGAAGAGATTAGGTATCGATCGAAGTGTGCGTTCGAAGTGCGATATTCGTAGATAGAGTGTGGGGAGAAGTTCGATCATCGAGAAGTAGAGTGTGCGAAGATGTGTGTGTGATTGGAAAGTGTGAGTTTGTGATTGTGTAGAGGTGCATAAGTTGATGTTCGATCGAGTGCTGCTGTGTTTGTGCGTTCAGTGCAAAAGTTGGTTTCGACCAAGTGCGGTTGTAACAGAACAGAAAGAGATTTGAGGACAGACTTGTGCTAGATCGAAGGACTATGTTTGGTGCAAACCAGAGAAGGAGGAAGAGGACAGACTTGTGCCAGATCGAAGGACTGTGTTTGGTGCAGATCAGAGAAAAGATAGAGGACATTTGTGCTAGACCGAAGGACTGTGTTTAGTGCATATTCGAGGACCAGCTTTGCGGTGATAGAGTTGAGGACAGAGATCTCCAGCCAGAGCAGGGAAGACAGGTGTCTTCTGTGGATAGAGTTCCACTTGCTAAGGGCAGAGGAGGTAGAGGTCTTCTAGAGGATCACCACTAAAGAGCAGAGCTAGGGGAAGGTATCTCCTTTGGGTTGATGCCCATAAATATTGTAATCGGGAAAGGTATTCCCAGATTGTGAGTTGATAAAATTTAGAGAGAAATTTTATCCGTGGAGTAGCCCGCATTGGGTGAACCACGTAAATTGTTGTGTCTCTTTTGTGGATGGTGTTTTGTGCATTGCTTTGATTACTGCTATTAATACTGCTATCTATACACTGCATAATACTGATTTGAAAGTTGTTTTGAAGCAAAAGTAAAAAGTGGTCTTATATTGTTCACCCCCCCTCTCAGTATAAGCTTGTGTTCTTCAATTGGTATCAGAGCGGGTTCCTTCGAAAAGGTTTAACAGCTTGAAGGAAGAACTGGTTAAGAACACAATGGATTATTCAAGTGGCAATGCAACACCTATTCTTGATGGATCAGATTTCGGTCTGTGGAGTGCAAGAATGAAGGTTTATCTAATGGCACTTGGTAATGAGGTTTGGGAAGTGATTGAAGACGGGTACACTATTCCTAAAAATGGTCCTTATACTAAAGAAGACAGGCTCCTACATCACAACAATTCAAAAGCAATGAATGCAATCTTGAAGGGTTTACAGAAGGCGAGATCTTACCAAGGTGATTCACCGCAAGACAGCCTAGTGAAATGTGGAAATAGTTGCAGGTGGTTCACACAAGTGATGTAAATGTCCGAAAGGCCAAGTTGAGACACTTCAAAGGTATGTTTGAACAACTCAAGATGAATGATGATGAAAATATTAGTGACTACATGCTTCGTATGGATGAGGTTGTTAACTCCATGAAAGACTTAGGTCTTGAGCTTGCTGAAAATGATGTGTGTGATAAGATTTTAAGATCTCTTCCTAATAGATTTAGTGAAAATATTTTTGCTATTGAGGAAGCTAAAGATTTAGATAAGTTGAAAAAGGATGAGCTCCATAGTATACTTGCAGCATTTGAGTTGAGAACTCAAGTGAAGGTTGATGTCAAGAAAGAGGCAGCTTTCAAAGCTACCAAGAAATCAAAGGGCAAACAGATTCAAGAGAGTGATGAGTCTTCTAGTGATGAAGAGGCATATTACAGCAAGAAAGGCAAGTTCTCTAGAAAGCACAAAAGCAAGAAAAATATAAGATGTTTCAACTATGGGAAGTTTGGTCATTATGCTACTGACTGTACTGTTTCCAAGAATGAAAGTGATGAAGATATACAGGATGTTAAGAGCAAGGATTCTGAAAAGCACAGGTATTACAAAAAGAACAAAGATGAGCACAACAATCAAGGAAAGAGGTATTCACACAAGAACAAGAAGAGTTTCTACCTAGACAAAGCAAGTAAGTGTTCTAGCAGTGATAGTGAAAGCTCTTCAAGTGATGAGGAAAATGAGATGTTGTTCATATCAAAAAAGAGGAAGAACCGAAACATAGATTCATTATTATGAAATGTCTTAGATGTGGAAATTTTGGTCACCTTGAGGATGATTGTACAAATAATGATTTGGTTTCCAGTATGTATAAGGATGCTTCAGAAAACTATCAAGAAGATGCTTGTATGGTTTTTGAAAAAGGTAGCACCTCTAGTGATAAGAAATCTGGAAAAGGCCTTGAGGATTCAGAGAGCAAACAAATAAAGGATCTTGAAAGTGAACTTAATAATGCTCTTAATGCTTTGAAAAAGGAAAGAAAGAAGAATGATAGACTCAAGGATAAGTTAGATGAATGTTGTATGGAGAGAGATGATCTTACAGAAAGTCTTGACTTCTCTATGGCTAAGACACAAGAACTCAAGGATGAGTTAGAGTCTAAGATTCTTGAGTATAATGAGTTGGAACAGAAAATGGCTTCTTTGGAAGTGGAAACTAAAGAGTACAAGGATAAGCTGTACAGGTTTCAAGATAGCTCCAAAAGGGTTAAGTCTCTCATCAAAGGTCAAAGAAAACCAACAGATAAAACAGGTCTCGGTTTTGTTGAGCCGCACAAGAAACAGGTTGGGGAATCTAGCAAGAGATTTCAAAAGGAAGAGAGTTCTGATGAAGAAAGTACTTCAGATCAAGAGTCCATGAGTGATAGATGCACAGAAATAGAAAACAGAATTCTGAATGCGAAGAAGAAGTTTACCGGACCTAGAAGGTCATTTATAGGAAAGTTTAATGGCAGATGTTTTGCATGTCATAGGTTTGGCCACATGGCTTCACATTGCATGACTCAAGTAAGGAAGGTAAATGACAGTTTCAGGGGCCGTAATTTCTTTCAAGGGTATTGCTACTCTTGTAAATAGTTTGGGCATAAGGCAATTTTTTGCATGACTAATTACAGGAACACGGTTAGTCATAATAGGCGGATTCAAAGAACAGGTATGCCGAACAGAAATAACAGTGTTACTTGTTATAAGTGCAACAATGACGGTCACATAGCTAGACAGTGCAGAGCTGATCTTCCAAAGTACAAGAACAGGAACAGGAATAGTGGTATAAACAGGTCCAAGGATCAAGGCGTGGACAAGAACAGGGATGAGAACAAGAACAAGAATAGTGACAAGAACAAAAATATTGACAAAGAATTCAAGAGAAGGCCCGGCAAGGAAGTTATAGACGCTGATGATGATCAGTGCCTAATGGGAGTTTCACTCCCACCCCTGTTTTAATCACCTCATCAGGAGGTGGGGGAGGGACTAAGCTAAGAGGCTCATTCTTAGTCCCGAGCCCCAAAGGTGACCCTTTGCCATTGATGACAAAGGGGGAGAGATTTGAGTAAGGGGGAGAGATATGAGTAAGGGGGAGAGCTTCAATGTGAAGAGGAAAGCTTCAAGTCAGGGGGAGCAAAACTTCAAAGGAGATTCTCAGGTTGTTGGCACAGTTGGTTTCAGTTTTGGCTCCTAAGATGTGTTTCAATAAAGGTTTGCCATCAATGACAAAGGGGGAGATTGTTGGCAATTTTGGGTACCTTGGGTACATTGCCTTTGCTCAAGTGTAGATGTTGTCATTGATGTCAAGAAGTTCTTGAAGCAATTTGATTTGATGTCAAGGAATTTGTTTTGTTGAAGGTTATTCAGAGCATGGACAGTGAGTTTCCAGGAAGTTCTTAGTAGCCCATTTGCAAAAGATCAAGAAAAAGACAAGTAAGAAAAAGTATGCAAGCAGCTGGAAAAACTATCGCGATTTCACGACATGTTTGAGGAGAGAGAAAGTGCTGGAAAAACTGTCACGATTTCGCGACATGTTTGAGGAGAGAGAAAGTGTTGGCAAAACTATCGCGATTTCGTGACATGTTTGAAGAAAGAGAAGAAGCTAGAAAAACTATCGCGATTTCACGACATGTTGGCAAAGAAGGAGAGCAAGATGGAAAGTGTCACGATTTCGTGACATGTCACATTTTCGCGACTCGAAAAGTGCAGGAAGGCAGAGAAGGAAAAGTGTCACGATTTCGCGACACATTGCCAAGAAGGTTGTACGGACGAGAAAGTGTCACGATTTCGTGACATGATGCTGAAGAGAGAGTCCACAGTATGAACTGTCACGATTTCGTGACAAGTTCGAAGAGAGAGAGAGTAACTGAAAAATGTCATGATTTCGTGACATGCTGCAGAGGTCGAGGTGAGGACTGTCATGATTTCGTGACATGCTGAAAAGCTCGAAGTGAGAACTATCATGATTTCATGACATGCAGCAAAGGGAAGAGTTTGAAATGAGAAGCGTCACGATTTCGCGACAGGCTACAAAGAAGTTGTACGGATGCAAAAAGTGTCACGATTTCATGACAAGTTGAAGAGAAAGCTTGTGGATGCAAAAGTGTCACGATTTCATGACAGGTTGAGATGGCAACATTCAGTTGGAGAAAGTGTCATGATTTCATGATAGAAACAGTTAGCAAGTCTTCATCGAAGAAGCGTCATGATTTCATGATGAATTCAAGAAGGAAGAGCTCGAAGGCGAAAGCGTCATGATTTTGTGACATGTTCTAGTTTATGGGTGTAAGGCAGAGAGAAGCTCAAGGCAGGAAAGTGTCACGATTTCATGACATGTTCCATTTTCTAGTGCAAGCAGAGAAGAAGGCCATGAAGTCAAAAGGGTCACGATTTCATGATAGAGTTGAAGATGACGTCAACAGAAGTAGATGTGTCATGATTTCATGACAAAAGTAGAGAAGAAGGCAATGAAGACTAAAGTGTCACGATTTCATGATAAGAGTGAAGATGACGTCAACAAAGATAGAAGTGTCATGATTTCGTGACAAGGACGTAGTCAAGGCAGACAAAAGCAAAAGTGTCATGATATCGCGACAATAGCCAAACGAAAGTGTACGACTGCAAAAATGTCATGATATCATGACATGTTGTGGTTTTGGTAGAAGCTACTAAACCATAGAGGCAATTGAAGCTGACAGAGTTAAATTTGGGCCGATGAAGTTTAGGGATTGTAGCCACGGAGTTAGGGTTTGCATTTGCATAACGACTAAGACCAAGGTTTAGATCTTGATTATGTTAGTATAAAAGGAGGGCTGTTTGAAGAGATTAGGTATCGATCGAAGTGTGCGTTCGAAGTGCGATATTTGTAGATAGAGTGTGGGGAGAAGTTTGATCGTCGAGAAGCAGAGTGTGTGAAGACTGTGATTGTGAGAGGTGCATAAGTTGATGTTCGATCGAGTGCTGCTGTGTTTGCGCGTTAGGTGCAAAAGTTGGTTTCGACCAAGTGCGGTATGTAAGAATAGAAAGAGATTTGAGGACAGACTTGTGCCGGACCGAAGGACTATGTTTGGTGCAGCGAGAGAAGAGGAAGAGGACAGAGGACTCTTGCGAGGGAGAAAAAGATAGAGGACATTTGTGCTAGACCGAAGGACTGTGTTTAGTGCATATTCGAGGACCAGCTTTGCGGTGATAGAGTTGAGGACAGAGATCTCCAGCCAGAGCAGGGAAGACAGGTGTCTTCTATGGATAGAGTTCCACTTGCTAAGGGCAGAGGAGGTAGAGGTCTTCTAGAGGATCACCACTAAAGAGCAGAGCTAGGGGAAGGTATCTCCTTTGGGTTGATGCCCATAAATATTGTAATCGGGAAAGGTATTCCCAGATTGTGAGTTGATAAAATTTAGAGAGAAATTTTATCCGTGGAGTAGCCCGCATTGGGTGAACCACGTAAATTGTTGTGTCTCTTTTGTGGATGGTGTTTTGTGCATTGCTTTGATTATTGCTATTAATACTGCTATCTATACACTGCATAATACTGATTTGAAAGTTGTTTTGAAGAAAAAGTAAAAAGTGGTCTTATATTGTTCACCCCCCCTCTCAGTATAAGCTTGTGTTCTTCATTCCCAACCTCTAATCATATCCAATCATCCCAATAATTTCTCCATGTAGCCCCAAATCTGATGATCACTCTCCTAAAATAATACCAATGGATCCTCCAAGGTCTCATGGCTTCTATAAGGCCAACCCTTGGGGCATTACAAATTCAACTTAAAAAGCACTAACAAAACATTGTCAAAATCCTTATTGAGTTGATGCCAAGGAATTGCATCCAAAATATCTATTTTTGCTGAATGAAGTTATGTTGAGATTTTTATTAAGGAGATATTGTGAAGTTGCTAGAGTTTATGCAAGTTACTTTTACAATGTCTTATCCATATTAGGTACCTTTAAAGACCTCTTACAATCGCATCTGCATGAGCATCAGATTGGTTTATCTTATGTTCCAATCTTCCAAATTTTCTCTTTGAACCCATTTAATCTTTCATCACATTCTTGTTTTAATTCATTTGTTTTATTTCATTTGATATCTTACATAATTATCTTTTCATTATTATAGTTGTTATCCTTTCATGTGTTATCTCATCAATTCATTTCTCATTATTTATATATTTGTACCTTGACGACTATTCAACTCCTACATTTTGAACACTCTCATAAGCCCATAAATTGAGAGAAATATATCCTACTATACTAGTAGGTAAAAACACTATCAATTTGTAGTCCTAGTAGTGTTATCACAAATGATTTGTTATTACAAGTTCTATAAAACTAATAATTTGTCACAATACATCTTCATCCAAAAGCACTTCCTACTAGAAATGTTATTGTTAGCACTACCAACACTTTTATTAGTGACATTCATCTATAATGCTTCTACAAATTTGGTCTGAATTTGTTTCATTCATTTTTTATTTTTTCTTTTTTATATTTTTTTTGAAACAGGGGTTTGATTGAGCCAAGTCCCTTAAAAATATAACCTGTTATTGATTTTCCTTATGTGCAAGTATCTTAAGACATAGAATGTAAACCATGAAATCTATTCCTCTAGGTATTACAGACAAAAGTGTTACCACTCATTGGCACTATCGATAGCATATCTAGCATTTTTATCAGCATCAAGCTACCCTAATGCTTCTATGAGATCTAGGAGCAAAAGTTGGATCTTGTCTCCCTTTTACTTGTTATATTTTATTTTTTAGTTCTAGATTCATTTAAACAAATTTATTTGTCTTGACTGTAATTGTTAAAAGAAAAAAAAACATATAATCTAGGAAATGTATTTCAGTAGTCTTGTTATCTAGAGCTTAGTACTTAGATCAAATCTTACATTTGTAAAGAACTTTAATTTACATGTAGGATAGATCATTTTTGTTGCATAAGGTATCCTTGCATCCTTGTCTAAAATAAAAAGGAAAAAAAGTCTTTTATTTATATCATTAAAATAAAATCACATTTAGGATTAGCAACTTGTTTGTTTACATCCCATGTATTTTTCATGTATCACCTAGAATAGATTTTTTTTTTTCTATGCATTTACACATGTTTTTATGAGGGGTCCTAGTCCCCTCATATTGATATATAGATACATATGGGTATATATAGCCATACATACAAAAAATAAGTTATTCCTCTACTTTTTGTTTCCTTTTTAATCTTTTAAATATTCCTTTGTGGGATGGGGTGAATGCATCATCTTGCCATTCCCATTAATAATTACATTCTTCTTAATATATTCTAATTTTCCAAATTATTCCCAACTCAACCTCTCATCTTTACATTGCCTTAGAAATTAAAAAATGTAAGGGATAACTATTGAGTGGTAATTTTGCAAGTGCAAAACCACACTCACAGTTAGGATTTCATTCAAAAACCTCTCTTGCAAAGAAGTATAAACTTTTCCAAGATTCCTGTTACTTTAGTGTGTGCATATATGCTTGTCAAATGGGTGCAAGGAATACCTTAGGGTTCTGCAAAACAACTGTTAACAAGGGGCCTGTGTTGGGGTTATTTCGATATAATATGCTATTATTGTTCATTTTAAACCACTTTTATCCATTTATTAGACCTTGCCTTAAACCTGAAATAGAAGATCAAATCTTCTTCCCAAAAAGTGAATCTGAAAATGGTGCAGGAATTCTTTGTATAATGCTCCAACCATGGAGATGGGATAATTCTAAATGACCAGCTTGGTAGCTCAAATAGCCTTTGATGTACCTTAGAAATGACTATCTTTACTGAAATTGATTTTCAGAAAGAGAGTTCATGGAGGGCCTGAAATGTTATATAAATTACCCTCTTCACTGAAATTATGTTTTTCATGAAAAGAGATCCATATATTTGCTTTTTTAATATAATGGCTTATGAATCTGCTAAATAAATTATCCCATGTTTATGAAATTATGATTTTCATGCAGCGGGATTAATTTATAGCTCTCAATGAAGATAGAAATTGAATCATGGAACTGTGCCAAAACTGAGCCCACGAAAGTTCTTTTAAGATTGCAAACTTAAAATAATTTTGTAATTTTGAGAATGCTCAAAAACGTAAACTGCTCTAATTGAAATTTTAGAGCTTCTTATTTTGAATCCATGAATCTATTTTTGGGATTTTATATTTTATTTTATTTTATTTTGCAGACATTAAAAGAATTGAAAAAGATAAGGTTCGAAGGAAACAAAATAAAAATAAAATAACATGACTCTAAAATAACATAAATAATGTTGCAACTATAAGTTCCATGGACCCTGCATTCGTTAGTATTCTGCACAAACAAACCAGCATTAAGGTGATCCAATATGCATGCAATCTAGCCTATAATGCGGTGTGATCTCCTATGGAACAAATGCAATACAGTAAAACAAACATACAAGTAACCATAAAAAATGCATAAACTTGTTGTGTTCCAATGTATTACAGAAAAATAAGATTTTCAATTAGCATATGAAAATGCAGAATGCAAAATTTGATTAATGGCATCCTCTGGAAAACAATACAATCCAGCTTGTGGAAGAAAAACTTCAAAAGCAGACCCAGTGCCAACATTGTTAACTGCAATCCTGTTCCAAAATTTTCCAACCCCATTTTCCTATTTTCATGTATTTAAAAGCTTCTCACATCCATTCTCCAACCACTCTGCTCATCCATTTTATAACGTTTCACTTATTTTCTTTCCTTACTTCAGTTTTATCTTCTTTCTTCTTTTAGCCTCACTCATCCCTCTCTTAATAAAGATTACCCTTTGTAACTCTCGTAACCACTGCTGCCTGCCCATCATTGTGGTAACGCTCCATTCAACTACACTCTTTCGTAATACTTATGTAATGCATCGAAACTAGGAACAATAAGGCCAAAAAAAAGGTGGGGAAACCCTAATCAACGAGGAGCAAAGCATAATTTTTTCTCATTTGCCGTGAACGCACTCAATAACACGTCTCCAATAAAGGTTTAATAAATTAAAATCTAGTTCTATTAAATAACTACCAATGAAAATTCCCACCTTAGACCTATTCGTTGTGGTTTACCATCGCAAATATCGTCAATGCCATCTACTCGACGACGATGCATGTCAGAGGTCTATATCGTCAAGCATAGCTACCTTGTGGGCAACGCCTGCAATCTGACACCCAGCTTCGGAAACTGCATTCGTAACGTCTCCACTGTTTGCTTAAAATATCACTGACAACGTCGAGCTTGCTGCATGTCCCCTTGATAACTGCCGAACGTTGCCCGACTGCCGTCACCTACCGTAGCCGTTATGCTCCAGAGACGTGCGACCAGCCGAAGGCCCACTGCTCCCAAAGCCATGTGTTATTATCATATGTGTTGTACATCTGACGTCAATGGATTGCGCTCGTCCAGTTTCATCCGGCGTGGTTGCCGTGACCATACTTCCGCCGTGAATCCCCGTCAGCACAGGGTTGTCTGCCGTGATTGCTTGCTAATTTGCTCCAACTTGGAAATCGCTATGGATGTGGTATGGCCAGATATTAAATTATAAACATGAATATTGTTGTGCAAGCCCTTCTCCGTTGGTCTAGTCATATTGGCGCCACCATATTGGTTCGAGGTAAATCTCATGTACACCTGAGCTGTGCTCCATCGTGGTGTCTTGTCGCTCATCTCGGTCACCATGGCATCCGAGTGGTGCACGCTATCGATCAACATGTCAGTGTGTCGATGATCTCCGTCTCTCCAGGTCGTCGATCAATGATGCTGTCTTGGCGCCCTTTAGATAGCATGCGTGAAACAATATACGACCAACCCATGTTAAGGTCACCCTAAAACTATAATAAAATGAACACATTATAACTAAAGGAACTATTTATTAAAATAATACTTACACTTAAAAAACTTTTTAAAACAAAAATTGAAATGGAAAATCAACATATGTATATGTAAACACATATATTCTTATTTTACTTATATTTATTTTTTGTTTTTTGTTTTTTTTATTATTTTTATTATTTTTTATTTCAAAGGTAAGGATTATTACCACTCAAATGAAATGAGAAAACAACTTTACAATTCACATTTGAACACCAACAAAGCTTCAACTTAAACATCAAAATTAACTTTAAAAAGCCATTGAAAGAAGAAAAACTTATCCGCGCTTCAATCTGGGATCATATTATGCAACTCACGAAAAGAAACCTATCAAACTAGCACTCCAAGAGCACAAAAACTCCAAGACTCAAAATCAAAAGGTGGGTCCCCAAATTTGGGGATAGTTGTGGTGAGGCCACAACAATAACTTCCACAATAGTTTATTTTTTTAGGATATGATTTTCTAATATTTGATGTGGATGGAGATAATTGAACTAAATCATAGTCACATTTTTTCTTTTAAAAATCGACCTTAAAATTTTCTTCATGACTTTAGACTCTTTTAATCTTGATATCTCATATTGTAGTTGTTCATCGTATGCATCCTTTATAATTCCTCCTAAAGTTTATTTTGAATGAATTGTAATAGCTATTGTTGTTGGAATATGTGGTGGTTAAGATTCTCTTGAGGTCATGAATGAATTTTGTATTGTATTATTCATATAAACCCTTTGGGACATTATATACCTTGAAATTTTATTTTTATGAAATTTTATTATTTGAATTCTTAAGGCAAGTCTACTAATATTAGCCTAAAAGCAATTTATATTTTGTCATAAGTACACCATCCTACCAACTATTTTAATTATTCATTAGAGTGTAATTATTTTCTTTGATAGAGGTTATTTGGTGTCCATGGACATCCTCATACACTATGTTCATTGCTTGTGTGTATTTCTTTTTCAACAATACTAGTAATGTGTTAATTCCATTTATTTTTATAAACTACTACGAAATCTAATATGGTAACAAAGTGGGAGTAAATCTCCATTACTCGATTACTTGTTGTCAATAATTTAGTTTCGACATCTCTCAAGGACAAATTTTTGGAGCGTATAAATACATATTTTTTGTAAATTTGATTGGGGGACTTGAAGAAAGTTTTTTTGATTAAAAACCCTCGATGGACTTGGATCATGAGGATCTCATAAAATCAATAGATTTTCTCTAGGGGAAATATTCATTGATAGGTTTATTGTGTTCCTCTCATTGGCACTTAATCATATTTTATTTCTTATTATTTATAATCAAATGGATGCTCTAGTTTTAGGATTGAGATTTTTGAGGTTTTTTAATAACCTCATTTACCTTTTATAGATTTAAAAAAAAATCCATTCACTTTTCTCTTTTGGCTTCTTATGTTCAATGGCAAAGCCAATGAGGGGGTCTATTACTTGGTCACTATCAAAGAAGAGACTAATTTTTTTTAATAGACCCTTAGTGCCAAAGAAACCATTGGTAGGCTTCTATTCTTGGTGAAGACCTCTTATCCACTTAACAAAGTTGCTAAAATGGTTTGATAATGTTTTAGATGAATAGGCATGAGAAGATGTCTTGGTTTCTTGCATTTGATAAAAGGTTGTGTAGGATAAATCATGATTGATATAAAAAAACCATTATCACTTTTGGATTGTTTAAAAAAATAGAGGGGATCATAATCCAACACTTTTTCCAAACTATCTCTAAGTACTATTTGAGTTTTGAATGTTTGTGCAATATCCCTCCAAAATGAAAAAAATAAATAAATTTAAATATGGAATATGCCATAGAGGAAATGTCATTAAAAAGGTACATGGATGTGCATGCATTAGCATGATGCATGCTAATGTCATGCATGTAATAGGGGTTATAAGGAGGTATTTATTTTTTGAAACTTAGTTTATTAATGGTTTGTACCACTTATCTCCCAAAGGGAACCCAAGTATAGTGGCTAGACCATTACACTTGAAGGATTTATATGGAAGAGGTTCTAAGTTTGAACCCCCTAATACCATTCTCTTTTGACTGATTATGACATAATCATGATGGAACCCAATGATATAAGCATGACGTGACATGATGACATGGAAAGAAATGTTGATATGGCATTATAATATTTTGTGACACCTAATGACATCACCTCTTTTCAAATGGAACATATTGATATGACACTTGATGATGTGGTAGTCCATACAACTAACATGGCATGATATATGATAGTATATACAATGGACATGGCAATAGATATTGCCATCGTACAATTGAAATGGTAGTCCATTAAGTTGACATGGAAGATGAGGTTGTTCTACATATGGTAAATGATATAGAGGATGACATGGTAGGTGAAGAGAGGGTCAATACGGTAGGCCATAGGTGTTGAAATTGTAATATAATTCTTAGACAAGGCCAACATTTTATGATGTACTCGATAGGACTAAGAACATTTCATTATATAATGTATTTATTGTTTAGAATATTTTATTATGTAATCCCAATGGGTTGTGGTTAATCTTGTTATGGTTAAACCCTATTTATTACTTGTAATTAACATATGTTCAAATTTATTACATAATTACGGTTTGTGTTGCTATGAATACACCCTTACACTCCTTATTTTCTCATTTAAGTGTTGGGTAATATTATTTATGGATATAGTGATTATTTATGGTACCTATGAGTGTCCAACATATCCTTTTTTTGTTCTATGTATAAGATTTGAGTGCAAGGATTCCAACATGGTATTATAGCAAGTATGATGCTACCTCACTTGGTCATACAAGAATGATCTTCAAAGCCTCTAATTCTTCTTTTGAATCCTAGGACAAATTTACTACTTATTTTCATCTTTTTTAAAGTATTTAAAATAAAAAATCCTTGTTCCTCTTGAAAATGATTGAAGAAGTTCGACTTCAGTCTTATACTATAAAAATACTTTACAAATCTGGAGATCCAATAGGGAAGATTCACTCCATGATTTTGCAATACTAAGTGCATTTCTTTGAATTTGAACAAGTTGTTGGCTTTTAAGCCATATTATCACAAGTCCTAATATTCTTAATCTAGGTCCCAATACAGTTAATCTAGAGTAGACTCAAATATAAGAGCAATAAAAATATATGTTGGCCAATATAAATAATTATAACATTCAAAATAATATCAAATATGAATGTAAAATGGCCAAAAATCATTCATGCAATAACATGAAGAATACTTACAATAGAATTGCTCAAAATATGCATACAAGCTTCAATATTATATATGCTTAAATGTGATCTTCTCATATCATTTTTCATTACAATACATGGATCTTTGTCTCCATAATATGAACATAGAAATGCCACTCTTCAATACTTAACTATTGCACTCCTCACATATCTAGGAGTTGTAACCTTTCCTATTCTTTACATAAGACAAGTCTCACATGTCCTTTGGCTTCTCATCTTGCCACTTGTATACAAGACTCTTGACTCTCTAATTACTTGCACACTTAACTCTATGACACTTGCACACTTCTACATGACACTTACACTTCTACATGCACTCCTAATATATGACACTTGTGCACATCCTCACATTACATATTTGCACACTTACATACATGACACTTGTGCACTTTCTCTCATGACATACTTGCACTCTTACATGCATGATACTTGTGCATATCCTGCATATGGACACTTACATAAAGGGAAATATAAATCACTCTCCTAAACTATAGACTCAAATCCTAATTTATTACATATTTACATTTGTACCATAAATATACCATGGAGATACATGAACCAAATATTGTAATATTCTCTAACACCCCCTTGTATTACATTATCTGGTTATTGAAGACTTTAGTCTTCAATCCTTGCTTTGTTAACTAAGCATGATCCTCTAACTGAGTTTCTTATTCATCTTCTTTCTTTAGTTCTTCAGTATTTGCTTCTTCATCTTAGATCTTGTGTTCATCCATTGCCTCTGTCTATTTTCTCTGTAAGGTAATCTTAAACTATACCTAATCCATCTTTCTATTCCTTGGCTTTCTAAAAAATTAAGCAGTTTATCATTAATCTAATCTTGAGGTAAAATATGTTCAATGGTTTCTTGAGAGAATCCCATTGTGTCTAAAGCAATTATTCCATTCTTGATGGAACCTGTAACTTCAATTTTATCTTGATTATTGATAATACATTTTCTATGGAATTCATTTATATATTTGAATTCCATTGTTCTTCTTTTTTTAACTAATTGCACAACTAAGATAGGATTATTTGATAATCCAAGAATATATAAAACATCTTCTAGCAAAAAATCTAAAAATGGCATGCTAGGTATTACTTTTCCAACTCCTTGAACATGAGAAATCTTATCATCTCTAATTTTTACTTGAATATTATTTTTTATTTCTAAAGATTCAAAATAATGTAATTTTCCAGTCATATGATGATTGACACCTGAATCTATATACCAAGCACATTTTTCTCTTTGTATTTTTTTATGAGATTCAAGTGATGTTATTTTACATCTATGATAAGAATTTTGAACAATTCTTTTATGATTTGGTCATTTGGATTCAAAATATTGTTTTTTTTATATAACTTTTGATATTGAAATCATCATCTAATGAAGAATGGTTTATTATATGTATTTTAAAGATTTTTCCTATTATGAAAATGTTGAGATGCTTCTATTCTTCTTTGCCATTTATCCATTTTCAAATATTTTAATTCCTTTGAAGTTGAAATCCTTTTTACTCTAAAGTTTAATTGCAATTTCAAAAATTTCAAATTCTCTTTTTCAAGACTTTCAAAAACAAATTTTAAAATTTCAAAATTTAAATTTTTCTAATCCTTTGAAGTAGCAAACCTTTTATCTCCCAAATAATTAAATTTGCAAATTCTATAATCCTTTAAATTTTTTAAATATCAAAATCAAATTTCAAACTAATTTTTCAAATTTCTTTTTTGAAGTAGAAAACCTTATATCTCCAAAATTTAATACTAAAAAACTTAATTTTTCAAAAATCAAATTTTTAAAATAAGATACAAAATATTACTTACAAATATCAAATTTAATTCAATAAGGTTGAATTTCTTATAACTTTCAACTAGATATTATTTTTTTCTCTATAGTTGAACTCATTTTATCTCTAACTTATAAAAATAATATTTCTATTTTTTCAAATTTAATTTCACTTTCTAAACTTCAATGCCACAAATAATTATCAAAATATAAAGGTAGTTTACCTTACCTTTTCCTCCTCATGACATGCTAATTCAATAATATTTATAGCTACAACGTTCTTAATTAACATTGCCTTAAATGTAATGCATAAGTGTTACTTCAAGTTTTGCCATCTAACTTTTCACCTACTTCAACTCAACTACTCTATTCTACCTACTTCAGTTCAATGCTTAGGTCTTCATCTTTGTTATAGCAGTCAAATTTCCTCTGTAATTTGGTGCTCTTCTGCTTTTGATATGACACTCAGGTTTCCTCTGGAATATGGCACTCTTCTACTCTAATCTGGTGCCCAAGTGCTCTTATGCTTTGATGTGGTACTTGATTTTCCTCTAGATGATGGTGCTCTTCTACTCTAATATGGCACTTAGGTGCTCTTCTACTCTGATGTGGCACTCAATTTTATTCCAGAAAATAAGCTCTTTGGCTCTTGATATGGGACTCAAGTTTTATACTATGTCTAACATCAAAATCGTGCTTTGATGTGGATATGATATGGCTATGTAATGGTGTTTTTATTGGCTATGAGATGACACTCTTTGAAGGTTTTGAAAATATCGCTTAGGTGATCCCACAACCAAGACTAAAATATAGTGTAGACTTTGCTTCTTCAATTAGACTAGTCCTTTTAGCCTAGATCTTTATCTTTGGTTGACCAAAAATTCTAAAAAAAAAATTCTTTAATATTTCTCCTTTTCTATCTCTAGAAGCTTATGATGCTTTCTTCTTCTCTAATATTTGGAAGCTTATATTGCTTCTCTTTTATTTTATTCTCTAGAATATTTGATACTTCTCTATTTTTCTTTATTGAAAGATTTGATGCTACTTTATTCTTCTTTTCTTATGGAATCTTTAATTTGCCTAAGATCTTAAATATTATCATAGTCTTATGTAGATTACTTCCTTAATGTGTGTTATCCTGTCAGGGTCAAATATGCCCAAAAGTTAAAGTGCTAAAATTAGGGTGACTTTTGATTTATCTCCTCAATCTTCAAATTGTCTCCTAGTCCACTCTTCAAGCCTTTGAATAGAGTCTTAGACTTCACTTTCATTAAAGTGGAAAGACTTCGGCTAAGGACCTTAATCAAATAACAATATATCAATCTACAAACTTGAAATTTGTAGTAATCACATTGACGACTTTCTTTGATGGTATTAGTAGAGAGTATATACACAATAACTACAACGTAAACCAGCCAAGGAAGGCTGAACGTCAGCACTCTTCTTCCCAAGCAAAAGGAGCCACTCAAAGGGATCATCTTGGACAGATGAACCTGTAAAATCAAAGCCCACATAAGGTTATCATCAAGCTACATTTACGTATGTTGGAAGTTAAAAGGGTAAAATGGTAAAAATTTGTTTTACCATTGTAAGCTTTGGACCTTACCCTTTTACCTCCTTGGATGGCATGGACGGTAGGGATTTTGACTCCTAATTCTATTTTCCTTTTCTCCCTAATATTTCTCCTAAGTTTTCTAGGTTATGGTTATTAATCTATGTATTTAAGCATTGTAATCTTTCGAACCTAATGTTAATAAGTATTAGTGTGATTATTTGTGCTTATAAATTTCTAAGTGTTATATATGGTATCATAGTTGTGTGTGTCTAAGGCTTCAAGGCTATGCACGGATATCAAGGAGGTCTAGGAGGCCCATAGGTGAGGCACGAATCTCGAGGAGGTCTAGGAGGCCCGTAGAGTGAGGTCGAGAGGACCCGTAACACATGAACCAAGGTGAGGTCGAGAGGGCCCATAGCACATGAACATAGGTGAGGTCGAGAGGAGGCTCATAAAGAGCATGTGGATCGAAGAGCTAACCAGAGGTGAACATGTGGACACGCGAACCAGAAGAGAGCTAACTAGATAGGTGACGTGGCGAACAAAGGGGCAACTGGTAATGTGGTACAAAGATATTGGCTCGGCTAGAAGGCAAAAGGGCGGTCACTGGTTGCCCGAAGGCAATCAAGAAGCTTAGTGCTTCTTTGTGCTTATAAAGATTTCTCCTTCGCACAGCAGATGTGGGATAAAAACTTATATTTTTTTTATGTTTTGCACGATCGCGACGGAATAAAGGAGGCAAGCTTCCCTTGCCTTCTTAGGCCACACAATTGGACTAGCTCGAGGAGCCAGCCTTAAGCCGCTCGCCCCCAGTAGATCGCAGGTTCGAAACTCGACGGCGACGAAGCTGTTAAATTTTTTTTTTGTTGAAAACTTTCCTCGAATGCTTAAGAAATTCTAGTGTATAGTGCTTGAGTCCTATCGGTGGTGGAAGCCGAGTTGGCAAGGAAGATTTGCTTGGAAAGAGGAGTCGTGGGTTAGACTCCTGCGGAGGATAATGTTTTTTTAAAAAAAGTTTTTTTTCTAAATTTTATTATTATATATTTTAAAAATATATAACTTTATATTATATTTACTAAAATTAAATAATAATTGTTTTATAAAAAAAAATTATAAAGCAATTATATTTTTTTTATTAAATACAAATATAGATATGTTTTTTTTATATATAATAAAATAGGAGAAAAGAACATTGCCTAAGAGGCAATTTATGTAAGAGGACTCAAAAGTGAAAATATTGTGTAAAAGACCTAAAGGGCTTTAGAAATTTCTTTCTAAAAGTCTGAAAGAGGCAAAACATTGAAGACTAGGAATGTGTAAAAGAGACACATAAAATGGCAAAATTTATTATTTGCTCCACAGGATGTTCTCATGCACTTTGTGCACTTTTGGTAAGAGAGAATGCTGAAAACTTTGATGAAAAAGTATGAGCTTATGGGCTTCATACTGTGTTTAATCAGTTGCAAAATGCAATAATATCACATCAAAGACATTCGAACTCAAGGTACGAGGCAGACTCTGAAGATAATTCATTTGGAAGTGGATTTAAGCAATCCAAATCCATAGAAATGCCACCTCAAGAATCTGAATATACTCATTATAGTAATTCAGTGGAAATCCTAGAACAAGAATCACCAGAGATAATATTGATCAGTGACGATGAAGAAGAAGTAGCAGACAATTTCCTGACTCAAGAAATAGCAGCACCACAGCAAGAGGAACAATTCATCAGTGATAGAGTGAATCAAGTCAGATTTGACTTAAATTTGTAATCTCTTCTTTCTTCTTCTTTCTTCTTATTTATTCTTCTTTCTTCTTCTTTATTCTTCTTTCTTCTTCTTCTTTCCTCTTCTTTCTTCCTTCTTTATTCTTCCTTCTTTGAAAAATCAGAGTGCTTTATTGTAACCGAGAAAGAAAAAGAGTATTTTAGTAACTATGGCCTCACATAACAATCTACCAATTCTAGAGTTCAATGGGTATGACTACGAGTATTGGTCTATCAAAATGAAGATCTTGCTCATAGGAAAAGGTTTGTGGGATATAATAGAAGAGGGTTTCACAAAACCCACAAATTGGGCTACATTGAGTGTCGTAGATAAGAAAATAAAGAAAGAAGCACAGAAGAGCAACTCTTTTGCTCTTTATCATCTCCAAGCAGCATTGGAGAAAAGTATATTCCCTAGAATAGCCACTTGTATAACTGCACAAGATGCATGGAAAGCTTTGCAATACAGATTCCAGGGAAGTGATCAAGTGAAGCAAGTGAGGCTTCAAACACTGAAACGAGATTTTGAAAATCTCAAAATGAAAGAAGACAAAAAATTTGGTGACTACTGTGTCAAATTCAAGGCAGTAGTTGATAAAATGGTTACTCTTGGCAAAGAAATTAAGCCTGAAACAATTGTAAAGAAAGTGTTATGAACACTTCTTCAAAGATGGAATCACATAGCCATAATCATAGAAGAGTCAAAATATCTTTCCACTTTAACATTTGATGCATTAATTAGGTCGTTAATGTCTCATGAAGAGATATTACAAGAATCTCCTTCAATCAGCTATGGAGACAATGATAAAGCCTTCACATCCAATAAAAATGTTGGAAGAGGATGTGAAAGAGGTCAAGGCAGAGGTCAACGAAGAGGTAGAGGCAGAGGCAACTACAGAGGAGGCAATTAGAACAGAGGAGGCAATTAGAATAGAGGTGGAAACCAAAATTGAGGAGGAAATCTAGGACGAAGTGGAAATCAAGGATGAGGAAGTGACAAGTACAAAACAACTTGTTTTAACACTGGCAAGCCAGGTCACTTTGCTCGTGACTGCTGGTCAAAATCTTCTCAAGAACAATGATACCTCTAATCTTTTTCTATCATATGGACAATCAAAACAGAATCTAAATGACACATAGATTCTGGATACGGGTTGCTCAAACCATATGCGTGGCAAATAAAATATGTTTGCTACTCTAGATTCCACTTACAAATCCTAAATTAAATTAAGGAATGATAAAGCTTTGTAAGTCGAAGGCATTGGAGCCATGGAGGTTCCAATAAAAGAAGGACTAAAGAAAGTGAATGACATCTACTACACTCCAAAGTTCCCACACAATCTGCTAAGCGTTGGGCAAATGGTGGAGAATAATTACAAACTTGTTTTTGATGAAGGAAAATGTATCATTCTTGATAAAAATAATTGTAATTGTGTCATCACACAGGTTCCTATGACCAAGAATCAGTTATTCCCTCTCAAATTTGGCAAGCCATGGGAGCTCAACTTTCAAATGTAGCTATAGAAAATCCAAGTGTGCTTTGGTACTTGTGATATGGTCACTTTAATTTCGCTAGCTTGAAACTGTTAACTTCTCAAGCTATGGTGGCAGGACTTCCCAAAATCAACGAACAAAAGGAGGTCTATGAAGGATGTGCTTTGGGAAAGCACTCAAGGTCTAAGTTTCCAAAATAACAAGCATGGAGAGCCAGCTATCCACTTTAGTTAGCGCATTCAGACATCTGTGGTCCAATGCAGACAAAGAGTATAGGAAACAATTCCTATTTTCTCACTTTCAAAGATTATTTCTCTAGAATGTGTTGGATTTATTTCCTGAAACATAAATATGAAGCTTTTGATTGCTTCATAGATTTTAGAAACAATGTAGAGAAACAAAGTGAGTATTTTGTAAAATGTCTTAGAACAGATCGAGGAGGTGAGTACTCCTCAAAAGAATTCTTGAAATATTGTAAAGCAAGTGGGATCTAAAGGAAATTCACTACTACTTATACCCCACAACAGAATGGTGTGGCAGAGAGAAAGAACCGCACCATAGTTGATATGGTAAGAACGATGCTTCAGACTAAGCATCTAACTAATATGTACTGGGTCGATGTTGTAAGAACCAATGTATATATTCTAAATAGAAGTCCAACTTCTAGTTTAGATGGAATCACTCCTTATGAGGGGTGGTATGGAAAGAAACCAAATGTAAAGCACTTCAAGGTTTTTGGTTCTTTAGCATATGCACACATTCCTGATGAGAAGAGGAAAAATATTGATCCCAAAAGTCAAGCTTGTATATTTTTAGGGTATTGTGAGTCTACGAAAGCCTATAGACTCTACAATCCCAAGTCTCATAAGATTATTCTTTCAAGGGATGTAATTTTTGATGAAGGGGGAGAATGGGGTCATCAAAGAATTTTTTTTGATGATGGATCCCAACATGTAAATTCTTCACAGGTACAGTAGGTATAGTAGGTGTCTCCCAAGAAAAACAAAGGCACACCACCCCTTCCAAGACCAAGCAGGAGTACTTCGAGTACATCTGATGCCACTCCAAGTCCTTCTCCACAGTTATCAGTAAGTTCTTCACCGATGGACATTGACAGTGACTCTCCATCAAGAGGGAAAAGAACTTTACAACATCATCCATCCTTTCAAATGCTGGATCGAAATTTCCAGAGAAGATTCACTAGAAGCCAAGCTAGTGAAATGAATACAGTTTTGCAGCAACTTGAAAATTTGCAATTGCATGGGGATGATGACTTCCAAGATCTTAAGGGATATGTAATCAATTATGTTTTATTGGCTAGTGCACAACTAGAACCATCTAGCTACGAGAAGGCTTGTACTCAGAAAGTATGGCAAGAAGCCATGAAAGAGGAAATAACCTCTATAAAAAATAATGATACATGGGAGCTTGTAAAGCTTCCAAAAGGAAAAAAATGTGTTGGATGTAAATGGGTATACAAGACCAAATACAATGCTGATGGAAGCATTAAGAGACACAAGGTGAGATTAGTAGCAAAAGATTTTGCTCAGAAATTTGGCATTGACTATGAGGAAATATTTGCTCCTGTTGCACGATAAGAGACAATCAGATCAGTTCTTTTCTTAGTTGCCCATAAAGGATGGAACATTCAACACATGGATGTGAAAAGTGCTTTTCTAAATGGATACTTGACAGAGGAGGTTTATGTTCAACAACCTCAAGGCTTTCAAGAACAAGGAAAGGAGAACCTTGTTTATAAATTGAAAAAAGCACTTTATGGCCTCAAGCAAGCACCAAGAGCTTGGTACTCATGCATTGATGACTATTTCAACGAGTATGGATTCACTAGAAGCAAAATTGAACCAACTTTGTACTACCTAAAGCATGGTGTAGACATTCTCATAGTTTGTTTGTATGTGGATGATCTAATATTTATGGGTATTAACACTAAAATAAATATGGAGTTCAAAAACTCCATGATGAATCAGTTTGAGATGAAAGATCTCGGTTTAATGCAATACTTCCTAGGCATGGAAGTGCATCAATAAAATAAGGGGATCTTCATATGTCAACATAAGTATGCTCGAGACATGATCAAGAAATTTGCCATGGAGCAGTGCAAATCAGTTGCAACTCCAACTAGACATGGAATCCAATTGAGCAAGGACGACGGAGCACCAAAGGTTGACATGACCACTTACAGGAGCATGGTTGGGAGTCTAATTTTTCTCACCAACACAAGGCCCGATATTCAATATGTTGTTTCTATAGTTTCAAGGTTTATGGGAAGTCCATCTGAGCTACATATACAAGCAACTAAAAGAATCTTAAGATATGTAAAAGGTACATGATTTTGGAATCCACTACCACAAATGTAATTCTATGAAATTATTTGGATTCAGTGACAGTGATTGGGGCAGCAATATAGATGATAGGAAATCTACATCAGGGAACTGTTTTAGTCTTGGGTCAGGACTAATAACTTGGAGTTCCAAGAAACAAATTATTGTAGAATTGTCATCTACTGAGGCTGAGTATATAGCCATCACACATGCTATTACTCAAGCTCTATGGTTGATAAAAACCCTTGAAGAGATTGGAGAAATTCAAAGTGGTCCAACTCGACTGTATTGTGATAACATAAGTGCCATTTAGTTGGCATACAATCCAATCCACCATAGAAGATCAAAGCATTTTGATATGAAGTATCACTTCATCCGAGACATGGTGGAGCAGCAGATAGTTGAGCTTAAATACTGCAGCACTTTGGAAAACATTGCAAATATCTTCACCAAAGGCATGGCTAAAGCTCAATATATAAAGCTGAGATACTGTATAGTCAGTCCTCTCAACTTTAAGGGGGAGAATTTTGGAAGTTAAAAGTGTAAAATGGTAAAAATTGTTTTACCACTATAAGCTTTGGACCTTACCCTTTTACCTCCTTGGACGACAACTGAGTCAGCAGGATTGGACGACATGGACGACAGGGATTTTGACTCCTAATTCTATTTTCTTTTCCTTCCTATTTTTGTTGCTCCCTAATATTTCTCCTAAGCTTTCTAGGTTATGGTTATTAATCTATGTATTTAAGCATTGTAATATTTCGAACCTAATGTTAATGAATATCAGTGTGATTATTATTTGTGCTCCTAAATTTCTAAGTGCTATAACGTTGCACATCTACTATGAAAAGGCATAAAAAATCCACATAGGAATCAACACGTTGGAGGCATAGAATACAAGGAGAAAAGGTGCTACATTCAAGATATTTAACTTGGAGAAGATCATCCACCAAAGGAAGCACCAAAATCAACATTCAAAGCTCCATAGTGCATCGTCAATCCACTTGCAAAAGAAAATTTTGCTTGTTTCCCAAGAAATGTAGCAAAGCAAAGGAATGACATACGAAAGTATTTGAAGCGTTATAATATTCTCCTTGGAAGACGTTATAGGGAAGGACTTTATGTAAAGAGTTTGAATGTCACTTGGTATAAACTTTCTAAGGCACCATTTCATCTCTCAACGCTCAAGAAACCTCATGCAGGAGTTACAAGGAATATCAAGGAAATGGTGACACTTGTTATCCTCCACAAGCTTCACACAAGTACGCACACGAGTGCCCACACGTTACAGAATGACCAAGAAGCATTGAACAAGAAATTGGTACGTTAAAGAAGGAGAGGAACACTCATTTGTAACTATTGTGATACGTGTCACAAAGCCCATGATTATTCCTCCATAAAAGGTGCCAAAAGTCCAAAGTTCAACACACAACAAAGCACGGTAAAAGCCATTAGAAGTGTAGCGTGGAATAAAGGAAGAAAGAGCATTAAAGGCTCTTGGTCTTCAAGGTCAAACCTTCCTAATTTTATAGTGCCTACATTCCAGCATTGAAGACAAGCAATTCGAAGGCATCTCCATTGATTCTAGCACCAAAGGTGACCTTAATATTGTTGTTATATCCAATCAAAGAAAGCACCAAACAGTGAGGAGATTTAGCATCCAAAGGTAAGCTTAATCCCATTTTAATATTGCTTTTATGTTTGGAGATATAAGGGTTATAAGCTAAGGTTAAATGTTAGATTTTGAAAGTAAAAGCTATAAGGGATAACTTATCATTGAATTAATATTTGAAATTTAACCTAAGAGAAATAAGAAATTCTACCTGGACTAAATTCTTTAACATTTTGAAAATATTACTAATTTTCTAATTTTCCAAATTTGGGAGCCATAAGGGTTACTACAAATTAATTTATTGGAAATTAGAAACAATCCAAGGGATATAAAAGGAGGTTATTAGGTTTTTTACTAAGGTTGGAAAATTATAATTTTCTTGTCTCAAAATTTTTAAAAAGGGACAAAATAAATCCAACATTAAAACCTCTTCAAAAAAATTGAAAAGTGCTTAGTTCAATAGGAGTAATAAGGTGTTAAGAAGTTGATTTTTTATCTTTACAAAATTTGTACAAAATAAACCAAAATTGAACTATATTTTTACAAAAGCACTATATCATACTCCAAAATATCTAGGGAGACATAAGAAAGTCCACAAAATCTAAGAATTGATATTAGGGAAATTCAAATGGCATCAAATAAATTCTTCTTAGTATAATCTCAACTACTCAAGGGTCCAAATTATTTCTCTTGGAAAAATAAAGTGAAAGCAATCTTAGTATATGAAAAACTTTGGGATATTGTCAAAGGGAAAACATAAAGACCTACCACATGTGAAACTGAAATCCTAAAGTTTGAAGAAAATGATTCAAAGGCTTTAATGATAATAACTTTTGCTATCACCGATGAGATTCAACCATATATCAATTCAGCCAAAACATCTTCAGATGCATGGACAAGCCTAGAGAAAATTTTTGAAGGAAAGAATAAGGCGACTATCCTTCATCTCCAAAATCAACTTCACTCATTAAAGATGAATAGTGGAGAAAGCATAGAACTATTCCTAAGGAAGGTAGTAGGTATTAAAGAGAAATTATTGACTTTAGGAGAATCAGTTAAGGATGAACTGCTCACTTAAGTAACCATAAGAGCACTTCCAGATAGCTATAAACATTTGGTCACATCTTTACATATTTTAAGCAAAGATACTTCTTTTGATGATCTAGTAAATATACTTCAAGAATATGAAGTAGAATACTATGAAAGATGACATGACTAACACTACATTGGCATCAAAAGATAATCCATAGGGAAATATTGCTTCTTCAGTGAGAGGATGAAAAACATGGTATTATCAAATATGCAAAAAAAAAGGTCATAGTACCAGCTATTGCAGATACAATATCAAAAATTGAAAGCAAGAAAATCATATGAATAGTGGGAATTAATTTCAAAATCGACAATATCAAATGAACCCTCATAAGCAGCAATTTTAGCAACTAACCAATTATCCTCAACTGGAATATCAAAAGAGAATCATAAGGGACACTTGGTTCAGAGGATAGAAGAAAGTGAAGAACTGGAAGAACCCACAAATGCCTATGAGGTGAAAGCTCTATCAGCAAATGTTACATATTACAGAGACACTAATTATTTTCTTGAATAGGTTACAAAGAATACAAAGGAAGAATACAAATTTCAAGATGAAGAAGAAGATCCATATTGAAGACTAAAAGTCTTCAATACCCAAATAATGTAATACAGGGGGTGTTAGAAATAGAGTTTATTCCATCATTTGGGTTATGTAAATGTATCTTGCAAGGTACATACTTAGGACATTAGATTACTTTAGGGGGGTTATCTAGTTACTTTATGCAATGTAATAAATGCACAAGTTTCAATGTGCAAGTTGTATATGCGCAAGTTTTCCCTTGCACAACTAGGTATAGTGTTAGCCAAGGAACCTATTTTCCTATATAAGAAAGGCCTCATTGTTAGATAGACATAGAGTCGGGGGACATAATTAGATATTGTAGCTTAGAGCATAGTACATTTTTGTGTGCATCACCATCCATTGGCGATAGGTAAAATGTAGTTTGGTAGCTTTATTAATCGAGTGTTCATTTACTCCATAGCTACATTGTATCCTTTTATATAATTTCTATTTACAATATATTTCAATCATCTAGAATATTTACTTTATTTCATATTATTTTGTATCTTGTGATTGCTATCTCCCAATGCTCATTACATCAAAATCTAAAAGGTTAAAGCGATGGTAGAGCACTTATAAAAGTGAGGCTTTACAAACAATATGGGATATATCAAAAGATACATTACTTTGGACTATATGGCTAGAAAGGAATAGAATAATATTTAAAGGAAACGATAGTAGTTTAGAGGTGATGAAAAAGAAGATATTTTTATCCATATAGGAGTCTAAACCAACCCTATCAACTCACCCAATCCCTAATTTGGAAGCAGAGAGTCTTGATAGATGGAATCAAGTCATTAAATGGAATTATGATGTTGGGTACAGGAGAAGCAAAAATAAGATAAAGAATATAAAGTGGAAACCACCATATGTGGAGTGGGTTAAATTGAATTTTGATGGAGCATCTAAAGGAAATCCAGGATAAGCATGAGGAGGAGGAATAATTAGAAATAATAAAGGAGAGATTTTGTCTCATTATGCTTTTAATAGTGTATTTAAGACAAATAATGAAGTTGAAGCTTGGGCAGCTTTGGAAGGGTTAAAAATATGTAAACAAGTGAAATGGAATAGAGTATGGATGGAAGGTGATTCTCTCATAGTAATAAATGCAATTTTGTGGAGAGCAAAAGCTCCATGGAACATACAAGAGATAATTTGTGGAAATTCAAGATCTTGCTAAAGAGTTTGAAGAAATCAGGTTTACACATATTAAATGGAAGGAAACAAATGTGCAGATAAGCTAGCCAATAGAGGGGTTTTGATTGAGGATCATGAAGTTAAATTCTCCTTTCCATGGTTAGAGGAAGTAGAAATTTAGTTAAAGTTGTAAAAAAATGTTGATTGCCTAAATCTATTAATGATTAAGATTTACTTAAATATTTTCCATTGGTAATATTTGTTTTATTTTGTAGCAATAATAAGTTTTCATTTAGACTACTTATTATAATTTTTGTGGTTGCACTTGTGTTTCAGGAAGGAAACTAGCAATCCATATTTGGTAAAGCAAAATATGATAGTGCGATGTTTTGAAAATATTACTCTATCAAGATGCAAGGCATAGATAGTAGAGGTGAAGTTTTGGCATTGTGAAGGCTACTATAGGAAAATATCAAGAAAGATGCTAAATTCTAGAGTAATTGTATTCATATGGAGATTTGAAAAGATCCAAAAAATGAAAATAAATAATTCAAACATTTTATGTAAAATGATGTAGGTTTCTAGCTATAGCATCTCAATTGAGATGAGAAGTGTATCTATTTGTAAAATTTTAAGCTCTAAATAAAAGAGATGTAATTTTTCAAGGGTGGGGGACCCGAGTACAACCCCTTATTATCAAGCAAAAAAATTATCCCACATGTATGGATAAGTGGTAGTGGTAGGTAGTTGAGCATTATATAATGTGGTAAAATACTTAGAAGGCGTATGGAGAGAAAAAAATTGCATTTTATATGAAGTTGAGATATATTAAGGAGTGGCTTACTTCCAATAAGGAGCATTGTACGGTGTTTCCCTACCTCAAGGGTTTGAATTATAAATTGAATATATTGGAATAATTTGCATTAATTTCATTGTATTATTGGTAATTGTACCTGATTATCTCACAATTAAATCTCTCTAGGATCAAATATCAATCACATAAAATCACATTCACAAGTAACACAGGTATTGCACACCAAAATACTTCTATTTTATTCATAAATTAAACTTCATCACATACATTACAATTACATTTCATGGAGATATATCTCCAATATATAAATTTAAATGATAAACTCTTTAATATTCCTGATTATTGCTCTCTTCAAACTCCTGGGAGATGCAACCTTTCATACACCTCACATTATAACAAAAATCTCATGATTACATAACCTTTCACTTTACATCTTAACACATATCATGTGACTCTTCACTTCCATACTTGACACCTATCATATATGACTCTTCACTTGCACTCCTGACATCTATCACCTATGACTCTTCACTTGCATACTTGACATATTACACACACAACTCATACTTTAGACACTTGACACCTTCCACACTTTATTACATAACACATAACACTCTCCACACTTTGGTACATACTTTAGACACATACACTTCGTAATTAAATATTTACAATAGTACTTCATGGTACTTCATGTACCAAATAATGTAATATATCCAACACCTCCCATATTACATTATTTGGTATGAATACTTTTAGTCTTCAATCTTCATCTTCTATTTTTATCTTGCCAAGGCTAACTATGGTACACCTTTATGTTTGGAATATGTTCTTCTAGCTTGAAGTTTTTTATTCTTACAAGTAAGCCATCACAATAATATATTCCATGAATATTAAACACCATATTGAAGTTAACATTTGTTGATGCATCACCATTTTATTTTTTTCATTCTTTGTACATTCTTCATTTGTATCCAAATGTGTTTCTTAAAGAAGATTATTCCATAAATTATTTGTATCATAATTGACATCCTTCATTTCAAGTTTTTTCTTGTATTGTGTCTTGATAGATTTCAAAAGTAAGCAATACCATATACATTATTATGACTATATCAGTAGAAAGTATAATAACATCCATCAAATTTAATTTTGCTTCAAAAGGTTCTTTATGAAGATAATTGCCAAATGCTGTAAACTTTTCATTTTTGGCATCTTTGAGAAATAAAGATAATCTCTTCTTCAATTTGGCTATAATATCTCTTTTTTTATTGGTTGGAAGAAAGGTCCTGAACCTTAGAAATCCCTTAGAGAGGGGGTGCCCAAATAAAAATTAGACTAAATAGAGACAAGGCCCACAACAAAATCAAAATTAAAGTTTTTTGCGTAAGCAAGCGTGTCACTCAAACAAGAAATTTAAAGTTGAAAAAATCTTGCCTAAGCAAGGGAATCTTGCTCAAACAAAAAAATTAAAAATTTCTCCCCTCCTCGAGGGGTCTCCCTAAGATCGATCATTCAAGGAAAACTCCTCCAAACCTGAAGGTAAAGAAGCACCCTGAGACCACAATAGACCCATCAACACTCAGTCAAAGCCAAAATATCATTTACTAGGAATCAATAGTGCATGTGACCAGAGGATGCTCTCACAAGAAGGGAAGGTAGGCGTACACCATCGATGGAAGACAAGGGACCCTCTTGACCCCTAGTAATACAATCTCTCCAAGGATTTATGCATTCATAGGATGCCTAGGAAGGGACAATAGTCACACACCATCTAAAGAATATAGGAGGCCCTCCTAGTCCCTAGTAAGACAAGCTCTCCAAGGTTGCATGCGACCATAATATGCTCTCTTAGGAGGGAAAGTAGTCGCTCACCATCGAAGGAAGACATGGGGCCTTCCTGGCCTTTGGTAGCACACGCTCTCTAAGGATGCACACAACCCACATCCTTGATAGAATACAAGGTACCTCCTAGCCCCTTTTAAGATAAACAGGTCCATCAAGTCCAAAATGAATGAATCCAACACACTAAACACCACAAAAAGCCCAAAAGGGGCTTCTTGAGAAAGGAGAAGAAAAACCCCCAAACGCAGAAGAAGCAATAGTAACCTTGTCAAAATCTTAAGGGAGAAAAACCAATAGAGAAAAATTGAAGGCCGAAGAAGAAAGGGGGCAGAAAGGAACCCCCAAATGTAGTAGAAGCAATAACAGTCTTTTTGAAATCCTAGGAGAG
This sequence comes from Wollemia nobilis, assembly GCA_028583015.1. Lineage (NCBI taxonomy): Eukaryota > Viridiplantae > Streptophyta > Pinopsida > Araucariales > Araucariaceae > Wollemia > Wollemia nobilis. The sequence continues at coordinate 1,522,358 of JAQPPZ010015288.1, read as the reverse complement.
GAGATCCAACAAAGAGAAGTTGAAGGCCAAATAAGAAAAGGGGGGAAAAATAATTTGGAGTCTTCCCTACCAAGGAAGGGCTGGGAAAGAATTGTCAAAAGAACCCCTAAATGTAGAATAAAAAGTAGAACCCCTAGGTGGAGACAAATCAAAGGCCAAAGAAAAAGAGGTTGGAGTCACCCTGGTTTTGGTAGGCTCTAGTCTAGTTGGAACCAAGGCAGAAGAACTAGCACCATGACACCAAGGCAGGAGAAAGCATCTCCAGATAGAGTTGACCCAACAACACCTTCTCGTGCTCCCATCTCTCCTATTGTGTTATTCCTTATCTTTATTCATCAAAATTATTTGTAAATATTGTGTGTAATATTTTAGCTTTTTCAAAAATCTTGGGAGGGGTACAAAGTTGAAAAAATTTTGAGCTCTGCGATTTGGCGGGAAATTCTCTGCGCAGGCGACAGGCGATGTTCTAGGGTTTGTGGAGCGAAGGATAATCCAGGACATCAGGTGGATTCCCATTTTGTTTTGTTTTTGTGGATCTGAAGGATCACTTGCAGCCTCAGGAGGGCCCAATGGGGTCTCCTCCAGACCCTCTCTCCGGGAGAAAGAGCTCTTACGCTGAAATGCTCAAAGACAATCCTTCGTCTTCTAACGGCGAAGCTCAGAGAAATACTCTGAATATGATATTCAAGAACGCTGGCAAGAGTTCAGCAGCGCATCGAGTCAACGGATGTCTCCCACAATCCGCTTCAAGACCTAAGATTGTAATCGAACCAAAGCTGGTCGAAGACACAATCCTCTACCGAGCCAATCATGATTTGATTTGCAAATTCATGGGTATCCGACCTTCCCTGAATTTCTTGCACACTTGGGTCAGACAGAACTGGGAGCCCCATGGTGAGTACTCCCTGTGGTTTATTAGCAACGGGTATTTCATCGTTAGCTTTTCTTCTTTAGCTGATAGAAACAGAGCGTTTGAGTCAGAGAAGAGAAACCACGGTCCGACAGGGTTATTTGTTCAACCCTGGAGAGTGGGATTCGATCCTCGCATCGAACCCACGGCTGTCCCGGTCTGGATCCGGTTGTACGCTCTTCCAATGGAGTTTTGGGGGGAGCAGGTCCTGGAAATGATCGGTAACTCCCTAGGTAGGCACCTGGGCGTCTCCAAGGACACCATAGAAGGTAACTCTGGTGTCTATGCTAGAATCTGCGTGGAAATGGATATTAGCCAGCCTCTACCAGCAGAGGTGGAACTGGAACTGGCAGGAACATCTTGGATCCAACAGTTAGACTATGAGGCTCTGCCTTTCAGATGCAGAGTCTGTCATAAACATGGGCATTTGGCCCGGTTTTGTCCAAATATTTTGAACACCAAAACGGAAGCCCAGCATGGTATGCCAAATCGCCCCAGAGAGGGTAAGTCTATCTCTGCCAAAGAAACATCCAATACTCCTCAGGGTAATGAGGGTCAGAAAGATGGCTTTGAACAGGCCAAAAGAAGGAGAAAGCAGAAGAAAAATGGTAAGGAGCAATTACAATCCAAGCCAGCCAACAGATATGAAATTTTTAAGACATTAGTGGATCAGGAGGACCAGGATATGGAAGGTGTGGATGGGAATATTGAGGCTCATAACATCCACACTCATGTTTCTCCTTCATCTCCTCCTGTCTTAGAACAGGTGATTGAGCCCACTGAGGTATTGCCGCCAGAAAATGCAGGGGCACTGATAGTGCACTCCCAAGCGCCGCCAGTAATTAAGGATGTCAGCATGGGAATTGCAGAAAAAAATAGAGAAAGGCCAGCCCTGGGAATATCTCAGGTGGAAAAGAGATCCAAAAACAGCAACACTCAAGGAGCGGGCAGAAAGTCAAATAAGGACCTGATTGCAGCTCAAGGAGACAAGCTGATCAATGGAGGATCGGTGAGGACAATTGATTCTTACTGCTCTCAAGGTTTTCAATGATTATACAATCTTGGAATGTTAGGGGTTTAAACAGTAGAACCCATCAATCTGCTGTTCAAAGACTCTTAGGAAAATGTAAAACAGACTTTTTGCTTATTCAGGAGACAAAAATGTCTTTAGATCTTATGAGTAAAACAATTAATAGAATCTGGAGGGGTGCTGGTCATATGGATGTGGCTGCCCAAGGTGCTTCAGGGGGGATTGTTACTCTTTGGAACCCTCTGGATTGGACTGCATTAGAACATATAGCTTGGAGGGGTGTTCTCACATCTCATTTTAGGAATAATTTCACAGCAGAACATGTCTTAATCACTAATTTTTATGGGGCCCAAGACCTTGATGGCCAGAGGCTCCAATGGAAAGTTGTTCACAACATGAGGTCCTCCAGGGAATACTTAGACTGGATTATTGCAGGGGATTTTAATGCAAAATTATCTGCTCGTGATCAGGAAGGTGGCACCCCAATTTTGGATCCAGGGGACCGGCTTCTGATTGCCCAAGTCCAGGCCTTCCAATTAGTGGATGTTAAAGGTCCTGGAACCTACTTTACTTGGACTAACAAGAGGAAGGAGCCACACAGCAGGAAGGTCAAGTTAGATTGTTTTATGGTCTCGGAGGAGGCTTTTGTAAAGTGGAATACTAAGTTCCAGATTTTGGAGGGCCCTGTTTCAGATCACTTTCCCATTTTGTTGGAGGGAGGGACTATGATAGGGCAGCATCACAGGCCTTTTAAATTTGAGAATTTTTGGTTACAAAAGGAGGACCTTCGAAAGAAAATTCCACAATGGTGGGAAGAAGGTCGTCCACCTTTTGGGACAGCAATGTTTAAATTTCATAAACAGCTTCATTTTGTCAAACTTCAACTGAAACAATGGAGGAAAGATAATAAGTCAGATTTCCAGTTCCAAAGGGCCCCCTTGGTGGCCAGATGGGAGGAGGTTCAGAAACTCTTTAGGGAAGGAACAATTCTTGAGCAACTCAAATCTGAGGATGATGCCTTGCGCAAAGCGGTTGAGGCCATTGATAACCAAGAGGAGATATATTGGAAACAGAGGGCAAGAAATACTTGGTTATTAGAAGGGGATAGAAATACCAAATTTTTTCATCGGTCAGCTTGTGCTAGGAGACAGATGAATAACATGGAAGCCCTTAAAGATGAGAATGGACATTCCTTCGATACTCTTCCTGGTATGCACTACCACTCAATCGATTACTTTTCTAAACTTTTTAAGGAAAGTATGGAGCAAGATGCTGAGGCTCAGAACGAAGTTATTAATGTCATACCTTCTATTATCTCTGAAGAAGAAAATCAGGCCCCTGCTTAGACCCATTGATAGAGATGAATTGAAAAATGTGGTCTTTGGAATGAGTACTGGCAAATCTCCTGGTCCAGATGGCTTTCCTATTGAGTTTTTTTAGGCCTTTTGGGATACTTTGGAGGAGGATGTTTTGGCTGTCACAGAGGAATCCAGAACTAATAAAAGAATGCTTAGGGCAATTAATCACACCTTCATCACTTTAATTCCAAAAGGGGAGGAGGGGACTCATATCTCTGATTTCAGACCTATTGCCTTATGCAACGTGATTTATAAAATAATCACTAAGATAATGGCTGAGCGGCTCAAACCTCTCCTTCATAACATCATTTCTTCAGAACAAGGGGGTTTCGTTGAGGGAAGACAAATCTTGGATGGGGTGGTTCTTGCTCAGGAGGCTATCCATACAATGCAAAAATCTGGTAATAAAGGAATGTTCATTAAACTGGATATGTCCAAGGCTTATGACCGGGTGGAGTGGAGCTTCTTGTCTAAAATGATGGCAGCCTTTGGCTTCTCCCAGGACTGGATTGATTGGGTCATGAGCTGTGTTTCTACGCCCTCTTATTCTGTCCTTATCAAGGGTCTTCCCTCGCATCCTTTTGGAGCCACTCGTGGTCTTCGCCAAGGAGACCCTTGCTCTCCCTATCTTTTCCTCATTCTGGCTGAAGGATTAGGTAGACTTTTCTTGAGGAGAAGGCAACAAGGCCTGCTAACAGGTATCAAGGTAGGGGAGGAAACTTTGACTCATTTGCAGTTTGTGGACGATACTGGATTGGTTGGTGTGGCCAGTCTCAGGGAAGCTAGAGGAATCAGAGATACTCTTAATGTCTACCTTAGGGCTTCAAACCAGGCCCTCAATGACAGGAAGTCCAAAGTGGTCTTTTTCAATCTTGACCAAAGGCTGCAGGATAGAGTTATTGAGATCCTGGGATTCACAAGGACTTCTCTTCCAATAGTTTACTTGGGAGTTCCCCTGCATTTCAAAAAATTAAAAATAGATATCTGGAAGGATCTATTGGAAGGTATCAAAGATAGAATGAATCATTGGTCCCATAAATGGTTAAGCTATGGGGGTAGATTAACTTTCTTGCAGTCAGTTATTCAGGCTATGCCAATCTATAAATTCTCTATCCTGGCTGCCCCCCATTCCATTTGGAAAGAGCTGGACAAAATGGCAAGAAGATTTTTATGGGAAGGTGCAAAAGGGGAGAAAAAATGGGCTTTGGTTGGGTGGGATAAAGTTACCCAGCCTAAGGATAAAGGAGGGCTGGGCCTGAGAAGCTCCAAGCTTAATAACAAAGCCTTGGCTGGAAAACTGTATTGGAGGTGGATTTCCCAGCCAACCTCCTTATTCAACAGAATCCTATCCAGTAAATATTTGGGTCATGTCCACCCCAATGAGGTGGGCCGCTTCCCCCTGGATGGTACTGGATCCTTAGTGTGGCAGACTCTCAAGCTTGGATCTCAGGTTATCAAAGACCAATTATTTTGGAAAGTGGGGAGAGGGGATAAGGCACGTTTTTGGACTGATTCTTGGGACCAGTATCCACCCATCATTGCTACGTTTCCCGAATTACAACCAATCAAGTCCGCCATAGAAGCCAAGGGCTGGATTCAAATTGAAAGCTATTTTAACACCAGCCAATTGGGGGAGTATAAGTTTAAAAATTTTAAGAGGTGGGAGGAGTGGCCAATTACAATCCCTCCGGAGCTGGCACCCATCTTGAACAAAATCTTGACAGAAAGGTTCCTCACAGGGAGGGATGAGGAGGATGAATTAGCTTGGGGCTATGGGAGCCTTGGGGTTTATACAGTAAAGGACGGTTATGAAAAGATCCTCCCAGAGCCTCCCCCACACTCATTTTCGGTTCAGGATTGGAGAAGGATTTGGCATCCCAAGGGTTGGCCGAAAGTAAATTTCTTTGCCTGGCAGTTTATGCATAATGGAATTCTCACCTTTGACAATCTCAGATGTAGAGGAATCATCGGTCCTTCTCAATGTGCTTTATGCCACAAGCATGAGGAAACAGCTGATCACCTGATGTTCGAGTGCCCTTTTACGCGTCAGATTTGGAAGCGCTGGTTCTCTCACTATAAACTCCAGGCTAATGGTGATCTAAATCGAGCCAATATTTGGGAAAAATGGAAAAGGGGCAGATTTAAATCTATAGCTCTCCGTATTGGTTGGGAGCTTGGCTTCCTTTTCATTTGGTGGCAAGTATGGCTGGAGAGAAATGCCCAAATTTTTAGAGAAACTTTCTCCTCGATAGACGGCGTTTGGCAGGTCATCTGGAGCAAAGTCACAGAAACTGTTGCCATCTATGCTGAAGAGGAAAATCAGGTTGGTCTTGGGCCTCTAGAAGAGGGGGTTGAGGGGCAAGAGAGACAAGACAGAGTTAGCTGGAAACCTCCCCCAGAAGGTTGGATCAAAATCAATACTGATGGAGCTGCAAAAGGCAATCCGGGCAGTGCGGGTATTGGTGTTGTTTGTCGGGATCATGCTGGTTCAGTGCTTTACTGGGAATTGCAAGGCTTGGGCAGAGCCACAAACAATGAAGCCGAAGCCATTGCTATCAAATCTGCTTCCATCTGGGCTGTTAAGCAGGGTCACAGGAGGATAATTCTCGAATCCGATTCTCAAGTCCTGGTTGGCGCTCTTGATTGCATGCGGAACTTCTCTTCGAAAGCATGGAAGTTGCGGATTCTGATCTCTCAAATCAAGGATTTATGGAGGGAATTAGATGACGTGATCCCTGTCTATGTGAGTCGAAACTTGAATAAGGTGGCCGATTTCCTTGCGAAGATGGGTGCTGAGAAAGAGGTAGGGGTGCAGCTGCACAGTGACATGCCTCTGATAGATGAAATGATTAGGCAAGGTCTGGAACGATCCCTACGACAATGAGTAAGAAAAATGCTAAGGGTGGTTCTTGTCACGATTTCGTGACCTGTTGCGCCGTCGCGGCCTTTGCTGGAAAGCTATCGCGATTTCGCGACATGTTGCGCTATCGCGGCCTTTGGAGAGAAGTTGTAGCGATTTCGCTACCTGCTGCGTCGTCGCGGTCTTTGATGAGAAGATGTAGCGATTTCGCTACCTGTTGCGCCGTCGCGGCCTTTGCTGGAAAGCTGTCGCGATTTCGCGACATGTTGCGCCGTCGCGGCCTCTGCTGGAAAGCTGTCGCGATTTCGCTACCTATTTTGCACTGTCGCGGCCTTTGGAGGGAAGCTGTCGCGATTTCGTGACCTGTTGCACCGTCGCGGCCTTTGGTGGGAAGTTGTCGCGATTTCGCGACCTGTTTCGCCGTCGCAGCCGTTGGTTGGAAGCTGTCGCGATATCGCGACACTTTTGGAAAAAGTGCGCTAAGGGGGAAAATCGTCGCGATATCGCGACATTTTTGGTGAATAGCCGCCCAAAGGAAAAATCGTCGCGATTTCGTGACACTTTTGAAGAATGGGCACCCAGGGGGAAAATCGTCGCGATATCGCGACATTTTTGCAGAACTGGCACCAAGGGGAAAAGTCGTCGCGATATCGCGACACTTTTGAAGATCGGGCACCAAGGAGAAAACTCGTCGCGATTTCGCGACACTTTTGAGGAAAGGGTGCTAAGGGGTAAACTTGTCGCGATTTCGCGACAGTTTTGGAGAACTCGCTTCATGGGGGAAAATCGTCGCGATATCGCGACACGTTTGAGGAAAGGGCGCCAAGGGGAGAACACGTCGCGATTTCGTGACACTTTTGCTGAAGGGACGCCAAGGGGAAAACTCGTCGCGAAATCGTGACACTTTTGGAGAACTGGCGCCATGGGGAAAAGACGTCGCGATTTCGTGACACTTTTGCAGATTTGGCGCCAAGGGGAGAACTCGTCGCGATATCGCGACACTTCTGGAGAACAGGCGCCTTCTGGCTTTCTCGTCGCGATTTCGCGACGCTTTTGGTGGCTGGGCGCTTTGGTGTTGTGCCGTCGCGATTTCGTGACACTTTTTGTGTTTTGCGGCCTCGGCGTCTGTCGCGATTTCGTGACATGTCGCGATTTCGCGACATGTCGCGATTTCGCGACTTGTTGCCGTGGCGCGGCCTTGGGTAGGTTTGGTGTCGCGATTTCGCGACATGTCGCGTTTTCGCGACTTGTCGCGTTTTCGCGCCCTGTTGTTTTCTGGCTTCTCTGCTTTCGGCTGGGATGTTTTTACTCCCACTTGTAACTGTTATTTGTTTTAATACAAGTTTTTTTCAATTTTTTCAAAAAAAATATTTTAGCTTTTCTAGTATTTCTTTATAATCCTCTGAGAATTCATTTCAAATAATTTCTTCTATGATTTTCCACAAGTCAATGTTTGATTTTCTCTCAATTGCTCTCAAATCAATAATTTTCCTTTAATCATTTCCTTTAATTAAATTAACTTCTTATAACTCCCAAAGTTTTAAGTTCAAATTCTTCCCTTTTCCTTTAATCACTCAATTTTCAAATCCCAAATTTTAAATTTTTTCTTTTAATAAATCTTCAAATCATTCATCAATTTTCAAATTCAATTCTTCCTTTTATCTCCCAACTATTCAAATTTCACAAATTTCCTTTTTCATAATTAATCAAACAATCTTCAAATTCACCATTCATTCACTTCATCTTCATTTCTTTAATTCTTTAATTTTCTTTTATCTCCTAAATTCAATTTCACCTTTAAATTTCAACTACACCCAAATTCTAATTAATTCAAACTTTAAATGTTTAGTTTCCTTATATCTCCTATTTATTAATTAATTCCTTACTCATTCCTTTTAACTCCAAAGTTTAACCTTATAATTATCAATTCCAAATTTATCTTCAAACTCTTATAACTCCCAAACCTAATAAAATCAATAAATAGGCACTCAAAAATAACGTATAACCAAATATGCCCCTTTGTGAATCAGAAAAATTTGTGATTTTTTACCAAAAAATAGGCTGCAACAACATCGGTAGAGGAAATGGCATAAATAACTTGTTTTTTCAAATTTACCTCATTTTCTTGTTCCATATTTGAGAGAGAGGTTTGCCTACCTGCTACCACACCAAAGAAAACACTAAAGCATATTTTAACGTCAAATTTGTTGTAGTTTGAAGGAATCTGACAACCACCAACAACTACTGTGTTTGTCATCGTGCATATAGGCCAGCTAATAGAGGGATTTTAATTGAGGATCGTGAAGTTAAATTATCTTTTTCTTGGTTAGAGGAAGTAGTAAGTTTAGTTGAAGCTGACAAGAAAATGTTGAATGCTTGAATCAAATAATGATTAAGATTTACTTTAATGTTTTCGATTGGTAATATCTGCTTTATTTTATAACATTAATGTGCTTTCATATAAACTATGTATTACAATTTTTGTGGTTGCAGTTATGCTCCAGGAAGGAAACTAGCAATCCAGATCTGGTAAAGCGGTTTATGATAGTGTCATGCTTTGAAAATATTACTCTACTAAGATGCAATGCATATATAGTAGAGGTGAATTTTTGGTATTGTGAAGGCTGTTCTAGGAAAATGTCAAGAAGAATGTTGAATTTTGGAATATTTGTATTCACATAGAAATTTGAAAAAGTTCTAGAAAATAAAAAATCAAGAATTTAGACATGATGTAGGTTTCTAGCTATAGTAGCTCAATTGAGATGACACGTATCCTTTCTTGAGTATAGCCTTATATATACTCGTTAGAAAGCTCTCTTTGAGTCAGATTTAGTAGAAGCATAATTTTTTAGTTTTGTAAGTCTAAAACAACTCATGGTGCACCAAAGTTCCTATTGCTAACATCTTATTCTGACCTCATATTTGGGTTCACCTTTTTCGATCTGTGGTTTGGGTTTAGCTTTTTGATCTTGAGGATTAGGGTTTCTATTATGATCCTCAAATTTGGGTTTTTGACCGTGAAGATTAGGGTTACATTTTTTTATCCTTCGATTAGGGTTTTTGAAGCTCTTGTTTCGATTGTGAGGTTTTTGGGTTACATTTTTTTATCCTCTGGTTAGGATTTATTTTGAGGATCTTTTCATTCAACTTTCTATGATTTTTTGTAATATAGAGTGCATTTTTATCGTACCTCATACTCCTCACCATAATGCAAGTGAACCTTATAACTAGTAATCTCCTCTTGATGAGATATCATATTAAAACATAATTTAATATCATATATTATTGTATATTCTAAGATTTTAAATATTAAAAATCATGGAATATACAAATAATATATGATATTAAATAATTTTTTAATATGATTCCTCGTCACCTCTATAACACCTAGTGGATACAAGGACTAGTTATCTATGCAATATGGTAGAATTTAATATGCTTGTAAACTCTCATCCTCTAAAGAAGAGAGTTGTAATTTATCAAGGTTAGGGGACCCAAATATAATCCCTTGTTCTAAAAAAAAAAAACTTCGATGTTTATAAAAAATATTAGTAAATCAAGGAATGAAATGGATTGGGATATGTTGTTAATATTTAGGTTTAGGTTTAAGGGGTAGCATGTGAGGGTTCACAGGTGAGTGGTGCATATGTACAAATATCTAATATTGAAAATAAATTCTAATAATGGTTAGAGGTAGTAGACCAATCGGTTTTCGCTGAGTGTTTGTCAACTTGAGGTTGGCGGTTCCGTTTTCGAGCTCCTCCAAGGTCTCTCTTACTTGGAGTAAAAGTTTACCCAAGGTGGTATGGGAGTATAATGGTAGCTTTTCGGATTCAAACTGCGCCCACAGGGATAAAATGACGAAGATGTTGTTGATTCCCCTATATAACCAAAAAAAAAAATTAATAAGTTAGAGTGAATCTCCATTGTGTTTTATTTACGCATCTTGTGCAATCAATATTTCATGATGTGTGGATGAACAATCAAAATTTAGGGAAGGTGCTTAGAAATTGTTTTAGTAAATTTCATGTAATAATAGTTGCAATAATTATTTTTCAATAAATATGGTCAAGAGAAAATATTAGGTGGTGGACATCAACTTTTAATGAGTTGAAGTAAATTTCCATTACAAGACACATCATTCACCTTTTAATATTTATAGATTCCAATGTTAATATTATGCTTATTTTATCTCAATATTTATGTAGAAGTTAGCTCTTTGACATTAAAAATCTATATTTTTAACTAATTGAGATCATGTCATTTGATAATTTTTTTTAATACATAGGGGAATTGGCAACTGCATTTCCTTTTTTAACAACTGGTCACAGGGGGTCAAATCACATTGCCTCCGGTTGTAGCATCAAATCATGGAGCTACCACTATAACCCCTACCTCGCCTCGGTAAACACAGCCCGGAGTGAGGGAGACCCCCGGTGGCTCGGGGTTGGTACCGTTGTCATCAAGCTGGCGCACACTTAGCGGATTCTAGTCAGACTATTACCTTTGCCTTAGAGTAGGCATGCCCGCGAGGTTTGAACCTAAGTCTCCTCTTGGTAAGTGCCCATGAAAAACAAATCACCATGAGGTAGATATAGCTTATTAAAAAATTTACATCATTATCATGTTATCATGACATTTCAATGAACCAAATAATGAGTGTATCACTTAGCTTGACAATATTTGAACATAGATATCTTTATTCAAAACCAACATTCTTAAGTACTTTATTTCATACCATTTAATATTTTGGTAGCAAAATTTAAACTTTGATACCTATAATAATAAATAAATAACATTAAACCTATGAAAGAGCCCATAGCTGAAGGAAGAGAAATAATATTCTCATAGAAACTCGAGCATGAGGGTTGAAAGACTATGATCTTTAAAGGATATGGAAAAATATTAGTATGAAATGAATCATGGGATAAAATTATACAAGCGAAGAAAGAAGACCCAATTAAATAATACATAGGGATGAAAGTAAGTGAGAGTGAAAAAAAAGTTGGAACTACAACTTGCTACTTCGCTCTGCAATCATAAAAAACCTATAAGAATATGCATCATTAAAGAGATAAATTTTTAGTTATTATATACTTTGAGAAATGCTTCTTATAAATGATTTGAATACAAGGACAACAAGCATATAAGGTAGCCTAAGTAGGGGAGACATGGATAACAACTTGCTATGGCTAAAAAAAAAAGGAAAACTAAAAATGGGAAAGACACTCAAAGGATAAAGTAGTCATGAAATATTTTGATAAATAACATATAGCTATATGTAGCATATATGAGTTGATTATTTGTAATGGTACAAATAAGTGGAAGAAGTCTAGAAAATAGACATGTAAAACTTACAATGGTGCAAGTGTTGCAGATTATGTCATTTGTTTATAAAACTTACAACAAAAATGATGAAGGTAGAGGTTGAGGTTTTCCTCAATAGAGCTAAAATAAAATCATGATCAAATTTATATAAAATGGTCAATGCAAAGGAGAAAAAACAAATAATTAAGGTCCTAAGCATTCCACAACAATCCTCACAACAAGGAAATATTCTTATGACACAAGAAATTTCCCTAATCTTCAATGAAATGGTAAAAAACAGAGTATATAAAGTAGAAGAAGAAAACATAGATAAGGGAAATAAGATCCATGATCTAATGGGTATAATTTAGGAAGCACTAAAATAATGAAAAATATCCAAGTCTAAAAACAAGAAAAAAGATAATTTTTCAATACATGGCATGATAAAGAATGTAAAGGAACAATAATGTTTTTGAACAAACCATTTAAAGAAGAGGAAAACAAAAATCATATAAAATAACTGTAAAAGTATATGTTTCAGCATCTGTTTGGTATACTAGAGAAATTGGTAACTCATTACATTTTTCATCACCTCTTGGTGGATTTGAATCATGCTCCTTGCTGCCACTATAACCTCTAGTTGTGTCGAGTAAACATTTTAATGTAGCTGGTACACTGGCACGATACGCCCTCCGATTCTACAAGGCCTAAGGGATTCAAACCATGGTCTCCACCTTCCCAAGAGATCGCTTTGACCAATAGGTAGGACCCTTCGACCTAAGAAAAAAATAAATATATGGTTGTACAAAGAGAATAATTAATTTATCTAGATAAGGATATGATCCAAAGAAATCTTGGAAGGAACTTCAATAAAAAAAGAAACAAGTAGAGAATAATCTTACAATAACTTAATGGTTGGAATATGCAAAAGAGTTATATAAACGAGATCAAGTAAAAGATGCTCCTCTTGTAGTCAACATATCAACATAATTGTTCACATTAAAGGAGGTCAAAGAGGGTATTAGGAGATTGAAAATAGACAAGGCCTATATGATCTAGATGGAATACAAGCAAAAAAAAAATTAAAATGAGGAATACAAAATCCAACACCACTTATCAAAAGGTTATTTAATGTTATCCTTCAACATAGATTTCCAAAATATTGGACAACAAGTTTTACTATATCTCTTTTCAAAAGTGGTGATATAAACAACCCTTCCAATTACCAAATCATAATGGTCAATCCTCTATTTTTAAAGCTTTTTAGTAGGATGGTTGAGTACAAATCAGCAAATGGGTAAAAAAATGATGAAAGATGGCAAAAGATCAAATGGTATTAGCTAAGTCAATTATATTTCTCAACTTTCAAGAAAAAGATCCAAGTTCAAATTTTGCCAAGCGAGACATGCATGCAAACTATTGTAATACCACTATGTGGTAATGATGTAATAGAGGTGGGGTCCATTTCAATCCCATATAACTAATTTAAAAAATGAAATATGATAAAAGAACAAACAAGTTTTAGGTCAAAACACTCAACAATCGATAATTGCATCATATTAAGACATCATTGAGAAAATATGGGAGGTAAAAGGGGATGCATATTGTTGTTTTATTGAATTCAAGAAGGCTTATACATAATAAAAAGTATAGGGTAAAGAGTAGATATAGTATGAAGAGGTTCAAACCAAAATTAGAACACATAAAGCTTTCTCATGATACTTAGTATGAAGAGGTTCAAACCAAAATTAGAACACATAAAGCTTTCTCATGATACTTTGGAAGTGGCTAAGGGTTAAACAAGGATGTCTATTATCCACAACTTTATTTGGATTATATATTGATAAGGTAGAAGAATGACTTATATAAGTGGAGGGGAGGGTGTCCAATTAGGCAATTATGCATTGAAGCTACTTTTGTATACAAATAATTTTATTTTGATTGTAAGGACATTGTAAGGGTTAAGAAAAACTAAATACCTTAAAACACTTATGCAAAGAAGTTGGCATGCAAGTAAATACTAGCAAAACTAAGTGGTTTTCACCAACCAAGAGAAACAAAAATAGTTAAGCTTCCAATTTGAAGGGTGTCTCCTAGAAGAAGCAATAGAAAACAAGTATCTTGATGTAGATTACAATAACAACCTTGTTTGGACAATGCATAAATCATAAAGAATAATGAAAGGTTGAAGAACAATATTTGCACTGTAGAACAAGAGTATGGAGATAAAATTATGGGATGGAAGACCATTGGGATCTTGCTGGGATTGTTGGAAGTGCCAGTGATGCTTTATAGGTTTGTAGTATAATGGAGGTTGTAGAGCACTCTTTGCATTGTAGAACATGAGTAGGGAGAGAAAGTTATGGGATGGAAGACTATTGGGACATTGTTGGGATTGTTGGAAGTGCTAGTGATGCATTATAGGTCTGTAGTATAGGTCAATGGTACATCAAATTTGAATGGAGGTAAATAAAAAGGATCTAAAAGCATCTAATAACCAAATTCAAATTAAAAGCTTAAATTCCATTCAAAATACTCCTAGCAGAAACAAGTACTTTTCTTATAAAGACATGCATTTTTTTAAGTAATGCGAAGTACATGCAATTTTTTTGTCTTCTAGGATATTTGAAAAAAGATTGAATAAATAAACTTAAATAAGTGGTATAAGGTTATAATAGGACATGGACTAAACAAAAAAACAAAATAAAGTGTCAAATGATCGAATAAGTAGATATTGATTTAATAGAAAACCCAAACAACAAGAGGGATATATTGTTTATGTAAGAAAATCTTTAAGGTAGTAATATGGAAAAAAATATTTCTAATATAAAAGTCTATGTAAGAAAAACTTTAAGTAGCAATATGGACAAAAATATTAAGAAGAAAGAAAGTGCAATACCTTTATAAATTCAACCTCACATATGAGCATCATTAAAAGCACATATGTCGATGCAAATATCCAATAAATAACAAAAGCACTTATAATTCAAATGAAGATTAACATTGATTCACATATAAAATCATATGTAAATAGAAAATACCTTAGAAAAAGATTGAGAAGAGAGAATATATATACTTATTATATTTTAAGGGTAATAAAAACATTAAAAACATTTTACATAATTTTTTATTTTTATTTTGAGGAGAACGTTTACAAATTACATCAACAACCACCCTCAAGGCGTTTTGAACACAATACCACTTAAGAAAAAACCACCATAATTTTTATAATAATTATATTATACATTAGTAATAAAAGTTAAGTTGTGAAAATTTATCAATAAACCATACTAAAAGATAAATCTTTAAAAAAGAAAGAATAATGATAAAAAAAATTATTATAAGAAATAGTTAAACATTTATCTATATATTATATGTGTTGGCTGCTGTGTGCCCTTCCCTCTTAATTTAAGATTCCATTTAAAAAATTAAAAATTAAAAAATATAAATTATTATTTAATTTATTTTTTTCACGTAGGCCTGTTGTACCCCTGCCTCTGATTAAAACTAATATAATATAAAATAAGAAATAAATCCATGAGGCAGGGGAAGACTGTGGGATGACGACGGACGAACAATGGCTCTGGCGACGAGTTTGTCACGGAACCGATTTCTTTTAATGCCCAAAATTCCCGCCGCAACGGTTGGCAATTTTCAGATTTCATCACCCAAATCAAAGGCTATCTTTGCCCATATGGCAACTTCAACGTCCGTCTCGAAGGAGAGGAAACTGCCAATATTTCTATTTGATGTAATGGACACCATTGTTCGGGATCCATTTTATGAAGATGTTCCTGCTTTTTTCGGGTACAAACTCCAATCTTATCTAATTCATTTTTTTATTTTGGGTAACTTAGCATCCAATTCATTCATTACATTAAGGCACCTATCAAATTTTGAAAAACTTTATCGAAATTTAGGCAACCGTGGATTAATCTGGAAACACCCAAAAGATTGGGAAATTTCCTGTGCATAGCAGCCTCAAAGGGTGGGTTAGAGATTTTAAGGTCATGAGTACTTTCGTTTGTAATTTTCTGCGTTTATTCTGTATTTACCATTTGGATTTAAGACACGACAATGGACCCTTAAGCTACATAAAGCACTGTAATTGTTTTTAATTTGGATGTATACTCAGTGTGCTTGCATGAAAGTAAAATGGATGCAGGTTATTCATAGTGTTAACACTCTACAGGACATTTGCTCCTTCGGAGTGGAAATGTTCTCTTGTTTTCATTTTATATTTTAAAAATACTTTCATTGTATATAATAGATGGCTTAAATGGAAACTTCTAAAAGTTAGGAAAGTAGTTTTTGAAGTCTATATGTTCGGATTCACTACATAAAATATAAAATACAGAAGAGCAATAAACAAGCAAGACAAGAGAAAACACGGCATATAATGTGGTTCACCCAGTGTGGGTTACATCCACCAAAAAAACACCAGTCTTTTGCATTAACACCAATACAATCTCTGAAGGGAGTAATCCTACAACACAACCGGTTGCAAATTCCTCTTCAAAATACCAGCATCTCCACACAATTACTTTAACAATAATTCAACATGCAAACACCCTTGCATCAAGCTCTACACCAAGCTTCTTGATCTCTCTACAGGAAATGCACAATTTTATGCATTTCCCATAAACAAGATACAATCCTCTCTATCGGAGGTATTACATAGATATCCTATGCACTTCCCATAAACAAGATACAATCCTCTCTACCGGAGGTATTACATAAATAGGGAAACCAATTACATGCATGCTAAAACAAACATCCTATAATTAACCCAATCCCCACTTAAGGCCTACTTCAAACTTAGAAAGTTTACAATTAGAAAAACTTAATTTTAGCCAATCTTAAAATTAACTTTTCCTTTTTCTGCCTCTGGTTTGGGATTGGTCATCTACAGTCCAGTTAAGGAACAGATAACTATCGAGATCAGACTCCACAACCTAACAATATCCCACTTGGAGACTGATCCACAACAACTCTACCACTGTTGCATCTGCTGAAGAACAACTCTTCAACCAAACAAGGAATGTCACCTCCTTCAGATTGTTGTAACCATGCTTTGAACCATCACATGTGTCATCCACACACTTTTCCTATGATCAACAAGCAACACACAATCTTACCTACCACAAATCCGTGATATTTCAACATCTCCACGATCGCCCATGCATCATGATGATACAACCATCACCATCGTGACAAGATCCACATACCATGTCTGCCCCCATAGCATGCTCACACATAATGCGACTTGCCACAACCACATCATGTGATCTATCTCACAATCATGCATCAAGATCGGTGCCATGTCCATCCCCTTGGACATACCTCTTACTCATAGCTCCCACTGCTTGACCAATCTCCAGTCTTCCTCCTTCAACTTCATCCTTCTCGAAGAATTCGTCCTCCTCAATCACAGTAACCACAACCTTTCGAATATGCTCCTCCGTGAAACTTCCATCCGCTTCCCTTTCAACTTCCACGGTGACCTTCAATTCATTTGCAAATAGTCTCGCGTCCATTGCCTGATCGTTAACCATCGGCAATAGCACATTCCTCACTCCATACCTCACCGCCTCCAACACAGACGACCACCCGGAGTGGCTCACGAACACCCCCACCGACGGATGCGAAAGAATGTACACTTGCGGGGCCCACCCCATGTGTATGAAACCCCTCTCCCGTGTTCGAGACCGGAAGCCCTTGGGCAACATCGACCACGCCATCGCTATCTCCTCCAATACGTCGATTTCCAGGACCTTGGGATCAAACTCGTTCCGAGCATACCTTGACAACAAATTCGACTTCCCCATCGTAGAATCCCCTATCACCACTATCTTGAACAGGTATTCCTCCCGGCTATCGTTCTCCATATTTTCACAGAATATTATTCTCTCCTCCTCGCAGTATTCCTGTCCACGTCAGCAAACCTGCCGGAACCGCATCACACCCCCATCGCCACTCGGGAACCAACTCGAAGATATGCGCCGTCCCACATCACGCTCCCGCCTCCGCTCTATCTGCCGAGGAGTCCGTCGTCGTAGATGCCGCCTTATCCCGGTTGTCGCTTTGAAAGCCGCAACCCCCACCGTAACCACCACCACCACCAACACTTCCACCCTCGCTCCCACTCAATCCTAAATCCTAAACTTGCTCTGATACCAATTGTTCGGATTCATTGCATAAAATATAAAATACAGAAGAGCAATAAACAATCAAGACGAGAAAACACGGCATATAATGTGGTTCACCCAGTGTGGGTTACATCCACCAAGAAACACCAGTCTTTTGCATTAACACCAATACAATCTTTGAAGGGAGTAATCCTACAACACAACCAGTTGCAAATTCCTCTTCAAAACACCAGCATCTCCACACAATTACTCTAACAGTAATTCAACATGCAAACACCCTTGCATCAAGCTCTACACCAAGCTTCCTGATCTCTCTACAGGAGATGCACAATCCTATGCACTTCCCATAAACAAGATACAATCCTCCCTACCGGAGGTATTACATAAATAGGGAAACCAATTACATTCATGCTAAAACAAACATCCTATAATTAATCCAATCCCCACTTAAGGCCTACTTCAAACTTACAAAGTTTACAATTAGAAAAACTTAATTTTAGCCAATCCAAAAAATTTACTTTTTCTTTTTCTGCTTCTTGTTTGGGATTGGTCATCTACAGTCCAGTTAAGGAACATATAACTGCCGAGATCAGACTCCACAACCTAACACTATAAAGAGGACATGTTTATTTAATCATGCTTTACTTTTGATTTATAACGTCACCTTATCTATATTGGAGTATGATGTAAAACTTCACCTTTTTTACACTAGGCTATTGAAGCATGATATATAATCCTATCTTCTTTTGAATTCAAAGTTTAGACTTTAATTTGAAACTTCAGAGTCTTCATTAAAATATTGTTATTTAAATTTTTTTTTTTTTTTAAATCTTGTTCTTAAAGAAAAGGCCTTTGAGGAAAATAAGTTCATTTTGAATAGGCTTGAAAATGTATGTAGTTCATAATGATCCAGGGAGCTTTTATTGGTAACCAACCACATCATCAAAGCTTTACATAATTAAAATTTAATTTGCTAAATACTATTTGAAATATTTTGAGAAGTACCGTGGTTGCTGAAATATTTTTAACACTTGAGAGGGAATAATCATAGTTTTTTTTATTAGGGTAAAATAACAATTTTAGACTGGTTTGTCCAGTGTTACCAACCAAAAAGCTTCGTCTCTAAATATTATATGATATTCGAAACATTGAACTACCTGTTGGTTACGAATCTGCCATGAGGAAAGGATTTGGGGTTAATGCGCCCAGATTCGCCCACCAGCATGAAAGGCCGGAAGGAAGAGATGCCTTCCGTGCCAATCTCCGGAGAAGGCCGGCTCCTTTTGGGGGGTTTTCTGATTTAAGCTAAGAGTGCAGGAAAGAGATAAATGAACAGAAAGGAATTTACAAATATACGTGGAGGTTGGTGGGGGGAACTAACAGTACGGGAACACACCAATTACCGTTACTTACTGCATTATAAACACAAAGCATGACCGAGAACTGCAAAATCTATGTGTACTTCCGATACCTAAGCAGTGTACGCACAGCTACAATGGTCCCCTAGCAAACATTCTCCCTACAAGGAGAACTAACAACACGGCAACGCATCAATCACCAGATACGGACACTATCATGAGTAGAAAGCAACTTAGAGATATCAGAGCCAGGTATATGTGTCATGCAGTGATTTTAACTGCACAGCTACAATGGCCCCCTAACAGACATTCCCTACAAGGAACTAACAAAGACGGCAGCGCATCAATCACCAGATACAGACAGCAACGTAACACACAACTGATGGAACTGCTACCACATCTATTCTATGTATCCTTTAAACTTTTAAATACAGAAAGTGCTCAGACAAGCAATGCTAAAGGCACCTGATCACCAAATGCTGAAGTGAATCAACGAGCCGTGACACAGGTTAGCATTAAGCATATATATAATGAAAGGCAGCATAAAAAATAGAAGCAGCAGAACATAACCAGGCATACAATTTATATTTATAAACAGAAGCACGGTTACAATGGGCACAGTGGTTCCCTAACAGACATTCCCCTTCCACCCTTTACAATGAATTCATGATGGGTTTTTATAGCCCGAGTCCCTCCCGTTACATTAATGGGCACAAGGTCCCAGCCAAACATAAGCTGACAAAAGCGGCGAAGGAGCTGCAAATGCTGACCTTTTGTCGGACCGGACTGTACCCGCAGCATGGTCTTCCTGGAAGCTGGACAGCTAGCTGGCGGTGTGTTGGGCAGAACTTCATCTCGGCAGGTATGCGGGTAGCTGGAGCAGGTAGAACCTCCAATCGGCTTTAAATGAGGTCGCTGGCACAGGTAATGCAGCCCATGCTCGTCCTTTTGCTCGGCACGTCTTGGCTCAAATCCCGAAGCTGGACACTTGTCGATGATGGATGATGTCGTGTGACACGTGTCCGCCTTGAAAGGCAGCTTTATCCAACTTCGCTTGGGATCGGAGCGTCTCGGGTTGCGCGGGCGAGAACAAGCAGCGATCGGGAAGGCCTTTATGCCTTGGTCAAATTCTCGGTTTTGTTTCCCCATCGCGCACTGTCAAGGGCGCATCCCGACTTCGTCGCGAAGTCGGATTGCGCACAGGTGAGAACTGGTGTTTGCCGCCGTACGGATTTGCTCCAGCACTTAACACTTTCTTGTCGGCCTGCCAGCCTGCCAGTTACAAGGTGCGCCCAGAAGAGGGGCGAAGTGCGCCGCCGTACGGATTTGCTCCAGCACTTAACACTTTCTTGTCGGCCTGCCAGCCTGCCAGTTACAAGGTGCGCCCAGAAGAGGGGCGAAGTGCGCACTTCGCACCAAAACTGGGCGAAGTGCGAACTTCGCACCCACACTTAGCCATTTTTCAGGTAACTTGTCGGAAAGTTCAAAAATCAACTGGGGGACTCCGAGAAAGGGGGAAAGAAAGAGAATGTGGGAAAGAAAGAGGAAGGGGAGCAGAAGAAAGGAAAATAGAGGAAGAGGGAAAAAGAAGAGCAGCACTGTTACAAACTTGAAAACATTGCACCCCGTGCAAAATGTGACAACATTTCTGGCGGCTCGCGGGGTGTCGAGCTCGCCTCGGCGCAAAGAATCCATGCCTTCATCCATTGGGTGCAGAGGAGCTTGCCTCCCCTGCTTTTTGCTGCTCTAGCTGTTCTCCTCGCGGCAACTGTTCTTCAGATTCATCTTTGTCAGTTGCCCCCTCAGAATCACCTTCCGAAGGCTCTCCAGCTTTTGCTTCTGCCTCGCAGATGCGAGTGTATGCCGCCTGGGCTTGGCGCCAGGCTTCTGCTTCGAACGGCCGGCGGTCAGCAACTTCTTCTAATGCTGCGTGGAAAGCAGCGACCGCGTGCAGGTCGATGGTGTGGTATCTTTTTTCTAGCTCCTGGAAGTAGGAGCTGATCTTGCAATATTTGGACACCATCTGAGTGACCTGACTTTCCTGAATTGGCTCAGTCCAGCTATCAATCTCAGTCGTATCTGCTTCAAAGGACTGCCAATTCCTTTTCACCTGATCTAGGGTGAGAAGCTCGCCATTCTCAACAAAACCTGGGCACCCTAGTTCGGAAAGAGCGCGAAAGGGGGCCATACAGATGTCTCTTTCATGTTCGAATGCATCTAGCATTCGTCTGGCCACTCTCACCTCTTCTAATTTTTTGAAATATTTATGCAAGGTTACCCTTGCATCCGCCCATTCTGCAGCCGAATGAGGACACGGGAGAAAATTGGAGGCCATCGCGCTCGCGCTCCTGAAGATTTATCGCCAGGTCCAGCCATTGCTTCGCCTGACGTTCGGCCTCCTCTACCACAGGCTTTCCCTGGGCAGAAACTTCTTGAATTCTGGATGCGAAATCCAGAACTGCCATCGCCTTATAGGTGTGGGGCTTGCATTCCCGCAGCAAACCAGCCCGCATCTCCTTAACTTTCTTCTTTGAAAAGACCGTCGCTTGAGATGTTCTCTCTGCAAGTTGCGACTGCGCCTTCTTCAAAGACTCTTGGAGCTGGGAAATCTACCCCAAGGCTGCTTGCTTTTCGGTTGCGGCCTGTTGCTGGGAAGCGGCCAGCTGGGCTTTGAGTTCATCTATTTCTTGCCGCGCCGCTTCCAGCTGCTCAGTGGACCTGGACAGGTCCTCTTCAAGCTGTCTTGTCTTGTCTTGCAACCCGAAAAGCTCTTCCTGCTCCTCCAGACTTTTGACAAAGAGATTATCAGCTTTGCGCATGATCGACTGAATCTCGTATTGCTTGTTGATGTCGTCAAAGCTCTTCTCCTTTGTCTGGAGCTCGTAGTCCGCCCTGGTCATTTCCCGGAGAGGCTTCTTCACTTTTGGGATTATCTTCTCTGTTGTAAGCACTCTCCTCTCGAAATTGTACTTGGCGCGCTTTACCGGGGCGGCTATCTCTTCAGGTCTCCTCCGTTTCAGGTTCTGGAGGAAAGAGACAGAATATTCTACAGCTCTCGTTGCCAAGGGCAAGTCGTCTGTATTCTGGAGGTCGTCCATGAAATCTGGTTCCCCCAGCCTAGGGTTCTGCTGAGACGTCTCTCCTGCGGGAATGGGATCAGGAGGAACCGGATGGACACTGGAAGGATCGGCCGCTTCTGGGGGCGACCGGGAAATGGAGATGGGGGCGGCTGATACTGCAAGGGTTTGAAGCGGCTGAGATGGTGGATGTGACGGTGAATGGACGGCTTCAGCACTAACTTCAGGCGAAGGGTTTGGAGTTTGACTCAGAGATAGGGAAACGTTGGGGTTCTGAGCAAACTGATCAAAAGAATGGGGGCCGCTAGAAGGGCGTGGAGACGGGGAGGAGGATGCGGCCATGGCTTGCTCGGATTGAGCGGGAGACGGGGTAGGAGTAGGATTGGATGAGACCAAAGAGACAGGGGCAGCAAACGTACCTGCGGGCTCCGCCTGAGCCGATGTTGGATGGATGTCTGCGCTTTTGGTTCCGGCGGGTGGCTTGGGGCTGCCCAGAGAAACTGTCTCTGCGGCGGCAGGACGCGGCCGCGGTTCTGCGACTGGCTGCTGCACTATCAGGCTGGGTCGCCTGATCTTCTCCACTCTCTTCCTTTTCTTTTCTTCTGGAACAATGGTCGGATCCGGGGAAGGAGATGAAGCAGGTGCGGCAGGCGCTGATGCTCCCACGGTAAACTTGTACCGGGGTTTGACTTGCAGAGGGTCTGCCGCAACCGGTCTGCCCTCTGGCGGCGCTGGCGTCTTTTGTGCCTGAGGGATTGCCTCGGGCGTTGCTTTGACTAACTTCTTCGCCTTCTTAGGCGCCGCCTTGGAAGCCAACGGCTGCATTGGATCGACCTGGACGTCTGCTGGGCCCACGCTGGCAGTTGCCGAAGTGTACAACTGTTGGGAGGAAGACCCTCCTTTATAATCCTCAAAGGGACCTCGGGGAACGTAACCTTGATATGCGAATGGCCGCCAGCTGTCATGATGCTGGTCATAGAGAACCGAAAAGTCGTCATCTACGGCCGTGTTTCTTCTGGTAGATTTGTCGTGCTGCGTGCGGCATCTCATCTTCCAACATTCAGTAATCTTTTCTTTAGACCAGTTAAGGCCTGCTATCTTGGATAGAAATTTTCTAAACCCTGGAGATGAGAACTGGTGGTCCGGGTTTCGCTTGGGGTCATATGTCACCTCCTCGCAGTAAAAATCCTGCCAGGGAGGAGAAGCTTCCATCAATTCAATTTCCCAGTCAAGGTCCACATGGACCACATCGCACTTATCTTCAGTTATATCTGCTCGGGGCAGATATGTGTGAACTTTCCCCTTATCCCATACGGGTCGTACTTCCAACGCTGCGGCAACAAAACCAGGCCGATCCGGGAAAATTCTTGCTCTAGGTAGACATGCTGTCCTACCTCAAAAATCTCAACATTTGCCCAGGAAAGAGGGTATTGAAAAATCTGTCCTCTCTTCTTTCCTAGGCCGAACTCCTCTTCAACATAGTCCATTTGTCGGGCAACCTCCATCCCGAACGTATGCTCCGAGCACCAGTAGGGCAGCAAATGGGGTTTGCCCTTGAATCCGTAGATTCTGACCACAATTCCCTGCGTCAGCCTGAAAACGTCCCCGAGCTTTTGATTTAGCAAAGCGCTCGTCATTTCTCTCGGGGACGGGGAATTTCGCTTTCGCTGAAGATCGACATGACCAATCCCGTAAAGTTGAAGTTGAACTTGTAGTAGGACCCTTTCCGGTATAGGTCATCCGTCCGGCTATAGACGGGCCGTGGCTCTCCCCTCTCGTTGACCTTCTTCGTGTTCGGGATAGGTATCCGGGAGTGCAAATGGTACAAACAAAGCCGTGCTAGAACAGAACCGAAACGAAAATCGGTAGATCGCTTCTTTTGGATCTTGACTAGGCTGGAGTGGATGGCGTAAGCCAGCCGACCGCCTGACCGAAAGAGATGGGACGCTTTCCACTTCTCTGCGCCGCCGGTTCGTAGGATTCTCCGCATAGGAGACATTCTGCCAGCGCTAGCTGGTACGGCTGTACCAGCTCATCGGAGTCGCAGCCGAGAATCCATGCCAAAATGGTATACAAATATTTGCTCTGAAACCTCGCCAAGGGCATGGGGCCGGTTGGCCACTGTCCAGCTGCAAGAGGGGCGTTCAGCTCTGAATTGAGGAAATCCCTCATCCTTTTTGTTTGCGTGAAACGTCCCGCCTGCTCGCCCAAATTTATCTTCCTGAGAATTGTGCTGGAGTCATACTCCAACCCCAGGGCGAAAGCTGGCTGGACAGTCTCCCTGCGTAGCGTGAACAAGGGTTTGCCGCTGGAGCTGCAAATTTGCCGGGTAACTGGTCTGTAGTGTCTGACAATGATGTCTACCAGTTCCGGGCATTGATGGACAGGAGGGCACAAGAATCTGAAAAGATTGGATTTGTACGCCGCTCCGAAATGATGAGAGGGCGAAACTTTGTCAGCCCAGCTCTCCACATTTGCCCGCAGCTTAGTCAGGCTCATAGAAAACGAGCCGTCCACGTATCCCGCCAAGTAATTTAACGGAGGTGGTGGGGCTTGCCCACGCTGTACTTTTTTAGACCGGGACTTTGACTTTGGCTCTGGCGGTGTTTCACTTCTGAAAACACCCGGCCGTGGTAAATCCTTGTGCTCGCTCCCTTCGCTGGATTGCGCTGACACTGGCATCTTTCCTCTGTCCATCTCTCCGAATCAGCAATAATTACAAGTTCAGGGCGTCTGCAGAAGATTTCGCTGTCACAGGAATAATCTGCACAGTTTAAGGAATAATCTGCGCAGTCTGGCATGTTTGAATGCATCTGACCCCCTTTTCTAGATAAAGACAGCGCCATTAATGCCGCGCAGGAGGGGGTAGGTCGGCTGAGTTATGCTTCTTGGGTGGCTGCGCAGGAGAATGTTTGGAAAAAGTGTACTCCGGCAGACGTGCCATGTTCTTTTGCTTGCACTTTCGTTGAGGAACGTGCAATCATTAATTTTGTTTTGGACGCTGCGCCATGGCTGACGTCACTGCCGCAATCGGGCACACTGCTCAAGAAAGAACCCTCGGTGCGGAAACCCACTTTGAAACAGTCACAATGCGCCTTGGGCCCAGCTTGGGACCTTTTTGAATATTTTATTTATTTTTTAAACCTTCGCCCAAACTGGCCCGGAAAACGAGGCGCAGTCGGACTTCGCCCAAGGTTGGGCGCGATCCGACTTCGCCGGCGAAGTCGGACTTCGCCCGAATTTCGGGCGAAGTTCGAACTTCGCGCGAAGTGCGCGTTGAACTGTTCCTGCTTTCTTCTTTCTTCTTTCTTGCCGCGCCCAAGGGTTGAGCGCAGTCTGGGTCCTTTGCAACCTTAGCATCCTACTGCTCTTTTGAACTGTCGAGCTGCGCAGGACGGACACTGAAGCCGGTTCGGACTTCGCCCGAGTTTGGGCGAAGTACGAACTTCGACGCGGGTCTTTGCAACTTGCGTCCTCGCTCTTTACCGCGACGCGCAGACGGCCGGCCGGTTCGCTTCTCCGCAAGTTTGCACTTCGCGCGGAGTTCGTGCGCAGTTCGAACTTCGCACGCAAGCCGGCCGAAGTCGGACTTCGCGTGCGAAGTCGGACTTCGCCCAAAGTTGGGCGCAGTCCGCTCTCTTTTGTGCTTTGCAGCCTTCTTTCTTTGTTCAAGCTTCGCACTTGGCTGGCGCGCAGCCCGACTTCGCTGCGAAGTCGGGCTTCGGCCAACACTTAGACAATTTTTTGCCTCTTTTCCTTTGCTTTCTTCTTTTTGCACAGCCGAACTTCGCCTCTCCTGAGGGGCGACGACAGACTTCGCTGCGAAGTCTGTCTTTCTCTCCCATGCCATAGTTTAAGCTCAAATAAAAAATAATTAAAAGCTGAAAGCTGGAAACTGTACATGCTGGGAAATGAAAATGCATAAGGGAAATTTTTACAAAGAAGGGCCACTTGGGCACCTTCAGCAGCGGTAAAGTTTTAAGTGGAACCCGTTAACAGGGATAGGCAGGAGCTGACCCTCCATATCCCGAAGTACATAGGCATTAAACTGGTTCACCCGGGCAATCTGATAAGGGCCCTCCCAGAGAGCATCAAACTTCCCGTGATTACCCGGCTTTGCTTTATATGAGTCCCACTTCAGCACCAGGTCCCCGATTTCGAAAACTCGGGTAGTGGTGCCTTTGGCAAACCAGCCTTGAGTGGCTGCAATGTGATCCGTGAAGGCCCGGTATGCACTTTCTCTCGTCTTCTTCCAACTGCAGGAGTTGGCATAGTCCGTCGTCCACCGGGTCTCCGCTGCTCCCGTCTTCGTCCAACATCCATAGGGCAGGGGATCTCGATGTGTGATGGCATGACAGCCTCTTTGCCATAGACGAGCGCATAGGGGGACGTTCTGATGGATTTCTTGAACGCAACTCTGTCCGCCCACAGCGCCCGGTTCAGGAGTAAGTGCCAAGTCCGCTTGTTTCTTTCAATGGTCCTCCGGATGATTTTCAGGAGGTTCTTGTTAGTAGACTCGGCAAGGCCGTTCCCCTGCGGGTAGTAATTAGAAGACATCTTGTGATAGATGCCAAGTCCGCCAGTGTACTCCGTGAGTACAGCGCCTACAAATCCCGGACCGTTGTCTGTCACAATTGACTTCGGAACCCCGAAGCGGGTAATCAGGCTCTCAATGAACCTGATGACCGTTTCTTGGTCTGCGTTCTTGGTCGGGATTGCCTCTGCCCACCGTGTGAAATAATCGGTGGCTGTAAGAATAAACTTGTGTCCGGCAGAGGAGTTAGGAGAAATCACCCCAATGAAGTCTAGACCCCATTGCTGGAACGGAGTCTCGGCTTGAATCGGCTGAAGGGGCAGGGGTGCTTTTCTGTTTCGGCCAGCAAACCTTTGGCATTGATCACATTTAGAGCAGACCGCATGAGCGTCTGCAAACAGAGTGGGCCAATAGTACCCAGCTCTGATTATTTTTAAGGCCGTTGGCCTTGAAGAATGGTGACCCCCAGGCATCCCGGAATGAAAATCTCCGAGGACCCTAGGCTGGTCAGATTTCATGACGCACCGCAACAGATGCCGTCAATGTTTTTGAAGTAAAGCCCCTCGGGCGAAGAGTGTACTTAAGTGCACCTAGCCGAAATCTCCTTCGTTGTGAGGCGTTTAGGTGATCGGGACATCTTCCGGTGCAGAAATATCTCACCAGTTCATCTGTCCAATCACTCCCCTCCGATAAGGAGTCGGCTAGGTAGATGCGTGTCGCTGTGTCCTCCCACTTACAGGCGGAGATGCCGGCTGCAGCGCTTCGGGCCAATTCCTGACACAAGGCTCGGCCTCTGATAAGCTTGGTGGGCCGCACTTCAATGTCGAACTCCTGGATTTTTGCAATCCATCCTGCTCTCTTGTGACCCGGTTCTCCTTGTAAGATGAAGCTACGAACATCCGGGTGAATCACAAAGACAGTGGTCTTGCTCTGGGAGACAAAGTGCCTGAACTTCCGAAGGGACTTCATAACAGCATGAACTTGCCGCTCTATAAAATTGTACTTTTCTTCATGCGGCAGAATCACTTGGCTCAGGAACGCTATGGGGCGCTCCTCACCATCGTCTCCCTTCTGAGTTAGGACTGCAGCGTAACTTTCGGGTTCTCCCACTGCATACATGATGAAGTCCTTGGAGTAGTCCGGGTTTGTCAACACCGGAGCTTGCGCAATTCGAGCCTTGATTTCCTCGAAGGCTTGCTCTCTCTCATCAGTCCATTCATAATTTGTATCTTTTTTCAGCAGTTCGGCCATAGGCTTGATCACCTGTGCGAAGTCGGGAATGAACTTCCGCACGAAGTTAATCTGACCGAAGAAGGACCGCAGCCCTTTTTATCAATGGGGGCCGGCAAGCGAACGAGGGCTTCGCTCCGTCGTGGTCAATGGCGAGGCCTTCCTCGGAGATGACATGTCCCAACAGACTTTCCTTCCTTTACCGCGAAGACAGACTTCTTCGGGTTTATAGAAATGCCGAATTCTCGACAACTCTCAAATATTTGCCGTAGGTGCGAAACATGATCTCCTCGTTGGTGAGAGAAAATAGTCATGTCATCAAGGTAGATGACAATAATCTTATTGAGCAGCTCTCGGAAGGCCAGGTCCATGGCCCTTTGGAACGTGGCACCAGCATTGGATAAGCCAAACGACATGCGCTGATAGGCGAACGTCCCCCACTTGGTGGTAAACGCCGTCTTATGCTGGTCCTCGTCTTTGACCCAAATCTGGTTGTAGCCGGAAAATCCATCTAAAAGTGAAAATCTCTGGGCTCCAGCAACGATATGTAGAATCTGGTCGATTTGGGGAAGCGGATAGTGGTCCCTGAGGGAAGCCTGATTTAGGTTTCTGAAGTCGACACAGAGACGAATGTCGCCATTCTTTTTCCTCACGGGCACCAAATTCGCGACCCAGGATGAATGTTTGATGGGGTAGATGATCTTGGCCTCCAACATCTTCAAGAGCTCGGTCTTCATCATGGCCTCAATCTTCGGATTCACGGCCCTCTGCTTCTGTCGGAATGGCTTGGCGCCATCCTCTAGCTCAATGGTATGCTGGATGACAGCTCTGTCATACCCCCTCAAATCCTCGTAGCACCAGGCCACGATGTCGGGGAACTCTTGGCACAGTGATCTGATCTGCTCAAGTTCCTCCGACGTGCAGTCTGTTCCGACCTTGATAGTTTTACCAGGTTCAAGTTCCAGGTCAGCATACCGCCTCGGGTCTACTTTGATCCTGTGGGATATTGCTCTGTCATTCCGATCAAAGAGACTCTAATGTAATCAGTCCTTTTGGGACGTGATTATTCCGTAACTGTATCAACCCCTCATATTGCTCGTCATCAGGGTCTCTACCTTCGATTACACACACTTCGTTAACCAGGAATGTGACGATCTCCTCGTCACAACTGAACACCTGCCAGTGGTGTCCTTATCAGGCACAGAAGGCCTGTAGATAGTGCGAACCGGCTTCGGTTTCTGAACGTCTTCAGCCGGAACGTACCTGGCTCCAACAGACGCCAGAATATCAGCGTGCTTGTTTTTCTCACGCGATATTGCCTTAACATTCAATGAGTCGAATGACTCCATCAGGTCCCACACCCGGTTGCGGTACGCTCTAAGATAGTGCTGTTTGGATGCGCACTTCTCCGTAACTTGGTGACACACCAGCTCTGAATCTCCGAAAATCTGCAGGTGTTTGATTCCGAGCCTCTCCGCCTTTCGCAAACCCAAGCACAGGGCTTCGTATTCCGCCGAGTTGTTAGTGCAGCTCCAGGCCAACCTGTAGGTATAGTCCTTCTGGATTCCGGTTGGAGAAACCAGAAGCACTCCTGCACCGGCGCCATTCTTACATCGCGCGCCGTCAAAGAAAAGCTTCCACAGCTCATCGGGTGCAGGTCCTACTTCCTTCGCAGCTGACATGTCAAGCCTCTCGGGCTGTACAATGGAGTAACAGCCTTGCTCTGTCCCGATTACGGCATTGAAGTCCCGCAACGAGAACTCATCTTCGAGCTGTAGCACTTCGAAGGCTTGCTCAGTCAGCTCCACTGTCACCAGCTCTTCCTCTGACAACTGGACCATGCAGTCCATCTCTCCTCCGGGTATCTTGTCTACTAGGAAGGTGGAAGGCTTCTCATTAAAAATTTTCAGTCTCCTTCCTTTGAAGGGCACTTCCATGTGTGAGTAGTCTAGAGACAGGTAGCCGCCCAACTTCGCAGTGAACTCCCGAGAGAGACACATGTCGAAGTAAGGCTCCAGGTCGACAATCACGACCTCTTGGATGACTACGATGTCGAGAGCCTTGTGCAACCGAATAGGGATGTCCTTTATGACACCAACTGTCTTAACAGGGGTGCCGTCTAATTGCAGCACGCCTTGGCTGCTCCGTGTGTATTCCATCCCGATCTCGTCGCAGACGGCCTTCGGCATCACAGTCGAGGAAGCACCAGAATCCACCATGCAGTTGTGAACTATGTGCCTGTTGTCACATTTTGCACGGGGTGCAATGTCTTCAATGTTGTTTTGTAACAGTGCTGCTCTTCTTTTCCTCCTTCCGTTTTTCTCCCTTCTCTCCCTTTCCTTTTCTTTCCCATTCTCTTTCTCTCCCCCTTTTTCCTTGGAGTTCCCCACTTGATTTTCCAGCTTTCCAGCAGGTCTATCTGAAATTGGCTAAGTCTGGGTGCGAAGTTCGCACTTCGCCCGCTTCGGTGCGAGTTCGCACTTCGCCCAGTCTGGTGCGAGTCGCACTTCGCCGCTTGTGCGGTTCGTCCCTGTGCGAAGTCCGACTCCGCCCCACTTTCTGGGCGCACCTTGCACTGGCAGTTCAATGCAGAAAAAAGAGAAAATGCCGGAGCAGGTCCATATGGCGGCAGACACCAGTATTCGCCTGTGCGCAGCTTCGACTTCTCAACGGAGCGGGAATGCGCCCTTGACAGTGTGTACGTAGGGGAACAAACCCGGAATTTGACCAAGGCTTGAAGGCCTTCCCCGACTGCACCGATTTCTGCACGCATCCCAAGGAGCCCCGATCCCAAGCAAAGATGGATAGATCGCCTCTAAGGCGTGCATGTGTCACACAACATAACCCATCATCGACAAGTGTCCGACTTCGGGATTTGAACCAAGACTGCCGACCAAAAGGGATAAGCATGGGCTGCCCGCACCGCCGCGTTAATAGCCTCATTCAAAGCTGATCCGAGGTTTCACCTGCTCCAGCCTACTAGCAAGCCTCGCCGACTTGAAGATTTACCCAAAGACTCCGCCACGTAGCTGTCCAGCCTTCCAGGAAGACCATGTCGCGGGTACAGCCCGACCCGACAAAAAGGTCAGCATTTGCAGCTCTTTCGCCGCTTCGTCAGCTCATGTTTGATCGGGACTTGTGCCCATTAATGTAACGGGTGGGACTCGGGCTATAAAAGCCCATCTGAAATTCATTGTAAAGGGTGGAAGGGGAATGTTTGTTAGGGAACTACTGTGCTTATTGTAACCGTGCTTCTGCTTATGAATACAATCTGTATGCCTGGTTCTGTTCTGCTGTCTTTATTCTTTTATGCTGTCTTTCATTATATGCCTTAGGCCCACCTGTGTCGCGGCTCGTTGATTCACTTTGGCATTTGGCGATCAGGTTCCTCTAGCATTGCTTGCTTAAAGCACCTTCTGTACTTCATTATTTAAAGCATTCATTATAAATTTGGTAGCAGTTCCATCGCTTGTGTGTGACGTTGCTGGCCCGTATCCGGTGATTGATGCGATCCCCCGCCGTTAGTTCCTTGTAGGGAATGTTTGCTAGGGAGCCATTGAAGCCGTGCGGTTAAACTCTCTACCTAACACATATACCCGGCTCGACATCTCTAGGTTTACTTTCTACCCCCGTCGGTGTACGTATCCGGTGATTGATACGATCCCTCGCCGTTAGTTCCTTGTAGGGAATGTTTGCTAGGGAGCTATTGAAGCCGTGCATACGCTCGCTGGTGTATCGGAAGTACGCCTAGGTTTTGCGGTTCCTTGTCATGCTCTGTGTTTGTATGCAGTTAGTAGCGGTGATTGGTGTGTTCCCGCATCGTTAGTTCCCCCCCCACCAACCTTTGGACATATTTGTATCTCTTTCTGTACATTTGTCTCTTTCCGTTCCTTTATTTCTTTCATGTTCCCTTTAGCTTAAATAAAGCCCCCCAAAAGGAGCCGGCCTTCTCCGGAGATTGGCCCGGAAGGCATCTCTTCCTTCCGGCCTTTCATGTTGGTGGGCGAATCTGGGCGCATTAACCAAAAATCCTTTCCTCATGGCAGATTCGTAACCAACAGCTTCGTGCACGCCGGTGGGACGCTTGTCCCACGATTTAAAGAAAGAGTACCCATCATGTTTCCACCTAGCGCAACAGTTCTTCTGACCCGCTCGGCGGAACACGG
Source organism: Wollemia nobilis (assembly GCA_028583015.1). NCBI lineage: Eukaryota > Viridiplantae > Streptophyta > Pinopsida > Araucariales > Araucariaceae > Wollemia > Wollemia nobilis. Next base: position 1,490,379 of record JAQPPZ010015288.1, on the reverse strand, counting down.
GTCCCACATCTGACGAGAGATTTTCTGATCAGTCTCCACCTGGCGCTGACAGTTCCTGAGCTCTTGGTGAGACAAGGAAGTTTCTCACCCCCGACAGAATCGAAGCACCGGTGTTCGCTTCATTGCTGTTCCAAATCTGAACACCTGGCGACTCTGCACGAACAAATCCTCTGAGTCTAGAAGACCGGTCCGGTCACCTTCATGCGCACGAGAAGGTGGCGAACAAGAAATCCGAGAAGCCCGCCTGAGTTCTACGAACTAGACATCCACGCTCGAGGCGAGATACCCAGGCTGGCTGATCCGCGAGCTCGTTTCGACGAAGCCGAGGCTGAGATCCAAGAAGAGGCCGAAGCTGAGGTCGGAAGAGCCGAGTACGAAGTAGAAGAGGCCGAGGAAGAGGAAAATCCTGCATCCTCGGAAAGTACCGACACCGAGTACACAACCGACGGCGGAGAAGAAGAAGAAATGGCTGATCAACAGCCGAATGACGATGATCTCTTCCCGGCGGTGGACTCTACAGGGCCTTTGGCCCTGATCGGTCAGCAAGCTGTGCCCCCTGCTGCTTTAAAGTCTATTCCCACATACGACGGCTACGGTAAGACGGCGTACGAGCACATCCAGGACATCCTTGCCCCCGGCCGCACCGCATACCATCACCGATGAAAGTGTGAAGACCCGTCTCGCTGGCCCTTTCCCCGAGGGGAAAGCTTCTCTACCGGTGGAGATCGCCGCGGAGGGATCCATCACCGGGTGGCCCCGGCCTGCCAGGAGGCTCGGTAAAAGGATGCAACGAGTCCGCTGATCCTACCTCTCTATCGCATCGGTTCCAAGCAATCCGGAGGCATCCTCAAGAGGAGGTGTCCGATTTTAACATTAGGTTTGCGAGATCCCGGAAACGGGTACCTCGCGAACTTCGGCCTTCAGCCGGCATGGCTGCTCACTACTATATGAGGTCTTTCAACTCAGACATATGCCTGCTGTTGAAGATCGCCCGAATTGACGAGTTCCCTGCACTGTACGAAGCTGCCCAGCAAGCTGAAGCTGACATTATCTCCATCGGCAGGCTTCCGTCCAGAGTGCAGGAGCCGATTCATCCCGACTTTCCCAGATCGCAGTATCCTTCTGCTTCTGGTGGTGTGCCGTCTACTTCAGGGCAGCAGCCCCGACCCGCAGTGGAATCCGGCGCCGGTCGTAACTCAATACGGCCCGCCTCAGTTGCATTACCCTCATCCGCCTCCTCCCGCTCTCGCATTTTCCAGCGCTTCTCGCTCCCCGCGAGTATGCGTCTTATTCTAACCCTCCTCCATTGGCCGCTTTGCCTCCACCGGCACAGTTGCCGCCTCCCGACAGCAGCATCCAGAACACGATTCTACAAGAAGTGCGGGCTTTGGCCTCCGGATATCATGCCATGTCCAATGACATGACCGCTATGAAAAAGAAGCAGGCCCAAATGGACTTTGCTCCTAGAAGGCCGTATGCGCCACCGGCGCTGACAAAAGATAAAGCCCCAGAGAACCAACCGCAGAGGCGTCCGCCTCCGAGAAATGCTGCTATAGATGACCCACCTGGTCCTCCTGACCAGGTCAACTGGTGCACTACGTGCAATGACCCGCATTCGGAGGAAGACTGCACTTTGCACCAGCACTACATCCAGACCTTGGCCGACAACACTATAGAAGATGATGAGTTGTACATGATCTTGGACGGCGAGGCCAATTTTGCCCTGCCAGAAGAGAATCCAGTGACGCCCGCCAAGGAAGAAAAGAAAGTTGCGGACGCGGCTAAACCTTTGCAGGTATACGCGAGAAGAGAAAAACCGCAGCCCGACGGGCTGCCACCGTACAAGCGGCTGTGGCCTTACACAGCCCAGGAGAAGGCATCCAAAGATAAAGCTCCCGCTAAACCTTCTCCAGCAAAGGCCGCTGCTGTTCCAGCTAAGCCTCCAGCAAAGGCCCCAACTCCCGCTAAGCTTCCTGTACTTCAGCCCCCAGCCGAAACCAAAGAACAAGCCCAGGAGAAGCTGAAGTACCCGTCTCTGACCAAGAGACAGCGAGTTGAGGCCACCCAACAGTACCGGACCAAGTATGAACCGGCTAAACCAGCAGAAGGAGCTAGTACCTCGGGCTACAACATTGTAGACGAGTTAAAGAAGACTCCTGCCAGAATCAGCATGTACGATGCTCTTCTGCTTCCAGGCCAGGTAGATCTGCTGCAAGAATCACTGAAGAACATGAAGAACGGCAAGCAGATGCAGCCCGCTGTCCTGGTTCAACCTTTGACAGTCTCCGCCACTGGGAAGAACAGACCGCCACCCTTTTATCTGTCTTTGCGGATGCAAGGGCACATAGTTCACAACCGCATGGTGGATTCTGGTGCTTCCTCGACCGTGATGCCGAAGGCCGTCTCGCGATGAGATCGGGATGGAATACACACGGAGCAGCCAAGGTGTGCTCGCAATTAGACGGCACCCCCGTCAAGACAGCTTGGTGTCATAAAGGACATCCCTATCCGGCTGCACAAAGCTCTCGACATTGTGGTCATCCAAGAGGTCGTGATTGTTGACTTGGAGCCTTACTTCGGCATGTGTCTCTCTCGGGAGTTCACTGCGAAGTTGGGCGGGTACCTGTCTCTAGACTACTCGCACATGGAAGTGCCCTTCAAAGGAAGGAGACTGAAAATTTTCAATGAGAAGCCTTCCCCTTTTCTAGTAGACAAGATACCCGGAGGAGAGATGGACTGCATGGTCCAGTTGTCAAAGGAAGAACTGGTGACAGTAGAACTGACCGAGCAAGCTCTCGAAGTGCTACAGCTAGAAGACGAGTTCTCGTTGCGGGACTTCAATGCCGTAATCGGGACAGAGCATGGCTGTTATTCCATTAAGCAGCCCGAGGAGCTTGACGTGTCCGTTGCGAAGGAAGTAGGACCTGCACCCGAAGAGTTGTGGAAGCTTTTCTTTGACGGCGCGCGTTGCAAGAATGGCGCCGGTGCAGGGGTCCTCCTGGTTTCTCCAACCGGAGTCCAGAGGGACTATGCCTACAGTGCTGGCCCGGAGCCGTACTAACAACTCGGCGGAATACGAAGCCCTGTGCTTGGGTCTGCGAAAGGCGGAAAGGCTCGGAATCAAGCATCTCCAAATTTTCGGAGATTCATAGTTAGTGTGTCATCAAGTTACGAATAAATGCGCGTCTAAGCATCACTATCTTAGAGCGTACCGCAATCGGGTCTGGGACCTGATGGAATCGTTTGACTCATTGAACGTTAAGGCAATATCGCGTGAGAGAAACAAGCACGCGGATATTCTGGCGTCTGTTGGAGCCGGGTACATTCCGGCTGAAGACGTCGTCCAGAAACTGAAGCCGGTCCGCTCCATTTACAGGCCTTCAGTGCTCGATAGGGATACCTTCGCGGGTATTCAGCCGTGACGAGGAGATCGTCACATTCCTGGTTAACGAAGTGTGTGTAATCGAAGGTAGAGACCCTGATGACGAGCAATATGAGGGGTTGATACAGTTATGGAATAATCACGTCCCAAAAGGACTGATTACATTAGAAAGTCTCTTTGATCGAAATGACAGAGCAATATCCCACAGGATCAAAGTAGACCCGAGGCGAGATGCTCGACTCGGAGCTCGAACCTGGTAAAACCATCAAGGTCGGAACAGACTGCACGTCGGAGGAGCTGGTGCAGATTAGATCACTGTGCCAGGAGTTCCCCGACATCGTGGCCTGGTGCTACGAGGATTTGAGGGGGTATGACAGATCTGTCATCCAGCATACCATCGAGCTAGAGGATGGCGCCAAGCCATTCCGACAAAAGCAAAGGGCCGTAAATCCAAAGATTGAGGCCATGATGAAGACCGAGCTCTTGAAGATGCTGGAGGCCAAGATCATCTACCCCATCAAACATTCATCCTGGGTCGCGAATCTGGTGCCCGTGAGGAAAAAGAATGGCGACATACGTCTCTGTGTCGACTTCAGAAACCTAAATCAAGCTTCCCTCCGGGACCACTATCCGCTTCCCCAAATCGACCAAATTTTGCATATCGTTGCTGGAGCCCAGAGATTTTCACTTTTAGATGGATTTTCCGGCTACAACCGGATTTGGGTCAAAGACGAAGACCAGCATAAGACGGCGTTTACCACGAAGTGGGGGACGTTCGCCTATCGCCGCATGCCGTTTGGCTTATCCAATGCTGGTGCCACGTTCCAAAGGGCCATGGACCTTGGCCTTCCGAGAGCTGCTCAACAAGATTATTGTCATCTACCTTGATGACATGACTGTTTTCTCTCACCGACGAGAAGATCATGTTTCGCACCTGCGGCAGATATTTGAAAGTTGTCGAGAATTCGGCATCTCTATAAACCCGAAGAAGTCTGTCTTCGCGGTAAAGGAAGGAAAGCTGTCGGGACATGTCATCTCCGAGGAAGGCCTCGCCATTGACCCTGACAGAGCGGAAGCCCTCGTTCGCTTGCCAGCCCCCACCGATAAAAAAGGGGCTGCAGTCCTTCTTCGGTCAGATTAACTTCGTGCGGAAGTTCATTCCGGACTTCGCACGAGTGATCAAGCCTATGGCCGAACTGTTGAAGAAAGATACACCTTACGAATGGACTGATGAGAGAGAGCAAGCTTTCGAGGAAATCAAGGCTCGAATTGCGCAAGCTCCGGTGTTGACAAACCCGGACTACTCCAAGGACTTCATCCTGTATGCAGTGGGAGAACCCGAAAGTTACGCTGCAGTCCTGACTCAGAAGGGAGACGACGGTGAGGAGCGCCCCATTGCGTTCCTAAGTCAAGTGATTCTGCCGCACGAAGAGAAGTACAATTTTATAGAGCGGCAAGTCCATGCGGTCATGAAGTCCCTTCGAAAGTTCAGGCACTTTGTCTCCCAGAGTAAGACCACTGTCTTTGTGATTCACCCCGATGTTCGCAGCTTCATCTTGCAAGGAGAACCGGGTCACAAGAGAGCGGGATGGATTGCCAAGATCCAGGAGTTTGACATCGAAGTACGGCCCACCAAGCTTATCAGAGGCCGAGCCTTGTGTCAGGAATTGGCCCGAAGCGCTGTAGCCGGCATCTCCGCCTGTAAGTGGGAGGACACAACGACACGCGTCTACCTAGCCAACTCCTTATCGGAGGGGAGTGATTGGACAGATGAACTGGTGAGATACTTCTGCACCGGAAGATGTCCCGATCACCTGAACGCCTCACAACGAAGGAGATTTCGGCTAGGTGCACTAAGGTACACTCTTCGCCCCGAGGGGCTTTACTTCAAAAACATTGACGGCATCCTGTTGCGGTGCGTCATAAAATCTGACCAGCCTAGGATCCTCGGAGATTTTCATTCCGGGATGCCTGGGGGTCACCATTCTTCAAGGCCAACGGCCTTAAAAATAATAAGGGCTGGATACTATTGGCCCACTTTGTTCGCAGACGCGTATGCGGTCTGCGCCAAATGTGATCAATGCCAGAGGTATGCTGGCCGAAACAGAAAAGCACCCCTGCCCCTTCAACCGATTCAAGCCGAAGCTCCGTTCCAACAATGGGGTCTAGACTTCATTGGGGTGATTTCTCCTAACTCCTCCGCCGGCCACAAGTTTATTCTCACAGCCACTGACTATTTCACACGGTGGACGGAGGCGATCCCGACCAAGAACGCCGACCAAGAAACGGTCATCAGGTTCATTGAGAGCCTGATTACCCGCTTCGGGGTTCCATAGTCGATTGTGACAGACAACGGTCCGGGATTTGTAGGCGCCGTACTCACGGAGTACACCGAACGGACTTGGCATCTATCACAAGATGTCTTCTAATTACTACCCGCAGGGGAATGGCCTTGCCGAGTCTACTAACAAGAACCTCCTGAAAATTCTCCGGAGGACCATTGAAAAAAATAAGCGGACTTGGCACTTGCTCCCGAACCGGGCGCTATGGGCGGACAGAGTTGCGTTCAAGAAATCCCTCAAGACGTCCCCCTATGCGCTCGTCTATGGCAAGCAAGCTGTTATGCCATCACACATTGAAATCCCCGCCCTGTGGATGATTGACGAAGACAGGAGCAGCGGAGACCCGGTAGACGACAAGTTGTGCCAACTCCTGCAGTTGGAAGAAGACAGAGAAAGTGCATACCAGGCCTTCGCGGATCACATTGCAGCCACTAAAGGCTGGTTTGCCAAAGGCACCACTGCCCGAGTTTTCGAAGTCGGGGACCTGGTGCTAAAGTGGGACTCATACAAGGCAAAACCGGGTAATCACGGAAAATTTGATGCTCTCTGGGAGGGCCCTTATCAGATTGCCCGGGTGAATCAGTTCAATGCCTACATACTTTCGGATATGGAGGGTCGGCTCCTCCCCATCCCCGTCAACGGGTTCCACTTGAAGCTTTATCGCCGTTGAAGGCGCCCGAGTGGCCCTTCCTTGTAAAAATTTTGCCTTGTGTTTTTATTTTTCCCCGCATGTATAGTTTCCAGTTTTAGCATTCAGTTTATTTTTCCTTCTTTGAGCTTAAATGCGGCATGGGAGAGAAAGACAGACTTCGCAACGAAGTCCGTCGTTGCCCCACGGAGGGGCGAAGTTCGGCTATGCGAGAGAAAGAAAGGAGAAAAAAGAGCAAAAAATCGACTAAGTGTTGGCCGAAGTCCGACTTCGCAACGAGCTCCGACTTCGGCCCAGCCGAATTGCGAAGTTTGTCCGAGAAAAGCTGAAGCAGACTAAAGTCCGCACTGCGCAACCCTTCGTGCGAAGTGCGCGCTGCGCTCAACGCTTGGGCGAAGTGCGAACTTCGCGCGAAGTTCGTACTTCGCCCCAAGCTTCGGCCGAAGTCCGAACCGCGCCGCGCCGTGCGAAGTCCAAGGTCGGTAAAGGAAAGTGACTAAGGCGGCAAAGGACCCGGACCGCGCCCAAACCTTGGGCGCAGCAAAAAGAGAGGAAGAACGGAGTTCAAGCACGCGCCGCTAAGTTCGAACTTCGCCCGAAATTCGGGCGAAGTCCGACTTCGCCGGCGAAGTCGGGCCGCGCCCAACTTCGGGCGAAGTCCGGCTGCGCCTCGTTTTCTGGGCCAGCATTGGGACACGGTTTAAAAAATAAATAAAATTATTATTCAAAAAGGTCCCAAGCTGGGCCCAAGGCGCGTTTGCACTCGTTTTAATATGGGTTTCCGCACCAAAGGTTTTGTCTTGAGCGCTGTGCCCAAATGGTGGCAGCAACGTCGCCCATGGCGCCGTCCCCAACGCCGAATTAATGATTGCGCGTTCTTCAAGCGAAAATGCAACTAAAGAAGCAAGGCACGTCTGCCGGGCGCGTCTTTTCCTAAACATTCTCCTACGCGGCCACCAAGGGTTTTAACTCAGCCGACCTACCCCTCCTGTGTTGCATTAATGGCGCTGTTTTTATCTAGAAAAGGGGGTCAGAATCATGCCAACATTCCAGATTGCAGAGATTATTCCTCGGACAGTGCTAATTATTCCTCTGATAGCGAAATTTGTTGCAGACAGCCTGAACTTGTCATTATTGCTGACTCGGAGAGATGGACAAGGGAAAAATGCCCGTGTCAGCGCAGTCCAATGAAGCAGCGAACATAGGGGATTTGCCGCGGCCAGGAGTTTTCAAAGGCGATCCTCCGCTAGAGAAAAAGTCAAAGGCCCGGACGAAGAAGGTACAGCGTGGGCAATCCCCACCACCTCCGGTGAATTACCTGGCAGGATATGTGGACGGCTCGTTTTCCATGAGCCTAACTCAGCTGCGAGCGAATGTGGAGAGCTGGGCTGACAAAGTTTCGCCCTCCCATCATTTTGGAGCGGCGTACAAATCAAACCTCTTCAGATTCATGTGCCCTCCTGTCCACCAATGCCCGGAGCTGATAGACTTAATTGTCAGACACTATAAACCAGCTTCCCGGCAAATCTGCAGTTCCAGCTGGCAAACCCTTGTTCGCACCGCGCAGGAGACCGTCCAACCGACTTTCACCCCAGGGCTGGAGTATGACTCCGGCACCATCCTCAAAAAAGTAAATCTGGGCGAACAAGCGGGACGTTTCACGCACACCAAGCGAATGAGGGATTTCCTCAATTCAGAGCTGAACGCCCCGCTCCGAACGGACAATGGCCGACCGGCCCCATGCCCTTGGTGAAATTTCGTAGCAAGTATCTATATACCATCTTTGGCATCGATCCTCGGCTGCGATTCGATGAGTCGGTGCAGTACAGGCGCCGGTAATGTCTCCGTGTGGAGAATCCTACGAACCCGGCGCAGGGAGCGGGAAGCGCCCCATCTCTTTCGATCGCAGACCGGTCGGCTTACGCCATTCATTCCACTGGTGAAAATCCGGAAGAGCCGCCAACCGATTTTCGTTTCAGTTCCGTTCTGGCCTGGCTTTGTTTGTACCATCTGCACCCCCAAATGCCGATCCTGAACTTGAAGAAGGTTAACGAGAAGGGAGAACCCCAGCCCGTCTATAACTGGACGGATGACTTATACCGGAAAGGGTCCTGTTGTCACATTTTTGCACGGGGTGCAATGTCTTCAATGTTGTTTTGTAACAGTGCTGCTCTTCTTTTCCTCCTTCCGTTTTTCTCGCTTCTCTCCCTTTCCTTTTCTTTCCCATTCTCTTTCTCTCCCCCCTTTTTTCCATGGAGTTCCCAGCTTGATTTTCCAGCTTTCCAGCAGGTCTATCTGAAATTGGCTAAGTCTGGGTGCGAAGTTCGCACTTCGCCCAGTTTTGGTGCGAAGTTCGCACTTCGCCCGCTTTGGTGCGAAGTTCGCACTTCGCCCGCTTTGGTGCGAAGTTCGCACTTCGCCCCACCTCCTGGGCGCACCTTGCACTGGCAGACTGACAGGTCAATGCAGAAAAAAGGTAAAATGCCGGAGCAGGTCCATATGGCGGCAGACACCAGTGTTCGCCTGTGCGCAGTTCGACTTCTCAACGGAGCGGGAATGCGCCCTTGACAGGTGTGCAGTAGGGGAACAAACCCGGAATTTGACCAAGGCTTGAAGGCCTTCCCCGACTGCACTGATTTTTGCACGCATCCCAAGGAGCCCCGATCCCAAGCAAAGATGGATAGACCGCCCTCTAAGGCGTGCATGTGTCACAAGGCATAACCCATCATCGGACAAGTGTCCAGCCTTCGGGATTTGAACCAAGACCGCCGACCAAAAGGGATAAGCATGGGCTGCCCGCACCGCCGCGTTAATAGCCACATTCAAAGCTGATCCGAGGTTTCACCTGCTCCAGCCTACTAGCAAGCCTCGCCGACTTGAAGAATTACCCAGGACTCCGCCACGTAGCTGTCCGCATTCCAGGAAGACCATGTCGCGGGTACAGCCCACCCGACAAAAGGTCAGCATTTGCAGCTCTTTCGCCGCTTCGTCACTCATGTTTGATCGGGACTCTGTGCCCATTAATGTAACGGGTGGGACTCGGGCTATAAAAGCCCATCTCGAAATTCATTGTAAAGGGTGGAAGGGGAATGTTTGTTAGGGAACTACTGTGCTTATTGTAACCGTGCTTCTGCTTATGAATACAATCTGTATGCCTGGTTCTGTTCTACTATCTTTATTCTTTTATTCTGTCTTTCATTATATGCCTTAGGCCCACCTGTGTCGCTGCTCGTTAATTCACTTTGGCATTTGGCGATCAGGTTCCTCTAGCATTGCTTGCTTAAAGCACCTTCTGTACTTCATTATTTAAAGCATTCATAATAAATTTGGTAGCAGTTCCATCGGCTGTGTGTGACGTTGTTGGCCCGTATCCGGTGATTGATGCGATCCCCCGCCGTTAGTTCCTTGTAGGGAATGTTTGCTAGGGAGCCATTGAAGCCGTGCGGTTAAACTCTCTACCTAACACATATACCGGCTCGGCATCTCTAGGTTTACTTTCTACCCCCGCGGTGTACGTATCTCGGTGATTGATACGATCCCTCGCCGTTAGTTCCTTGTAGGGAATGTTTGCTAGGGAGCTATTGAAGCCGTGCATACGCTCGCTGGTGTATCGGAAGTACGCCTAGGTTTTGCAGCTCCTTGTCATGCTCGTGTTTGTATGCGGTAAGTAGCGGTGATTGGTGTGTTCCCGCATCGTTAGTTCCCCCCCACCAACCTTTGGACATATTTGTATCTCTTTCTGTACATTTGTCTCTTTCCGTTCCTTTATTTCTTTCCTGTTCCCTTTAGCTTAAATCAAGCCCCCCAAAAAGGAGCCGGCCTTCTCCGGAGATTGGCTCGGAAGGCATCTCTTCCTTCCGGCCTTTCATGCTGGTGGGCGAATCTGGGCGCATTAACCAAAAATCCTTTCCTCATGGCAGATTCGTAACCAACAGTTTCTCTGGCACGCCCGGTGGGACGCTTGTCCCACGATTTAAAGAAAGAGTACCCATCCAGTTTCCACCTAGCGCAACAGCTTCTCGCCACGCTCGGCGGAACACGGGTCCCACATCCGACGAGAGATTTTCCGATCGCCTCCACCGGGCGCCGACAGCTTCCCGAGCTCTTGGTGAGACAAGGAAGTTTCTCACCCCCGACGTAATCGAAGCACCGGTGTTCGCTTCATTGCTGTTCCAAATCCGAACACCGGCGACTCGCACGAACAAATCCTCTCGAGTCTAGAAGACCGGTCCTGCCACCTTCATGCACACGAGAAGGTGGCGAACAAGAAATCCGAGAAGCCCGCCCGAGTTCTACGAACTAGACATCCACGCCGAGGCGAGATACCCAGCCGGGCTGATCCGCGAGCTCATTTCGACGAAGCCGAGGCAGAGATCCAAGAAGAGGCCGAAGCTGAGGTCGGAAGAGCCGAGTACGAAGTAGAAGAGGCCGAGGAAGAGGAAAATCCTCGTATCCTCGGAAAGTACCGATACCGAGTACACAACCGACGGCGGAGAAGAAGAAGAAATGGCTGCTCAACAACCGAATGACGATGATCTCTTCCCGGCGGTGGACTCTACGGGGCCTTTGGCCCCGATCGGTCGCAAGCCGTGCCCCCCGCCGCTTTAAAGTCTATTCCCACATACGACGGCTACGGTAAGACGGCGTACGAGCACATCCAGGACATCCTTGCCCTGGCCGCACCGCATACCATCACCGATGAAAGTGTGAAGACCCGTCTCGCCGGCCCTTTCCCCGAGGGGAAAGCTTCTCTACCGGTGGAGATCGCCGCCGGAGGGATCCATCACCGGGTGGCCCCGACCTTGCCGGGAGGCTCGTAAAAGGATGCAACGAGTCCGCTGATCCTACCTCTCTACCGCATCGGGCCCAAGCAATCCGGAGGCATCCTCAAGAGGAGGTGTCCGATTTTAACATTAGGTTTGCGAGATCCCGGAAACGGGTACCTCGCGAACTTCGGCCTTCTGACTCGGCATGGCTGCTCACTACTATCCGAGGTCCTTCAACTCGGACATATGCTCGCTCGCCGAAGATCGCCCGAATTGACGAGTTCCCCGCACTGTACGAAGCTGCCGCAACAAGTCGAAGCCGACATTATCTCCATCGGCAGAGCTTCCGTCCGGAGTGCAGGAGCCGATTCATCCCGACTTTCCAAGATCGCAAGATCCTTCCGCTCTCGGTGGTGTGCCGTCTACTTCAGGGCAGCAGCCCCACCGCAGCGGGAATCCGGCGCCGGTCGTAACTCAATACGGCCCGCCTCGCTTGCATTACCCTCATTCGCCTCCTCCCGCTCCGCATTTTCCAGCGCTTCCTGCTCCCCCGCAGTATGCGTCTTATTCTAACCCTCCTCCATTGGCCGCATTGCCTCCACCGACAGTTGCCGCCTCCCGACAAGAAAGATCCGTAACACGATTCTACAAGAAGTGCGGGCTTTGGCCTCCGGATATCATGCCATGTCCAATGACATGACAGCTATGAAAAAGAAGCATGCCCAAATGGACTTTGCTCCTAGAAGGCCGTATGCGCCGCCGGCATTGACAAAAGATAAAGCCCCAGAAAACCAACCGCAGAGGCGTCCGCCTCCGAGAAATGCTGCTATAGATGACCCACCTGGTCCTCCTGACCAGGTCAACTGGTGCACTACTTGCAATGACCCGCATTCGGAGGAAGATTGCACTTTGCACCAGCACTACATCAAGACCTTGGCCGGCAGCACTATAGAAGATGATGAGCCGTACATGATCTTGGACGGTGAGGCCAATTTTGCCCTGCCAGAAGAGAACCCAGTGACGCCCGCCAAGGAAGAAAAGAAAGCAGCTGGACACGGCTAAACCTTTGCAGGTATACACGAGAAGAGAAAGACCGCAGCCCAATGGGCTGCCACCGTACAAGCGGCTGTGGCCTTACACAGCCCAGGAGAAGGCATCCAAAGATAAAGCTCCCGCTAAACCTTCTCCAGCAAAGACCGCTGCTGTTCCAGCTAAGCCTCCAAAGAAAGGCCCCAACTCCCGCTAAGCTTCCCGTACTTCAGCCCCCAGCCGAAACCAAAGAACAAGCCCAAGAGAAGCTGAAGTACCCGTCTCTGACCAAGAGACAGCGAGTTGAGGCCACCCAACAGTACCGGACCAAGTATGAACCGGCTAAACCAGCAGAAGGAGCTAGTACCTCGGGCTACAACATTGTAGACGAGTTAAAGAAGACTCCTGCCAGAATCAGCATGTACGATGCTCTTCTGCTTCCAGGCCAAGTAGATTTGCTGCAAGAATCACTGAAGAACATGAAGAACGGCAAGCAGATGCAGCCTGTCGTCCGGTTCAACCTTTGACAGCCTCCACCACCGGGAAGAACAGACCGCCACCCTTTTATCCGTCTTTGCGGATGCAAGGGCACATAGTTCACAACTCGCATGGTGGATTCCGGTGCTTCCTCGACCGTGATGCCGAAGGCCGTCTCGCGATGAGATCGGGATGGAATACACGCGGAGCAGCCAAGGTGTGCTTGCAATTAGACGGCACCCTCGTCAAGACAGCTTGGTGTCATAAAGGACATCCCTATCCGGCTGCACAAAGCTCTCGACATTGTGGTCATCCAAGAGGTCGTGATTGTTGAACTGGAGCCTTACTTCGGCATGTGTCTCTCTCGGGAGTTCACCTGCGAAGTTGGGCGGGTACCGTCTCTAGACTACTCGCACATGGAAGTGCCCTTCAAAGGAAGGAGACCGAAAATTTTCAATGAGAAGCCTTCCCCTTTTCTAGTAGACAAGATACCCGGCGGAGAGATGGACCGCATGGTCCAGCTTGTCGAAGAAGAACCGGTGACAAGAGAACCGACCGAGCAAGCTCTCGAAGTGCTACGGCTAGAAGACGAGTTCTCGTTGCGGGATTTTAATGCCGTAATCGGGACAGAAGGTGGCCGTTATTCCATTAAGCAGCCCGAGGAGCTTGACGTGTCCGTTGCGAAGGAGGTAGGACCCGCACCCGAAGAGCCGTGGAAGCTTTTCTTTGACGGCGCCCGTTGCAAGAATGGCGCCGGTGCAGGGGTCCTCCCGGTTTCTCCAACCGGAGTCCGGAGGGACTATGCCTACAGCCGGCTCCGGAGCCGTACTAACAATTCGGCGGAATACGAAGCCTCGTGCTTGGGTCTCGCGAAAGGCGGAAAGGCTCGGAATCAAGCATCTCCAAATTTTCGGAGATTCGGAGTTAGTGTGTCATCAAGTTACGAATAAATGCGCGTCTAAGCATCACTATCTTAGAGCGTACCGCAATCGGGTCTGGGACCTGATGGAATCGTTTGACTCATTGAACGTTAAGGCAATATCGCGTGAGAGAAACAAGCACGCGGATATTCTGGCGTCTGTTGGAGCCAGGCACGTTCCGGCTGAAGACGTCGTCCAGAAACTGAAGCCGGTCCGCACCATTTACTGTGCCTTCCGTGCTCGATAGGGATACCTTCCTGCGGGTATTCAGCCGTGACGAGGAGATCGTCACATTCCTGGTTAACGAAGTGTGTGTAATCGAAGGTAGAGACCCTGATGACGAGCAATATGAGGGGTTGATACAGTTACGGAATAATCACGTCCCAAAAGGACTGATTACATTAGAAAGTCTCTTTGATCGGAATGACAGAGCAATATCCCACAGGATCAAAGTAGACCCGAGGCAGTATGCTGACCTGGAGCTCGAACCTGATAAAACCATCAAGGTCGGAACAGACTGCACGTCGGAGGAGCGGGTGCAGATTAGATCACTGTGCCAGGAGTTCCCCGACATCGTGGCCTGGTGCTACGAAGATTTGAGGGGGTATGACAGATCTGTCATCCAGAATACCATCGAGCTAGAGGATGGCGCCAAGCCGTTCCGACAAAAGCAAAGGGCCGTAAATCCAAAGGTTGAGGCCATGATGAAGACCGAGCTCTTGAAGATGCCGGAGGCCAAGATCATCTACCCCATCAAACATTCATCCCGGGTCGCGAATTTGGTGCCCGTGAGGAAAAAGAATGGCGACATACGTCTCTGTGTCGACTTCAGAAACCTAAATCAGGTTTCCCTCCGGGACCACTATCCGCTTCCCCAAATCGACCAAATTTTGCATATCGTTGCTGGAGCCCAGAGATTTTCACTTTTAGATGGATTTTCCGGCTACAACCAGATTTGGGTTAAAGACGAAGACCAACATAAGACGGCGTTTACCACGAAGTGGGGGACGTTCGCCTATCGCCGCATGCCGTTTGGCTTATCCAATGCCGGTGCTACGTTCCAAAGGGCCATGGACCTCGCCTTCCGAGAGCTGCTCAACAAGATTATTGTCATCTATCTTGATGACATGACTGTTTTCTCTCACCGACGAGAAGATCATGTTTCGCACCCGCGGCAGATATTTGAAAGTTGTCGAGAATTCGGCATCTCTATAAACCCGAAGAAGTCTGTCTTCGCGGTAAAGGAAGGAAAGTTGCTGGGACATGTCATCTCCGAGGAAGGCCTCGCCATTGACCCTGACAGAGCAGAAGCCCTCGTTCGCTTGCCGCCCCCACCGATAAAAAAGGTCCGCAGTCCTTCTTCGGTCGGATTAACTTCGTGCGGAAGTTCATTCCGGACTTCGCACAGTGATCAAGCCTATGGCCGAACCGTTGAAGAAAGATACACCTTACGAATGGACTGATGAGAGAGAGCAAGCTTTCGAGGAAATCAAGGCTCGAATTGCGCAAGCTCCGGTGTTGACAAACCCGGACTACTCCAAGGACTTCATCCTGTATGCAGTGGGAGAACCCGAAAGTTACGCTGCAGTCCTGACTCAGAAGGGAGACGACGGTGAGGAGCGCCCCATTGCGTTCCTAAGCCAAGTGATTCTGCCACACGAAGAGAAGTACAATTTTATAGAGCGGCAGGTCCATGCGGTCATGAAGTCCCTTCGAAAGCTCAGGCACTTTGTCTCCCAAAGTAAGACCACTGTCTTTGTGATTCACCCCGATGTTCGCAGTTTCATCTTGCAAGGGGAACCGGGTCACAAGAGAGCGGGATGGATTGCCAAGATCCAGGAGTTTGACATCGAAGTACGGCCCACCAAGCTTATCGAGGCCGAGCCTTGTGTCGGGAATTGGCCCGAAGCGCCGTAGCCGGCATCTCCGCCTCGTAAGTGGGAGGACACAGCGACACGCGTCTATCTAGCCAACTCCTTATCGGAGGGGAGTGATTGGACAGATGAACCGGTGAGATACTTCGCACCGGAAGATGTCCCGATCACCCGAACGCCTCACAACGAAGGAGATTTCGGCTAGGTGCACTAAGGTACACTCTTCGCCCCGAGGGGCTTTACTTCAAAAACATTGACGGCATCCCGTTGCGGTGCGTCATAAAATCCGACCAGCCTAGGATCCCTCGGAGACTTTCATTCCGGGATGCCCGGGGGTCACCATTCTTCAAGGCCAACGGCCTTAAAAATAATAAGGGCTGGATACTATTGGCCCACTCGTCGCGCAGACGCGTATGCGGTCCGTGCCAAGTGTGATCAATGCCAGAGGTATGCTGGCCGAAACAGAAAAGCACCCCTGCCCCTTCAATCGATTCAAGCCGAAGCTCCGTTCCAGCAATGGGGTCTGGACTTCATTGGGGTGATTTCTCCTAACTCCTCCGCCGGCCACAAGTTTATTCTCACAGCTACTGACTATTTCACACGGTGGACGGAGGCGATCCCGACCAAGAACGCCGACCAAGAAACGGTCATCAGGTTCATTGAGAGCCTGATTACCCGCTTCGGGGTTCCAGAGTCGATTGTGACAGAATAACGGTCCGGGATTTGTAGGCGCCGTACTCACGGAGTACACCAGAGGCCTTGGCATCTATCACAAGATGTCTTCTAATTACTACCCGCAGGGGAATGGCCTTGCCGAGTCTACTAACAAGAACCTCCCGAAAATTCTCCGGAGGACCATTGAAAAAAATAAGCGGACTTGGCACTTGCTCCTCGAACCGGGCGCTATGGGCGGACAGAGTTGCGTTCAAGAAATCCCTCAAGACGTCCCCCTATGCGCGCTCGTCTATGGCAAGCAAGCTGTTATGCCATCACACATTGAAATCCCCGCCCTGTGGATGATTGACGAAGACAGGAGCAGCGGAGACCCGGTAGACGACAAGTTGTGCCAACTCCTGCAGTTGGAAGAAGACAGAGAAAGTGCATACCAGGCCTTCGCCGATCACATTGCAGCCACTAAAGGCTGGTTTGCCAAAGGCACCACTGCCCGAGTTTTCGAAGTCGGGGACCTGGTGCTGAAGTGGGACTCATACAAGGCAAAACCGGGTAATCATGGAAAATTTGATGCTCTCTGGGAGGGCCCTTATCAGATTGCCCGGGTGAATCAGTTCAATGCCTACATACTTTCGGATATGGAGGGTCGGCTCCTCCCCATCCCCCGTCAACGGGTTCCACTTGAAGCTTTATCGCCGTTGAAGGCGCCCGAGTGGCCCTTCCCCGTAAAAATTTTGCCTTGTGTTTTTATTTTTCCCCGCATGTATAGTTTCCGTTTTAGCATTCAGTTTATTTTTCCTTCTTTGAGCTTAAATGCGGCATGGGAGAGAAAGACAGACTTCGCAACGAAGTCTCATCGTTGCCCCGCAGAGGGGCGAAGTTCGGCTATGCGAGAAAAAGAAAGGAGAAAAAAGAGCAGAAATCGACTAAGTGTTGACCGAAGTCCGACTTCGCAGTGAGCCTGACTTCGGCCCAGCCGAATTGCGAAGTTTGTCCGAGAAAAGCTGAAGCAGACTAAAGTCCGCACTGCGCAACCCTTCGTGCGAAGTACGCACTACGCGCAAAGTTTGTGCGAAGTACGAACTTCGCACCGAAGTCCGACTTCGGCCAGCGCCCGTGCGAAGTGCGCGCTGCGCTCAACACTTGGGCGAAGTGCGAACTTCGCGCGAAGTTCGCACTTCGCATCAAGTTTCGGCCGAAGTCCGAACAAAGCGCGGCCGCCCGTGCGAAGTCCATCTAAAGATCAAAGGCGGCAAAGACCCAGATCGCGCCCAAACCTTGGGCGCAGCCTAAACAGTAGGTAGAACAGTTCAAGCACGCGCTTCGCGCGAAGTTCGTACTTCGCCCGTTTTGGTGCGAAGTTCGTACTTCGCCGAAATGGGCGAAGTCCGACTTCGCCGGCGAGGTCGGGCCGTGCCCAACTTCGGGCGAAGTCCGGCTGCGCCTAGTTTTCCGGGCCAGTATTGGGACGCGGTTTAAAGAATAATAAAAAAAAAAAAATTTCAAAAACCCCAAGCTGGGCCCAAGGCGCGTTTGCACTTGTTTTAATGTGGGTTTCCGCACCGAAGGTTTTGTCTTGATCAGCGTGCCCAAGTGGTGGCAGCAACGTCAGCCATGGTGCAGTCCCCAACGCTGAGTTAATGATTGCGCGTTTTTCAAGCGAAAACGCAACTAAAAAAGCAAGGCACGGCTGCCGGGGCGCGTCTTTTCCTAAACGTTCTCCTGCGCGGCCACCAAGGGTTTTTAACTCAGCCGACCTACCCCTCCTGCGTTGCATTAATGGCGCTGTTTTTATCTAGAAAAGGGGGTCAGAATCATGCCAACATTCCAGATTGCAGAGATTATTCCTCGGACAGTGCTAATTATTCTTCTGATAGCGAAATTTGTTGCGGATGACTCGAACTCGTCATTATTGCCGACTCGGAGAGATGGACAAGGGAAAAATGCTCGTGATGGCGCAGATCCAACTGGAGCAACGAACTGGGGGATTTGCCGCGGCCGGAGTTTTCAAAGGCGATCCTCCGCGAGAGAAAAAGTCAAAGGCCCGGACGAAGAAGGTACAGCGTGGGCAATCCCCACCACCTCCGGTGAATTACCTGGCAGGATATGTGGACGGCTCGTTTTCCATGAGCCTAACTCAGCTGAGAGCGAATGTGGAGAGCTGGGCTGACAAGGTTTCGCCCTCCCATCATTTTGGAGCAGCGTACAAATCAAACCTCTTCAGATTCATGTGCCCTCCCGTCCACCAATGCCCGGAGTCGATAGACTTAATTGTCGGACACTATAAACCAGCTTCCCGGCAAATCTGCAGCTCCAGCTGGCAAACCCTTGTTCGCGACTGGCAGGAGACTCGTGGCAGCCGCCTTTCGCCCGTGGTCTGGAGTACGACTCCGGCACCATCCTCGAAAAAATCAATTTGGGCGAACAAGCGGGACGTTTCACGCACACCAAGCGAATGAGGGATTTCCTCAATTCGGAGCCGAGCGCCCCGTCTCCACCGGACAATGGCCGACCGGCCCCATGCCTTTGGTAAAATTTCGAGAGCAAGTATCTATATACCATCTTGGCATGGATCCTCGGTCGCGACTCCGATGAGTCGGTACACCTGCATCAGCTGGCGCTCGTGCAATGCCTCCTGTGTGGAGAATCTTACGAACCAGGCGGCAGATGGAGCGGAAAACGCCCCATCTCTTTCGACTGGGCAGACTGGCTGGCTTACGCCATTCATTCCAGTCTGCTGAAGATCCAGAAGCGCTAGTCAACCAATTTTCGTTTCAGTTCCGTTCTGGTCTGGCTTTGTTTGTACCATCTGCACCCCCAAATGCCGATCCTGAACCTGAAGAAGGTTAACGAGAAGGGAGAACCCCAACCCGTCTATAACTGGACGGATGACTTATACCGGAAAGGGTCCTACTACAAGTTCAACTTCAACTTTCTGGGATTCGTCATGTCAGTCTTCACCGAAAGTGAAATCCCCCGTCCCCCGAGAGAAATGACGAGTGCTTTGATAAATCAGGAGCTCGGGGACGTTTTCAGACTGACGCAGGGGATTGTGATCAGAATCTACGGATTCAAGGGCAAACCCTATTTGCTGCCCTATTGGTGCTCAGAGCATCTGTTCGGGATGGAAGTTGCCCGACAGATGGACTATGTGGAAGAAGAGTTTGGCCTAGGGAAGAAAAGAGGACAGATTTTTCAATATCCTCTTTCCTGGGCCAATGTTGAGATTATTGAGGTAGGACAACATGTCTACCTAGAGCAAGCGCTGTCCCGGATTGGCCTGGTTTTTGCTGCCACAGTACTGGAAGTATGACCCTCATGGGATAAGGGGAAAGTTTGCACATCCGTGCCCCCGGGACATAACCGAAGATAGATGCGACGTGGTCCATGTGGACCTTGACTGGGAGATCGAATTGATGGAAGCTTCTCCTCCCTGGCAGGATTTTCACTGCGAGGAGGTGACATATGACCCCAAGAGAAACCGGGACCATCACTTCTCATCTCCATGGTTCAAAAAATTTCTGTCCAAGATTGCAGGCCTTAACCGGTCTAAAGAAAAGATTATTGAATGCCGGAAAATGAGATGCCGCACGCAAGGACGATAAATCCACAAGGAGAAACCCGGCCGTAGATGACGACTTCTCGGTTCTCTATGACCAGAGATCATGACAGCTGGCGGCCGTTCGCATATCAAGGTTACGTTCCCCGAGGCCCCTTTGAGGATTATAAAAGTGGGTCTCCTCCCAAACAGTTGTACACTTCGGCAACTGCCAGCGCCGGCCCAGCAAGTACCCAGGCCGATCCAATGCAGTTCGTGGCTCCTAAGGCGGCGCCTGAAAAGGCGAAAAAGTTAGCCGAGGCAGCGCCCGAGGCACTTCCTCAGGCAAGAAAAGCACCAGCACCGCCAGAACGCAGACCGGTTGCGGCAGACCTTCTGCAAGTCAAACCCCGGTACAAGTTTACCGTGGGAGCATCAGCGCCTGCTGCACCTGCTTCGTCTCCTTCCCCTGATCCGACAGTTGTTCCAGAAGAAAAGAAGCGGAGGAGAGTTGAGAAAATCAGGCGACCTAGCCTGATAGTGCAGCAGCCAGTCGCAGAGCCGCAGCCGCGTCCTGCCGCCGCAGAGGCAGTTCCTCTGGGCAGTCCCAAGCCGCACCGCCGAGACAATAAGAGAAGACATTCACCCGG
This sequence comes from Wollemia nobilis, assembly GCA_028583015.1. Taxonomy (NCBI): domain Eukaryota; kingdom Viridiplantae; phylum Streptophyta; class Pinopsida; order Araucariales; family Araucariaceae; genus Wollemia; species Wollemia nobilis. The sequence goes on along the minus strand of JAQPPZ010015288.1, from coordinate 1,470,080 downwards.
CATCGGCTCGAGCGGAGCCCGCAGGTACGTTTGCTTCCCCTGTCTCTCTAGTCTCACCCGGCTTCTACTTCCACTCGGCTCCCCGCTCAATCTGGGCGAGCCATGACCACATCCTCCTCCCCGTCTCCGCGTCCTTCTAGCGGTCCCCATTCTTTCGACCGGCTTGCTCGTAACCCTAACGTCTCTCTTTCTCCGAGCACAACTCCAAACCCTTCGCCCGAGGTTAGTGCCGAGGCTGTCCATTCACCATCACATCCTCCGCCTCAGCCGCTTCAAACCCTCACAATGTCAGCCTCTCCCATTTCCGTTTCCCGGTCGCCCCCACAAGCGACCGATTCTTCCAAGGTCTGTCCGGTTCCTCCTGATCCCATCCCCGCAGGAGAGACGTCTCAGCAGATCCCTAGGCTGGGGGAACCAGATTTTATGGACGACCTCCATAACTCAGATGACTTGCCCCTGGCAACGAGAGCCGTAGAGTATTCCCGTCTCTTTCCGCCAAGACCTGAAGCGGAGGAGACATGAAGAGATAGCCGCCCCGGAAAAACGCGCAAAGTATGATTTCGGAAGGAGAGTGATTACAACGGAGAAAATAATCCCAATAGTGAAGAAGCCTCTCCGAGAAATGACTAAGGCGGACTACGTGCTCCAGACAAAGGAGAAAAGCTTTGACGACATTGATAAACAATATGAGATTCAGACGATCATGCGCAAAGCTGACAATCTCTTTGTCAAGAGTCTGGAGGAGCAGGAAGAACTTTTTGCGTTGCAAGACAAAGTAAGGCAACTTGAAGAGGACCTATCTAGGTCCACTGAGCAGCTGGAAGCGGCGCGGCGAGAAACAGATGAATTCAAAGCCCAGCTAGCCGCTTCTCAGCATCAGGCCGCAACCGAAAAGAAAGCAGCCTCGGAGCAGATTTCTCAGCTCCAGGAGTCTTTGAAGCGAGCACGATCGCAGCTTGCAGAAAAAACATCTCAAGCGGCCGTCTTTTCAAAGACAAAAGTTAAGGAAATGAGGGCTGGTTTGCTGAGGGAATGCAAGCCCCATACCTTTAAGGCGATGGCAGTCCCGGACTTCGCATCCAGGATTCAAGAAGTTTCCGCCAGGGAAAGCCCGTGGTAGAGGAGGCCGAGCGCCGGGCAAAGCAATGGCTGGACCTGGCGATAAACCTTCGAGCGCGAGCGCGACGGCGTCCTTTTTTCCCCCCGTGTCCTCATTCGCTGCAGAATGGGCAGGTGCAAGGGTGACCTTGCACAAATATTTTAGAAAAGTTGAAGAGGTGAGAGTGGCCAGACGAATGCTTGATGCATTCGGGCATGAAAAAGATATCTGTCTGGCCCCCTTTCACGCTCTTACAGAACTTGGGTGTCCAGGTTTTGTTGAGAATGGCGAGCTCCTTACCCTAGATCGGGTAAAGAAGAATTGGCAGTCCTTTGAAGCAGATACAGCTGAAATTGATAGCTGGACAGAGCCAATTCAAGACAGTCAGGTCACTCAGATGGTGTCCAGATATTCCAGGATCCGCTCCTATTTTCAGGAGTTAGAGAAAAGATACCTCACCATCGACCTGCACGCGGTCGCCGCTTTCACGGAGCATTAGAAGACATAGCCGACCGCAAGCCATTCGAAGCGGAAGCCTGGCGCTCAGCCCAAGCGGCATACACTCGCATGTGCGAGGCGTAGCGTGAAATGGAGACCTTTCGTAAGGAGATACCGATGAGGCGACCGACAAAGATGAATCGAAGAACAATTGCCGCAAGGAGAATAGCGTTAGAGCAGAAAAGGCGGGGAGGCAAGTTCCTCTCGCACCCAAAGGATGAAGGCATGGATTCTTTGCGCCGAGGCGAGCTCGACACCCCGCGAGCCGCCAGAAATGTTGTCACATTTTTGCACGGGGTGCAATGTCTTCAATGTTGTTTTGTAACAGTGCTGCTCTTCTTTTCCTCCTTCCGTTTTTCTCGCTTCTCTCCCTTTCCTTTTCTTTCCCATTCTCTTTCTCTCCCCCCTTTTTTCCATGGAGTTCCCCGCTTGATTTTCCAGCTTTCCAGCAGGTCTATCTGAAATTGGCTAAGTCCGGGTGCGAAGTTCGCACTTCGCCCGCTTTTGGTGCGAAGTTCGCACTTCGCCCGGCTTTGGTGCGAGTTCGTGCGCGCTTCGCCCTTTGGCGGTTCGTACTTCGCCCCACCTCCCCGGGCGCACCTTGCACTGCGGCGACCGACAGTCAATGCGAGAAAAAGGTAAAATGCCGGAGCAGGTCCATATGGCGGCAGACACCGGTGTTCGCCTCGTGCGCAGCTTCGACTTCTCAACGGAGCGGGAATGCGCCCTTGACAGTGTGTACGTAGGGGAACAAACCCGGAATTTGACCAAGGCTTGAAGGCCTTCCCCGACTGCACTGATTTTTGCACGCATCCCAAGGAGCCCCGATCCCAAGCAAAGATGGATAGACCGCCCTCTAAGGCAGGCATGTGTCACAAGGCATAACCCATCATCAGACAAGTGTCCGGCTTCGGGATTTGAACCAAGACCGCCGACCAAAAGGGATAAGCATGGGCTGCCCGCACCGCCGCGTTAATAGCCACATTCAAAGCTGATCCGAGGTTTCACCCGCTTCCGCCTACTAGCAAGCCCGCCGACTTGAAGAATTACCCAAGACTCCGCCACGTAGCCGTCCACATTCCAGGAAGACCATGTCGCTGGTATGACTCGCATCCGACAAAAGGTCAGCATTTGCAGCCTCTTTCGCCGCTTCGTCGACTCATGTTTGACTGGGACTCGTGCCCATTAATGTAACGGTGGGACTCGGGCTATAAAAGCCCATCTGAAATTCATTGTAAAGGGTGGAAGGGGAATGTTTGTTAGGGAACTACCGTGCTTATCGTAATCGTGCTTTCGCTTATGAATACAATCGTATGCCCGGTTCCGTTCTACTATCTTTATTCTTTTATGCTGTCTTTCATTATATGCCTTAGGCCCACCCGTGTCGCCGCTCGTTAATTCACTTTGGCATTTGGCGATCGGGTTCCTCTAGCATTGCTTGCTTAAAGCACCTTCCGTACTTCATTATTTAAAGCATTCATTATAAATTTGGTAGCAGTTCCATCGGCTTGTGTGTGACGTTGCTGGCCCGTATCCGGTGATTGATGCGATCCCTCGCCGTTAGTTCCTTGTAGGGAATGTTTGCTAGGGAGCCATTGAAGCCGTGCGGTTAAACTCTCTACCTAACACATATACCGGCTCGGCATCTCTAGGTTTACTTTCTACCCCCGTCGTGTATGTATCCGGTGATTGATACGATCCCTCGCCGTTAGTTCCTTGTAGGGAATGTTTGCTAGGGAGCTATTGAAGCCGTGCATACGCTGCCGGTGTATCGGAAGTACGCCTAGGTTTTGCGCTTCCTTGTCATGCTCTGTGTTTGTATGCGGTAGTAGCGGTGATTGGTGTGTTCCCGCACCGTTAGTTCCCCCCACCAACCTTTGGACATATTTGTATCTCTTTCCGTACATTTGTCTCTTTCCGTTCCTTTATTTCTTTCCTCGTTCCCTTTAGCTTAAATCAAGCCCCCCAAAAAGGAGCCGGCCTTCTCCGGAGATTGGCTCGAAGGCATCTCTTCCTTCCGGCCTTTCATGTCGGTGGGCGAATCTGGGCGCATTAACCAAAAATCCTTTCCTCATGGCAGATTCGTAACCAACAGTGTCCTACTACAAGTTCAACTTCAACTTTCTGGGATTCGTCATGTCAGTCTTCACCGAAAGTGAAATCCCCCGTCCCCCGAGAGAAATGACGAGTGCTTTGATAAATCAGAAGCTCGGGGACGTTTCGGACCGACGCGAGGGATTGTGTTCAGAATCTACGGATTCAAGGGCAAACCCTATTTGCTGCCCTATTGGTGCTCAGAGCATCTGTTCGGGATGGAGGTTGCCCGACAGATGGACTATGTGGAAGAAGAGTTTGGCCTAGGGAAGAAAAGAGGACAGATTTTTCAATACCCTCTTTCCGGGGCCAATGTTGAGATTATTGAGGTAGGACAACATGTCTACCTAGAGCAAGCGCTGTCCCGGATTGGCCTGGTTTTGCTGCCGCAGCGCTGAAGTATGACCCTCATGGGATAAGGGGAAAGTTTGCACATCTGTGCCCCCGGGACATAACCGAAGATAGATGCGACGTGGTCCATGTGGACCTTGACTCGGGAGATTGAATTAATGGAAGCTTCTCCCCCTTGGCAGGATTTCTACTGCGAGGAGGTGACATATGACCCCAAGAGAAACCGGGACCATCACTTCTCATCTCCAGGGTTCAAAAAATTTCTGTCCAAGATTGGAGGCCTTAACTGGTCTAAAGAAAAGATTATTGAATGCTGGAAGATGAGATGCTGTACGCAAGCACGACAAATCCACAAGGAGAAACCTGGCCGTAGATGACGACTTCTCGGTTCTCTATGACCAACATCATGACAGCTGGCGGTCGTTCGCATATCAAGGTTACGTTCCCCGAGGCCCCTTTGAGGATTATAAAGGTGGGTCTCCTCCCAAACAGTTGTACACTTCGGCAACTGCCAGCGCCGGCCCAGCAAGTACCCAGGCCGATCCAATGCAGTTCGTGGCTCCTAAGGCGGCGCCTGAAAAGGCGAAAAAAGTTAGCCAAGGCAGCGCCCGAGGCACTTCCTCAGGCAAGAAAAGCGCCAGCGCCGCCAAGACGCAGACCGGTTGCGGCAGACCTTCCGCAAGTCAAACCCCGGTACAAGTTTACCGTGGGAGCATCAGTGCCTGCTGCACCCCGCTTCGTCTCCTTCCCCTGATCCGACAGTTGTTCCAGAAGAAAGAAGCGGAGGAGAGTTGAGAAAATCAGGCGACCTAGCCTGATAGTGCAACAGCCAGTCGCAGAGCCGCAGCCGCGTCCTGCCGCCGCAGAGGCAATTCCTTTGGGCAGTCCCAAGCCAGCCGCCGAGACAATAAGCGAAGACATTCACCCGGCATCGGCTCAGGCGGAGCCCGCAGGTACGTTTGCTGTCCCTGTCTCTCTAGTCTCACCCAGTTCCACTTCCACTCAGTCCCCCGCTCAATCCGGGCGAGCCATGACCACATCCTCCCCCCCGTCTCCGCGTCCTTCTAGCGGCCCCCATTCTTTCGATCAGTTTGCTCAGAACCCTAACGTCTCTCTTTCTCTGAGCACAACTCCAAACCCTTCGCCCGAGGTTAGTGCTGAGGCTGTCCGTTCACCATCACATCCTCCGCCTCAGCCGCTTCAAACCCTCACAGTGTCAGCCTCTCCCATTTCCATTTCCCGGTCGCCCCCACAAGCGACCGATTCTTCCAAGGTCCGTCCGGTTCCTCCTGATCCCATCCCCGCAGGAGAGACGTCTCAGCAGATCCCTAGGCTGGGGGAACCAGATTTTATGGACGACCTTCAGAACTCAGATGACTTGCCCCTGGCAACAAGAGCCGTAGAGTATTCCGTCTCTTTCCGCCAAGACCCGAAGCGGAGGAGACATGAAGAGATAGCCGCCCCGGCAAAACGCGCAAAGTATGATTTCGGAAGGAGAGTGATTACAACGGAGAAAATAATCCCAATAGTGAAGAAGCCTCTCCGAGAAATGACTAAGGCGGACTACGTGCTCCAGACAAAGGAGAAAAGCTTTGACGACATTGATAAATAGTATGAGATTCAGACGATCATGCGCAAAGCTGACAATCTCTTTGTCAAGAGTCTGGAGGAGCAGGAAGAACTTTTCGCGTTGCAGGACAAAGTAAGGCAACTTGAAGAGGACCTATCTAGGTCCACTGAGCAGCTGGAAGCGGCGCGGCGAGAAACAGATGAATTCAAAGCCCAGCTAGCCGCTTCTCAGCAACAGGCCGCAACCGAAAAGAAAGCAGCCTCGGAGCAGATTTCTCAGCTCCAGGAGTCTTTGAAGCAAGCACAGTCGCAACTTGCAGAAAAACATCTCAAGCGGTCTGTCTTTTCAAAGACAAAAGTTAAGGAGATGAGGGCTGGTTTGTCGAGGGAATGCAAGCCCCATACCTTTAAGGCGATGGCAGTCCTGGACTTCGCATCCGAGATTCAAGAAGTTTCTGCCCGTGGAAAGCCTCGTGGTAGAGGAGGCCGAGCGCCAGGCAAAGCAATGGCTGGACCTGGCGATAAACCTTCAGGAGCGCGAGCGCGACGGCGTCCTTTTTTCCCCCCGTGTCCTCATTCGGCTGCAGAATGGGCAGGTGCAAGGGTGACCTTGCACAAATATTTTAGAAAAGTTGAAGAGGTGAGAGTGGCCGGACGAATGCTTGATGCATTCGGACATGAAAAAGATATCCTGTCCGGCCCCCTTTCACGCTCTTTCGGAACTTGGGTGCCCGGGTTTTGTTGAGAATGGCGAGCTCCTCACCCTAGATCGGGTAAAGAAGAATTGGCAGTCCTTTGAAGCGAGATACGACTGAAATTGATAGCCGGACCGAGCCAATTCAAGACAATCGAGTCACTCGGATGGTGTCCAGATATTCCAGGATCCGCTCCTATTTTCGGGAGTTAGAGAAAAGATACCTCACCATCGACCCGCACGCGGTCGCTCGCTTTCCACGGAGCATTAGAAGACATAGCCGACCGCAAGCCATTCGAAGCGGAAGCTCGGCGCCCAGCCCAAGAGGCGTACACTCGCATGTGCGAGGCGTACGAGAAATGGAGACCTTTCGGAAGGAGATACCGATGAGGCGACCGACAAAGATGAATCTGAAGAACAATTGCCGCAAGGAGAACAATTAGAGCAGCAAAAGGCAGGGGAGGCAAGTTCCTCTGCACCCAAAGGATGAAGGCATGGATTCTTTGCGCCGAGGCGAGCTCGACACCCCGCGAGCCGCCAGAAATGTTGTCACATTTTTGCACGGGGTGCAATGTCTTCAATGTTGTTTTGTAACGATGTCTGCTCTTCTTTTTCCTCCTTCCGTTTTTCTCCCTTCTCTCCCTTTCCTTTTCTTTCCCATTCTCTTTCTCTCCCCCTTTTTTCCTTGGAGTTCCCGCGTTGATTTTCCAACTTTCCAGCAAGTCTATCTGAAATTGGCTAAGTTTGGGTGCGAAGTTCGCACTTCGCCCAGTTTTGGTGCGAAGTGCGCACTTCGCCCAGTTCTGGTGCGAAGTGCGCACTTCGCTCAGTTCTGGTGCGAAGTCCGACTCCGCCCCACTTTCTGGGCGCACCTTGCACTGGCAGTTCAATGCAGAAAAAAGAGAAAATGCCGGAGCAGGTCCATATGGCGGCAGACACCAGTATTCGCCTGTGCGCAGTTCGACTTCTCAACGGAGCGGGAATGCGCCTTGACGAGTGTACGATAGGGGAACAAACCCGGAATTTGACCAAGGCTTGAAGGCCTTCCCCGACTGCACTGATTTCTGCACGCATCCCAAGGAGCCCCGATCCCAAGCAAAGATGGATAGATTGCCCTCTAAGGCAGGCATGTGTCACACAGCATAACCCATCATCAGACAAGTGTCCAGCTTCGGGATTTGAACCAAGACTGCCGACCAAAAGGGATAAGCATGGGCTGCTTGCACCGCCTGCGTTAATAGCCTCATTCAAAGCTGATCTGAGGTTTCACCTGCTCCAACTACTAGCAAGCCTGCCGACTTGAAGATTTACCCAGCACTCCGCCACGTAGCTGTCCAGCTTCCAGGAAGACCATGTTGCGGGTACAGCCCAGTCCGACAAAAGGTCAGCATTTGCAGCTCTTTCGCCGCTTTCGTCAGCTCATGTTTGACTGGGACTCTGTGCCCATTAATGTAACGGGTGGGACTCGGGCTATAAAAGCCCATCTGAAATTCATTGTAAAGGGTGGAAGGGGAATGTTTGTTAGGGAACTACTGTGCTTATTGTAACCGTGCTTCTGCTTATGAATACAATCTGTATGCCTGGTTCTGTTCTACTGTCTTTATTCTTTTATGTTGTCTTTCATTATATGCCTTAGGCCCACCTGTGTCGTTGCTCGTTAATTCACTTTGGCATTTGGCGATCAGGTTCCTCTAGCATTGCTTGCTTAAAGCACCTTCTGTACTTCATTATTTAAAGCATTCATTATAAATTTGGTAGCAGTTCCATCGGTTGTGTGTGACGTTGCCGGCCCGTATCTGGTGATTGATGCGATCCCCTGCTGTTAGTTCCTTGTAGGGAATTTTTGCTAGGGAGCTATTGAAGCTGTGCGGTTAAACTCTCTACCTAACACATATATCTGGCTCTGACATCTCTAGGTTTACTTTCTACCCCTGTCAGTGTACGTATCTGGTGATTGATACGATCCCCTGCTGTTAGTTCCTTGTAGGGAATGTTTGCTAGGGAGCTATTGAAGCTGTGCATACGCTGCTGGTGTATCGGAAGTACGCCTAGGTTTTGCAGTTCCTTGTCATGCTCTGTGTTTGTATGCAGTAAGTAGCGGTGATTGGTGTGTTCCCGTACTGTTAGTTCCCCCCCACCAACCTTTGGACATATTTGTATCTCTTTCTGTACATTTGTCTCTTTCCGTTCCTTTATTTCTTTCCTGTTCCCTTTAGCTTAAATCAAGCCCCCCCAAAAGGAGCCGGCCTTCTCCGGAGATTGGCCCGGAAGGCATCTCTTCCTTCCGGCCTTTCATGCTGGTGGGCGAATCTGGGCGCATTAACCAAAAATCCTTTTCTCATGGCAGATTCGTAACCAACAGTGCCCTTGCATCCGTAAAGACAGATAAAAGGGTGGCGGTCTGTTCTTCCCAGTGGCTGAGACTGTCAAAGGTTGAACCAGGACAGCGGGCTGTATCTGCTTGCCGCTCTTCATGTTCTTCGGGGGATTCTTGCAGCAGATCAACCTGGCCTGGGAGCAGGAGAGCATCATACATGCTGATTCTAGCAGGCGTTCTTTTCAACTCGTCTACAATGCTGTAGCCCGAGGTACTAGCTCCCTCTGCTTGTTTTGCCGGCTCATACTTTGTCCGGTACTGCTGGGTGGCCTCAACTCGTTGTCTCTTGGTCAGAGACGGGTACTTCAGCTTCTCTTGGGCTTGTTCTTTGGTTTCAGCTGGAGGCTGAGGTACGGGAGCTTTAGCCGGAGTTGGGGCCTTTGCTGGAGGTTTGGCTGGAACAGTGGCAGCCTTCGCCGGAGAAGGCTTGGCTGGAGATTTATCTTTGGATGCCTTCTCCTGGGCTGTGTATGGCCACAGCCGCTTGTATGGTGGCAGCCCACCGGGCTGCGGTTTTTCTCTTCTTGCGTAGACTTGCAAAGGCTTGGCCGCATCTGCGGCTTTCTTTTCTTCCTTGGCAGGCGGCACTAGATTCTCCTCTGGGAGGGCAAAGTTAGCTTCGCCGTCCAAGATCATGTACAGTTCATCGTCCTCTATGGCGCTGCCGGCCAAGGTCTGGATGTAGTGCTGGTGCAGAGTGCAGTCTTCCTCCGAATGCGGGTCATTGCACGTAGTGCACCAGTTAACCTGGTCGGGAGGACCAGGCGGGTCTTCTATAGCAGCATTTCTCGGAGGCGGACGCCTCTGCGGCTGGTGTTCTGGGGCTTTGTCTTTTGTCAGCGCGGGTGGCGCATATGGCCTCCTAGGAGCGAGGTCCATCTGGGCCTGCTTCTTCTTCATAGCGGTCATGTCATTAGACATGGCGTGGTATCCTGAGGCCAAAGCCCGCACCTCCTGGAGAATCGTGTTCTGAATGCTGCTGTCGGGTGGCGGCAATTGTGCCGGTGGAGGCAGTGCGGCTAATGGAGGAGGGTTAGAATAAGGTGCGTACTGTGGGGGAGCAGGAAGTGCTGGAAAATGCGGAGCAGGAGGAGGCGGGTGAGTGTAATGCAATTGAGGCGGGCCGTAAGGAGTTACGACCGGCGCCGGATTCCACTGCTGCTGGGGTTGCTGCCCTGATGTGGACGGCGAACCGCCAGAAGCAGAAGGATACTGGGATCTGGGAAAGTCGGGATGAATGGGTTCCTGCACCCTGGACGGGAGTTTGCCGATGGAGATAATGTCAGCTTCAGCTTGCCGGGCAGCCTCGTACAGCACAGGAAACTCGTCAATTCTGGCGATCTTCAGCAGCAGGCATATGTCTGAGTTGAAGGATCTCAGATAGTAGTGAGCAGCCATGCCGGCTGAAGGCCGAAGTTCGCGAGGTACCCGTTTCCAGGATCTCGCAAACCTAATGTTAAAATCAGACACCTCCTCTTGAGGATGTCTCTGGATAGCTTGGAACTGATGTAGTAGAGAAGTAGGGTCAGCAGACTCGTTGCATCCTTTTACGAGCCTCCTGGCAAGTTGGGGCCACCCTGTGATGGATCCCTCTGGCAGCGATCTCCACGAGTAGAGAAGCTTTCCCCTCAGGGAAAGGGCCAGCAGACGGGTCTTCACACTCTCACCGGTAATAGTATGCAATGCGGCCAGGGCAAGGATGTCCTGGATGTGCTCGTACGCCGTCTTACCGTAGCCATCGTATGTGGGAATAGACTTTAAAGCAACGGGGGGCACAGCTTGCTGTCCGACCAGGGCCAAGGGCCCCGTAGAGTCCATTGCCGGGAAGAGATCATCGTCGTTCGGCTGTTGAGCAGCCATTTCTTCTTCTTCTTCTCCGCCGTCGGTTGTGTACTCAGTGTCGGTACTTTCCGAGGATGCAGGATCTTCTTCTTCCTCGGCCTCTTCTATTTCGTACTCAGCTCCGCCGATTTCAGCTTCGGCTTCTTCTTGGATCTCAGCCTCGGCTTCGTCGACACGAGCTCGCGGGTCAGCCAGCCTGGGAATTTCGCCTCGAGCGTTGATGTCCAGTTCGTAGAACTCAGGCGGGCTTCTCGGATCCCTTGCTTGCCACCTTGTGTGCATGAAGGTGCTGGGACCGGTCTTTCGGACTCAGAGGATTTGTTCGTGCAGAGTCGCCAGGTGTTCAGATCTAGAGCAGCAATGAAGCGAACACCGGTGCTTCAATTCTGTTGGGGGTGAGAAACTTCCTTGTCTCACCAAGTGCTCAGGATCCACTGTCAGCGCCAGGTGAAGACTGATCAGAAAATCTCTCGTCAAATGTGGGACCCGTGTCCCACCGGGCGTGCCAGAGAAACTGTTGGTTACGAATCTGCCATGAGGAAAGGATTTGGGGTTAATGCGCCCAGATTCGCCCACCAGCATGAAAGGCCGGAAGGAAGAGATGCCTTCCGTGCCAATCTCCGGAGAAGGCCGACTCCTTTTGGGGGGTTTTCCGATTTAAGCTAAGAGTGCAGGAAAGAGATAAATGAACAGAAAGGAATTTACAAATATACGTGGAGGTTGGTGGGAGGAACTAACAAGTGCGGGAACACACCAATTACTGTTACTATTGCATTATAAACACAAGCATGACTGAGAACTGCAAAATCTATGTGTACTTCCGATACCTAAGCAGTGTACGCACAGCTACAATGGTCCCCTAGCAAACATTCTCCCTACAAGGAGAACTAACAGCACGGCAACGCATCAATCACCAGATACGGACACTATCATGAGTAGAAAGCAACTTAGAGATATCAGAGCCAGGTATATGTGTCATGCAGTGATTTTAACTGCACAGCTACAATGGCTCCCTAACAGACATTCCCTACAAGGAACTAACAGTACGGCAGCGCATCAATCACCAGATACAGACAGCAACGTAACACACAACTGATGGAACTGCTACCACATCTATTCTATGTATCCTTTAAACTTCTAAATACAGAAAGTGCTCAGAAAAGCAATGCTAAAGGCACCTGATCACCAAATGCTGAAGTGAATCAACGAGCCGTGACACAGGTTAGCATTAAGCATATATATAATGAAAGGCAGCATAAAAAATAGAAGCAGCAGAACAGAACCAGGCATACAATTTATATTTATAAACAGAAGCACGGTTACAATGGGCGCAGTGGTTCCCTAACAGACATTCCCCTTCCACCCTTTACAATGAATTCATGATGGGTTTTTATAGCCCGAGTTCCTCCCGTTACATTAATGGGCACAAAGTCCCAGCCAAACATAAGCTGACAAAAGCGGCGAAGGAGCTGCAAATGCTGACCTTTTGTCGGACCGGACTGTACCCGCAGCATGGTCTTCCTGGAAGCTGGACAGCTACATGGCGGTGTGTTGGGCAGAACTTCATCTCGGCAGTGATGCGGGTAGCTGGAGCAGGTAGAACCTCCAATCGGCTTTAAATGAGGTCGCTGGCACAGGTAATGCAGCCCATGCTCGTCCTTTTGCTCGGCACGTTTCGGCTCAAATCCCGGAGCTGGACACTTGTCAGATGATGGATGATGCTGTGTGACACGTGTCTGCCTTGAAAGGCAGTTTATCCAACTTCGCTTGGGATCAGAGCGTCTCGGGTTGCGCGGGCAGAAAACAGTGCAGTCGGGAAGGCCTTCATGCCTTGGTCAAATTCTGGTTTTGTTTCCCCACTGCGCACCTGTCAAGGGCGCATCCCGACTTCGCTGCGAAGTCGGACTGCGCACAGGTGAGAACTGGTGTCTGCCGCCGTACGGATTTGCTCCAGCACTTAACACTTTCTTGTCGGCCTGCCAGCCTGCCAGTTACAAGGTGCGCCCAGAAGAGGGGCGAAGTACGCACTTCGCACCAAAACTGGGCGAAGTGCGACTTCGCGAAGTGCGAACTTCGCACCAACACTTAGCCATTTTTCAGGTAACTTGCTGGAAAGTTCAAAAATCAACTGCGGGACTCCGAGAAAGGGGGGAAAGAAAGAGAATGTGGGAAAGAAAGAGGAAGGGGAGCAGAAGAAAGGAAAATAGAGGAAGAGGGAAAAAGAAGAGCAGCACTGTTACAAACTTGAAAACATTGCACCTCGTGCAAAATGTGACAACACTACCTTGTTTCAAAACTCTATAGATTTATTCATTACCAGCCTAATAACATTCATATACTTGAAGAGTCTCCAGAAAATAGAACCCTTAGCAGACAAGTCCACATATCTCCAGAAAATAGAACCCTCAGTAGACAAATCTAGAGATCTTCATAAAATGGAACTCTAAGCAGACAAATCCACAGATCTCCAGAAAATGATACCCTCAACAAGAAAATCCCATGAAAACCCAAAATGACAAATTTCTCACTCGGAACCTTACAACGCATCCAGAAAGTCACAAATCCACAAAACTCCAGAAAATGGGACCCTCAACAGACAAGTCCATAGATCTCCAGATAATGGAACCCTTAGTAGACAAGTCCACAAATTTGCAAAAGATGGAACTCTCATAGACAAATCCACAGATCTCCAAAAAATGGAACCCTCAACAGACAAATGCATAGATCTCCTGAAAATGGAAGCCTCAACATACAAATCCACAAATCTCCAAAAAGGGAATCCTCAGCAGACAAATCCCTCAGAAACCCAAATCAACAGATTTCTCAACTTCTACCGGCTGAAAGCAGACAAATCCCATAGATCTCCAAAAAAAAAAAGGAACCTGTTGGTCATGAATCCGCCATGAGGAAAGGATTTTGTCGTTATTGCGCCTTGGACCCGCGAACCAACATTGAAAGGCCGGAAGGAAGGGATGCCTTCCGGGCCAATCTCCGGAGAAGGCCGGCTCCTTTTGGGGGGGGTTAGTAAGATGAGAGTGCAGGAAAGAGATAAAGGAACGGAAAGAATATACAAATGAGAGTGGAGTTGGGTGGGGGGAACTAACAGTACGGGAACACACTAATTACCGCTACTTACTGCATTATAAACATAGAGCATGACAGGAACTGCAAAAACTATGTGTACTTCCGATACTCATGCAGTGTATGCACAGCTCCAATGATCCCCTAGCAAACATTCCCTACAAGGAACTAACAGCATGGCAATGCACCGGTTTACCAGATACGTACACTAACATGAGTAGAAAGCAGACTTAGAGATATCAGATCCAGGTATATGTGTTTATGTAGAGAATTTAACCGCACAGCTCCAATGGCTCCCTAACAGACATTCCCTACAAGGAACTAACAGTACGGGATCGCATCAGTCACCAGATACGGGCCAGCAACAAAACACATAACTGATGGAACTGCTACTACATCCATTCTATGTATGCTTTAAATTAATGAAATACAGAGGTGCTTTAAACAAGCAATGCTAAAGGGACCCGCTCACCAAATGCTGAAATGAATCAACAAGCCGTGACAAAGTTAGCCTAAGGCATATAATGAAAGACAAGCATAAAAGAATAAAGACAAGCAGAATGCAACCAGGCATACAGATTATATTCATAAGCGTAAGCACGGTTACAATAAGCACAGTAGTTCCCTAACAGACATTCCCCTTTCCACCACTTACAATGAAAACGTGGTGGCTATTTATAGCCCAAAGTTCCCACCCGTTACATTAATGGGCACAACGTCCCAGTCAAACATTAGCTGACAAAAGCAGCCGCGGAACTGCTGATGCTGACCTCTGTCAGGCTGGACTGTACCCTCGGCATGGTCTCCCTGAAGGTTGAACAGCCACGTGGCAGCGCGTTGGGTAGAACTTTATATTGACAGAAATGTGGGTAGTGTTGTCACATTTTGCACGGGGTGCAATGTCTTCAATATTGTTTTGTAACAGGGCTGCTCTTCTTTTCCTCCTTCCGTTTTTCTCCCTTCTCTCCCTTTCCTTTTCTTTCCCATTCTCTTTCTCTCCCCCTTTTTCCTTGGAGTTCCCAGCTTGATTTTCCAGCTTTCCAAGCAGGTCTATCCGAAATTGGCTAAGTCCGGTGCGAAGTTCGCACTTCGCCCGCTTTGGTGCGAGCGTGCTCGCCCGCTTTGGTGCGAAGTCCGACTCCGCCCCACTTTCTGGGCGCACCTTGCACTGGCAGACTGGCAGGTCAATGCAGAAAAAGGTAAAATGCCGGAGCAGGTCCATATGGCGGCAGACACCAGTGTTCGCCTGTGCGCAGTTCGACTTCTCAACGGAGCCGGAATGCGCCCTTGACAGGTGTACAGTAGGGGAACAAACCCGGAATTTGACCAAGGCTTGAAGGCCTTCCCCGACTGCACTGATTTCTGCACGCATCCCAAGGAGCCCCGATCCCAAGCAAAGATGGATAGACTGCCCTCTAAGGCGTGCATGTGTCACACAAAGATAACCCATCATCGTACAAGTGTCCAGCCTTCGGGATTTGAACCAAGACCGCCGACCAAAAGGGATAAGCATGGGCTGCCCGCACCGCTCGCGTTAATAGCCTCATTCAAAGCTGATCCGAGGTTTCACCCGCTCCAGCCTACTAGCAAGCCCCGCCGACTTGAAGATTTACCCAAAGACTCCGCCACGTAGCCGTCCAGCCTTCCGAGAAGACCATGTCGCGGGTACAGCCCGACCCGACAAAAGGTCAGCATTTGCGCCTCTTTCGCCGCTTCCGTCACCTCATGTT
This sequence comes from Wollemia nobilis, assembly GCA_028583015.1. Taxonomy (NCBI): domain Eukaryota; kingdom Viridiplantae; phylum Streptophyta; class Pinopsida; order Araucariales; family Araucariaceae; genus Wollemia; species Wollemia nobilis. The sequence goes on along the minus strand of JAQPPZ010015288.1, from coordinate 1,454,745 downwards.
TGATCGGGACTCGTGCCCATTAATGTAACGGGTGGGACTCGGGCTATAAAAGCCCATCTCGAAATTCATTGTAAAGGGTGGAAGGGGAATGTTTGTTAGGGAACTACCGTGCTTATCGTAACCGTGCTTCCGCTTATGAATACAATCTGTATGCCTGGTTCTCGTTTCTACCGTCTTTATTCTTTTATGCCGTCTTTCATTATATGCCTTAGGCCCACCCGTGTCGCCGCTCGTTGATTCACTTTGGCATTTGGCGATCATGTTCCTCTAGCATTGCTTGCTTAAAGCACCTTCCGTACTTCATTATTTAAAGCATTCATTATAAATTTGGTAGCAGCTCCATCGCTTGTGTGTGACGTTGCTGGCCCGTATCCGGTGATTGATGCGATCCCCCCGCCGTTAGTTCCTTGTAGGGAATGTTTGCTAGGGAGCCATTGAAGCCGTGCGGTTAAACTCTCTACCTAACACATATACCCGGCTCGACATCTCTAGGTTTACTTTCTACCCCCGTCGCTGTACGTATCCGGTGATTGATACGATCCCCCGCCGTTAGTTCCTTGTAGGGAATGTTTGCTAGGGAGCTATTGAAGCCGTGCATACGCCGCCGGTGTATCGGAAGTACGCCTAGGTTTTGCGCTCCTTGTCATGCTCTCGTGTTTGTATGCGTAGTAGCGGTGATTGGTGTGTTCCCGCATCGTTAGTTCCCCCCCACCAACCTTTGGACATATTTGTATCTCTTTCCGTACATTTGTCTCTTTCCGTTCCTTTATTTCTTTCCCCGCTCCCTTTAGCTTAAATCAAGCCCCCCAAAAGGAGCCGGCCTTCTCCGGAGATTGGCTCGAAGGCATCTCTTCCTTCCGGCCTTTCATGCCGGTGGGCGAACTGGGCGCATTAACCAAAAATCCTTTCCTCATGGCAGATTCGTAACCACAGTTTCGGCACGCCCGGTGGGACGCTTGTCCCACGATTTAAAGAAAGAGTACCCGTCCAGCTTCCACCTAGCGCAACAGTTCTTCTGACCCGCTCGGCGGAACACGGGTCCCACATCTGACGAGAGATTTTCTGATCGCCTCCACCCGGCGCCGATAGCTTCCCGAGCTCTTGGTGAGACAAGGAAGTTTCTCACCCCCGACGGAATCGAAGCACCGGTGTTCGCTTCATTGCCGTTCCAAATCGAACACCCGGCGACTCGCACGAACAAATCCTCTCGAGTCTAGAAGACCGGTCCTGCCACCTTCATGCACACGAGAAGGTGGCGAACAAGAAATCCGAGAAGCCCGCCCGAGTTCTACGAACTAGACATCCACGCCGAGGCGAGATACCCAGCCGGGCTGATCCGCGAGCTCGCTTCGACGAAGCCGAGGCCGAGATCCAAGAAGAGGCCGAAGCCGAGGCTCCGAAGAGCCGAGTACAAAGTAGAAGAGGCCGAGGAAGAGGAAAATCCCGTATCCTCGGAAAGTACCGATACCGAGTACACAACCGACGGCGGAGAAGAAGAAGAAATGGCCGATCAACACCCGAATGACGATGATCTCTTCCCGGCGGTGGACTCCTACAGGGCCTTTGGCCCCGATCGGTCGCCAAGCCGTGCCCCCCCGCCGCTTTAAAGTCTATTCCCACATACGACGGCTACGGTAAGACGGCGTACGAGCACATCCAGGACATCCTTGCCCTGGCCGCACCGCATACCATCACCGATGAAAGTGTGAAGACCCGTCTCGCCGGCCCTTTCCCCGAGGGGAAAGCTTCTCTACCGGTGGAGATCGCCGCGTAGGGATCCATCACCGGGTGGCCCCGCCTTGCCAGAGGCTCGTAAAAGGATGCAACGAGTCCGCTGATCCTACCTCTCTACCGCATCGGCTCCAAGCAATCCGCAGGCATCCTCAAGAGGAGGTGTCCGATTTTAACATTAGGTTTGCGAGATCCTGGAAACGGGTACCTCGCGAACTTCGGCCTTCAACCGGCATGGCCGCTCACTACTATCTCGAGGTCTTTCAACTCGTACATATGCCTCGCCGCCGAAGATCGCCCGAATTGACGAGTTCCCCGCACCGTACGAAGCCGCCCAGCAAGTCGAAGCCGACATTATCTCCATCGGCAAGCTTCCGTCCGCAGTGCAGGAGCCGATTCATCCCGACTTTCCAAGATCGCGAGATCCTTCTCGCTTCGGTGGTGTGCCGTCTACTTCAGTGGCAGCAGCCCCGACCGCAGTGGAATCCGGCGCCGGTCGTAACTCAATACGGCCCGCCTCACTTGCATTACCCTCATCCGCCTCCTGCTGCTCCACACTTTCCAGCGCTCCTTGCTCCCCCGTAGTATGCGTCTTATTCTAACCCTCCTCCATTGGCCGCTTTGCCTCCATCGGCACAGCTTGCCGCCTCCCGACAACAGAAGATCCGTAACACGATTCTACAAGAAGTGCGGGCTTTGGCCTCCGGATATCATGCCATGTCCAATGACATGACCGCTATGAAAAAGAAGCAGCCCAAATGGACTTTGCTCCTAGAAGGCCGGATGCGCCACCGGCGCCGACAAAAGATAAAGCCCCGTAGAACCAACCGCAGAGGCGTCCGCCTCCGAGAAATGCCGCTATAGATGACCCACCCGGTCCTCCCCGACCGGGTCAACCGGTGCACTACGTGCAATGACCCGCATTCGGAGGAAGATCGCACTTTGCACCAAGGACTACATCCGGACCTTGGCCGGCAAGGACTATAGAAGATGATGAGCCGTACATGATCTTGGACGGCGAGGCCAATTTTGCCCTCGCCGTAAGAGAACCCAATGACGCCCGCCAAGGAAGAAAAGAAAGCCGCGGACGCGGCTAAACCTTTGCAGGTATATGCGAGAAGAGAAAAACCGCAGCCCAATGGGCTGCCACCGTACAAGCGGCTGTGGCCTTACACAGCCCAGGAGAAGGCATCCAAAGATAAAGCTCCCGCTAAACCTTCTCTAGCAAAGGCCGCCGCTGTTCCAGCTAAGCCTCCAAAGAAAGGCCCCAACTCCCGCTAAGCTTCCCGTACTTCAGCCCCCACCGAAACCAAAGAACAAGCCCAGGAGAAGTCGAAGTACCCGCCTCCGACCAAGAGACAACGAGTTGAGGCCACCCAACAGCACCGGACCAAGTATGAACCGGCTAAACCAAGCAGAAGGAGCTAGTACCTCGGGCTACAGCATTGTAGACGAGTTAAAGAAGACTCCGCGCGAATCGCATGTACGATGCCCTTCCGCTTCTGTGCCGGTAGATCCGTCGCAAGAATCACCGAAGAACATGAAGAACGGCAGCGTATGCAGCTCGCTGTCCCGGTTCAACCTTTGACAGCCTCCGCCACCGGGAAGAACAGACCGCCACCCTTTTATCTCGTCTTTGCGGATGCAAGGGCACATAGTTCACAACTCGCATGGTGGATTCTCGGTGCTTCCTCGACCGTGATGCCGAAGGCCGTCTCGCGATGAGATCGGGATGGAATACACACGGAGCAGCCAAGGTGTGCCGCAATTAGACGGCACCCCCGTCAAGACAAGCTTGGTGTCATAAAGGACATCCCTATCCGGCCGCACAAAGCTCTCGACATTGTGGTCATCCAAGAGGTCGTGATTGTTGAACTGGAGCCTTACTTCGGCATGTGTCTCTCTCGGGAGTTCACCGCGGGTTGGGCGGGTACCGTCTCTAGACTACTCGCACATGGAAGTGCCCTTCAAAGGAAGGAGACCGAAAATTTTCAATGAGAAGCCTTCCCCTTTTCTAGTAGACAAGATACCCGGAGGAGAGATGGACCGCATGGTCCAGCTTGTCGAAGAAGAACCGGTGACAAGAGAACCGACCGAGCAAGCTCTCGAAGTGCTACAGCCTAGAAGACGAGTTCTCGTTGCGGGATTTTAATGCCGTAATCGGGACAGAAGCAGTGGCCGTTATTCCATTAAGCAGCCCGAGGAGCTTGACGTGTCCGTTGCGAAGGAAGTAGGACCTGCACCCGAAGAGCTGTGGAAGCTTTTCTTTGACGGCGCCCGTTGCAAGAATGGCGCCGGTGCAGGGGTCCTCCTGGTTTCTCCAACCGGAGTCCATAGGGACTATGCCTACAGGCTGGCCTGGAGCTGTACTAACAACTCGGCGGAATACGAAGCCCCGTGCTTGGGTCTCGCGAAAGGCGGAAAGGCTAGGAATCAAGCATCTCCAAATTTTCGGAGATTCGGAGTTAGTGTGTCATCAAGTTACGAATAAATGCGCGTCTAAGCATCACTATCTTAGAGCGTACCGCAATCGGGTCTGGGACCCGATGGAATCGTTTGACTCATTGAACGTTAAGGCAATATCGCGTGAGAGAAACAAGCACGCGGATATTCCGGCGTCCGTTGGAGCCGTGCACGTTCCGGCCGAAGACGTCGTCCGTAAACCGAAGCCGGTCCGCACCATTTACAGTGCCTTCGTGCTCGATAGGGATACCTTCCGGCGTGTATTCAGCCGTGACGAGGAGATCGTCACATTCCCGGTTAACGAAGTGTGTGTAATCGAAGGTAGAGACCCCGATGACGAGCAATATGAGGGGTTGATACAGCTTACGGAATAATCACGTCCCAAAAGGACTCGATTACATTAGAAAGTCTCTTTGATCGAAATGACAGAGCAATATCCCACAGATCAAAGTAGACCCGAGGCGAGATGCCGACTCGGAGCTCGAACCTCGGTAAAACCATCAAGGTCGGAACAGATCGCACGTCGGAGGAGCCGGTGCAGATTAGATCACCGTGCCAGGAGTTCCCCGACATCGTGGCCCGGTGCTACGAAGATTTGAGGGGGTATGACAGATCTCGTCATCCAAAGATACCATCGAGCTAGAGGATGGCGCCAAGCCGTTCCGACAAAAGCAAAGGGCCGTAAATCCAAAGGTTGAGGCCATGATGAAGACCGAGCTCTTGAAGATGCTGGAGGCCAAGATCATCTACCCCATCAAACATTCATCCTGGGTCGCGAATCTGGTGCCCGTGAGGAAAAGAATGGCGACATACGTCTCCGTGTCGACTTCGTAAACCTAAATCAGGCTTCCCTCCGGGACCACTATCCGCTTCCCCAAATCGACCAAATTTTGCATATCGTTGTCGGAGCCCGCAGATTTTCACTTTTAGATGGATTTTCCGGCTACAACCGGATTTGGGTCAAAGACGAAGACCAAGCATAAGACGGCGTTTACCACGAAGTGGGGGACGTTCGCCTATCGCCGCATGCCGTTTGGCTTATCCAATGCCGGTGCCACGTTCCAAAGGGCCATGGACCCGGCCTTCCGAGAGCCGCTCAACAAGATTATTGTCATCTATCTTGATGACATGACCGTTTTCTCTCACCGACGAGAAGATCATGTTTCGCACCTGCGGCATATATTTGAAAGTTGTCGAGAATTCGGCATCTCTATAAACCCGAAGAAGTCCGTCTTCGCGGTAAAGGAAGGAAAGTCGCCGGGACATGTCATCTCCGAGGAAGGCCTCGCCATTGACCCCGACAGAGCGTAAGCCCTCGTTCGCTTGCCGCCCCCACCGATAAAAAAGGGTCTGCAGTCCTTCTTCGGTCGATTAACTTCGTGCAGAAGTTCATTCCGGACTTCGCACAGTGATCAAGCCTATGGCCGAACTGTTGAAGAAAGATACACCTTACGAATGGACTGATGAGAGAGAGCAAGCTTTCGAGGAAATCAAGGCTCGAATTGCGCAAGCTCCGGTGTTGACAAACCCGGACTACTCCAAGGACTTCATCCTGTATGCAGTGGGAGAACCCGAAAGTTACGCCGCAGTCCCGACTCGAAGGGAGACGACGGTGAGGAGCGCCCCATTGCGTTCCTAAGCCAAGTGATTCTCGCCGCACGAAGAGAAGTACAATTTTATAGAGCGGCATGTCCATGCGGTCATGAAGTCCCTTCGAAAGTTCGTGCACTTTGTCTCCCGCAGTAAGACCACCGTCTTTGTGATTCACCCCGATGTTCGCAGCTTCATCTTGCAAGGGGAACCGGGTCACAAGAGAGCGGGATGGATTGCCAAGATCCAGGAGTTTGACATCGAAGTACGGCCCACCAAGCTTATCATAGGCCGAGCCTTGTGTCAGGAATTGGCCCGAAGCGCTGTAGCCGGCATCTCCGCCTGTAAGTGGGAGGACACAGCGACACGCGTCTACCTAGCCAACTCCTTATCGGAGGGGAGTGATTGGACAGATGAACTGGTGAGATACTTCTGCACCGGAAGATGTCCCGATCACCTGAACGCCTCACAACGAAGGAGATTTCGGTTAGGTGCATTAAGGTACACTCTTCGCCCCGAGGGGCTTTACTTCAAAAACATTGACGGCATCCTGTTGCGGTGCGTCATAAAATCTGACCAGCCTAGGATCCTCGGAGATTTTCATTCCGGGATGCCTGGGGGTCACCATTCTTCAAGGCCAACGGCCTTAAAAATAATAAGGGCTGGATACTATTGGCCCACTCTCTCGCAGACGCGTATGCGGTCTCGCGCCAAATGTGATCAATGCCGAGGTATGCTGGCCGAAACGTAAAAGCACCCCCGCCCCTTCAACCGATTCAAGCCGAAGCTCCGTTCCAAAGAATGGGGTCTAGACTTCATTGGGGTGATTTCTCCTAACTCCTCCGCCGGCCACAAGTTTATTCTCACAACCATCGACTATTTCACACGGTGGACGGAGGCGATCCCGACCAAGAACGCCGACCAAGAAACGGTCATCGTGTTCATTGAGAGCCCGATTACCCGCTTCGGGGTTCCGTAGTCGATTGTGACAGCATAACGGTCCGGGATTTGTAGGCGCCGTACTCACGGAGTACACCAACGGCCTTGGCATCTATCACAAGATGTCTTCTAATTACTACCCGCAGGGGAATGGCCTTGCCGAGTCTACTAACAAGAACCTCCCGAAAATTCTCCGGAGGACCATTGAAAAAAATAAGCGGACTTGGCACTTGCTCCCCGAACCGGGCGCTATGGGCGGACGGAGTTGCGTTCAAGAAATCCCTCAAGACGTCCCCCTATGCGCTCGTCTATGGCAAGCAAGCCGTTATGCCATCACACATTGAAATCCCCGCCCCGTGGATGATTGACGAAGACAGGAGCAGCGGAGACCCGGTAGACGACAAAGTTGTGCCAACTCCCGCAGCTTGGAAGAAGACAGAGAAAGTGCATACCAGGCCTTCGCGGATCACATTGCAGCCACTAAAGGCTGGTTTGCCAAATGCACCACTGCCCGAGTTTTCGAAGTCGGGGACCTGGTGCAGAAGTGGGACTCATACAAGGCAAAACCGGGTAATCACGGAAAATTTGACGCTCTCTCGGGAGGGCCCTTATCGATTGCCCGGTGAATCGGCTCAATGCCTACATACTTTCGGATATGGAGGGTCGCCTCCTCCCCATCCCCCGTCAACGGGTTCCACTTGAAGCTTTATCGCCGTTGAAGGCGCCCGAGTGGCCCTTCCCCGTAAAAATTTTGCCTTGTGTTTTTATTTTTCCCCGCATGTATAGTTTCCGCTTTAGCATTCGTTTATTTTTCCTTCTTTGAGCTTAAATGCGGCATGGGAGAGAAAGACAGACTTCGCAACGAAGTCTGTCGTTGCCCCGCAGGAGGGGCGAAGTTCGGCTATGCAGAGAAAGAAAGGAGAAAAAAGAGCAAAAAATCGACTAAGTGTTGACCGAAGTCCGACTTCGCAGCGAAGCCTGACTTCGGCCCAGCCGAATTGCGAAGTTTGTCCGAGAAAAGCTGAAGCAGACTAAAGTCCGCATCGCGCAACCCTTCGTGCGAAGTACGCATTGCGCGCAAAGTTTGTGCGAAGTGCGAACTTCGCACCGAAGTCCGACTTCGGCCAAGCGCCCGTGCGAAGTGCGCGCTGCGCTCAACGCTTGGGCGAAGTGCGAACTTCGCGCGAAGTTCGCACTTCGCATCAAGCTTCGACCGAAGTCCGAACAAAGCGGCCGCGCCCGTGCGAAGTCCAAAGGTCGTAAAGATCAAAGGCGGCAAAGACTCGCATCGCGCCCAAACCTTGGGCGCAGTAAAAACAGAGGTAGAACAAGCTCAACGCGCTCGCGCTGAAGTTCAGTACTTCGCCCGAAATTGGCGAAGTCCGACTTCGCCGGCGAGGTCGGGCCGCGCCCAACTTCGGGCGAAGCCCGGCCGCGCCTAGTTTTCCGGGCCGCATTGGGACGCGGTTTAATAGAATAATAAAAAATTCAAAAACCCCAAGCTGGGCCCAAGGCGCGCTTGCACTTGTTTTAATGTGGGTTTCCGCACCGAAGGTTTTGTCTTGAGCAGTGTGCCCAAGTGGTGGTAGCAACGTCAGCCATGGTGCAGTCCCCAACGCTGAATTAATGATTGCGCGTTTTTCAAGCGAAAACGCAACTAAAAAGCAAGGCACGGCTGCCGGGGCGCGTCTTTTCCTAAACGTTCTCCTGCGCGGCCACCAAGGGTTTTAACTCAGCCGACCTACCCCTCCTGCGTTGCATTAATGGCGCTGTTTTTATCTAGAAAAGGGGGTCAGAATCATGCCAACATTCCATATTGCAGAGATTATTCCTCGGACAAGGCTAATTATTCCTCCGATAGCGAAATTTGTTGCAGTATAGCTCGAACCCGTCATTATTGCCGACTCGGAGAGATGGACAAGGGAAAAATGCCCGTGTCGACGCAGCCCAACGGAAGCAACGAACTGTGGGATTTGCCGCGGCCAGGAGTTTTCAAAGGCGATCCTCCGCCAGAGAAAAGTCAAAGGCCCGGACGAAGAAGGTACAGCGTGGGCAATCCCCACCACCTCCGGTGAATTACCTGGCGAGATATGTGGACGGCTCGTTTTCCATGAGCCTAACTCAGCCGAGAGCGAATGTGGAGAGTCGGGCCGACAAAGTTTCGCCCTCCCATCATTTTGGAGCGGCGTACAAATCAAACCTCTTCGTATTCATGTGCCCTCCCGTCCACCAATGCCCGGAGCCGATAGACTTAATTGTCAGACACTATAAACCAGCCTTCCCGGCAATCTGCTAGCCCAGCTGGCAAACCCTTGTTCGCACCGCGCAGTGGAGACCGTGCAGCCGCCTTTCGCCCTGTGGCTGGAGTATGACTCCGGCACCATCCTCGTAAAAATCAGCTTGGGCGAACAAGCGGGACGTTTCACGCACACCAAGCGAATGAGGGATTTCCTCAATTCGTAGCCGAGCGCCCCGCTTCCAGCTCGGACAATGGCCGATCGGCCCCATGCCTTTGGCAAAATTTCGTAGCAAGTATCTATATACCATCTTGGCATGGATCCTCGGCCGCGACTCCGATGAGCCGGTGCACCCGTACCACCCGGCGCCGGCGTAATGCCTCCCGTGTGGAGAATCTTACGAACCAGCGGCGCAGTGGAGCGGAAAACGCCCCATCTCTTTCGATCGGGCAGACCGGTCGGCTTACGCCATTCATTCCAGCCGCTGAAAATCCGTAAGCGCCACCAACCAATTTTCGTTTCGGCTCCGTTCCGGTCTGGCTTTGTTTGTACCATCTGCACCCCCAAATGCCGATCCTGAACCCGAAGAAGGTTAACGAGAAGGGAGAACCCCAGCCCGTCTATAATTGGACGGATGACTTATACCGGAAAGGGTCCTACTACAAGTTCAACTTCAACTTTCTGGGATTCGTCATGTCAGTCTTCACCGAAAGTGAAATCCCCCGTCCCCCGAGAGAAATGACGAGTGCTTTGATAAATCGAAGCTCGGGGACGTTTCGGACCGACGCTAGGGATTGTGATCAGAATCTACGGATTCAAGGGCAAACCCTATTTGCTGCCCTATTGGTGCTCGGAGCACCCGTTCGGGATGGAGGTTGCCCGACATATGGACTATGTGGAAGAAGAGTTTGGCCTAGGGAAGAAAAGAGGACAGATTTTTCAATACCCTCTTTCCTGGGCCAACGTTGAGATTATTGAGGTAGGACAACATGTCTACCTAGAGCAAGCGCTGTCCCGGATTGGCTCTGGTTTTATGCCGCAGTCACTGGAAGTATGACCCTCATGGGGTAAGGGGAAAGTTTGCACATTTGTGCCCCCGGGACATAACCGAAGATAGATGCGACGTGGTCCATGTGGACCTTGACTGGGAGATTGAATTAATGGAAGCTTCTCCCCTTGGCAGGATTTCTACTGCGAGGAGGTGACATATGACCCCAAGAGAAACCCGGACCATCACTTCTCATCTCCATGGTTCAAAAAATTTCTGTCCAAGATTGCAGTGCCTTAACCGGTCTAAAGAAAAGATTATTGAATGCCGGAAAATGAGATGCCGCACGCAAAGACGATAAATCCACAAGGAGAAACCCGGCCGTAGATGACGACTTCTCGGTTCTCTATGACCAAGGATCATGACAACTCGGCGGCCGTTCGCATATCAAGGTTACGTTCCCCGAGGCCCCTTTGAGGATTATAAAAGTGGGTCTCCTCCCAAACAGCTTGTACACTTCGGCAACTGCCCCGCCGGCCCAGCAAGTACCCAGGCCGATCCAATGCAGTTCGTGGCTCCTAAGGCGGCGCCTGAAAAGGCGAAAAAGTTAGTCAAGGCAGCGCCCGAGGCACTTCCTCAGGCAAGAAAAGCGCCAGCGCCGCCAGAAAGCAGACCGGTCGCGGCAGACCTTCTGCAAGTCAAACCCCGGTACAAGTTTACCGTGGGAGCATCAGTGCTCGCCGCACTCGCTTCTGCCTCCTTCCCCCGATCCGACAGCTTGTTCCATAAGAGAAGAAGCGGAGGAGAGTTGAGAAAATCAGGCGACCTAGCCTGATAGTGCAGCAGCCAGTCGCAGAGCCGCAGCTCGCGTCCCGCCGCCGCAGAGGCAATTCCTTTGGGCAGTCCCAAGCCGCCCGCCGAGACAAGAAGCGAAGACATTCACCCGGCATCGGCTCAGCGGAGCCCGCAGTACGTTTGCTGTCCCCGTCTCTCTAGTCTCACCCGGCTCTACTTCCACTCGCCCCCCGCTCAATCCGGGCGAGCCATGACCACATCCTCCCCCCCGTCTCCGCGTCCTTCTAGCGGCCCCCACTCTTTCGACCGGCTTGCTCGTAACCCTAACGTCTCTCTTCTCTCGAGCACAACTCCAAACCCTTCGCCCGAGGTTAGTGCCGAGGCTGTCCGTTCACCATCACATCCTCCGCCTCAGCCGCTTCAAACCCTCACAGTGTCAGCCGCTCCCATTTCCATTTCCCGGTCGCCCCCACAAGCGACCGATTCTTCCAAGGTCCGTCCGGTTCCTCCTGATCCCATCCCCGCAGGAGAGACGTCTCAGCAGATCCCTAGGCTGGGGGAACCAGATTTTATGGACGACCTCCAGAACTCATATGACTTGCCCCTCGCAACAAGAGCCGTAGAGTATTCTCGTCTCTTTCCGCCAAGACCCGAAGCGGAGGAGACATGAAGAGATAGCCGCCCCGGCAAAACGCGCAAAGTATGATTTCGGAAGGAGAGTGATTACAACGGAGAAAATAATCCCAATAGTGAAGAAGCCTCTCCGAGAAATGACTAAGGCGGACTACGTGCTCCATACAAAGGAGAAAAGCTTTGACGACATTGATAAACAAGATGAGATTCGTACGATCATGCGCAAAGTCGACAATCTCTTTGTCAAGAGTCCTGGAGGAGCAGAAGAACTTTTCGCGCTGCAGACAAAGTAAGGCAACTTGAAGAGGACCTATCTAGGTCCACCGAGCAGCCGGAAGCGGCGCGGCGAGAAACAGATGAATTCAAAGCCCAGCCTAGCCGCTTCTCAAAGAACAGAGCCGCAACCGAAAAGAAAGCAGCCTCTGAGCAGATTTCTCAGCTCCAGGAGTCTTTGAAGCAGCACGTCGCAGCCTTGCAGAAAAACATCTCAAGCGGCTGTCTTTTCAAAGACAAAAGTTAAGGAAATGAGGGCTGGTTTGCTGAGGGAATGCAAGCCCCATACCTTTAAGGCAATGGCGGTCCTGGACTTCGCATCCAGGATTCAAGAAGTTTCTGCCTGTGGAAAGCCCGTGGTAGAGGAGGCCGAGCGCCGTGCAAAGCAATGGCCGGACCTCGGCGATAAACCTTCAGAGCGCGAGCGCGACGGCGTCCTTTTTTCCCCCGTGTCCTCATTCGCCGCAGAATGGGCAGGTGCAAGGGTGACCTTGCACAAATATTTTAGAAAAGTTGAAGAGGTGAGAGTGGCTGACGAATGCTTGACGCATTCGGACATGAAAGAGATATCCGTCTGCCCCCTTTCACGCTCTTTCGTAACTTGGGTGTCCAGGTTTTGTTGAGAATGGCGAGCTCCTCACCCTAGATCGGGTAAAGAAGAATTGGCAGTCCTTTGAAGCAGATACAGCCTGAAATTGATAGCCGGACCGAGCCAATTCAAGACAACTAAGTCACTCGGATGGTGTCCGGATATTCCAGGATCCGCTCCTATTTTCAGGAGTTAGAGAAAAGATACCTCACCATCGACCTGCACGCGGTCGCCGCTTTCACGGAGCATTAGAAGACATAGCCGACCGCAAGCCATTCGAAGCGGAAGCCTGGCGCTCAGCCCAAGAGGCGTACACTCGCATGTGCGAGGCGTAGCAGTGAAATGGAGACCTTTCGTAAGGAGATACCGATGAGGCAACCGACAAAGATGAATCGAAGAACAGCTTGCCGCAAGGAGAACAGCTTAGAGCAAGCAAAAGGCAGGGGAGGCAAGTTCCTCTCGCACCCAAAGGATGAAGGCATGGATTCTTTGCGCCGAGGCGAGCTCGACACCCCGCGAGCCGCCGTAAATGTTGTCACATTTTGCACGGGGTGCAATGTCTTCAATATTGTTTTGTAACAAGTTGTCGCTCTTCTTTTCCTCCTTCCGTTTTTCTCCCTTCTCTCCCTTTCCTTTTCTTTCCCATTCTCTTTCTCTCCCCCTTTTTCCTTGGAGTTCCCCGCTTGATTTTCCAGCTTTCCAAAGGTCTATCTCGAAATTGGCTAAGTCCGGGTGCGAAGTTCGCACTTCGCCCGCTTTGGTGCGAGTGCACTTCGCCCGCTTTGGTGCGAGCGCACTTCGCCCAGTTTTGGTGCGAAGTCCGACTCCGCCCCACTTTCTGGGCGCACCTTGCACCGGCAGACTGGCAAGTCAATGCAGAAAAAAGGTAAAATGTCGGAGCAGTCCATATGGCGGCAGACACCAGCTGTTCGCCCGTGCGCAGCTTCGACTTCTCAACGGAGCCGGAATGCGCCTTGACAGTGTGTACGTAGGGGAACAAACCCGGAATTTGACCAAGGCTTGAAGGCCTTCCCCGACTGCACCGATTTCTGCACGCATCCCAAGGAGCCCCGATCCCAAGCAAAGATGGATAGATCGCCCTCTAAGGGTGCATGTGTCACACAAAGATAACCCATCATCGTACAAGTGTCCAGCCTTCGGGATTTGAACCAAGACCGCCGACCAAAAGGGATAAGCATGGGCTGCCCGCACCGCCCGCGTTAATAGCCTCATTCAAAGCTGATCCGAGGTTTCACCCGCTCCAGCCTACTAGCAAGCCTCGCCGACTTGAAGATTTACCCAAAGACTCCGCCACGTAGCCGTCCAGCCTTCCAGGAAGACCATGTCGCGGGTACAGCCCCACCCGACAAAAGGTCAGCATTTGCAGCTCTTTCGCCGCTTCCGTCACCTCATGTTTGATCGGGACTCGTGCCCATTAATGTAACGGGTGGGACTCGGGCTATAAAAGCCCATCTCGAAATTCATTGTAAAGGGTGGAAGGGGAATGTTTGTTAGGGAACTACCGTGCTTATCGTAACCGTGCTTCCGCTTATGAATACAATCTGTATGCCCGGTTCTGTTTCTACCGTCTTTATTCTTTTATGTCTGTCTTTCATTATATGCCTTAGGCCCACCCGTGTCGCCGCTCGTTGATTCACTTTGGCATTTGGCGATCATGTTCCTCTAGCATTGCTTGCTTAAAGCACCTTCCGTACTTCATTATTTAAAGCATTCATTATAAATTTGGTAGCAGCTCCATCGCTGTGTGTGACGTTGCTCGGCCCGTATCCGGTGATTGATGCGATCCCCTCGCCGTTAGTTCCTTGTAGGGAATGTTTGCTAGGGAGCCATTGAAGCCGTGCGGTTAAACTCTCTACCTAACACATATACCCGGCTCGACATCTCTAGGTTTACTTTCTACCCCCGTCGCTGTACGTATCCGGTGATTGATACGATCCCCCGCCGTTAGTTCCTTGTAGGGAATGTTTGCTAGGGAGCTATTGAAGCCGTGCATACGCCGCCGGTGTATCGGAAGTACGCCTAGGTTTTGCAGCTCCTTGTCATGCTCGTGTTTGTATGCGTAAGTAGCGGTGATTGGTGTGTTCCCGCACCGTTAGTTCCCCCCCACCAACCTTTGGACATATTTGTATCTCTTTCCGTACATTTGTCTCTTTCCGTTCCTTTATTTCTTTCCCCTGTTCCCTTTAGCTTAAATCAAGCCCCCCAAAAGGAGCCGGCCTTCTCCGGAGATTGGCTCTGAAGGCATCTCTTCCTTCCGGCCTTTCATGCTGGTGGGCGAATCTGGGCGCATTAACCAAAAATCCTTTCCTCATGGCAGATTCGTAACCAACAGTAGCCGAGGCAGGTGGAAACTCACGTCAGTCTTAAATGAGGCAGCTGGCATAAGTAGTGCGGCCCATGCTTGTCCTTTTGCTCGACATGTCTTGGCTCGGATCCCAAAGTTGGACACTTGTCGGATGATAATGCTTGACACGTGTCTGCCTTGCAAGGCAGTCTATCCAAGTTCGCCCGGGATTAGAGCACAATCGGGTAGCACAGGTGAAAAACAGCGCAGTCGGGTAGCACTCTTTCCCTATCGCGCACCGGTCAGAGGGCGCAGTCCGACTTCGATGCGAAGTCGGGTTGCGCACCGGCACTTGCCGATTCTCACCGCCGTTCGGACTTCGCTCCAAAGACTTAGTCGTTTTTCTGCCAGCCTTCTACAAGGTGCGCCCAGAAAGAGGGGCGAAGTCGGACTTCGCACCAAAACTGGGCGAAGTGCGCACTTCGCACCAAAACTGGGCGAAGTGCGCACTTCGCACAAAAAACTGGGTTTCCTGGTTCAGCTTCCCGGGGCCATAACTTTTGATCCGCTGACCCGATCGCCTATTATAATATATCGTTGGAAAGCTTGCGAGAAGATCTGCAATAATAAAATATCCAGGGCTCATTTTGTCCATTTTATCGCCCTTGTTTATGGCCCGCAAAAACCCGAACACCTCAGCATGCCCTAACACTTAGCCATTTTTCAGGGCAACTGCTGTCAATTTTGAGAAGAATGAGAATGTAGGGAAGGGAGAGAAAGGGGGAGAAGGAAGAGCAGCTCTCTTACAAAAATTGAAAACATTGCACCCCGTGCAAAATGTGACAACATTTCTGGCGGCTCGCGGGGTGTCGAGCTCGCCTCGGCGCAAAGAATCCATGCCTTCATCCATTGGGCAACAGAGTCACCCACGCTGCAACTGCTCTTCAGATCCACCTCCAGCAACTGCCTTCTCGGAACACTTAAAAAGAAAACACTGCACAGACTGAAATAAGAAAAACAACTAAAACTTTAAATAATAGCCGGATATTTATACAAAATTTTGCGGCATTATTGGCATGCCGTTGACAAAAATCTAGCTTTGGTTGCCTATCCGGTAAACCTGCAGTGCCCGGACCAGATCTGGTTGTACTTCAGATGATCTTTGAAGTCCGGCTGGCCACCCAAAGCTTGCCAGGTCGCGAACATGGTGCAACGTGGCAGATTGTGATTCATGCCGGTACCCGTACAATTGATGAACAATGTGGCAAGGAGATTTTTCAGACGGGAGCCCTCCTCGGGTACCGGTTGCGGTGATGGTTGGAGCCAATACCACCACGGTGGAGACTGTAGGTGAACATTCATTTCTCCGCTTGTGAGGTCAAGGCTGCTCACCAAACCTTGATTCCTCCGAGGTGTCTTCTATCGCCTTAAAAAGGGCACCTGCGATCAAGAAATCTGGATCTTCAGCTCAGTCGGAGTCGCCAGGTGATTTTGCCAGATGAAGGCAAGCCAAAGATTCACCAACTCGGGCTTCCTTAAAATATGGAGAATGATCGTCTCACCTCACGGATTCGTCTATGCGAGCTTGGTAATCAGCCGGCCTGACGCGCTCGCCTGGAGCGTTGGTATTAATTTCGTAAAGTCAGGCTGGTTTCCCGGGTTCCTCGCTCGCCACCTTCTTGCTTGAATGAAGGCGTTAGGACCGGTCTTTCGGACTCAGAGAATATGAACGTGCAGAGTCGCCAGGTGCTCTGATTTTGAACAGCAATGAAGCGAGCACCAGTGCTTCAATTCTGTTTGGGGGTGAGAAACCTCCTTGTCCCACCGAGCATTCGGAAAGAAACTGTCAGCCCGAGCGAGGACGAGCTTGAGATCTTCCAAATGCGAGACAAAGAGTCCCACCGGGCGTGCCAAAAACTGTTAGCGCCAGAATCCGCCATGAGGAAAGGATTTTGTCGTTATTGCGCCCTGGACCCGCGAACCAACATTGAAAGGCCGGAAGGAAGGGATGCCTTCCGGGCCAATCTCCGGAGAAGGCCGGCTCCTTTTTTGGGGGTTAGTAAGATGAGAGTGCAGGAAAGAGATAAAGGAACGGAAAGAATATACAAATGAGAGTGGAGTTGGGTGGGGGGAACTAACAGTACGGGAACACACTAATTACCGCTACTTACTGCATTATAAACATAGAGCATGACAGGAACTGCAAAAACTGTGTACTTCCGATACTCATGCAGTGTATGCACAGTCCAATGATCCCCTAGCAAACATTCCCTACAAGGAACTAAAAGCATGGCAATGCACCGGTTTACCAGATACATACACTAACATGAGTAGAAAGCAGACTTAGAGATATCAGATCCAGGTATATGTGTTTATGTAGAGAATTTAACCGCACAGCTCCAATGGCTCCCTAACAGACATTCCCTACAAGGAACTAACAGTACGGGATCGCATCAGTCACCAGATACGGGCCAGCAACAAAACACATAACTGATGGAACTGCTACCACATCCATTCTATGTATGCTTTAAATTAATGAAATACAGAGGGTGCTTTAAACAAGCAATGCTAGAGGGACCTGCTCACCAAATGCTGAAATGAATCAACAAGCCGTGACAGGTTAGCCTAAGGCATATAATGAAAGACAAAGATAAAAGAATAAAGACAAGCAGTAATGTAACCGGGCATACAGATTATATTCATAAGCAGAAGCACGGTTACAATAAGCACAGTAGTTCCCTAACAGACATTCCCCTTTCCACCACTTACAATGAAAACGTGGTGGCTATTTATAGCCCAAAGTTCCCCCCCGTTACATTAATGGGCACAACGTCCCAGTCAAACATTAGCTGACAAAAGCAGCCGCGGAACTGCTGATGCTGACCTCTGTCGAGTCGGATCGTACCCTCGGCATGGTCTCCCTGAAGGTTGAACAGCCACGTGGCAGCGCGTTGGGTAGAACTTTATATTGACAGAAATGTGGGTGGCTGAGGCAGGTGGAAACTCACGTCAGTCTTAAATGAGGCAGTTGGCATAAGTAGTGCGGCCCATGCTTGTCCTTTTGCTCGGCATGTCTTGGCTCGGATCCCAAAGTTGGACACTTGTCGGATGATAATGCTTGACACGTGTCTGCCTTGCAAGGCAGTCTATCCAACTTCGCCCGGGATTAGAGCACAATCGGGTAGCACAGGTGAAAAACAGCGCAGTCGGGTAGCACTATTTCCCTACTGCGCACCGGTCAAAGGGCGCAGTCCGACTTCGCTGCGAAGTCGGGTTGCGCACCGGCACTTGCTGATTCTCACCGCCGTTCGGACTTCGCTCCAGCACTTAGTCATTTTTCTGCCAGCCTGCCAGCCTGCTACAAGGTGCGCCCAGAAAGAGGGGCGAAGTCGGACTTCGCACCAAAACTGGGCGAAGTGCGAACTTCGCACCAAAACTGGGCGAAGTGCGAACTTCGCACCAAAACTGGGTTTCCTGGTTCAGCTTCCCGGGGCCATAACTTTTGATCCGCTGACCCGATCGCCTATTATAATATATCGTTGGAAAGCTTGCGAGAAGATCTGCAATAATAAAATATCGCGGGCTCATTTTGTCCATTTTATCGCCCCTGTTTATGGCCCGCAAAAACCCGAACACCTCAGCATGCCCTGACACTTAGCCATTTTTCAGGGCAACTGCTGTCAATTTTGAGAAGAATGAGAATGTAGGGAAGGGAGAGAAAGGGGGAGAAGGAAGAGCAGCTCTCTTACAAAAATTGAAAACATTGCACCCCGTGCAAAATGTGACAACAGAACCCTCAACAGACAAGTCCATAGATCTCCAAAAAACAATTTTACTATGGACATTTTGAAAATTGGAACTTTCATCCAGTGAATTGACTTTCTATATTTCCACCCTCCTTTTCCACTAACTAGAGTACATCTCTGGATGGATCCCATCTGGCGGTATCCATATTTTATCTTCTTCTCTAAAAGCTCCCTAATTGGCTAGCCAATTGGCCTCCCCATTTCCTTCTTTATACGCATATATTACCTGAATTTTTTCCAGTGAATTTGGAGATCTTAGTGTATTTGTTACTATGTTTGCTACTCTCCAGCTCTCCACCGCATTTTTATTGAGGCAATTAACAATATTTAGTGAATCTCCCTCAATTATTAATTTCTTAGCCCCCAACTGAACCGCCATCTTTACTCCTGCCAAGACCGCTCCAGCTTCAGCCTGATGATTGGTCATAATGCTGAAGCACTCGCTCATCGCTCTGATCACCATTCCTTGGCTATCCCTTAGCATTGCTCCTCCTCCAATGTTCCCCGGGTTGCCTTTAGAAGCCCCATCAAAATTTAGCTTCAACCATCCTTGTTTGGGTGGTTGCCACTTGGTCAAGCTCCTCAAGTCTCCTAGGGGATTGTCATTCACCCCAACTGGACTTAGGTTCCAATGTTCATTTAATTTTGTCTCCTCCAATGAATGTTATATATGATGAAAATGACATCATTGGGAACTGAACATCTGACTTTACCTTTTCATATCTTAACATAACATAATTATATCAGGTTTATGGAACCTAAATAATATACAAAATATGTCTTGATAATCTACACCCTACAATGACTTCCTATGGGATGCACACCATTATTTGTGTGTGACTTGTGTCTGTCCTTGTATTTTGAAAAAGTATTATTTGTCTTGCTGACTTGTCCCATTGGACTTCATCTATCATCATACCTTCCTCATGTGGCATACTTCCTTGAAATTATTCAATCACCAGGCCTTTCTCCATATGAACCATTTCGTGCTGACATCCTATTGTCTTTCACAAGGCCTTTCTCCATATGAACCATTTCTTGCTGACATTCTATTGTCTTTCACAACTATTGCTTTGTCTTTTATTTCTCATCCAATATCTTTGATCTTCCAATTGCTTGGCTACTATGCACGACCAATGACTTGGAAGCAATCTATTTTAATAAGCCTTGAAGACAAAAATCATTAATGCCTTCTGCTTTTTTCTTCCGCTGTTCTCTACAACCAATCTTTGTTGCACTGCCTCACATGTCCTTTGTCTTGCCTATGTTCCTATTGTATAGTGTACATACCAATATATTGAGATATAAGAAATAGAGGAAGAAGAAGGATCATTGTCTAATTGATATGCACGTTCCATTTGAGTTTATTATCCACTTTTGGTGGATAGACGTGCATATCTTTGAATGTTGCCTGAATCAAGTCATTGATTGTAAATCATCATCATCCAAAGGTAAGTGATATCTTTTATCAATCTGTTCCGTTATTCTGATTTGGTTCTTGCAACTTGATTTAACAGCCCATTAGTTTTCTCCATTCTTTGATTGTTGTTTTTTATTTTTCAAATTTTCTGTTTTTGAGACTTTAGAATGGATATCGTTGAGAGGTATTAGCAACTGTCACGATGATGGTGGTTAAATACAAACTTCATGCGAGTGACAAAGGGACAAAATGATGGGGCCAGGGATGTAGCTACTAAGTCGTATAGCTGGAAACTTGAATGAGAAACACAACATTCTCTATATATATATATATATTTCTGTCTATCTATCTATCTATCTATAGATATAAATATATATCACGTACATTGTATGCAATATATTTAGGCTTAATATGCATAAGATACTTAGTAACCTTGGGAATGAAGAACTCTTAATAGATCAAGTTGACATGTACTTATAAGAAAGGGCAGTCATGGCCATGTGTGTTTGTCAGCTGCTTCTCGTTTGTCTTGGGCAGTTGTACCTTATTTTATACCTTCTGTAGGCCTTGTACGTTTTATTGATGCATTTCTTACTCTAATACTTTCTTTTTGCTAAAGGAATTGCTTCCTTTTAGAAGTTCCTAGTGGTAGATATTTCTTCCAATGTGTTCTAGCACTTTGAACTATTTTGGCCATTTTATACGTGACATAATAACAATTTCAGATTTTATTACCCCATGACAGTCCCATTATGTTTGAAATTAATGTGTTTTCTATCCATAAATAACTAGTTGACTGGTTATATCACTGTAATGAAATCTATCTCTTTTAAGAAGTTAAACCAGAAGTTACTTTCATTTACCCACCCACAATTTTCCATAAATGGCTAGAAAAGAGGATAAATAAAGTCATTCTGAATCAGGAATACATATAACTTCTGGTAAATGATTGATTACAATTGTCAAAGTAATTGTTTAATAACAAGATAGACTTACAGATCTGATTTTAATACCTAGCAATATACAATCTGACTATGTGCCAAAAAATATGACAAAATAATGTTGATTGTCAAGCACAAATTGGTCACTACTTTTAGCAACACTTGTAGGAAGCTACTAGAATGACAACCTAAAATTTTAATAATACAATAAAAGATAGTACAATAAAAAGACAAATTCTAGAAACTTCTTGGTTGCCTCAGTTGCCAACATGTCGTATGTCAGGAATGTCCAATTTTGGTGAGGGTTGTCCTTGGTTTTACGTGAAACTATTAATATACATGGTATGCTGCTTGTAATCGATATTGATATTTTGAAAACTTATTGAATCTCTTATTTCCTTTCTCTTATAAATGAATTGATACATTGAAATAGTGTTGAATGGTAGTTAGTGCTTAAATTATTCTTTGCCTGGAATCATCGATGGTCATTGCCTTTGGAGCGAAAAAATGCTGTTGCCATTTTTTTTTTTAAATTTTGAACAATTATTAGAAGATTACTTGTTTCTTTAAGTCATTCCCACTTTTTTGAAATGTATCACTCACTTAGGGCCTTCAAGGCATAATAGTTATCTTCAAGAGAATTGCCTAGTTGCAATTCTTGCTTGTGGCATCATTGTCTTACTGGGACATCAAACTGAATGAAAACTTTGAACTTTTATACTGTGCACACCATCCTTAAGGTCTATACTCTATCATATAATGTTTCTGCTCAGGACAGATGCCAATTTGTAAAGCAGATCAGATAATCCAGTCTAGAACTTGTTTCCTCTGGCAGTGTATATCCTATTACAAAAGTATGATACATCTACATTTAGATGAAGCTTCTTTTTCTAATCCTGCTTTACCGAAGTTGCTGCACATATTTCGATTTGTCTTTGGCTTCTTGTTGCTCTAGTTCCATGTGAAAGCCATATCTTTTCCCAGCAAGTCATCTACAATGAAGTGTACTACCCCCATGGCTGCTTCTTCATTACCACTTCCTTTTTTTTTTAGTTCATTTCATCTTTTTATATGATGATCCGGGTTTAAAATAAGAGAATTATTTTAATGCAGATTATCAATGAAAGAACTTCTGGAGCTCAAGCATCCAACGGCTTGGATTGAATTTGAGAAGGGTAGCATTACTGAGGTAAATAAGAGTGATCTTGAAGGATTTCTTGTTTTCTTTGCTATAACATGGCTACGGAGCAATTTTCTCAGATAACAACAAAACGTGGCACTGTTAGGGATACCAGGACAGATCCTCCAAAAGAATTGTTTGATTTGGAAAAAAGCTTGTAAACCATATGAACTTCTTGTCCTTGACTACTCTTTTTTCTTCCGTCTGCTTTTTTAGTACTGGGTAGAGAGGCATTAGTCTGTGCTTAGAAGCAGTCCTTCCTATGAAAAAGAGGAGTCCTTCCTATGAAATTAAGTGTAGGCCATTTTATCACCATGTTGGTAATTTTCATTATGGAAATGTAAATTATGAGTTGAATATTTGTGAAAGATACTTTATGTGTTTTCCTTGTTTACACTTGGGAGAAAAACACGGATTCTTTAAAAACTGGGTTGTAAGTGATTGAGTCTATAGCATGTAAATTTTTTTTTAGCATATGCAGACAGGTAAGTAGCTGTTCCAAACAGCTTACTGTGATACCTGGCACCTAAGTTTTCCGTTAAGAGTAGCAGATATCCTAAAATATATGAAATAGAGATGTTGAAATTCAATGTAGAACAAGAAAAGACAAGGAGCTGGAAAATGAGCATTTAGTAGGCATCATAATGGGAAAACAAACAGTGAATTAACATTTTAGAAAAAAATACCATGAAACAAGGAAATAAAATTAGGATAATAGAGGTCATATGTGGAGAGTTGGAGACCATGCAATCGTGAAAAGCACAGATAAGAATATAGAATATTCAATTTGCATAAGGATAGCTTTCACTATGTAAGGAAAAGTTGTAGCACAGCAGTGGTATTCCACGATTGAAGGAACATAGAGGAATAAATGACAGGAAATATCAGCAATAAACAACATTTAAAATGTACGAGAAAGAAATATTCAGAACTGAAATGGAATAGAACTGCACTTTGTCATTTGCATTATGTATGAACAGCAATGTACATTCATTTACAGCAGCAATACAATTGCTTACAGTCACATGCAATGTCTTGCACACACATAGATATGTTCCCAAATACACAACTAGATGGCTGAATGAATTATATCTGTTTATGTATCTATTTGGAAATGTTAAGGGTTCTACTTATACTTTTCTTAGGGAAGGGAAGATAGTTGTCAACTTCCGCGACTTCCTCGTACCTAACCCTAACTACCCTGACACTTCTAATTACCTGACATTCTAATTGCATGACATTTAAGTTACATGAACATCCGAATTACATGTACATTCAAGTTACACGTACGTTAATAATCATTTCATCAAACACTTAGTATATGAACTAAACAATGACACAAAATGACAAAACTAAATGTACAATCAAAATTGCTTTGGCGTACTTGTCTTCGTTTGTGCTCCTTCATGCTTGAGGTGGCACCATATTAGAACTGGCTGTTACATCTGCCCTCTCCTCAAGATTGGTTGACGTCCTCGTCAACGACTGCTGCTGCTCTTGAGGGCTTTGACTCCGCTACGGCTGGGGAGTGGATTGGATCTGAATGGGTGCAGCTCCCAACTGCTGTACTTGCATCTTGAGGGTATCAGTTTTGTCCTTTAGGCGCTTGGCATAGGCTTGATATCTCGCCCACTAGAAGCCATAATGTTATGATTTCTGTTCTATCTCTGGGATCCTTGTGCTCATCTCCATTTCCTTCTTTTATTCTTTTACAAGTTGCTGATGCTTCTCCTCCATCAGCTGATCACCATGAGCTACCTCTTGCACCTTGGTTTCAAGAGCTTGCTCTCTCACCATGCACTCTAACTTCAATTGCCTGATCAGCTGATTTTGTTCTTCCCGTTCTTTCTTCAACTGATCCACTTCTTGCTGCAACCTTGCTAGTTCTGTTTCGACCTCTTACTTCACTTGCCAAAGCTGCTTTTCTGTCTCCTTCAACTGGATTGACTATTCTTCCTTCTACAACATCAGGTTGTTTGCCATCTCATAGGATGTCTCCAATATAGTTGCTAACCATTGTATTAGGTAGGCCAAGAAATCCATTTTGGTATATGCTGTTTCCAATTCCCTTGCCGATTTGATTTTCTTCACGACTTACAATTTAGGATGGTTGTTTTAGGAGCTAGTTCTGACGAGTCTCAATCGAGGAAGTAGATGGCTGAATGAATGATATAATAATGTTATTCACTACAATCGCTCATAGTCACATGCAATTACTTGCACACACAACTAGATGGCTGAATGAATGATATAATGTATTCTGAAATGTAAGGAGTCTACTTATACTGTTCCTAGGAAAGGGGAGGTAGTTGCCAACTTCTTCAACTTCCTCATACCTAATCCTAAATCCCCTTACATGACACTTCTAATTACCCGACATCGTAATTACCCGACATCCTAATTACATGAACATCCGAATTACATGTAAATACTAATTACACGTATGCTAATAACGTTTGATAGTTATTTTGTCAAACACTTAGTGTACAAACTACAAAATGACATATATATGTACAATCAAAATTGCTTTCGCGTACTTGGCTCCATACGTGCTCCTTCATGCTTGAGGTGGTGCCACATTAGAACTGGCTGCTATGGAGGCTGGTCACAAGTATAGCTATAGTGTAAAATAAATCCTCATACAATCAAGGTCTGGATGCCAAACATAACTGGTCATAAACTGTCTCTTAAGTTAGCAGTTTGCTTATTTCAATGTGTATTATAGAGAGCTTGTAGTTTATACAATAATACAAACAACATATGATCAATCTTCTCTCATGCTTGTCATTTGTTTTCCTCATTGAAATTGCCTGGTGCTTACTAATTTTGTAGTGGAGGGAAGATGACACCTGGGAGCTTTTCCAACCAACCAAATGCCACT
Source organism: Wollemia nobilis (assembly GCA_028583015.1). Taxonomy (NCBI): domain Eukaryota; kingdom Viridiplantae; phylum Streptophyta; class Pinopsida; order Araucariales; family Araucariaceae; genus Wollemia; species Wollemia nobilis. The sequence continues at coordinate 1,429,974 of JAQPPZ010015288.1, read as the reverse complement.
CCTAAGAATGCGTCAGTGCAAATGCATTAATCATATATGCCTGATTTCTATATAACCTATGAGCATATACTCACAACTAGATCCAGGTTCTAGTGCAACAATTAACTTACACTCAGTTGATATAACTATTGTGTGTGCAAATAATACTCATCCAGGATTGTACATTCCAATGACATTCCACCTATCTATTGATGAATGCAGTTTCTATGCATGTACAAGCCAGTGTATTATACCTAGTTCATGGTGCACAAGTCAGAGTTTTAGACCACCTCTCTATCCATCTAGAATGGCCTTTCCAAAATGCTCTATGCAGATTTGACCATGCTAAGCATTCTAATGCATGACAGTCAAGTACATCTTTCAAAATATGTTTACTCACTTTCATAGTTTAAAACTAGGAATTGCAGCAGTAATACTCCAATATGAATCACTCATGGAAAACATGCATCAACCACAGTCATAGACTATGCTACGGTCCTTATATGACAGCCATCAGCAATGTGAATCACTCCTAAGCCTCTAAATCATTCACAAGCAGTTCATTTAACATGAAACATACACTTATGAACAATCCAGCCATCAACTTCAACCAACAGCAGCTTATGTATAAGGTACAGAACATGAACAACTTCACCATTAGAATTCTATGTAACATACTGGCAGAAAATACATAAACATGTGAGTCACAGAGATCAAGCAATTTCATCAGTCTCATGTATAAAGACCAATATTTGTGAGGGAGAAAACATGCAACTCCTTCTTCTGTAAGAATCCAGTTAAACAAAAAGAAAAGAAAAGGAAAAGAAGACCAATACATAAGAGATAAACACAAGCAACTTCAAGCGACAACACTCTTTATGCATACACTCAGAAATTTACAAGTCTTGTACTTCCTTCCTCCTGAGTTCACTAAAGACATTATATTTTGATCCAAGCAAAAACTTCAAAGCCTTTCATACCTCAAGACTGTGCATAGTTTTATGGCAGGGTTTGCAGTCAGGATGATGGTAAAAACCAAGTATCAATCACTTCCTACACATTTGTAGAGATATAGAGGACATTACTCAATAAAAACAGGGTTGTTGATTCATCATGCATGACCACCTTGTCACAGGGATACCTTAGGCTCTGTAAAATAAACCTCGTCAAGCAAAGATGACTTCGACATTTGCAACAAAAGCCTTGGCTGGAATTATACAACAGTCCATATTGGCATGATCTGCAGCATTATAAAAACTATACCAAGGAATTTCAAAGGAGAGAGCAACTTTTCTACTAATGTGAAGTTTTTCTTGCAGCATCTTCTAAAGTAACTCAGAATATTCATCCTAAACCCAAGTTAGGCTACTTCCTTTTTGTCTAGTAAATTTTAGAAAAGAACCAAACTATATGATGTATGGATGCCTCAAAACTTTCAGTCATCTGCAGGGCTACCTTTCACAAATATCTTATTTATATGGGAATTTAACATACCACATTGATGCTAATCCCTAAAAGCTACAGGCATTCAAATGGATGCAAGGTCAGGGTTTAACAGTTGTAGTACATTTTCTTTACTAGTGTTCGACAGGCAGTAAAAAATGAAAATATCACCAAACCACTTCAAAACCTTGCACATACAGTCATTTCCTAGAACATCCAAACCAAAAAGGAAGGGATTCAAGTTGAAAATTTTCAACATAGTGCCTTTCCTTCAAACAAACTACACGGAAGGGGGGAAAAAACTTGACCTGAGAAAACTCCCTGATGCTCTGTACCAGAATTCCTTCTCTGATTCTTCCACCCCATGCCCTCACACAGGCCTGCGACCTCGTCCAATAGGGCATCCCCAAGAATGCGAGACGATTTCCAAACATTAAACTTCTCAAGGTTTTGAAATCTGATGCCATACATGGTTTTGTTTCTGAAGCAAGCAAGAGAATTGGAAGGGATGCCATGCTACCACCATGCACTCTCTCTCCCTTTCTTCTTCCCTTTACGCACAACCCCTCAAGAACAAAAACCTACAATTCTTCCCAAGAGAAGCCTCCTCCAAAAAGGTACATGCCCTAGTGGCAGTTGATGAAAAAGGAAGGTTTTGGATTTGGGAGCCATGAAGGTTTATAATTTTAACAGGTTTGCATAAGGCATGAGAAGCTGCCATAATGGTGTAAGACTCAAAGGATAACTATATTCACCCCCCTCCTTCAAATCCTTGTAAAGAAAATCTTCAGACTCTTTTGAAACTAGGAAGCCAATTAAAGGAGGAATCACCCAACTTGGTCACCAATCAACAGTCATTTAGAAAGATCATTAAATGCATCTATCTATCTATCCATCTATATATATATATATATACATAGATGGATAGATAGATATATATAGGAAACACATTGGTCTAACACATTCATATATTTTTAAATTTTGATTTAGAAATTGATCTAAATGCTTCAAGTAGAGAAAAATTCTATCGAGCATAAGTCAAAACTATGTAAACCATCTTGCATTCAAAATGCAATCCTATTTCGTTCAATGCTGCGCATATGTGGTGTGTGGGTTCCTTTAAACTGTTTGCTTTTCACAGATTTGCTGCCCTCTCCTGGATGATACCTTCCCTATATATACATAGACGGATAGAGAGATAGATATAGGAAACACATTGGTCCAACATTGTAATGTCCCCATTTTTCATATTTTTATTATACATAGTTGTGGAGTGGAGTCTTGATGTGTTTTGGTGTGTTAAGAGTATTTTTGGTGAAATTTGGCAATTAAATAATAAAAAGGGGGAATGAGGGTGTATGCCCCATTAGGAGAATAAATATCATTTTATTATTATTTTCTAAGGTATTATTAAGTGAAATCAAAAAGTGCCACCGCAATAAAGAATTAAAAGAATGTCTATATAAAGAGGAGTAGGGGTCTCATTTGAGGGATCTTGGATTATTTTATCTCTTCTACATTGTTGTATTTGGCTTTGCAGCTAATACACTTTTCTCTTGTGGACGAAATCCTACGAGAGAATTCTCTCTTGCGGACGAAACCCTGCAAGGGATAGCTTTGAGGACGAAAACCCTCTTGGCTAGAAACTGTTGTCACATTTTGCACGGGGTGCAATGTCTTCAATATTGTTTTGTAACAGTGCTGCTCTTCTTTTCCTCCTTCCGTTTTTCTCCCTTCTCTCCCTTTCCTTTTCTTTCCCATTCTCTTTCTCTCCCCCCTTTTTCCTTGAAGTTCCCCAGTTGATTTTCCAGCTTTCCAGCAGGTCTATCTGAAATTGGCTAAGTCTGGGTGCGAAGTTCGCACTTCGCCCAGTTTTGGTGCGAAGTGCGCACTTCGCCCAGTTTTGGTGCGAAGTCCGACTCCGCCCCACTTTCTGGGCGCACCTTGCACCGGGCAGACGGCGTGTCAATGCGAAGAAAGGTAAAATGCCGGAGCAAGTCCATATGGCGGCAGACACCAGTGTTCGCCTGTGCGCAGTTCGACTTCTCAAAAGAGCCGGAATGCGCCCTTGACAGGTGTACAGTAGGGGAACAAACCCGGAATTTGACCAAGGCTTGAAGGCCTTCCCCGACTGCACCGATTTCTGCACGCATCCCAAGGAGCCCCGATCCCAAGCAAAGATGGATAGATCGCCCTCTAAGGCGTGCATGTGTCACACAAAGATAACCCATCATCGGACAAGTGTCCAGCCTTCGGGATTTGAACCAAGACCGCCGACCAAAAGGGATAAGCATGGGCTGCCCGCACCGCTGCGTTAATAGCCTCATTCAAAGCTGATCCGAGGTTTCACCTGCTCCAGCCTACCAGCAAGCCTCGCCGACTTGAAGATTTACCCAAAGACTCCGCCACGTAGCTGTCCAGCCTTCCGAGAAGACCATGTCGCGGGTACAGCCCGATCCGACAAAAGGTCAGCATTTGCAGCTTCTTTCGCCGCTTCGTCACCTTATGTTTGATCGGGACTCGTGCCCATTAATGTAACGGGTGGGACTCGGGCTATAAAAGCCCATCTGAAATACATTGTAAAGGGTGGAAGGGGAATGTTTGTTAGGGAACTACTGTGCTTATCGTAACCGTGCTTCGCTTATAAATACAATCTGTATGCCCGGTTCTCGTTTCTACCGTCTTTATTCTTTTATGCTGTCTTTCATTATATGCCTTAGGCCCACCTGTGTCGCCGCTCGTTGATTCACTTTGGCATTTGGCGATCAGGTTCCTCTAGCATTGCTTGCTTAAAGCACCTTCTGTACTTCATTATTTAAAGCATTCATAATAAATTTGGTAGCAGTTCCATCAGTTATGTGTGACGTTGCTGGCCCGTATCTGGTGATTGATGCGATCCCTCGCCGTTAGTTCCTTGTAGGGAATGTTTGCTAGGGAGCCATTGAAGCCGTGCGGTTAAACTCTCTACCTAACACATATACCCGGCTCGACATCTCTAGGTTTACTTTCTACCCCCGTCGCTGTACATATCTCGGTGATTGATACGATCCCCCGCCGTTAGTTCCTTGTAGGGAATGTTTGCTAGGGAGCTATTGAAGCCGTGCATACGCCGCCGGTGTATCGGAAGTACGCCTAGGTTTTGCGCTCCTTGTCATGCTCTGTGTTTGTATGCAGTAAGTAGCGGTGATTGGTGTGTTCCCGTACTGTTAGTTCCCCCCCACCAACCTTTGGACATATTTGTATCTCTTTCTGTACATTTGTTTCTTTCAGTTCATTTATTTCTTTCCCGTTCCCTTTAGCTTAAATCAAGCCCCCCTAAAAGGAGCCGGCCTTCTCCCGAGATTGGCTCGGAAGGCATCTCTTCCTTCCGGCCTTTCATGTCGGTGGGCGAACTGGGCGCATTAACCAAAAATCCTTTCCTCATGGCAGATTCGTAACCAACAGTTTCTTTGGCACGCCCGGTGGGACACTTGTCCCATGTTTTGAAGAAAGAGTACCCGTTTGCTTCCACCTAGCGCAACAGTTTTTCTGACCCGCTCGGCGGAACACGGGTCCCACATCTGACGAGAGATTTTCCGATCAGTCTCCACCTGGCGCTGACAGTTCCTGACCTTTGCACCAACACTACATCCAGACCTTGGCCGGCAGCACTATAGAAGATGATGAGCTGTACATGATCTTGGACGGCGAGGCCAATTTTGCCCCGCGTAAGAGAATCCGATGACGCCCGCCAAGGAAGAAAAGAAAGCCGCGGACGCGGCTAAACCTTTGCGGGTATACGCGAGACGAGAAAACCGCAGCCCAATGGGCTGCCACCGTACAAGCGGCCGTGGCCTTACACGCCCCAGGAGAAGGCATCCAAAGATAAAGCTCCCGCTAAACCTTCTCCAACAAAGGCCGCTGATGTTCCAACTAAGCCTCCAAAGAAAGGCCCCAACTCCCGCTAAGCTTCTCGTACTTCAGCCCCCACCGAAACCAAAGAACAAGCCCAGGAGAAGTCGAAGTACCCGTCTCTGACCAAGAGACAGCGAGTTGAGGCCACCCAACAGTATCGGACCAAGTATGAACCGGCTAAACCAGCAGAAGGAGCTAGTAGCTCGGGCTACGCATTGTAGACGAGTTAAAGAAGACTCCGCCGTAATCAGCATGTACGATGCTCTTCTCGCTTCCGTGCCGGTAGATCTCGTCGCAAGAATCACCGAAGAACATGAAGAACGGCAAGCGGATGCGACTCGCTGTCCCGGTTCAACCTTTGACAGCTCTCCGCCACCGGGAAGAACAGACCGCCACCCTTTTATCTCGTCTTTGCGGATGCAAGGGCACATAGTTCACAACTCGCATGGTGGATTCCGGTGCTTCCTCGACCGTGATGCCGAAGGCCGTCTCGCGATGAGATCGGGATGGAATACACACGGAGCAGCCAAGGTGTGCTGCAATTAGACGGCACCCCTGTCAAGACAATTGGTGTCATAAAGGACATCCCTATCCGGCTGCACAAAGCTCTCGACATTGTGGTCATCCAAGAGGTCGTGATTGTTGACTTGGAGCCTTACTTCGGCATGTGTCTCTCTCGGGAGTTCACCGCGGAGTTGGGCGGGTACCTGTCTCTAGACTACTCGCACATGGAAGTGCCCTTCAAAGGAAGGAGACCGAAAATTTTCAATGAGAAGCCTTCCCCTTTTCTAGTAGACAAGATACCCGGAGGAGAGATGGACTGCATGGTCCAGTTGTCAGAGGAAGAACTGGTGACAGTAGAACTGACCGAGCAAGCTCTCGAAGTGCTACAGCTTGAAGACGAGTTCTCGTTGCGGGATTTTAATGCCGTAATCGGGACAGAGCAGGGCTGTTACTCCATTAAGCAGCCCGAGGAGCTTGACGTGTCCGTTGCGAAGGAAGTAGGACCTGCACCCGAAGAGCTGTGGAAGCTTTTCTTTGACGGCGCGCGTTGCAAGAATGGCGCCGGTGCAGGGGTCCTCCCGGTTTCTCCAACCGGAGTCCAGAGGGACTATGCCTACAGTGCTGGCCCGGAGCCGTACTAACAATCCGGCGGAATACGAAGCCCCGTGCTTGGGTCTCGCGAAAGGCGGAAAGGCTCGGAATCAAGCATCTCCAAATTTTCGGAGATTCGGAGTTAGTGTGTCATCAAGTTACGAATAAATGCGCGTCTAAGCATCACTATCTTAGAGCGTACCGCAATCGGGCCTGGGACCTGATGGAATCGTTTGACTCATTGAACGTTAAGGCAATATCGCGTGAGAGAAACAAGCACGCGGATATTCTGGCGTCTCGTTGGAGCCAGTGCACGTTCCGGCCGAAGACGTCGTCCGTAAACCGAAGCCGGTCCGCACCATTTACTGTGCCTTCGTGCTCGATAGGGATACCTTCTGGTAGGTATTCAGCTGTGACGAGGAGATCGTCACATTCCTGGTTAACGAAGTGTGTGTAATCGAAGGTAGAGACCCTGATGACGAGCAATATGAGGGGTTGATACAGTTACGGAATAATCACGTCCCAAAAGGACTGATTACATTAGAGAGTCTCTTTGATCGAAATGACAGAGCAATATCCCACAGATCAAAGTAGACCCGAGGCAGTATGCTGACTTGGAGCTCGAACCTGGTAAAACCATCAAGGTCGGAACAGATTGCACGTCGGAGGAGCTGGTGCAGATTAGATCACTGTGCCAGGAGTTCCCCGACATCGTGGCCTGGTGCTACGAGGATTTGAGGGGGTATGACAGATCTGTCATCCAGAATACCATCGAGCTAGAGGATGGCGCCAAGCCGTTCCGACAAAAGCAAAGGGCCGTAAATCCAAAGATTGAGGCCATGATGAAGACCGAGCTCTTGAAGATGCTGGAGGCCAAGATCATCTACCCCATCAAACATTCATCCTGGGTCGCGAATCTGGTGCCCGTGAGGAAAAAGAATGGCGACATACGTCTCTGTGTCGACTTCATAAACCTAAATCAGGCTTCCCTCCGGGACCACTATCCGCTTCCCCAAATTGACCAAATTTTGCATATCGTTGCTGGAGCCCAGAGATTTTCACTTTTAGATGGATTTTCCGGCTACAACCAGATTTGGGTCAAAGACGAAGACCAGCATAAGACGGCGTTTACCACGAAGTGGGGGACGTTCGCCTATCGCCGCATGCCGTTTGGCTTATCCAATGCCGGTGCCACGTTCCAAAGGGCCATGGACCTCGGCCTTCCGAGAGCCGCTCAACAAGATTATTGTCATCTACCTTGATGACATGACCGTTTTCTCTCACCGACGAGAAGATCATGTTTCGCACTCGCGTGCAGATATTTGAAAGTTGTCGAGAATTCGGCATCTCTATAAACCCGAAGAAGTCCGTCTTCGCGGTAAAGGAAGGAAAGTCGCCGGGACATGTCATCTCCGAGGAAGGCCTCGCCATTGACCCTGACAGAGCGTAAGCCCTCGTTCGCTTGCCAGCCCCCACTGATAAAAAAGGGCTGCAGTCCTTCTTCGGTCAGATTAACTTCGTGCGGAAGTTCATTCCGGACTTCGCACAGGTGATCAAGCCTATGGCCGAACTGTTGAAGAAAGATACACCTTACGAATGGACTGATGAGAGAGAACAAGCTTTCGAGGAAATCAAGGCTCGAATTGCGCAAGCTCCGGTGTTGACAAACCCGGACTACTCCAAGGACTTCATCCTGTATGCAGTGGGAGAACCCGAAAGTTACGCTGCAGTCCTGACTCAGAAGGGAGACGACGGTGAGGAGCGCCCCATTGCGTTCCTAAGTCAAGTGATTCTGCCGCACGAAGAGAAGTACAATTTTATAGAGCGGCAGGTCCATGCGGTCATGAAGTCCCTTCGAAAGTTCAGGCACTTTGTCTCCCAGAGTAAGACCACTGTCTTTGTGATTCACCCCGATGTTCGCAGTTTCATCTTGCAAGGAGAACCGGGTCACAAGAGAGCGGGATGGATTGCCAAGATCCAGGAGTTTGACATCGAAGTACGGCCCACCAAGCTTATCGTAGGCCGAGCCTTGTGTCGTGAATTGGCCCGAAGCGCTGTAGCCGGCATCTCCGCCTGTAAGTGGGAGGACACAGCGACACGCGTCTACCTAGCCAACTCCTTATCGGAGGGGAGTGATTGGACAGATGAACTGGTGAGATACTTCTGCACCGGAAGATGTCCCGATCACCTGAACGCCTCACAACGAAGGAGATTTCGGTTAGGTGCATTAAGGTACACTCTTCGCCCCGAGGGGCTTTACTTCAAAAACATTGACGGCATCCTGTTGCGGTGCGGCCATAAAATCCGACCAGCCTAGGATCCTCGGAGATTTTCATTCCGGGATGCCTGGGGGTCACCATTCTTCAAGGCCAACGGCCTTAAAAATATTAAGGGCTGGATACTATTGGCCCACTCGCTCGCAGACGCGTATGCGGTCCGCGCCAAATGTGATCAATGCCGTAGGTATGCCGGCCGAAACGTAAAAGCACCCCCGCCCCTTCAACCGATTCAAGCCGAAGCTCCGTTCCAAAGAATGGGGTCTAGACTTCATTGGGGTGATTTCTCCTAACTCCTCCGCCGGCCACAAGTTTATTCTCACAACCATCGACTATTTCACACGGTGGACGGAGGCGATCCCGACCAAGAACGCCGACCAAGAAACGGTCATCGTGTTCATTGAGAGCCCGATTACCCGCTTCGGGGTTCCGTAGTCGATTGTGACGGATAACGGTCCGGGATTTGTAGGCGCCGTACTCACGGAGTACACCAAAGAGACTTGGCATCTATCACAAGATGTCTTCTAATTACTACCCGCAGGGGAATGGCCTTGCCGAGTCTACTAACAAGAACCTCCCCGAAAATTCTCCTGAGGACCATTGAAAAGAATAAGCGGACTTGGCACTTGCTCCCGAACCGGGCGCTATGGGCGGACAGAGTTGCGTTCAAGAAATCCCTCAAGACGTCCCCCTACGCGCTCGTCTATGGCAAGCAAGCTGTTATGCCATCACACATTGAAATCCCCGCCCTGTGGATGATTGACGAAGACAGGAGCAGCGGAGACCCGGTAGACGACAGATTGTGCCAACTCCTGCAGTTGGAAGAAGACAGAGAAAGTGCATACCAGGCCTTCGCGGATCACATTGCAGCCACTAAAGGCTGGTTTGCCAAAGGCACCACTGCCCGAGTTTTCGAAGTCGGGGACCTGGTGCTGAAGTGGGACTCATACAAGGCAAAACCGGGTAATCACGGAAAATTTGATGCTCTCTCGGGAGGGCCCTTATCAGATTGCCCGGTGAATCGGCTCAATGCCTACATACTTTCGGATATGGAGGGTCGCCTCCTCCCCATCCCCCGTCAACGGGTTCCACTTGAAGCTTTATCGCCGTTGAAGGCGCCCGAGTGGCCCTTCCTTGTAAAAATTTTGCCTTGTGTTTTTATTTTTCCCCGCATGTATAGTTTCCGCTTTAGCTTTCAGTTTATTTTTCCTTCTTTGAGCTTAAATGCGGCATGGGAGAGAAAGACAGACTTCGCAACGAAGTCTGTCGTTGCCCCGCAGGAGGGGCGAAGTTCGGCTATGCAGAGAAAGAAAGGAGAAAAAAGAGCAAAAAATCGACTAAGTGTTGGCCGAAGCCCGACTTCGCAGCGAAGCCTGACTTCGGCCCAGCCGAATTGCGAAGTTTGTCCGAGAAAACACTGAAGCAGACCGAAGTCCGCACTGCGCAACCCTTCGTGCGAAGTACGCACTGCGCGCAAAGTTTGCGCGAAGTGCGAACTTCGCAGCGAAGTCCGACTTCGGCCAGCGCCCGTGCGAAGTGCGCGCTGCGCTCAACGCTTGTGCGAAGTGCGAACTTCGCGCGAAGTTCGTACTTCGCCCCAAGCTTCGGCCGAAGTCCGAACCCGCCCCAGCGTCGCACAGCGCAGTTTATTCAAAGTCCAAAGGTCGCAGGGTATGTTAAGTGTGTTCGAAGGCCCCAAGGCGGCAAAGACCCAGACCGCGCCCAAACCTTGGGCGCAGCAAAAAAGCAGAAATGGAACGGTTCCAACGCGCGCTTCGCGCGAAGTTCGAACTTCGCCCGAAATTCGGGCGAAGTCCGACTTCGCCGGCGAGGTCGGGCCGCGCCCAACTTCGGGCGAAGCCCGGCCGCGCCTAGTTTTCCGGGCCAGTTTTGGGCAGCATTCAATAAAATGAATAAAAAACTCAAAAAGTCCCAGCTGGGCCCAAGGCGCGTTTGTAACTGTTTTAATCTGGGTTTCCGCGCCAAAGGTTTTGTCTTGAGCAGTGTGCCCAAATGGTGGCAGCAACGTCAGCCATGGTGCAGTCCCCAACGCTGAATTAATGATTGCGCGTTTTTCAAGGAAAAACGCAACTAAAAAAGCAAGGCACGGCTGCCGGGGCGCGTCTTTTCCTAAACGTTCTCCTGCGCGGCCACCAAGGGTTTTAACTCAGCCGACCTACCCCTCCTGCGTTGCATTAATGGCGCTGTTTTTATCTAGAAAAGGGGGTCAGAATCATGCCAACATTCCGGATTGCGTAGATTATTCCTCGGACAAGTGCTAATTATTCCTCCGATAGCGAAATTTGTTGCGCATAGCTCGAACTCGTCATTATTGCCGACTCGGAGAGATGGACAAGGGAAAAATGCCCGTGTCGGCGTAGCTCCAACGGAAGCAACGAACTGTGGGATTTGCCGCGGCCGGAGTTTTCAAAGGCGATCCTCCGCCACAGAAAAAGTCAAAGGCCCGGACGAAGAAGGTACAACGTGGGCAATCCCCACCACCTCCGGTGAATTACCTGGCAGGATATGTGGACGGCTCGTTTTCCATGAGCCTAACTCAGCTGAGAGCGAATGTGGAGAGCTAGGCTGACAAAGTTTCGCCCTCCCATCATTTTGGAGCGGCGTACAAATCAAATCTCTTCGTATTCATGTGCCCTCCCGTCCACCAATGCCCGGAGCCGATAGACTTAATTGTTAGACATTATAAACCAGCTTCCCGGCAAATCTGCAGTTCCGTTGGCAAACCCTTGTTCGCACTGCGCAGGGAGACTGTGCAGCCAGCTTTCGCCCCAGGGCTGGAGTATGACTCCGGCACCATCCTCAGAAAGATAAATCTGGGCGAACAAGCGGGACGTTTCACGCACACCAAGCGAATGAGGGATTTCCTCAATTCAGAGCTGAACGCCCCGCTTCCAGCCGGACAATGGCCGACTGGCCCCATGCCTTTGGCGAAATTTCAGAGCAAGTATCTATATACCATCTTGGCATGGATCCTCGGCTGCGACTCCGATGAGCTGGTGCACCCGTACCAGCTGGCGCTGGCAGAATGCCTCCTGTGTGGAGAATCTTACGAACCAGCGGCGCAGCGGAGCGGAAAGCGCCCCATCTCTTTCGACTGGGCAGACTGGCTGGCTTACGCCATTCATTCCAGCCTGCTGAAAATTCAGAAGCGCCAGTCAACCAATTTTCGTTTCAGTTCCGTTCTGGTCTGGCTTTGTTTGTACCATCTGCACCCCCAAATGCCGATCCCGAACCCGAAGAAGGTTAACGAGAAGGGAGAACCCCGACCCGTCTATAATCGGACGGATGACTTATACCGGAAAGGGTCCTACTACAAGTTCAACTTCAACTTTCTCGGGATTCGTCATGTCGCTCTTCACCGAAAGTGAAATCCCCCGTCCCCCGAGAGAAATGACGAGTGCTTTGATAAATCGAAGCTCGGGGACGTTTTCAGACCGACGCAGGGATTGTGATCGGAATCTACGGATTCAAGGGCAAACCCTATTTGCTGCCCTATTGGTGCTCAGAGCATCTGTTCGGGATGGAGGTTGCCCGACATATGGACTATGTGGAAGAAGAGTTTGGCCTAGGGAAGAAAAGAGGACAGATTTTTCAATACCCTCTTTCCCGGGCCAACGTTGAGATTACCGAGGTAGGACAACATGTCTACCTAGAGCAAGCGCTGTCCCGGATTGGCCTCGGTTTTGCTGCCGCAGTCACTGGAAGTATGACCCTCATGGGATAAGGGGAAAGTTTGCACATTTGTGCCCCCGGGATATAACCGAAGATAGATGCGACGTGGTCCATGTGGACCTTGACTCGGGAGATTGAATTAATGGAAGCTTCTCCCCCTTGGCAGGATTTCTACCGCGAGGAGGTGACATATGACCCCAAGAGAAACCCGGACCATCACTTCTCATCTCCATGGTTCAAAAAATTTCTGTCCAAGATTGCAGGCCTTAACCGGTCTAAAGAAAAGATTATTGAATGCCGGAAAATGAGATGCCGCACGCAAAGACGATAAATCCACAAGGAGAAACCCGGCCGTAGATGACGACTTCTCGCTTCTCTATGACCAAGGATCATGACAACCGGCGGCCGTTCGCATATCAAGGTTACGTTCCCCGAGGCCCCTTTGAGGATTATAAAAGTGGGTCTCCTCCCAAACAGCTTGTACACTTCGGCAATCGCGCCGCCGGCCCAGCAAGTACCCAGGCCGATCCAATGCAGTTCGTGGCTCCTAAGGCGGCGCCCGAAAAGGCGAAAAAGTTAGTCAAGGCAGCGCCCGAGGCACTTCCTCAAGCAAGAAAAGCGCCAGCGCCGCCGTAGAGCGCACCGGTCGCGCGGCACCTTCTCGCAAGTCAAACCCCGGTACAAGTTTACCGTGGGAGCATCGCTGCTCGCCGCACTCGCTTCTGTCTCCTTCCCCTGATCCGACAGTTGTTCCAGAAGAGAAGAAGCGAAGGAGAGTTGAGAAAATCAGCGACCTAGCCTGATAGTGCAGCAGCCAGTCGCAGAGCCGCAGCCGCGTCCTGCCGCCGCAGAGGCAATTCCTTTGGGCAGTCCCAAGCCAGCCGCCGAGACAAGAAGCGAAGACATTCACCCGGCATCGGCTCGAGCGGAGCCCGCAGTACGTTTGCTGTCCCCGTCTCTCTAGTCTCACCCGGCTCTACTTCCACTCGCCCCCCGCTCAATCTGGGCGAGCCATGACCACATCCTCCTCCCCGTCTCCGCGTCCTTCTAGCGGCCCCCATTCTTTCGACTCGCCTTGCTCGTAACCCTAACGTCTCTCTTCTCTCGAGCACAACTCCAAACCCTTCGCCCGAGGTCGCGCCGAGGCTGTCCGTTCACCATCACATCCTCCGCCTCGCCCGCTTCAAACCCTCACAAGTGTCGCCCGCTCCCATTTCCATTTCCCGGCCGCCCCCACAAGCGACCGATTCTTCCAAAGTCCGTCCGGTTCCTCCCCGATCCCATTCCCCGCAGGAGAGACGTCTCAGCAGATCCCTAGGCCGGGGGAACCAGATTTTATGGACGACCTTCGTAACTCGGATGACTTGCCCCCGGCAACGAGAGCCGTAGAGTATTCTCGTCTCTTTCCGCCAAGACCCGAAGCGGAGGAGACATGAAGAGATAGCCGCCCCGGCAAAACGCGCAAAGTATGATTTCGGAAGGAGAGTGATTACAACGGAGAAAATAATCCCAATAGTGAAGAAGCCTCTCCGAGAAATGACTAAGGCGGACTACGTGCTCCATACAAAGGAGAAAAGCTTTGACGACATTGATAAACAAGATGAGATTCGTACGATCATGCGCAAAGTCGACAATCTCTTTGTCAAGAGTCCTGGAGGAGCAGAAGAACTTTTCGCGTTGCAGACAAAGTAAGGCAACTTGAAGAGGACCTATCTAGGTCCACCGAGCAGCCGGAAGCGGCGCGGCGAGAAACAGATGAATTCAAAGCCCAGCCTGGCCGCTTCTCAAAGAACAAGCCGCAACCGAAAAGAAAGCAGCCTCTGAGCAGATTTCTCAGCTCCAGGAGTCTTTGAAGCAGCACAGCCGCAACTTGCGGAGAAAACATCTCAAGCGGCCGTCTTTTCAAAGACAAAAGTTAAGGAAATGAGGGCTGGTTTGCCGAGGGAATGCAAGCCCCATACCTTTAAGGCGATGGCAGTCCCGGACTTCGCATCCAGGATTCAAGAAGTTTCGCGCAGTGGAAAGCCTCGTGGTAGAGGAGGCCGAGCGCCGTGCAAAGCAATGGCCGGACCTCGGCGATAAACCTTCGAGAGCGCGAGCGCGACGGCGTCCTTTTTTCCCCCGTGTCCTCATTCGCTGCAGAATGGGCAGGTGCAAGGGTGACCTTGCACAAATATTTCAGAAAAGTTGAAGAGGTGAGAGTGGCTAGACGAATGCTTGACGCATTCGGACATGAAAGAGATATCCGTCTGCCCCCTTTCACGCTCTTTCGTAACTTGGGTGTCCAGGTTTTGTTGAGAATGGCGAGCTCCTCACCCTAGATCGGGTAAAGAAGAATTGGCAGTCCTTTGAAGCAGACATGCACTGAAATTGATAGCTGGATTGAGCCAATTCAAGACAGTCAGGTCACTCAGATGGTGTCCAGATATTCCAGGATCCGCTCCTATTTTCAGGAGTTAGAGAAAAGATACCTCACCATCGACCTGCACGCGGTGACCGCAAGCCATTCGAAGCGGAAGCCTGGCGCTCAGCCCAAGAGGCGTACACTCGCATGTGCGAGGCGTACAGGAAATGGAGACCTTTCGTAAGGAGATACCGATGAGGCAACCGACAAAGATGAATCGAAGAACAGCTTGCCGCAAGGAGAACAGCTTAGAGCAAGCAAAAGGCAGGGGAGGCAAGTTCCTCTCGCACCCAAAGGATGAAGGCATGGATTCTTTGCGCCGAGGCGAGCTCGACACCCCGCGAGCCGCCGTAAATGTTGTCACATTTTGCACGGGGTGCAATGTCTTCAATATTGTTTTGTAACAAAGTTGTCGCTCTTCTTTTCCTCCTTCCGTTTTTCTCCCTTCTCTCCCTTTCCTTTTCTTTCCCATTCTCTTTCTCTCCCCCCTTTTTCCTTGAGTTCCCAGCTTGATTTTCCAGCTTTCCAGCAGGTCTATCTGAAATTGGCTAAGTCTGGGTGCGAAGTTCGTACTTCGCCCAGTTTTGGTGCGAAGTTCGCACTTCGCCCAGTTTTGGTGCGAAGTCCGACTCCGCCCCACTTTCTGGGCGCACCTTGCACTGGCAGACTGGCAGGTCAATGCAGAAGAAAGGTAAAATGCCGGAGCAAGTCCATATGGCGGCAGACACCAGTGTTCGCCTGTGCGCAGTTCGACTTCTCAACAGAGCCGGAATGCGCCCTTGACAGGTGTACAGTAGGGGAACAAACCCGGAATTTGACCAAGGCTTGAAGGCCTTCCCCGACTGCACTGATTTCTGCACGCATCCCAAGGAGCCCCGATCCCAAGCAAAGATGGATAGATCGCCCTCTAAGGCGTGCATGTGTCACACAAGGATAACCCATCATCGACAAGTGTCCAGCCTTCGGGATTTGAACCAAGACCGCCGACCAAAAGGGATAAGCATGGGCTGCCCGCACCGCCCGCGTTAATAGCCTCATTCAAAGCTGATCCGAGGTTTCACCCGCTCCAGCCTACCAGCAAGCCTGCCGACTTGAAGATTTACCCAAAGACTCCGCCACGTAGCCGTCCAGCCTTCCAGAAGACCATGTCGCGGGTACAGCCCAGTCCGACAAAAGGTCAGCATTTGCAGCTCTTTCGCCGCTTCTGTCAGCTTATGTTTGACTGGGACTCTGTGCCCATTAATGTAACGGGTGGGACTCGGGCTATAAAAGCCCATCTGAAATTCATTGTAAAGGGTGGAAGGGGAATGTTTGTTAGGGAACTACTGTGCTTACTGTAACCGTGCTTCTGCTTATGAATACAATCTGTATGCCCGGTTCTGTTCTACTGTCTTTATTCTTTTATGCTGTCTTTCATTATATGCCTTAGGCCCACCTGTGTCGCGGCTCGTTGATTCACTTCGGCATTTGGCGATCAAGTTCCTCTAGCATTGCTTGCTTAAAGCACCTTCTGTACTTCATTATTTAAAGCATTCATAATAAATTTGGTAGCAGCTCCATCGCTATGTGTGACGTTGTCGGCCCGTATCCGGTGATTGATGCGATCCCCCGCCGTTAGTTCCTTGTAGGGAATGTTTGCTAGGGAGCCATTGAAGCCGTGCGGTTAAACTCTCTACCTAACACATATACCGGCTCGACATCTCTAGGTTTACTTTCTACCCCCGTCGCTGTACGTATCCGGTGATTGATACGATCCCCCCGCCGTTAGTTCCTTGTAGGGAATGTTTGCTAGGGAGCTATTGAAGCCGTGCATACGCCGCCGGTGTATCGGAAGTACGCCTAGGTTTTGCAGCTCCTTGTCATGCTCGTGTTTGTATGCAGTAAGTAGCGGTGATTGGTGTGTTCCCGTACTGTTAGTTCCCCCCCCACCAACCTTTGGACATATTTGTATCTCTTTCTGTACATTTGTCTCTTTCCGTTCATTTATTTCTTTCCTGTTCCCTTTAGCTTAAATCAAGTCCCCCCCAAAAGGAGCCGGCCTTCTCCGGAGATTGGCTCGGAAGGCATCTCTTCCTTCCGGCCTTTCATGCTGGTGGGCGAATCTGGGCGCATTAACCAAAAAATCCTTTCCTCATGGCAGATTCGTAACCAACAGAAACCTAGGACGAAAACCCTAGAGTTTCTTTGAGGTAAATCCAGCCAGGGTTTACAATTGGGTTTATTGAGACATTCTGCATCATTTATTGAGGATTTCTTCGGCAGCATTCATATCAGATTTGGGGTTTTGGGAACCCTTCTTGGTGTGGTATTTTAGATTTGGTGTGGCATTATAGTTTCAGATTTTTGCAACAGAGTTTAGCAGTTTTGTGGCTGGGCATTTGTGAGTTGTTTTCATTCAATAATTTAGCAGAGGTTGTGTTGTTTGTTCAGCATCCAGGATTTTATATTAATGTTTTGGGTATGATCTATGTAATTGTGATTCCAGGAAAAATAATAAAAATATTGTGGTATGTTTGTGAGAAATCTTAGAGTTTTGTGGTGAACTTTTTTGGGTATTTGTAGACCTGATTGATATCTGCATGATTCAGTCTTTTCTGGGTATTTGTAGATCTGATTGATATCTGCATGATTCAGAATTTTATTTGATATAAATTGCATAGTTAGGGTTTTTCCTTAGTTGGGTTTTTTTTCATTTTGGAACCCAAGATCGGAACCTGGCTCTTTGGGTGGCAAGTTTATTTGCCTTCGAAAGGGGTAGGACATTACAAACATATATTCAAATATTTTCAAATTTCGACTCAAAAATTGATCTAGATGCTTCAATTAGAGAAAAAGTCTAGCGAGCATAAGTCAAAACTATGTAAACCATATTGCATTCAAAATGAAATCCTATTTTGTCCATTGTTGTGCATATGTGGTGTGTGGGTTCCTTTAAACTGTTTGCTTTTCACGGATTTGCTGCCCTCTCCTGGATGATGCCTTCCCTCTTCCACCTCCTGGAGGCTGACCTGTCAACACTTGCAATGAAAAAATTGCAAGTTACTCTATTTATGTCGGTATAATCAAATAATAATCAAAATTGACATTTATAATTTACAACAAAGTAATGATTTTTATCATGCCACATCATCAATTTTGTTTTTTGATTAAGGTAAAAACGGGATTTTGAAAGGGCCCGAATCCTTTTACATCACAAAACAAATCTCTTGCCAAAGATCAGCCCATTAGTTACGCAGCTGCCAAGGGCAAGTAGAAAATTGTTTAGGATAAACACAGGAATTTTAGAGGGGCCTGGACCCCTATCAACAAGGTGGGTATAGGAGAAATGGAGCCCTGTCAGCCTCAACCGGCACATAGGACATTCCCAGCTAAGCCATATATCTACAAGGTGGAGGCAAGGGGAATGGAACCTGGGTCGGCCTCTACCAGCACCCAAGACATTTACCACTACACCACAACAAGCAGATAAATTGTTTAGGGTAAACACAGGATTTTTAGAGGGGCCTGGACCCCTATCAACAAGGTGGGCGTAGGAGGAATGGAGCCCTGTCAGCCTCTACCAGCACATAGGACATTCCCATCTAAGCCATATATCTACAGGGTGGAGGCAGGGGGAATGGAACCTGGGTCGGCCTCTACCAGCACCGAAGACCTTTACCACTACACCACAACAAGCAGATGCCACGTCATCAATTTATAAAAATTATAATTCTATTAATTTATTAATTTTTTGGGACATGACATCTCCAACATCTTCTCAATCCTTGCATTGATGAGGGTCGCATTATTTGGATTCATGCAGTACATCCTTCTCCTTACTGGCTGTGCTGTTGGTACCAAATGTATCCGGTGCACACACAACTCAGGTAGAATCTCCTGGAGGTCCTTGTAGATCCATGCAAAAATGTTAGAAAAAACCTCTGCTTCTGAAGTTGGAAAACACAGATACCACTGGAAAAATGAATCACTTAAGCACAAGAAAAATCCTGTAGGAATTATAACCATAATGATAAAAAACTATATTTAAGAGTTAAAGGACAATATGTACACAGCCGATGGAAGGAAATTTGTCTTCTTATGACCTGAAAAATATGAGGATCAACTTATCCTATTCTACAAGCTCAGGAATTTCAATTTTCAAAACAAAGTTAAGAACACCAAGGAACTTTATAGCGTTATTGTTTTTTTATAATTATAACATCACAACCATATTACATCATAACTACATTATAACAGTATTAAACAAACTACATTATTGTGGTATTGCAAAAAGAACATATAATCACAGGCCACCTTATTGCAGAAGTGTCCATCTCAATGTGAGGATTTGAACTTGGGTTGTGCTCATACTCTTCCAACCAATTTACTGTTG
Source organism: Wollemia nobilis (assembly GCA_028583015.1). Taxonomy (NCBI): domain Eukaryota; kingdom Viridiplantae; phylum Streptophyta; class Pinopsida; order Araucariales; family Araucariaceae; genus Wollemia; species Wollemia nobilis. The sequence continues at coordinate 1,410,818 of JAQPPZ010015288.1, read as the reverse complement.
CTCCACACTTCATAGCATTATTATTGTGCAAAGTACTTCTAGGCAATTTGTGGTGTGCTTGTACTTAAATGTTGTTATTAAGCATTCTTATTCTGCCTCTCATTTTGGTTTCATTGTATATATGCATAAGAAAGATATGATACCATATTCATCTATTTTCAGTAAAAATTGACATGGGAAAAACTATAGATATTTTTAGGTGTATGTGATTGTAGTTTGTATAATTGTTCTATGGTCCTTTCAGGAACTGAAATTGCCTCACACAGATCAAATATATTGTTTTGTTCACATAGTACATATCCCCTGGTTTTTAATGTGTCTATTCACTCACTAGCAATATCTCTGTATATAGGAATTACTATCAACATTGGTCTTAGAAGATTCTAGCTCTTGATCCTAGAAGCAGATCCTTACAAAATCAAATTTTGATTTTCTTGAAAAGTTTGTTCTAATGTAAGAAAGTTGTTTTATTTTTGTAGTGTGCTTTGTTCTTGTTGCTTTAATTGTCTGTAATGTCCAAGATTTTAATTGTGGCGTATGCCATCTTCTCTGTTTATTTAGCTTGATTTTCTAAGTGAAGCTGTTAGAAATTATTTTTGTCAAGTGATAGGGAGAGCACTCAAGTATGCCTGCATAATTTTTAATAATCATTCAAATGCTTTGCATCTCTAAGCTAGAAGTTTGTGTTCTTCCTGCAGGAGGAACTGGCTATGAAATTCTTTCGTGATGGCAGAGCTTTTGATTTTGATGGTTTGTATTTAAAATTTAAACATGATTATTTACAACACTTATTGATGAAGAATAATCTAATTTGTCATGTCATGTCTTACTTGTAGCCTTTTTGAAAGTTATGCTAAGTAATCAAAATAAGTAATTGCACAGACAAGCCCTGTAAGTGTACAAAACATGGATCGACTATGAGAAGAATGGCTTATAATAGGTCTTCTGTACAAAATTCCAACTCTATGATAAAGGAGGCAAGGATGGCTAGCTGGTGTGACACTATAATGAAAGTTTGAAGGGCTTTAGAACATAGATAAGAGTAATAAGCATGTGTTTGAGATATAACTTGGGAATTGAAGCCATACTATGTAAGGATGTAGGTTACTTGCAAACTGTTGGCATTTTTGCCACATTAAATTTTTTGACAAAATTTTGCCTAAGTATGGAGCTTTAAAGCGGCAAAGAGCATGCAGAGGTGTTGGCATTTTCGCGGGCTCTAAACGGGGATGATAAAGTGGATGAAATGATCTTTGGATATTTAGTCATTGTAGATCTTTTCGCAAGCTTTCCGGCGATATATTATAATAGGCGATCGGAGCAGCGGATCAAAAGTTATGACCCCGGGAAGTAGATCCAAGGAAAAGCCCATTTCGGGCTTGAAAAATTGGCCAAGGCACGCCCCAATGCGCAAGTTCACCCGATGCTCAAGTTCGCCCGATGCTCAAGTTCGCTCCCGAAGCTCAGCGCGCTCAAGTTCGCTCCCGAAATTCAGCGAACCTCGGCTTCGGGGTTAACCTGCTCCAAAAAATCGCTAAGGCAAGTTGGCCTCAAAATCGCCCGAACTTCTGCCAAACCTCGGTTTCGGGCTCCTTGCATGGCGAACGTCGGCCAAAATGCTCTATGTCGGCCAGGATGCTCCCAACCTCGCCAGAATGCTCAACTTCGGCCAGAAAACTGCATTTCGGGCCCGATTTCCAGCGAAGTTTCGCCGAGCATTTTTTAACGCTAAGACTGCATCCGGAGGGCACACGTCCCGAGAAAGAAGGTAGGCGGGCATTTAAGGTGCCTTCATGGCGCACGAGTTTGGGTCTCCAACCCATCCCATCAGGACAGCCATGTCAGGTCCCGGAAAAGCTCCTGGCAAGCTGCACCAACCGTATTAATGAGACATGCTGTCCCAACCACAACGCCCGTCCGAAGCCGCTGTAAACACGAGTGGGCCAAATCCCAGGGATCCTCTGTCATCTGACAGGGGTCAAATCTCAGCTGCTCCGCCAGTTTTAGGGTTTGGACATTAATGTAATCAGGGGGAAATTCCTCTATAAAAGGTCACTCAATGTAATGTAAAAGGGGGGGAACTCTCTGCTAAAGAGCTGCTGTACTTGAATTTTTGCATCAATATTAAGACTCTTGGTTCTGATTCTGGACTCTTTTACTGTGTATGATGCCTTCTGTTATTTCTGTCAATTCCATTCTTTTATATGCATACTGTGAATTCTGCAATCTGGATTTAGAGGTGTGATAGAGGGTGGGATCTGGAATTCTTGAAGGATACATATCAGGATGTGTTTCGGTTTTAGTTTTTGATATATTCATAATATTGATTGCTGCTGATTTAAGTAGAAGTTAGTAATTGTGCTGCCTGTTCTTCCCCTTGGAACTATCTATATTTCCCATTTCTTTCAGCAATTTCCCGATTCCTTTCCTGTTCCTTAATCTGAAACCCCAGTGTAGTGTAGTAAAGGAGCCAGCCTTCTCTGGAGATTGGCACGGAAGGCATTCCTTCCTTCCGGCCTTTCAATCTGTTGGGCGGGTCTAGGGCACATAGATAGACCAAATCCTTTTTCGGTGGCAGATTCGTAACCAACACAAACCATAGCATGTGATGCTTTAAACTGAGTTGTATTCCTCACATTTATCTTAGATGTCAATGATTATTTTCAGCCTTTCCTTTCAGAAAGAAGAGAGACCAAACTAACACAAGTGGTTGATCAATTAAATATTTATGCACAGTAAAGTATGATACTTGTTTCATCATTTTTCACAGAAATTTTGTCAAACCTTTTTGATTGTTAAAATCTTTAGGTGCACATAGCACAAAAATCCCCAACATTGTGGTTGGGTTAAGCCCTTGCTCTTTGAATCCCTGAGTTTAATGGGGCGAATCCTTGTAATGAACCTCAACAAGGATTACCCATCATAATCAACCCCCAACCTGAACCTCCGCAAAGCTGAGTGTCACCAAGAAGCCCAGAGAGAATATGATACAAGATTGATAGACCCTATAGACAAACCCCCAGTGCAATAATAAGTGGAAATACCTATGTCATGAAACTACATTCAACAAGTCATATGGACATGTGTTCAAATTAATTTTCCATCAATTAGTTGTAGAAAACACACAATAACTAGAAAACTAAATCTAATTATCAATTATTATGAAAAATATAAACATTCAGCATAGAAATTAATGCCTGCTCATGATTTGTCAATAAATTGTGTCACGCATCAAAGAAAGAAGTAAAGTAGTAGTAAAAAAACTTAAGTGAACACTTTCAGTTATTATTACCAGAGATTGGTGCCTTCATCCCGGTGGGTTAACCATGTTAAATGACTCATTCATAAGCGTCAGGGGTGTCAACATTTGGAAATGAAAGAAAAGAAGAGAGAAAATGTTAGAAAGAGTAGAAAAAAAGGAATATATAGAAATTTTATGAACAAAGACCAAACAAGTTCAAGCCGACTGCATTATGTTTCTGAATAGGAGAGGAAGTTGTCCAGGAAGCAATGCAACCAGAGCCAATTGCAATAGACGAAGGCGTAAATGCTGCTTTGGAGGCGATGGATACTTCACCTCCAACTAAGTTTGAGAGGCCATAGGGATTTGATCTAGGGAGACCAGGATTGTACGAAGGAGGAATTTGGGTCGACATGCTGACTTTTCAGCAGGAGAGTTTTGCCACCACCTCACTAGGGTAGTTTGCATAAGAAGTAGAATGATGTGGTTCCCCTCATTTGTATGACAAGGAGCCCATCGAAATTGCATGTATCACTACAACGACGACACACTTGTTTGGTGCTGTAGGAGAAAGGAAAGAACGTTGTATCATAGCATGTATTGTGGCAGAAGGGCCAAAGTAGTCAAGCGACAACAAGAGACAAAGTTATGGTTGAAGCAGGGAAACAATCAGATACACATTTTCCGTATAGATGCAAGAGAAAGGCAAGGCTGACAAGGGGAAGGACACTATAGGAAGACTTGGTGGGGAAAAATGAAATGAAATATTATTAATGTCCTTGGTGGGCCAAAATAAGACCCAAGGGACTATAAGAAGGACAATAATGACTGCCAGCTAGTGGGCTAAAAAGCCCAACAAAGAAAACAGCTAAGATAAATACAAGACGAAACCCAACAACCAGGCCAAAGAGAAAAGGAGAAGGAAAAGGGAGAGCAGAGGAGGGGAGGGTTGCAATCCGAAAGAGAGGAGTACACGCCAAGAAGAACGGAGAGAGAGGAGGGGGAGAGGGAGCAACCTAGGAGGGGCAAGCTCCAAGAACCCCTCGAAAAATAATCTCTCCTAATAGTCAAGGTCGAATTACCAGAGTTGAAGAAGTCCCTGCTATGTCTCTATCCATTGCTGGTTCAGAACCCCAACAAGTTGTGGGTGCGCTATCTAGTGACCTTGCTCCCGTATGAAGTGGAAGATGTGGGGAGTTTCCATTCAGAGTCACTTGAGCCGTTGGAGTAGTTGAAGTATGCTGTGATGAGCTGATGTTGAGGAGGGTGAGATCCATCTGGAGGAGAACTTATATGTCATCGAAGCTGAGTTATCTCCCTAATAAAGAGTGCGAGACACCGCTGGTCAGGTATCTGAAGAAGATAGAAAAAAATCGAGAGTTGTACCTGAAAAGGCAGTGGAATCTACCCCGGATCTCATAGTAAATGGGACAACAAAAGATAAAGTGAAGGGTTTCAATTTCACCCAATGAGCAAAACAAGCAAATCCACTCCTCCGTCGAAAGATGGTGGTCTGACTCAATTCGGAGTTGGTGAGAACACACCCTGAGTTGCCCAATAGTGATCCGAAGACTATGCATTGTGTGTTGCTGAAGGTATTGTGGAGGAACTATTTTGCCCTCTTGTATTTGTAGGAAGTGCTCATGGTAGAAATATAGCTTGGGGGATAGAGGGGTAACAAGAGAGATCCATGTGCATTTGGTGTACTGGAGACTAACATCCTTCCGGATCTTGTGGAGCATCTTCTCCTTACTAAGCTAAGAGGGGGGAGAACACCCAAAGATTAAGGGGGGAGCTTGTCCATCCGTATCTAAATGGTAGCCAGGAGGGCAGAAGCCTGAAAATACCAGCTCCTCCGATATCCTCGAGAACTCGGAGAGAGTTCCATTGAGTAGAGAAGGGCAAGATAAGGGTATCGCCTGCAACCCGTAGGGGTATCTCCTAACGTATGGATCCTGTGGAGATAATCGATAATCAAGAAGATAATCTCAAGTTGGAGAGGAGAAGCCCCAAAATTTGCCAGAATAATAGAGCAGGGGACCATACTCTTGCAACGAATGAATCGTCGAAGAAAGAGTGTCTGGACTTGTTCAACTCGTGACCACTCAGTCAGGCCAAGACTATGACCCCAAACCACTGACCAATAAGTAATAGTTGGCTTGACCAAGGCGTCAAAGATCCTCATCTTCACAGGTTTATCCTGAAAATATGCTTTGAAGCAATTCCTCTCTAGCAAAGATAGGGGTGCATACCCCTTACACAGCTGGGCTTGGGCAACGGGTTTCATACCAAAAGTGGGACCGATGAAAAGAACCCCCAAGTACACATAAGAGGTGGTGATCTCGACCTCATGACCTTGGAAAAAGAAGTGGAGATGGGATAGGGAATCTTTGGGAGTATTGACAATGAAAACCATAACCTTGGTCTTAGAAAGATTCATTGTCAACTGTCTCGAGTCACAAAAAGCGACAAGAGTGTCTAGATGATGCTGAAGCCCCTCAGGAGATGAGGCGAATAGAACAACAACATCAGCAAAGAGGAGAATAGAAATCAGCACATAATGAAGAAGGCAACCATCCTCTGGGTGAGCGTTCTCCATAATAAAAGTCTCAAGCTCGTTGATAAGATCCGAAAAAGTGTTGAGGAAAGGGGGCACCTCTGTTTCACTCCTATGGTGCTAAGAATACTGGCTGATAAGAATACTGGCTGAAATCCCTTGAGGGGAGCGAAACCGACCTTTCACCGTCTCATATAACCACATAACTGTTGTCAAAAGCTGCCCAGAGATGCCAATTGATCGAAGCCTCTCAAGAAGTAAATGCCGAGGCATTGTGTCAAAAGCTTTCCTGAAGTCTACAAAGCAACAATAAACCTTCGAGGACCTGGAACGCGCCTCCTCAATAATAGCTCTGAGGACTAGAATGTGATCTATGGTCTGGTGATCTTGTCAAAAACCAGCTTGGCCAAGGGCCCTGAAACCCTCCTCCTCCAACCTTCGGGAGAGAAGCACATCCAATGTTGTGGCATAGAGCTTGGTAAAGATATGCCCAATCATGATAGTCCTGTAGTTATTAGGTTCATGGGGATCACCTGCCTTATGAATGGGGTGAATGATATGCTGAGTTCAGGAATCAGGAAACCTAGAACAAACAGAGAGATTAAAGAGATCAGTGAGGGGCCAACAAGAGGGTCAATACCATGCTTAAAAAATTCCACTTGTAACCCATCCAAATCTGCTGCTTTGGTCGTACAAAGTTTCTTGATAGCCTTCCTGACAAGACTAGTAGAAAAGAGGCGGCACAAAGAGGGGTGGAAGGGAACAGTAATGGGAGGCTGATTTGGGATGGTACAGAGGGAAGAGGCATGAATGGTCCAAGTGGAAAGATCGATCACATGAACAATCCTATCACGAGGGAGGACAAGGTGCCAAAAGGATTTAGGAGGCTGTTGAAAGGAGTGGATAAGATCAAGTCGATGCCGAGAGAGGAAGAGATGCTTCTTCTTTCGAAGAAGCATTCTGTAGTCTTTGTGAGAAATGACATAGAGTTGGGAAGGATTATGAATGGCATATTTCCACCTTTTGTAGGCAAACTTACATTCCTCATCATACCAGATATTCATGGGGCAATGACCAGGGGGACGAGGACGAGGATGAGTAGTGTGGGGGTACGAGTCCAAAGTAGCCTTCCAAATAGTTTGGATTAAGCAAGTAGAACGATCACAAACATCGAGAAGAGAAGACACCTTGGGGAGAACCTGATGCAACTGGTCCATGTAGGCAAAGGAATAATAATAGTCAAAGTCTATAATGTCTCGAGGGTAGAAGGGGAGTGAGGAGGGCGAGGAATAACAAGAAGGGAAACAACGAATAACGTAAGAGAGAACTGGATGATCGGTAAGGGGGGGAAGGGTGATTAGGGACGTTGAACTGGGAAATGAATGGAATGAGGGTAGTAGAGGAAATAACATAGTCGACGACACTAGCTCCACCTCTATGAGGAAAGCAAGTAAACCCACCGAAATCCAGGAAACAAGATATGCCAAGAACTAGCCTGTTGGATTCACGCAACTCAATAAGATGCTTACCGTAAATAGTAACTAGTGTGTCGTTGGAGGTTTGAACAAAACCGAGGTCCTCAGAATCCAATTCCCAAGTCTGCATCTCATCGGTTGTGAGGTCATGAAGAGAAACCTGCATAGGTTCGGTTTGAGAATTGAAATCTCCCAGCAAAGGTATATCCCCTGAAGATGAGTATCTAGTAATGTCCTCATAGAGATCTTGGAAAGGGTCCCCATCCGTGTGAAGAGCAAAATTGGATGTGGTGGGAGGAAAGTAACAGGTGGCAATGTAGATATCCCAAAGAGGTGGGTGACGATGGATTTTAATCCATAAAAACCTGGAATGGGGGTCAGTCGAAACCAGGGAAACTGAACCTTGGAGACTGTCCCTGATAAGAACAACAACACCTCCTAAACCTCGAACTCCCCAGAGCGCCGAGTGAGTTGCTGACAACTGGACCACCAGAAGTAACCAGAGATAATTGGTAGGGCCCGCTCAGGACTCTTGTGCGTCTCACAAATAAGAATGACGTCATGTCTGCCAATCACATCAAGAAGGGACCTTGGGGCAGATCACATCGTACCATTGTAGTTCGAACAAGCTATAGCTAGCTTATCTACCATATCCCTTCCGTGCCGATGGAGTCATTTGTTAATCCAGGTGGGGGAGAGTCCCTAATCATTGCACCAAATTATGAATAGTGGAATAATTGCCCATTTGTTGGCTTTCCTGGCTGCGACTACTTGTTCCTTGGCTTTCTTCAATTCTTCAACCTAAAGTCCCGTAAGGTCCTCATCAAGGTAAATCTTGTCCTGAAGAGTAAATAATTTTCGTTTGGCCCTCAATGCCTTCATACGCTCTTCCTCATTTTTGAAGCGTATGACCAATATGGAGTTAGGAGAGAACCATGCTCTCTCGAGAGTAACATTTGTTAACTCAAGAGTGTTGTGAATGAAGGCATTTCCAGCTTGAATCAGATCAGTAGGTTTGGGCACCCCATGAACCCTGAGATTGAGCACTTTCGCATTACGGATCCTTTCTTCTTCAAATTTAGCCTAGACAACCAACTCAACTATGGGGGGTGGGTTCTTCTTTCCAGCAACAACCTGAACCCAAGATTGTTGGTCGGCTAATTTTTGACTTTGTGCAGTTGACAATTCCTTGAGACGTTCTTGTTCAGCAAGAACAACAACTTGTTCATCTCGAATTTTTAGAATTTCAGAGTGTAAATTCGCAGAATTTTGAGGAGGTTGTTCAGTATGTGCAGTTTGCAATTGAGTAATGATGGCTTGCTGATCTTGAAGTTTAATTTGGAGATCCGTGATAATCCGACTGCCATCTTTCACTTGGTATTGCAAGGAGAGTATAATACTAGCTTGTATGTCTAGCTGTTTCTGGAGAGAATTAATCTTTTTAGACAAACGCTGATATGACACTGTTGTGTGAAGGCGTTGGACAGATTTAAGAGGAGAAGCCTGCGTCTCCTCCATTACTCCATCAAGTATCCCCATAACACTAGGAATAGTTGTGAGGACAGCTAGGAAATTATGAATGAAAATCCATCCGCGAAGAAGAAAAATCCATCAGTGAAGAAGAAAAAATCTATCCGCGAAGAGATACGTGACAAAAATTCGTCTGCCCTAGTTGTGTTGTTTGCGAAGAGAGTCCCGTCTAGCTGCGTTGTCTCCGAAGAGAGTCCCGTCTAGCTGCGTACCTCTTTGCTGTGTACGAGAATCCAATCACTGCTTCCGCACGAGAATCCAAATTGCTGCGTCCGCACGAGAATCCAAATTGTTGCGTCCGCACGAGAATTGCTGCGTACCTCTGCTGCGTACGTACGAGAATCCAATTGCTGCGTACGTACGAGAATCCAATCGCTGCGTTCATACCTGCGTACCTCTTTGCTGCGTACGTACCTCTCTAGAGGTTCAAACAAAACCAAGGTACAATGAAAATTGTCTTCCTCTTGCCAAAAGCTACAATGTAGAATACAATTATAGATGGCTCTTCCAAGCCATCTGCAATGCCATCCTCTCAAACTATGAGGAGAAAAAAGATCTCAAACAAAGACAAAGCGAGGAAGACAGATTGGTACTATAGATGTAGGAGAAAGGCAAGGTTGACAAGGGTAAGGACACCATAGGAAGACTTGGTGGGGAGGAAAATGAGGAAACCACCACGAAGGATGATGAGCTTGGGGCAAATAGTGACATGAGCGATCACTTCCTCATTGAAGTGCCAAATTTGAGGCAGCCCCTAGTCCGTGGTGCTAAAATCAATGAATACGTTGATTATTCTTGGAGAAATTGGGAGGAGTTATTGACAGGGTGCGTAGTGATTTTTGAGTTAGTACTCTCGAAGAATGACGAATGTGGCAACTCAGTGTAGATGCAGATTTGGGAAGATTGATCAGTTGGGCACAAGACGAGGAACGAATAAATAAATTCATCAAAATTCACTGAGTTGAGCAATGGGAGCTTGGTGTGGCCAATAGGATGTAGATGGTGATTGGTGTGAAGGAGTTGTTGGAGGGAACAACAATCTTGTACAGACACATGCCCTGAGTATATGTCAGTGAGCATTGTACCGAGGTGGTGGTATTTGACCTTTGGTGGAAAAATTTGGATTGATGGATTAGTTGTTCACAACTTGCAAAGATGTAGTTGTACAACTTGCATCATCTCATTAACTTTGACGACCTTGCTCAATGCTTTAGACGACCCAGTTTGAGAATCAGGCGGCTTGCACTTCCCTTAGATGGCTGGCACTAGCTAGATGGTTGGCACTTGCCTAGATGACTTGCCTTCAGTCTTGACAATTTGATACATGCAATTTGACAGCCTAGTAACTATCCAAATGGGTTGTACGAACAAAATTGGGAAGAGAACACAAGATAACAGGGTGTAGTGTTCTGCCCCAATCTGAGTTTTGATGTTTTGCAATGTTTTTGGTTTTTTCAATGTTCTGATTTTTTTTTTTAGAAGTTTTGCATATATTGAAAAGGTGCAGAAAAAACATAAACTGCTAACTTTAACCAATCATAACTTTCAAACTATTTGACGGAAATGAATGAAATTTGGTATTTAGATACTAGATATATACAACTAAAAACCCATTAAAGCATTTCACAAAATAGCGATGTACCCGGAAACTGCGCAAATCTGGAAAACACACTTCAGGACAATTGAGCAGCAACCCAGAAATTGATATTTCATTAATGTCTTCAAATACAATGCGTTCTCCGCTTAGAAAATGAGGCAAACTGAATTACTAAGGCTGGGCGCTGAAGATGCAAGCAAGAAACCCTTCGAACATGGAGAGTTTTGATGGCTCTATTTCCCACGCACCCCTCCAGCACTGGTACGACCACTGTAGACTGTACGGCCTGCTAGGAATGAATGAAATCTGCCTTGAAACTCTGTAAACCCCTCTCAACAGGTCGCTAGGCTGCTGTAAAGGATATGCTGGTGTTATTTTATCAAACCCTAGCCAAGATACTTCACAAATCTAATATCCATGATGTCCAATATGTACGGCCAAGCTGCAAATGTAAGGAAATCTGGAAAATAAAGAATAAGCACCACGAAACCCTTCTCCAATCTCCTCAAATGTTTCAATAATCTGCAACAATGAAGCACATTGGCATCCCCTGTAGAAGAAATGCACAAATCATCCAGAGGATATCTTTCAATCCCGTAGACGATGTCCCTGCTGGAGGTTTCCGTCTCCAAACAAGCTCAATCCCTGCAAGAAATCACTTCTGCAAGTACTCTCTCCAAAGAAGCTCAAGAAAAAAAAACCAAGATACCCACAAAATGAAGCTTCAATGACTTTTATTTCTTTCCTCAAGATGGGTGGGCCTACTTTTCCCAATTTCATGTTATTTTATTTCATTTTAAAATATTTAAGTTAGCCACATAAGGTGGCATCCACATTTGGGCCCATATAATAGTCACTTTTTATATTTTTTAACTTATATTTAAGTGACTATACAATCCCTTATAACTCCAAATTAAATAAATTAAATTTGGACTATATTAAATATTTAATTTAATATAATCAACTTCGCACATTAAAATATTTGCCTTCTGGACCCCTGAACCTCAGTCAGAATATATAAACGGACACCCATTTCACAAAAGAACACATCCGTACTGTACGATGCCACCAAACCCTAGAATGACTGACTTACTAAAAATAGTAAGTCCCTGCTCCCATGTTTGAAACGGCCTGAAAAACTGGTAAATGAAAGCTCTGCACGTCCAAGTGGGCTCCCCAACACCTGACACAGCCTACGGGAACCCGTGAGTAGGCTAGTCCCATGCGATAACACTGACTGGTTAGGAAGGGGACATTACACAGGGTTTGATTGTAAATCTACTGCACTAATCAATCAATAGAACCACATACAAATATCGCACAATGAACAATAGCGAAATGATGAACAAGTATGAACGAGATATTGCATTAATGATAAGCTTGTATGGTCAACTGCATACAACATCTCCTTGCATACACAACATTTGATCCTGTGTAGACTATCTCCAATGCACTCCACAATATCTCCTCCTAGCATATACAATGCAATGTTTGTGTGCGTAAATGTACCATTTACCATCTACTCAATGTATGTGTGCCCACTCAAATGAATGAGGGGGTCTATTTAAACTAGAGGGAAGGTAGTTACAGGCAACTACCACCCCCGACACCTCACCTCTAATTTGTCTTGCATTTCATTTCATTTCTCTCTTAACTACAAGACAACTAGGTGATAACTACCCTTGCATGATTTTATCTGCACATAGCTTCTACTTGACTCATTATTACATTTTTCCATGCAAGTATTACAACGTTACAATTTATTCAAAATACAAAACTTTAGTATATGCATACTTGACTTCCATGCATATTTTATTTCCAACTCTTTTATTTCCTATGTTGAAGTGGCATGTCGGAACTAGCGCCTACATCTGCCCTCCCGTCTAGATTGGTCGACATTCTCGTCGACGACTGTTGCTACTCTTAAGGACTTTGGCTTTCTTGAGGTTGAGGTGATGGAACAGGTACTCCTCCAAGCTCTTGGATCTGCCACTTTAAAGATTCGTTCTCTTCTTTGAGTCTCTTGGCATTGGCTTGGTAACGAGCCCACTAGAAGCCATAATGATGTGACTTTTGCTTGACTTCTGCCAGCCTAGCCTTCAACTCAGCCTCCTGCTTTGTTGCTTCTGCTTCCTTTTTGCAGCTACTGCCAGGTGCTCATCCCGTTCCGTGATCAATTGATTCTTATGAGAAAGCTCATTCATCTTCCCTTCTAGAGTTTGCTCCTTTCCTGCACATTTGGACTTAAACTGTCCTATCAATTATTCTTGCTATTCGTGCATTTGCTTCATAGCCTCTCTCCCATTTCTCATCCTAGCTAGTTTTTCTTTGGCATCCTACTACACTTGTTGAAGTTACCCGTCCACCATCTACACTTGGTTAGTCAACTCTTCCTCCTTCAACTTCAAGCTACAAACCATTTGCTGAAATGTCTCCAATCCTGCTACTAACCACTGAATCAGATATGCCAAAAAATTCATCCTAGCATATGATTTGACTAACTCAAGTGCCAACTTCACATACTTGACACCTGGGAGTTTAGGATAAGACGCCATTTTTCCTTCATCAATTTACACTTGTGGCGTATATTGGTAGAGTACTTGAGTTCTTTCTAGCAAGTTTTTGATTTCCAACATCGAATTGCCATTGCCACTGCCAGCTCCTATCTCCCATGGCTGAATCTGATAAAGTTCTACAAACTTCCTGATATGCTCCTCATCATTAGTCCAATGCACCAGTTTGCTCAACTCACTTTCTATTCTCAACTGCCATAGTTGCAAGTCCCCAACACATCCAACTCTAAACTCACTTTGAACTCTATCAAACAATCCACTCACCTTCTCAAAGAACGTGTCAATCTTGTCTTGATATTTTCTCCAAGAACTGGTGGTCTCCTCAAATTTGGCACTTCTATAATGAAATGCTCACTTGTTTCCTCTACCAATTCCATATCTATGTCATCCTCGGTGGTGGTCTCCTCCACATCTACGCCACCATGACTTGTTAGGTTGATCCTTTGTTTAGCTGCCTTGCCTTCTTGAATCTCTTGAATCTTCTCTCCATCTGCATCAATCGTCTTCTTCCTTGGTTCTTTCAGTCTCCTTACCCTTCTCAAGTTCTTCCTTCGATGGTTGACTACTTCGGCCTTCTTGCCATAGTCTATACTCTGATGTAGGCTTTTTACCGTTCTCCCTACTCTCATCTAGCATTGCTGAACTTGGTGTCTTAGTTTACATTGTTGATGTGTAGAAATGAAATTTAACATACTTAAACTCAGTTCCATTTCTACTTTAATAAACCTATAGATCTACCTTTTGCAGCAATTAGCAATGAGAATGCATACAAGAAACATACAATAGCAATAGAAAATAATAAACGAATATGATTAGATCTTGTATTAATAGTGGTTGGTATGCTTAACCTCGTACAACATCTTATTACATATACATTGCAATGTCTATGTGGAATATCTCCTTCCAACTCCAATAATGCCTCAACGAACAACCACCAGCCAATCTCCGCACATTGCGACCTTCCACAAAAATTACATGACACCATCAACTTGACCATATCACACATCTCTCGAATGAATGAGGCAAGGGTCTTATTTATACAACCAAGAGGTAGTTGGATCCTCCAACTACCCAACACCTCATATTTTCCTAATTACATTTCACATGCATTTGACTTACATTTTCATGTCAGCTCATGAGTCGCTTTATGAATTTTCCGTACATACTAGTACTTCACTTAAACATTACAGATTATCAGATATAGTATTACATTGCCACTTTATAACATTATGAATTATACGTATGTACATTTTGTCAAACACTTTGTGTACTAACTATAAAATATCCAAAAAAGACAAAAATTATTCACTAAAGGTAGACATATAAATTTGCTTGCCAACGTTTATCCCCTCCTCAAAACTTGTTGGCGTCCTCGACAACACATGATTTGAACACTGGGGATAGAATCATTGAACAACGTACTGGAATCACTTGTCGTGCTCCTGCTTTCTCCTATATCATACATCTTCTACAACATAGCTCATGTCAAATTGCTGTTCATAACACATTGTTTTCTGATTGCTCACTTCACTTTTTGCAATCAATCGCATCATCAACTTGATCAATGTAGGCACCAGTTCCAAGAAAAAGCAAAAGTATAGTGTTTGTAGAAATGTCCAAGGAGTAAGCACTAATTTGAATATAATGAAATGCAATGTAATCTCAAATGAAATGTAGCCGATATTTGTTAGACCTTAATATTTGATTAATTGTAAGGTTGACTAATGTTCTACGTAGGAAGGGAAAACAATTATGTAACTAGTCTTTGAAACTGTTGTTGCCAACGACTAGACCTTTGCTATAAATAAGACCCCCCCTTCATTTTGCAAGTACAATGGTGCCTGGATGCATGCTTGGCTAATAGCAAGAGCGAGACGTATGGTTGGAGTTACAGAGATACCTGAGATCATTGCATTATACGCCTTTGAGGCTAACCTGTTAATGGAAGAAATATCTTATGCTCTCATTATGTATATGGTTGTGTGATTAGATTGTTAGATCCTAGTGCAAAGTGAATTGGTTGTAGGTTGGAGAGTTTAGACGATTGCAGCATAGATGTTGTCAAGGGTTCCAGTCGCCATAAAACAAAGGCCGCCGTTGGAGGAAGCTGATCAAGAGTGAAGAAGCTGCTGTTTGAGCAATTGCCATCCAGGATTGTTGCCTGTGTCATGCCGACATGTCGTTTGAGACTGTAAGTTGGAGTTGTCATCTAGAGTGTGTTGTTAGGCCAATGTGCCGACTAGCGAGAAGTGTCGTCTAGCTACGTGTGCCGTTTGGGTTAGACCTGCTGTCAGGAGTTTGTATGAGAATACTTTGCCGTATTTGGGATGTTGCCATCTAGGACTAATCACCTTTCTATTGATTGCATTCCATTGGTTTAAACTGCCATTCCTTCATCCTTGGGAATCCTCATCACTGTGCTACATTTGGCGTCGTTGCCTGTTAGAAAATTAAAAGCAAGCAAGCTAAAAAACAATAAATAGTACACGATATTTTTACGTGGAAAACCCTGTAGTGTGCAAGGGAAAACCACGGGGCAAAAGGCAACTTTTCTCTTTTATTATTCTCAACTAGCTTTCATACATTCGCATTGTTCAAATGCAAGGGGCATTCCCCTTTTTATAGAAATACAAAGCAAGATTCCAAAAAACCGTGGCACATTCCAGATAAAAGCGCTTTATTAATTGCGATTTAAAAAAAACGTGCTTTACTGCTTTTATGACAAAAACACTTTACTGCGTTCTATAACAAACGCACTTTTATTGCGTTTTAGTAACCCGCTCGTACGGTTGTATGGACAAAATTTTTTGGGTTGGGGGCAGAGTCCCCGAACCCTCGGGCAGGGGGGAACTTGGTCGGTTCCCCCTTGCAACCCCCCTTGGCACGCTCGACGCATATGAGCAACACGTATGATTGGGTTACTCTAAGCTGCACCACCATGCTCCACTCTATTGAAGAACATCGGAGATCTGGAAATTGAGTTCACCTTCTAACATTGCCTAACCAAAGTATGGGTTGGTAGAGATCGTAGGAGTAGGCTTAGCACACGTGAATAAGAAAGAGGTGAATGACAGATTTGAGGTTGCGTGGATGACGAAGGAGGAATCAAGGAAGAACTTTGGAGCAACTTGTAAGAAGTCATGCAAGACTTGCAAACCAAGGAGTGCAGCTAAGAGAAGAACTTATACAACCAAAAGTAGAGCGAGTTTGGAACCCTCATGAAGACAATAGTACAAGGGAGGAAAGCGAAAGGTGGCAGACATTGTTGCTAATGACGGAGAACGAGGTGCGAGAAGAAGTATACCAAATAGCCAACGAGAATGTTCATGTAAGTCAAGACGCCAACGAGGAGCAAGCACAAGGGGACGAGGGATGGATGAACACGCTTGAGTCAGCGGGTAGGAGTTTGCCAAGGGGTGCAGAGGACGGGAGTCAGGCATCGAAGCAACCATGCGAGAATGTTTGGGCAAGAGGGACCAATCCACCACTTGTATATTTGCGAGGGAGGTCGCGAAGTATTGGTGAACCTGAGTTAGAACAAAGGCTATTTGAAGGATGTGAAGCATATCTAGATCACTAAGTACCAAGGGAAGAGGTACGAGGAGAGAGCAACAAGAATTGCCAAGAATGGAATTGAATTGGACTGAAGTACTATTTGAACCAAGCGAAAGTGAGTCAGAGGAAGAAGGAAATTGTTCACCATTGGAAAATATTGCCAACCAAACGGGGAAGCAAAAGTGCCCATCCTTTAGCAAAGAAGAAAAAGAAGATCTTGCACGACATATTGGAACTTGTATGATAATTTGGAAAGCAAACAGGGTTAGATATCTTTAGGCTTGGTTACAACTATTCCTAGCCACATTGCGGGGGATTGCGATAGATTGGTATTTAAAGAAGGAAGGAATGCAACCTTTCAAGACATGGGAAACCTTAGTTGAGGAATTCAAATCGTTGTGAGATGATACATGAGTTACAATGGAGATATACTCCATTAAACAGAAGAAGGACGAAGACACTAAAACCTACAATTAACAAACAAATGGAGTTGAAACCGGTAGATGGAATGGTAAAGCTGTGGTTTATCGATGGATTACTACCGAAGTATAGGAACAAAATGAAGATTATCCCACGTTCAATATACGATGAAGCCTATGAACAAGCACGAAACTTTGAAAGCGAAGCGAAGCAAAGCAAACAATAGTAGGAATTGGAGGTCACTACAAAACTGAAGACTTAGATAGTGACAAATAAGACATGAATGTGGCAATCCAATCCATGCTCAAAGATTTCGAAAGGATGATTATGGAAGTCAATCCAATCCATGCTCAAATATTTCGAAAGGATGATTATGGAAGTCAAGGGAGAAGAGAAGAAAGAAAAAATATGGTGTTCGGAGTGTAAGATAGAAGGGCACACAAACATAACTTGTCCCAAGAATGCGTATTGTAACATATGTGAAGTGCTGGGGCATGCTGTCATAGAATGCCCATTCAATTTGAGAGGAACAAGGCATCACACCATGATGATGCAAAAAGAAGAGGAGAAGCCGAATACATCAAAGAATGCACAAGGTGCGACCAATAGAGGATATTGGAATAATTGCCATGGTAGACGACAATGCCATAAAAATAATCGACAAGAAGGACAAAGTCGATTACAATACAATTTGGATGGAAGACCAGTCATTTAATGTAGGAATTGTCAAGAATGGGGACGTTTTGCAAAGAACTGTCTCAACCTGCAGGCAGGAGGAACAAACAGGAATTATGTAATACGCGTAGGTGTTGCAGACCTGGCAACCACAAGGAAGTAAATTATCCAAAGAAAGCAAGTTCTAGTGGGACCCAAAATGTTAATTTTATTGACATAGGTGAATCAATAAACCAGCAGCAGAAGGAAAATAGGTGCTGGCAGTAGCAAAAGCTCAAGAAAGGAAGGCTGAGCAGAACCCTAAACCTGCAAGGAAAAGGAGTGATGGCAGGAGGTGCATGGCATGATAAAGGAAGAATTGGAGAAAATGAAACAAGGTAGAGAAGACATTGAAGAAACCTGAAAAACAATCATCAACAGAGCAATTGGCAGCATAAGTATTGAACACAACAATTGAAGTATGTAGAAATGCTTTTTAATGTACTGAAACTCCATTCCATTTCCACTTTCATACATATCCAGATCTGCAACACTTTAATAATAACGATACATAAGCAATGTACAATAACAACAACAGATAATAAATAAAATACACAGATTTTATATTAACAACAATTGTACAACAATAACATACAATCTGCCATTTGTATGGCAATAGCATTCCAGGGTTTCCTGCATATACAACATTATACAGATTTAATTGGTTACAACAATGCACTCTCCCTTTGGTGCAATCAACCATTTACAGCCAACAACAACCAGCCACCACAACTTCCAATACAAGCATATGCATTGGCCAACTCCACGACCATCGACATACCTCCATCAACCTTACGTCCAAATGAATGAGGCAAGGGTCATATTTATACAACTAGAAATTAGTTGCATCTTCTAACTACTTGACACCTCATCATTCTCTCAAATTACATTTGACTTGCATTAGCTTACATTTACATTTCATAAGTCACTTTATGACTTTGCCATACATGTTGATATTCCACTTTATCACATATAATATTAAATTATGACTTTATAACTTTAATTAAATATATGTACGAACATTTCGTCAAACACTTTGCGTACAACTACAAATTAACACCAAAATGACATAGCCTATTTACTAAATCAATTTGCTTGCCTACATCTATCCTCTCCTCTAAATTGGTTGGCGTCCTCGATGACACATGAAATGAATGCGGGGGACAAAAGCATTGAACACATTGAAATCTCTTGTCGCACTCTTTCCGCTTTCTCCTATTCCAGATGTCCTCTGCAATTGGCATCACTTCAATTTGTTGCACACAACACATTGTGTTCTGACTGCTCCCTCTACTTTCTTCAATCAATCCAATCATCAATTGCATTAACATGATCAACATGACCAACCTGATGAACATGACGGGCGACGCCCATTGCCACCTGTGTCGGGGGTCAAGGGGCAACGCCCTTTGCGTGTACCCTCAATGGCGAAGCTATTAAAACCATCATTGTCGGAACTAAAATTTTCTCTTCGTTGACACTTTGGTGGCCTTTGCTGAACCTATTTAAACAACTCACCCTCAATTCCACTTTCCTTCTCTCAGGCTCTAGACATTTGCACCTTGGTCTCAGACTGCCCTGTCTTAATCTATGACGAATATTCTTCTCCTTGTATGGTAGCACCTTGTATGACACCACCTTGAACGACAAGGTCTTATACGACATGTCATTGTATGAAACCATCTTGTGCGGTACTTCCTTGAATGACAAGGTCTTGCATGATGTCATTGTACGACTCCAGCTTGTACGGTGCCTCCTTGTGGGATTCCACCTTGTATGGTACCTCCTTGTATGATTCCACTTTGTACGGTTCCTCTTTGTGCGATTCCACCTTGTATGGTTCCTCTTTGTACGGTTCCACCTTGTACAATTCCTCTTTGTACGGTTCCACCTTGTACAATTCCTCCTTGTACGGTTCTTCTTTGTACGGTTCCACTTTGTATGGTTCCACCTTGTACGATTCCTCCTTGTACAACTCCTCTTTATATTGTTCCACTCTTTATTGTGCCACCTTGTACGGTTCCTCTCTGTACAGTTCCACCTTGTACGATTCCTCCTTGTACTGTTCCACTTTGTACGATTCTTGCTTGTAAGATTCCATTTGTATGACAAACTGTTCCATTTGAACGACACCCTCCAATTATATGATAGATTGTTCCATTTGAGCATCCTTCAATTGTACGATAGACTGGTCCATTTAAACAACACCCTCCAATTGTATGATAGATTGGTAAATTTGAACTATACCCTTGAATTGTACGATAGACTTTATGCCACCCAATTTGTACAATAGCTCCTCCAACGGTACTTTGTCAAACGACACTTCCTCCATTTGAACGACACACTTGCCTTGGACAATGCTCTGCCATACCTTGTTCACTTGTATGGTAGTTTGTCGTTCTTCCTTGTTTGCATCAACTACTTCTGCAACTTCCTGCACAACCTTGGGTACCTGTTGGATTTTTGCTGCCTCTATTGAAATCAAGTTCATCTCCTCAAATCCAGTTAAGCTCATTAAGTTCACCTCCTTTGCTTCTTGGCAAGGGCTATAACTCTTCTTTGACGCTTTGAAATCTGTATGCATCATTGGTTTATCTTGACTTGTAGCACTTTGACAGTCACGTGCAAAGTGCCCCCACAATTGGCATCACCAACATTGTACAATGGGTCTACCCTCAATATTGTACTGTATTCTACATCTTTTATTTCTTTGGCGATTGTCACAGACCGCATCACTAGTGGCATCCCTCCTTCGTACAATCTCGGTTTGTGTTGCATATACTTGTAGCGATGATCTTGTAGTAATTTCCTTCCTTGTCTTCTTGACTCCAACACTTAAACAAAGAACTACTCTCCTGCTCAAAATCATCCTCAATATCAGAATCAATATCTGAGTCGTCCTCAATATCATAATCAATAGCCGAGTCGTCCTCAATATCAGAATCATTAACATGATGCCAATTCTTTGGTGATGTTTTTGCATCACTTTCCCAAATCAAGGCATAATCCAAAGCCTCTTGGTATGATCTTGGAGGGAACATCTTCATCTTCGTTCGATACGTAGGAAGAAGTCCGTCTATGAACCACATCCTCTTCAATGCCTTTGATTGGTCTTTCTCCAAATGGTTAAACAACCCACTCAACTTCCGATTGTAGGAACGAACAAACTCGTTCTCACCTTGTTTCATTCTATAAATTTCAGCAATGACCGCATCGTCATTATCGTACAACCAAAATTCTTGCACAAATGCATTGCACAACTCTTCCCATGTATGGTACTTGTCCTATGGTAATTTCATATACCAATCTCTTGCGAATCCATGAAATGTTGCAGGGAATAACCACCTCTAGTTTGCCTCATTGTTCTGCCCAGTTGCTTTCTACATCGTGTGGCAAATTCTCCAATGCCTAACTAGGTCTTTTGTTGATTCTCTGTGAAACAATGGACACTTACATGATATGCCCAAATTGACCTTCGGTTTGATAGGTTGGCTTTTCATTGGCAGTAGTTGTTTGTGTATCTCTCCCTTACGCACAGCCTTAGGTGCATCAACCTGCAATTGCTCTTCCACTATACTCTCGTTCTTCTTACTAAACAAGGTTCCAACTTGTAGTTGCTCCAATGTCAAACTCTCGTCCTGCTCACCGTCGAGCACACCAATTTGCAGTTTTCCTAATGCTAGACTCTTTCACGCACTGTTGGACATGCCATCTTCCATTTGCACCAATGTCAGACTCCCATCCCGCTCGCCATCATGCACCAGTACTTGCAATTGCTCCGACACCAAACACTTTTCATCGACATGCAATTCCTCATCGACACTTATTGTCAATTTTGGCTAAACCTGGCTTGTACAGTCCTTCAACCGATTTGAACAGTTGCTTGCACTTGTACAACATCTATTGCTTGACATGTTTATTTGTAGGGAAGATGCATTTTGGCTTGTACGGTATTGCCGTACAACTGCCTCACTTGTACAACATGTTCTGTTTGTACAATTAATTTTGTTATACGGTAGATCCATTCATACGATCCCTTCCACTTGAACGACTCATGTCAGTCGTATGACAAGATCTGTTTGTATGGTGCACACCACATGAATGACAACTCAACTATGCATTTAAATGGTAATCATTTGTATGGTCACCATTGTACAATCATCCGCCATTCTACCATTCAAACCCTCTACAGTTTACCTTTCTCCTCCCTTTTTTGTGTCAGCTGTACACATCCCGTTGTATGGATCATCATCAGCATCAACAAATAAGTCCGCTTCTTCATTTGCGTCTTTGGCATTTTTTACTGCATTCTATCATTGTCTTTGTGCTCCTTCCCAAGGGTTTTGCTGCTCAAAACTCCATGTCACAAGACTTGACCCAATGTCGTAGAGGCAACAACGCTAGAATGTAGAAATGATTTTTAATGTATTGAAACTCAATTCCATTTCTACTTAAATACATCTCTAGATCTGTAGCACTTTAATAATAATGACACACAAGCAATGTACAATAACAACAGTAGATAATAAATAAAATACACAGATTTTATATTAACAACAATTGTACAACAATAACATACAATCTGCCATTTGTGCGGCAATAGCATTCCAGGGTTTCCTGCACATACAACATTATACAGATCTAATTGATTACAACAATGCACTCTCCCTTTGGTGCAATCAACCATTTACAACCAACAACAACCAACCACCACAACTTCCAATACAAGCATATGCGTCAGCCAACTCCATGACCATCGACATACCTCCATCAACCTTACGTCCAAATGAATGAGGCAAGGGTCATATTTATACAACTAGAAATTAGTTGCACCCTCTAACTACTCGACACCTCATCATTATCCCAAATTACATTTGACTTGCATTAGCTTACATTTACATTTCATTTCATAAGTCACTTTATGACTTTGCCGTACATGCTAATATTTCACTTTATCACATATAATATTAAATTATGACTTTATAACTTTAATTAAATATATGTACGCACATTTCGTCAAACACTTTGCATACAACTACAAAATAACACCAAAATGACAACTTATTTGCTAAAAATAGACATATCAATTTGCCTGCCTACAAAGTAAAGGTGTCTAACTTACTTGATGCTATACCTAAGTTACTACGAAGGTAGGAGAAATTGCGCGAATGAAGAAGGCAAAGGAGCCAAAAAGAAGTCGTGGCAATTAAGCAAGACGAATTTATAGATCCTACATTGTTGATGATCGAGGCAGGAAAGAAGCCAACTTTGATTCATATGGAGTTATTGGATCATAAGCTGACGTAGGTGATTGTGGATGGAGGATCGAGTGTCAATGTCATGCCTGAGAAGACTTGGAAAGATATTGGGGCACCATTTTTATGGTCTCCAAATTTTTAGTTGTATGGAGCGGATCAGTATGGAATAGAAATGAAGGGCGTATTGACAAACTAGAAGGTAAGGATAGCCGATCAAGATTTCATCCTGGAATTTGTGGTGATTGCAATGCAAAAACCAACTTATGATGCATTGCTAGGACGTGGATGGCCGAGAATGACCAAGGCGAATCATTTTTGGGAAAAGGAACGTCGAACCTTTTAAAAGGGCCAACACAAGTATATGATAAATTTGAAGAATCAGTTTGTAAGTAAGGATATAGCAACTTCGGATGAATCAAAAAGCTCCTCATCAGACGAAGGTGGATATGAGCTTGATGAAATAGGAGTGTTGGAGCTGGAAGATTGCAGGGAAGACGTTCATAAAGGACTTTTCCATTGGTAGATGTAAGACTATGAAGTATTCATGTGACATTGCTTTTGCCTCCACACGGATAAAGAGGACCAGGATGAAAAGAAGAAACATGTGCGAGAAGTCGGTCAAGATAGTCAAAGGAAATCCGTGATAAAGGACGAAGAAAAGGAAAAGTGGACATTTTTGAAGAATTTTGTGGGGTACACGATAGATGATGCAGTCATTGAAGACAAACCAGCTCACCTGATTGATGTACACAACAACGGAAGAACTTGATACTGTAAAATATGAAGGACTGAGGATGCTACAAATGAATCTTGGCAAAGGAGTGGAAAAGATTATACATTGTGGAGATGAGTGGGATCCTATGTTGAAAGCAACAACTTTCAAAATTTTCCCAGAGCACTGTTGCCACATTTTGCTAAGGGGTAAGAATTTTGAAAAATTTGAAAATTTATTGCTGCAACTCTTCGGACTAGATTCTCCAGCCCTCCTTTTCTTCCAGCTTTGTCCAGGTAGTCTTTGCATTTTCAGTTTGATTTTCCAAGTGTTCAGCAAGTTCGGTAGGGTCCGGGAAAAGCCCAAATTTGTCTAAATGTGGAGCACTCCCTCGGTCGCTCGCTTTTGGAGTGATTCTCGGAGTCGCTCCCTTTGTTCAGCAATTCCCAGACCATACTGCTATCTCCGGCGACCGACGACAACTCTAGGCAGCGAAGCGAGCGGGAGAAAATTGATTGAAATTTGTCTAAGTGTGAATTTCCCATGGTCGCTCCATTTTGGAGCGACCCCCGTCGTCGCCAGCATTTCCTAGCGATCCTCGGCGACAAGCGACCGTCGGCGATGAGCAAATCAGGAAATTTTCTAAGGCATGGAGCGTCGACGCCGGTCGCTCAGTTTTGGAGCGATCGACGTCGGTCGCTCGGTTTTCTAGCGACCACGGTCAATAGGCGAAAAAGGGTCAAAAATGCCTAAGTGTTGGAGCGTCGACGTTGGTCGCTCCTTTTTTGAGCGATCGACGTCGGTCGCTCGCTTTTTCAGCGACCGCGGTCGGCAAGGGAAGCAACTGCAAAATTTTCTAAGTGTTGAGGCGACGCCGGTCGCTCCATTTTGGAGCGACTCCCGTCGTCGCTCAACTTTGCCAGCGATCGCCGTCGCTGCCCGGATTCCCAAGCGAACTCCAGCAAGCGCACTTTTCAAGAGTCGACGTCGGTCGCTCCGTTTTGGAGCGATTCCCGACGTCGCCACAGTTTCTCAGCGACCACGGGCGAGGGTTTCTAAAATTCTTCTAAGGCACAAGGTGGAGCGTCGACGCCGGTCGCTCATTTTTCGAGCGACTCCCGTCGTCGTTGCCATCTATCAGCGACCGTCGTCGCCCCCCCCCCAATTCAGCGACTGCAAGAAAAGAAAGACCAAGTTGCAGAAATTTTCTAAGGCAAGGTGTATCCCGGGTTCGCTCCATTCTGGAGTGACTCCCGGGGTCGCTGTTTTTATCAGGCGACTTTGGTCAACCCCCCTCCATTTCAGCGAACCTCGGACTGAGACCAAATACGTGCGGATTTCGGGATTCGAGCCTGTCAAGATGGGACAGAAGGTCTACCTCAAAAGTACAGGGTAGGTGAACATTGATGGTGTCCTCAGAGGCAAACTGTACTGCACCTACCACATTAATCAGACTTGACTTCTCACCCACCAGATCTGTCCGGAGCTGTACCAGATTCAGGTGAATCTTGTTGCAGGTACACTCACGGCCAGCAAGGGTCTAATCTCGGCAGCTTTTGCAGTTTTTTGGGTTCTGTGCATCATTGTAAAAGGGGGAAATTTCTGCTATAAATAGCAGTGGAACTTCATTGTAAAAAGGGGGGGAACATATTGCTAGAAAGCTGTTGTAATCAAACACTTGCTTCCAATACAAAGCATCCTTGGCTCTGACATTTGTCTCTTTCTTTTATGCTGCCTTCTGCAAGTATTTCTGCTCCGTGTTCATTTATTTTTCTGATTGCTGTAATTCTGAACTCTGGATTAGAGCATTGGCAATTAATTGAATCTGGAATACTGAATGAAGGATACATAGGAAGGAATCACAGTGACAGTTTTTGTTACATGCTTTGTTTTGATTGTTGTTGGTTTGTGTATTAGCTAGTAATCGTGTTGCTTGTTCTTTCCCACCATAACCGCATGATATTTACATTTCTTTCTGCATTTTACAATCTCTTTCCTGTTCTCTTATCTAAAAACCCCCAGTAGTGTAGTATAGGAGCCGGCCTTCTCCGGAGATTGGCACGGAAGGCATTCCTTCCTTCCGGCCTTTCAATCTGTTGGGCGAATCTAGGGCGCAAAAGACTAAAATCCTTTCCTAAATGGCAGATTCGTAACCAACAGTTTCTCTGGCACGCCCGGTGGGACCCGAGTGTTCCACCTCATAAGCGGTATTGAAGTATCGGTGTTCGCTTCAGTGTTGTCGAATCTGAACACCTGGCGACTCTGTTGAACCTGAATATCTCCCGAGTCTTGAAGATTGGTCCAAGCTTTTAAGCCCTTCATGCATACAAGATGGAGAGTTAGAAACGCGGAGGAAGAGCCTGAGTTTTACGAGCTTGACATTACTGCTGTCGGAGAACGCCCCAGGCTAGTTGAGTACCGCGCCTACCAAGACGAAGCATTTTTACAAGAAGCTCAAGATCCTCCGAACTCTCCAGACCATCAGGCTGATCTTGTGTAGCCTTACCTGAACGCTAATATGGCAAACGTACCGCCAAACCAGAATCAGCAGAACCCGCAGCAAAATCAACAAAATCAGCAAAATCAACAAAATCAACCGCCAGTTGCTGCTGCTCCTGAGTTGTTTCCAGCCTGGGACTCTACAGGACCTCTCAATTTAGTCGGGCAAGCCGCTGTTCCAGCTGCCGCCTTGAAGGCTATACCTACGTATGATGGAACTGGGAAGACGGCCTATGAGCACATCCAAGACATCGTGGCTCTGGCCGCGCTCCACGCCATCACTGATGAAAGTGTCATGGTCCGGCTGTTGGCTCTCTCTCTGCGCGGGAAGCTCCTATATTGGTATAGATCCTTGCCGACCGACGCTATCACTGGATGGGGCCAGCTGGCGGGGCAACTAGTGAAAGGATTCAATGAGTCCGCAGATCCATCCTCGTTGTTGCATCAGTTTCAAACCATCCAACGGCATCAGCAAGAGGAGATATCGGATTTTAATGTGAGGTTTGCAAGATCCTGGAAAAGAGTACCCATTGAACTGCGGCCTACCGCTGGACAAGCTGCCTACTACTACCTCAGAGCCTTCAACTCGGATATCAGTATGATCATCAAGTTTTCCAATATCAACACTTTCCCCGAGTTGTACGAGCTGGCCCAAAAGGCAGAGCTGGATTTGATTGCTATCGGTAGACTCCCGCCTAAGATGCAAGCACCAATTTACCCTGATTTCCCTCAATCACAGTATCCTAGTGCATCTGCCCAAACGCCTTCCTCATCTACTGCATATCAAAATCCATCATGGAATCCCGCACCAGTGGTCACCCAATTCTCTGCTCCCCAAGTGCATTTTCCCACTCCACCGGCGCCTCAGCTCCCATCTACCCCGCAATATCTGCCACTCCCCGCTCCTCCACAGTACCCGGCACTACCTCCAGCCCCGCCGTTGGCACCATTGCCTCCGCCAGCCCAATCAGCCCCACCCAATATTGATATACAGACTAAGATATTGCAGGAGGTACAGTCTCTTGCTTCTGGCTACCGAACGCTGTCCAACGACATGGCAATCATGAAAAAGAAGCAGGCCCAGCAAGAATTCATCCCTAGGAGATCCTATCCTCCTCCGGCGCTGACAAGAGACCAAGCGGCTCAAGCCAATAGGCCTCCAACAAGGAATGCTGCTAACAACGCTGAGCCGAGCACCTCAGATCGTGTGCACTGGTGCTCACGGAGAAGACAACTGCATGCTTCATCAACATTATGTCCAAACTCTGGCGAGCAATAACCCGGAGGATCAAGTTAACATGATTCGGGAAGAAGAGCGCAACTTTGCGGTCTTAGAGGAGGACCCGGTGTCAATTCTGACCAAGGGTGGTAAGAAGCCGATCGAAGTGGACGCAGCCCAAATGCAACCTTTGAAGGTATATACCAGACGAGAAAAGGAGCAGCCTGCTGCGAAAGCTCCTGACAAGGTTCCTTTGCCTCCACCGGCGAAAGAGAAACCACCACCGGCAAAGGCTCCAGTGACTCAACCTCCGGCTGAAACCAAGGAGCAGGCGCGAGAAAAGCTCAAGTACCCGTCGTTGACAAAGCGGCAAAGGGTTGAGGCAACGCAGCAGTATCGCACCAAGTATGAGCCGACGAAAGAAACGAAGGGCCCAGTACTTCGGCCTACAACATTGTTGATGAGCTCAAGAAGACCCCGACAAAGATAAGCATGTATGATGCCCTCCAGCTCCCTAGGCAGGTGGATCTGTTGCAAGAGTCTCTGAAGTCCGTTAAAGGAGGAAAGCCACCACAACCCGTGTTAGCTCAGCCCCTGACCACTTCAATCACGGGAAAGAACAGACCACCGCCGTTTTACTTGTCTCTACGGATGGAAGGATGCGTGGTGCACAACTGCATGATTGATTCCGGCGCATCAACCACCGTCATGCCAAGGGCAGTCTGCGAGGAGATCGGCATGGAATACACGCGGAGCAGCCAAGGTGTCTTGCAACTAGATGGCACTCCTGTGAAAACAGTAGGCGTCATCAAAGATATTCCTATCCAGCTACACAAGGCGCCTGAGATCGTGGTGATTCAAGAAGTTGTGGTCGTTGACCTGGAACCCTACTTCGGCATGTGCCTCTCGAGGGAATTCACCGCCAAGCTGGGTGGATACCTGTCCCTTGACTACTCTCATATGGAGGTCCCCTTCAAAGGGAGGAAAGTGAAGATCTACAATGAAAAACCCTCCACTTTCCTGGTTGAAAAAATGCCCGAGGAGGAGCAGCAAAATGAATCGGTCCATCTGATGACTGAAGAGTTAGAAGAAGTGGACCTGGTGGAAGAGGCCATAGAGCAGCTACAAGCGGAGGATGAATTCTCCCTGCTTGATTTTAATGCCATGATTGAATCAGACATAGGTTGCTACTCTATCACCCAGCCCGAGAAGCCGAAGGAGACGGCAAAAGAAGACATAGGCCCTGCCCCGAATGAGCTGTGGAAGCTATACTTTGACGGCGCCCGATGCAAGAACGGCGCCGGAGCAGGGGTCCTTCTAGTCTCACCCTCGGGAGAGCAGAAAGATTATTGCTACAGGCTGGCCTGGAGTTGCACTAACAATGCGGCCGAGTATGAAGCCCTGTGCTTAGGGTTGAAGAAGGCGGAGAGGTTGGGGATCAAGCAGCTGCAGATCTTTGGAGATTCAGAGCTGGTGTGCAAGCAGATCACCAATAAGTGCCTCTCAAAGAAGCATTACCTCAAGGCGTACCGCAATCGGGTTTGGGACCTAATGGAGTCATTTGAGTCCCTGAATGTTAAAGCCATCTCCCGGGAGAAAAATAAACATGCTGATATCTTGGCGTCTGTTGGAGCCAGGTACGTCCCGGCTGATGACACTATGCAGAAGCCGAAGCCGGTACGTACTATTTACAGGCCTTCTGTGCCTGATAGGGACACCCACTGGCAGGTGTTCGATTGTGACGAGGAAATCGTCAATTTTTTAATTCATGAAGCTAGTACAATTGAAGGTAGAGACCCTAATGACGAGCAATATGAGGGGTTGATACAGTTGAAGAATAATCATGTCCCAAAAGGACTCATTACTCTGGAGAGTCTCTTTGATCAGAATGATAGAGCAATATCTCACCGGATCAAAGTGGACTCCAAGCAGTACAAGGATCTGGAACTAGAGCCCGGAAAAGTGATCAAAGTCGGAACGGACTGCACTCCAGAGGAATTGGAGCAGATTCGGGCCTTGTGCAAAGAGTACCCAGACATTGTTGCTTGGTGTTACCAGGACTTGAAGGGGTATGATAGAGAGATCATCCAACACACCATAGAGCTGGAAGAAGGGGTGAAACCCTGCAGACAAAAACAGAGGCCGGTCAACCCGAAGATCGAGGCGCTGATGAGAGTCGAACTCTTGAAGATGCTGGAAGCAAAAATCATCTATCCCATCAAGCATTCTTCTTGGGTTGCAAATCTGGTCCCGGTGAGGAAGAAGAATGGGGACATTCGCCTCTGTGTTGATTTCCGCAATCTGAACCAGGCCTCGCTGAAGGACCACTATCCGCTCCCGCAAATTGATCAAATTCTCCATGTGGTCGCAGGAGCTCAGCGATTCTCTCTCCTGGATGGCTTCTCTGGCTACAATCAGATCTGGGTGAAGGACGAGGATCAACACAAGACGGCATTCACCACCAAATGGGGGACGTTTGCCTATCAGCGTATGCCCTTCGGCCTGTCCAATGCAGGGGCTACATTCCAGAGAGCCATGGACCTGGCATTCCGTGAGTTGTTAAACAAAATTATTGTCATCTATTTGGATGACATGACTGTGTTTTCACACAAAAGAGAAGAACATGCCTCCCATCTGCGGCAAGTGTTTGAAAGGTGTCGTGAATTCGGCATATCTATTAATCCCAAGAAGTCGGTCTTTGTTGTGAAGGAAGGAAAACTTCTAGGCCATGTCATTTCTTAAAAGGGCCTTGCAGTTGACCCCGACAGAGCAGAGGCTCTTCTCCGATTGCCGATCCCAATTAACAAGAAAGGGTTGCAGTCCTTCTTTGGCCAGATTAACTTCGTGAGGAAGTTCGTGCCCGATTTTGCTCAAGTCATCAAGCCTATGGCCGAACTTCTATAGAAAGACGTTGAGTTTGTCTAGACCGAGGAGAGAAAGAATGCCTTTGAGGAGATCAAGGCTAGAATTGCTCAGGCACCTGTGCTGATAAACCCGGATTATTCCAAGGATTTCATCCTGTATGCAGTAGGAGAGCCTGAAAGCTATGCTGCAGTCCTGACACAGAAAGGGGATGATGGCGAAGAGCGGCCGATTGCCTTCTTGAGCCAGGTGATCCAGCCGCATGAAGAGAGGTACAACTTCATTGAACGACAAGTGCATGCAGTCATGAGGTCCTTAAAGAAGTTCAAGCACTTCGTCTCCCAGAGCAGGACCACGGTATTTGTTGTCCATCCAGATGTCAGAAGTTTCATCATCCAAGGAGAACTGGGCAACAAAAGAGCCGGCTGGATCGCCAAGATTCAGGAATTTGACATAGAGGTTCGACCCACCAAGCTAATCAGAGGTCGGGCACTGTGCCAAGAGCTAGCAAGGAGTGCTGCTGCAGAAGTAGCCGCCTGTCAATGGGATGACCCAGTCCTAGAGGGAAACTTTGCCAATTCTTCAGCAGAGGACAGTGACTGGACTGATGAAATCGTTTGGTATTTCAGTACCGGGATGTGTCCAGACCACCTCAATGCCTCTCAGAGGAGGAGATTTAGGCTCCAGTATCAGAAGTATGTTCTGCGCCCCGAGGGGCTGTTTTTCAAAAATGTTGATGGTGTTCTCTTGCGATGCGTCAAGGGAACAGAGAAACAAAAGGTCCTCGACGAATTCCATTCTGGAATGTCGGGAGGACATCTCTCAGGAAGGCCTACGGCCTTGAAAATTATCAGGGCGGGCTATTATTGGCCCACCATCTTTGCAGATGCATATGCAGTCTGCCAAAAATGTGAAAAGTGTCAAAGGTTCATCGGCCGAAATAAGAATGCACCAATGCCCCTCCAGCCGATCCAGGCTGAGGCTCCCTTCCAGCAATGGGGCCTAGATTTCATCGGGACAATATCGCCAAATTCCTCGGCAGGGCATAAGTTCATTTTGACCGCCACGGATTACTTCACCCGATGGGCCGAAGCGATACCTACCAAGCATGCCGACCAGGAGACGGTCATCGCCTTCCTTGAAAGCCTGATCACTCGCTTCGGGATCCCAGAGGCTATTGTGACGGACAACGGACCAGGGTTCGCAGGGGCTGTACTCACAGAGTTTACCTGCAAGTATGGGATTTACCACAAGATGTCCTCCAACTACTACCCGCAGGGAAACGGCCTAGCCGAGTCTACAAACAAGAATCTGATGAAGATCATAAAGAAGACTCTAGAAAGGAACAAGAGATCCTGGCACCTGCACCTGGACCGAGCGCTATGGGCAGACCGTATCTCTTTCAAGAAATCTATCAAAACATCGCCATACGCGCTAGTCTACGGGAAGGAGGCTGTTTTGCCCACCCATATCGAGATGCCCGCACTTTGGCTGCTAGATGATGAAAAGGATAACCTGGATCCTCTCGATGCCAGGTTAGCACAGTTGTTGCAGCTTGAGGAAGAGAGGGAAAAAGCTTATGAAGCTTTTTTGAAGCACACAGAGACCACCCGGAACTGGTTTGCGAAAGGGACTACAGCCAGGGTCTTCAAGATCGGGGATCTAGTGCTGAAATGGGATGTATGGAAGGCAAAACCAGGGAACCATGACAAATTCGACGCCTTCTGGGAAGGCCCCTTTCAGGTTGCCCGGGTGAACCAGTTTAACTCCTTTGTGCTGCGGGACATGGAGGGCCAGATCCTTCCTATACCGGTCAATGGCTTTCATCTGAAAGCCTATCATCATTGAGAAATCTCAGAGGGTTCTCCCTTGTACATATTTTCTTTTCTGCAGTTTAAGTTTGTTTTTCTGAATGTAAATATGCTTTTCAGTAGTTGTAATTTTCCTGCTTTTAGCCCAGGCGTTCAGCCCTCGGGTCGGAATTTTGTTCCAAGAAAATGCAGAGCCAAGTTTCTTGTGTAGAAGATGTTCTCTGTTAGCGAAGAGGAAAGCAGGGTTTGTTGAGTTCCTCAGGCCGAAGAGAGCAAGAGGGTTGAAAAAATTGAAAAATTTCACTAAGTGCCCATGCAAGTAAAGTTGTTGAGGTTCGCCCAAATGAGCCGGCGACTACCGTCATCGCGCAAGTTTTCAGCGAACTCTGGCCATGTTCCAAGTGGCTCAACCAATGGGAAAAGGGCACAAAATTTGTTTAACTGCCTAGGCGCCCTTGGTCGCTCAATTCTTCAGCGACTCTGGAGTCGCCCACAATATTCAGCGAACTACGAGACCCCAAAGAAAAGAAAAATGGCTAAGGCGAGAAGCCCGTGCCCGAAGTCGCTCCAAATCCTAGGCGACGACGAAAGTTCGCTCCCAAAATTTGCGCGATCCCGAGAGGCGCCAAGGTTGAACCTAAAAGGACAGAAGACAGCGGTCGCTCGAAATTTTCAAAAAGCCCAAGATCGCTCATTCAATTCCGCGATTCCGGGAATCGCGTGGGCATGGCGCGAGGAGCGTTAAGGAGAAAAGGGCCGAAAAAATTTCTAAGTGTCAAGGAGCCGCCCGAAGTCGCTCATTTTTCGAGCGACTCCGGGAATCGCTCATACTTTTGAGCGAACGCCGTCAAGGTCCAAGAAGCGCAAGAGAAAATGCTAAGTGTTGGGGTCGACGCCGAAGTCGCTCCATTTTGGAGCGACTCCCGCGGTCGCCCGGTTTTCCGGCGACGACCGTCGTCGCTCACATTTTGAGCGAACCTTGGCAAGGCGAAGACATGAGGAAGAAAACAAAGTTGAAAATTTTTCTAAGTCCCAGTTGACGCCGGTCGCTCGCCAAGACGCCAAATGCTCCAAATCGCTCATTTTTTCAGCGATTCCAGGAATCGCTCCCAGTCTTGAGCGACCCTCGTCTCCGGCACAATTTTCAAGCACAACGAACCTTGGGATGCGTGCCAAGGTGGCGGCGGGTGACGTCTTCAAGGCGCACGTTATAAAGAAGGGTGCTTGCACAGTTTTCAAAGCAGATTTCATTAAAAGCAAAGGACAAGCCCTGGGCCAATAATCGAGAGGTTGCGCTACCAAAGGAGATCTTATGCACGGCCACCAAAGAATAGCGACGCGCCCACCCACTTCGTGCACCCTGTCTTTAACTCTAGCGCTCGCCATTAATGATGATTTTTTACCCACTCCCATAAAAGCCCAGTTGCTCAACGCACTTTACTAGAAAAACTACCATTTGAATCCAGGCGTACTCCAAGCTGCACCAGAGGATAAATTCGAAACATTTACCAGCAGCTAGCAGTGAATTTGAATTATTCCGTCGCCATGGGAAAAAGGGAGAGTGGAGAAAAGAGTAAAGCATCTCGACAAGCAGCTTCGGGCACACCAGAGAGCGGAAAGAAAAAAGAAAGGAAGGACAAAGGGAAGGCGAAGGCATCAGGGACAACGTCAAAGAAAAAAGGCCAATCAGGGCAAGTTCCTCCTCCGCCGCCTGTAGACAATTTGATAAGATACAGGGACGGCCCATACTCTCACAGCATCGAACAACTCCGGCGCACCGTAGAGGAGTGGCGGAAAAAAGTTCCTGCTTCGCATCCTTTCGCCGCAGCTTACTATTCGCACCTGTATTGGTTTTTATGCCCGCCGGTGCACCATTGTCCAGAGCTGGTTGCGACCATTGCCAAAAATTACAAGCCCAGCACTAGACAAGTCCGGGACCATGAGGGGACGGTTTTGTTCTCGCTCTATAAGGAGACTATCCAAATGGCCTTCGCGCCTCGTCATTCACCGGACAGGAATTATACAATCAGAAGAGTCTCAGCTACACAAGCCACCGCCGCCCAAACATTGGCCGACGCAGCCAATACCCCAGGAAAATTTTAAAAGCAAGTCACTCTATTCTATGTTGGCCTGGGTCTTAGGCTGCGGTACTGATGCGGTAGTTCATCCCTACCAGGTTGCTATCGCAGAATGCATCTTACATGGGGAATTCTATGACCCCAGCGCCATGAAGCCAGAAACAAAGCCAGTCTTCTTCGACTGGGCAGATTGCGTAGCACGCGGTGTGCATTTGGGCCTTCAAGACCTGAAAGAGGGAAAGACCCAGTCCTTCAGGCACTGCTCGTTCCTGGCCTGGCTCTTCCTGTTCCACATGCACGACAAGATGAAGACAATTCCTGTCCAGTGCAGAGACAAAAATGGCGCACAACTCCCAGTGTATGAATGGACTCGGGTCTTGTCAAGGAGGGAGTCATACTATAAATTCAATTTGGCATTCTTGGGCCCTGCCCTAGCCATCCTCAACGGCACATGCTCGCGTGCCCCCGTGAGATGAGAGACAGAATTGTGCAGGGAGAAATAGGGGACACTTTCAAATTGACACAAGGGTTTGTGATCAGAATTTTCGGGTTCACAGGCAAACCCTTCCTCCTGCCGTATTTCTGCACAGAATATGTATTCGCCTTGGAGGCAGCGCGGCAGATGGATTATGCAGACCAAGAATATGGTCAAGGCAGAAAATGGGGCCATATTTTCAAGTACCCAATCACATGGGGCGATATTGAGGTCAACACAAATGGGCAGAATGAATACTTAGCGGCTACACTCCTAAGTTTCGGCCTGGTTGAGCTTCCCCAACGATGGAGGTATGACCCCCTCGACAAAGTAAAAGAATTCACAGAGATGAAAAATTTCCATGTCTGCCCGCGCCAAGAGGAGATCATGGGGGAGCGAAATAATCCGACAGGAGGTGACCTGGAGTGGCATATAGAAGAGATGCAGTCGTTCCCGCCTTGGCATGATTTCTACTTTGTTGAGGCGGAGTATGACCCTGTCAAAAATGATGCTCACAAAACAAACACCCAGGCTTACAGGCGAATGCTGCCGAAAGTGAAAGGTTTGGGTTGGAACGACGAAAAGATAGCGCAATGGTGGATCACGAGGGCCCACACCAAGAAAGAAAGGTCTGAAAAATTGTTGGCCAATGACCATCAGTTTTCCAAAATCTATGACGATCACATCGCCACGTGGCG
Organism: Wollemia nobilis; assembly: GCA_028583015.1. Lineage (NCBI taxonomy): Eukaryota > Viridiplantae > Streptophyta > Pinopsida > Araucariales > Araucariaceae > Wollemia > Wollemia nobilis. The sequence goes on along the minus strand of JAQPPZ010015288.1, from coordinate 1,375,544 downwards.
GCCCATCGTGTTTCGTGATATCGTGCCCCGAGGCATCCATCGCCTACAAAAGGGACAGGCCCCACCCAGGCAACCACTTGTGCAAGAAGGAGGATCCAACAGTGGAGCGAAGAGCAGTCAAGTGGCAGAACCCATGGTGCAGTCGCCCCCTGAAAAGCCACAAGGATCGGAGCAGTTGGCCAAGAAAGCGGAGGAAATTCTGGAGCCTCTAAGGCAAAAGGTGAAGTGGAGGTTTAAGACGTCTGCAGCTCTTCCGGGCGCAGTCACCAACGTAGCACCCATCGCCCCAGCCTCAGCCGCTGTCAGTGAAAAGGCGGCCACGCCTAAAAAAGAAAAAAAAAGAGGTTTGAGAAGTCAAAAGAGAAAAAGGCTACGCCTAAAAAGAGGTCGTGCAGCAGACCGTGGTGACGCCGCAGAAGAAGGTTGCCGCCAAGGAGGTTATAACAATCAAAGAGGACACCCCTCCCCCGAAGAAGAAGTGGACCCGTGGATAACGCAAGTCATCAACACGCCGGCTCAAGCCGAGCTCGCAGGTACGCTTTCTCTCTTCTCTCAACAATCTTCTGAACCATTGCCTGCGGCACCCCCTTCCACCTCCGCTGCACCCGCCGCAAAACCCCAGCCCTTTGCGTCCACCCAGCAGGACCAACAAGCATTCGGCCAGTTTTCCTCGGACCCTAACGCCTTTGAAACCCTAGGCCATACCCAGCCAGGTGCCGCCGCTGAAGAACCCCCGCATTCTCCCCATCCTTCGTCTTCAGCTGGCGCATTAACCGAGAAACCCTCTTTGCATCTGGAGGAACCTCCCGCCGCTACCCACGCCCAGGAACCCTCAAGCGCCATTTCCCCTCATCTGTTCGCAGATGCCCCAGCAAGATTTGCCTTTGGCCTATCCTATGTTCGGTGAAATGGAGCTTGGCGAATCACAGATGGGAATGATGGAGCATCATCCTATGGCGGCCCGGGCAGCGCAGAGCTCTTTCAGATACTTCCAGGAGGTGAAAAAGAGGAGAGGTGAGGAGCTGGCTGGAGTAGAGAAGCGTGCCAGGTTTGACCTGGACAATATGGTGCTGCACACTGAAAAGAGGGTCCCCAAGGTGAAAAAGCCCCTGAAAGATATGACTCCAGATGACTACGAGTACCACCGTAAGGACAAGGACCTGAACGACATTAGCGTGGAGAATGAAATAGGGGGCATCCACCTGAGGGCTGATACATTGTATGTAAATCATCACCAGATGAAGGAGCGCTTCTACAAGGTGGAGAACGAAAAAATCAGGCTGGAGGAAGATATGGCGAAAATGCAAGCACAGCTGGAAGATGCCCAGGATGAGTCCCAAAAGCTGAAGGAGCGACTAGCAGCCTTGGAAAAGGAGAGAAACCGATCAAAAGGAGGCTGCAGAACAGCGGGCCAAGGAGAAAGAAGAAGCGCAGGCCCAAATCATTGAACTACAGGGCCAGCTCCAGGGAGTTCAGAGGCAGCTAGAGGAAAGAGCTACACAGGTCGCGGCCTTTTCGAAAGATCGGGTCAAGGAAATCCGCGCTGGCCTGTTGAAGGGTTTCAAGACCCACGTCGCCAGATCTCTCTCGGTCCTCACATTCATCTCCAAGGTGCAAGAAATATCTGCCCAGGGCAAGCCTGTGGTAGAGGAGGCCGAACGCCAAGCTCAGCGATGGCTCGACTTGGCTGTTAAACTTGAAGGATACGAGCGCCAGGGCCTCCAATTTGTCCCCATGTCTCAGATTGCCCTTGATTGGGCCGCTGCAAGGGCAACCTTGCATTTATATTTTGAAAAAACAGAAAAGATCCGGAAAGCCAGGAGAATGTTGGACGCATTGGAAAAAGAGAAAAGCATCTGCCTGATCCCTTTCCAAACCCTTGCATCGCTTGGGTTCCCAAATTTCATAGGTGAAGATGGAAACTGCCGGCCCAGAGAGGAATTGAAGCCAATCTGGGAAGCCTTCCAGGCAGATACAACAGAGATAGATAACTGGGCGGACCCAATTCTTGAGGCGCAGGTTACACAGTTGGTGTCTCGATTCTGCAAGATTAGCACCTGCCTCAACGAGTTGAGTGAGAGGTTCAATGCGGTCGATATGCTCCAGGTCGAGGCCTTCAAATGTATGTTGAAAGATATCAGCGACCTCGAGCCCTTCCAGGAAGCAGCTTGGACCCAGGTTCAGGCTACTTATGAGCACATCCACGACCGCCTTGCCCCCCAGATCAAGAAGAAGAGGAAGGCGAGTAGTCGGAAGGAGAGTCGGAAGAAGAAGAGTGCGAAGAAGAAGAGACAGTAGCAAGAAGCGAGAGCGAGCAGAAGAAGGGACACAACGGGAAGAAGCGGGAACCGGGGGTGACTCCGAGCCCAAAGGATGAAGGCATGGGTCCTTGCATCGAGGCGAGCTCGATACCCTGCGAGCCGCCAAGAATGTTGCCACATTTTGCTAAGGGGTAAAAATTTTGAAAAATTTGAAAAATTACTGCTGCAACTTTCGGACCAGATTCTTCCCTTCCTCCTTCCTTTCCAACTTTGTCCATGCAGTCTTTTCATGTTTCCAGTCTTCAATTTGATTTTCCAAGTGTTCAGCAAGTTCTGCAAGGTTCGGGAAAAGCCTAAATTTTTCTAAGTCAGGGGCACTCCCTTGGTCGCTCCCTTTTGGAGCGATTCTGGGAGTCGCTCCCTTTTTTCGAGCGATTCCCGACCTTCTCTCCTCTCCGCGACCGGCGACAACACCAGAGCAGCGAAGCGAGCGGGGAGAAAATTGATTAAAATTTGTCTAAGTGTAAGTTTCCCGCGGTCGCTCCATTTTGGAGCGACCCCCGTCGTCGCCAGCCTCCACCAGCGATCCTCGACGACAAGCGACCGTCGGCGATGAGCAAATCAGGAAAAAAACTAAGGCATGGAGCGTCGACGTCGGTCGCTCAGTTTTGGAGCGATCAACGTCGGTCACTTAGTTTTCTAGCGACCACGGTCAACAGGCAAAAAAGAAGGTCAAAAGTGTCTAAGTGTTGGAGCGTCGACGTCGGTCGCTTGGTTTTTCAGCGATCAACGTCGGTCGCTCGCCTTTTCAGCGACCGCGGTCGGCAAGGGAAGAAAATCAAAATTTTCTAAGTGTTGAGTCGACGTCGGTCGCTCCATTTTGGAGCGACTCCCGTCGTCGCTCAACTTTGCCAGCGATCGCCGTCGTCACCCGGATTCCCAAGCGAAATCCAACAAGCGCACTTTTCAGATGTTGACGCTGGTCGCTCATTTTTCGAGCGACTCCCGTCGTCGCTGCCATCTATCAGCGACCGTCGTCGGCCGCCCCCCATTCAGCGACTGCAAGAAAAGAATGACCAAGTTGCAGAATTTTCTAAGGCAAGGTGTATCCCGGGTTCGCTCCATTCTGGAGCGACTCCCGGGATCGCTGTTTTTATCGAGCGACTTTGGTCAACCCCCCTCCATTTCAGCGAACCTCAGACTCAGGCAGAAGATGTACGGATTTCGGGATTCGAGCCTGACAAGACAGAACAGAAGGTGTACTTCAAAAGTACAGGGTAGGTGAACATTGATGGTGCCTTCAACGGCAAACTGTACTGCACCTACCACATTAATCAGACTTGCCTTCTCACCCACCAGATCTGTCCGGAGCTGTACCAAATTCAGGTGAATCTTGTTGCAGGTACACTCACGGCCAGCAAGGGTCTAATCTCGGCAGCTTTTGCAGTTTTTTGGGTTCTGTGCATCATTGTAAATGGGGGGAAATTTCTGCTATAAATAGCAGTGGACCTTCATTGTAAAAAGGGGGGAACATATTGCTAGAAAGCTCTGTTGTAACAAACACTTGCTTCCAATACAAAGCATCCTTGGCTCTGACATTTGTCTCTTTCTTTTATGCTGCCTTCTGCAAGTATTTCTGCATCGTGTTCATTTATTTTTCTGATTGCTGTAATTCTGAACTCTGGATTAGAGCATTGGCAATTAATTGAATCTGGAATACTGAATGAAGGATACATAGGAAGGAATCACAGTGACAGTTTCTGTTACATGCTTTGTTTTGATTGTTGTTGGTTTGGGTATTAGCTAGTGATCGTGCTGCTTGTTCTTTCCCACCATAACCGCATGCTATTTACATTTCTTTCTGCATTTTACAAATCTCTTTCCTGTTCTCTTATCTCAAAACCCCAAGTAGATTAGTATAGGAGCCGGCCTTCTCCGGAGATTGGCACGGAAGGCATTCCTTCCTTCCGGCCTTTCAATCTGTTGGGCGAATCTAGGGCGCAAAAGACTAAAATCCTTTCCTAAATGGCAGATTCGTAACCAACAAGTACAAGCATGTGTTCACATGGACTAACAAGGATCTCAAGGGGATACCACTAGAATTGTGCGTACACCGAATTCCTTTGATTGTAGGTATGCAACTGGTAAGAAGACGACCATACATGATGAATCCAAAGTATGCATCCTTGGTGAAGACAAAAGTCGAGAATATTTTAGATGCGGGCATCATCTTCAAAGTGATGGTTTGCGAGTGGGTGTGACGGATAGTAATCACTTTGAAGAAATAAGCTAACCGGATTCGGATTTGTGTGGATTTCTAAAGCTTGAATGCCGTAACAATAAAAGATCCTTTCTCTATTCCATTCACAGACTCCATACTAGAAGAAATAGTTGGGCACAAGATCTATTCCTTTTTGAACGGATTCTCAAGCTATAAACAAATTAGTATTGTTGAGGAAGACAAGTTGAAGAAAACCTTTGTAGTGGAAAATGGCATATATGCATATAACCGAATGCCATTTGGGTTATGTAATGCACCTGCCACTTTTCTAAGAATCATTTTGTACATCTTCGATCAAATGTCCATAAGAAGTTCAAGATTTTCCTAGATGATTGGTGTATGGGAAGACAACAGAACACTTATAGGTATTGGAAGAATGTATGGTTTTGTGTTGAAAAGCTTGTCTCGCATTAAATCTTGCAAAGTGCATGCTAGTGGTTCCTTACGACAATTTTTTAGGGCATATTGTTTGTAAGGAAGGATTGAAAACTAACTTGGATAAGATACGTATCGTGTTAGGCATGGAGGAACCATATGATGTGATTTCAGTAAAGACCTTTGTTGGTATGGTGGGTTACTATAGAAGATTTATAAGAAATTACTCACAAATAGCTTATCCGTTAGATGCCCTCACACGCAAGAATGTTCCTTTTAAGTGGACGGAGGAACATCAAAAGGCCTTTGAAGGGTTGAAGGCAATGTTGGTATGTGAGCCCATCCTGGTATTTCTAGATTGGAATAAAGAATTTCATGTCGACATTGATGCATCAAATTTTGCAATTGGATGCACATTAGCCCAAGAGGGGTAGTTTGGGCTTGATCAACCCATTTACTTTGCAAGTCGGTTATTGTCAAGGGCGAAGAAGAATTATAGCACGATGGAACAGGAAGCTTTGGGGATGGTGTACGCAGTACAAAAGTTTAGACATTACTTGCTGGCCAACCCATTTGCTTTCTATGTAGATCATCAAGCATTGTTGTATTTAATTAACAAATTGACTATATATGTGCGAGTGAGTAGGTGGCTTGTCACATTACAAGAATTCGTGTTTCGTGTAGTAGTAAAGCCAGGGAAGAAACTCGTAGTAATGGATCAATTGTCAAGGATTCGCTCAGAGGAACCTACAAAAGGAGGAATACTAGATAAATTCCTTGATGCACAGTTGTTTATGATCAGTGCAGTACCGACATGGTATAAGCAGATCGGGAAGTATTTATCAATAGGAGAGCTGCCAAAGGAGATGACAACAAAGAAGAGAAAAATTATTTCAAAATCGGCACCATGTTCACTAATTGTAGGCTTATTATATAATTCGGGACCCAATCAACTATTGCGAAGATATATTATGGAGGAGGTACAAATGACTTTAAAGGAAGCACATGAAGGACTGGTAGGAGGACACATGGGGCCAAATGCAACATCAAGAAAAGTGTTGTTGGCAAGATGCCAAGGAATATGTTAAAGCATGTGATACTTACCAAAGAACAGGGAAGCCACTTAAACGAGATTTCATGCCATTGTACCCCTCTCAGCCGCAAGAACTATTTAAAAGATGAGGTCTAGATTTTGTTGGACCATTAAAAAGAAGCAAAGGAAGAAAGTGCTGATATACTGTAGTGGCCATTGAATATTTGACAAAGTGAGTGGAAGCAAGAGCTCTACCAGATAATTCTGTGAGGAGTACAACCTGTTTCTTGTATGAGCAAGTAATTGCAAGGTTTGGGATTCCCTTGCAGTTGACAAAGTGATAGGGGAGGACACTTTCTCAATGAAATCATTCAAAATTTGACCACAAAGTTTAGGATCTTTCATTCATTGGGTAGCTCGTACTATCCTAGAGCTAATGGACAAGTAGAGGCAACGAATAAGGTCTTTGTATTGACAATGTACAAAACATGTGGAGTAGAAGGGGCCAATTGGGAGGAGAGATTGCTAGCAGTTCTGTGGGCATACAGGACAACCTTTATGCCAACAACGAACCACACGCCTTTCTAGTTGATGTACAAACAAGAAGTTGTAGTGCCAATAGAGTTCCTAGTACCTATTCTAAGGTTAGCAGTAGAAAACCGTCTGAGTGACTAGGAGAGCTTAGAGGAGAGGCTCGCAACACTAATGCAATTGGAGGAAAAGTGGGTAATGGCTCAGTGGGTGACAGAGATTGCCCAACGACGAAGGAACTTATGGCACAACAAGTACCTGAGGAAGTTAAACCTGAAGACAGGTGACTTAGTGCTAAAATTTAATGGCAAAAGAGAAATCTAGCCAAGGAAGTTGAAGACCCTATGGCTTGGGCCTTGTTGGTCACGAATCCGCCACGAGGAAAGGATTTTTTCGTTATTGCGCCCTGGACCCGCAAACCAACATTGAAAGGCCGGAAGGAAGGGATGCCTTCCGAGCCAATCTTCGGAGAAGGCCGGCTCCTTTTGGGGGGTTTTCTGATTTAAGCTAAGAGTACAGGAAAGAGATAAATGTACAGAAAGAATATACAAATATACTTGGAGGTTGGTGGGGGGGAACTAACAGTACGGCAACCAGCAATCACCAATACTTACTGCATTATAAATATAAAGCACGGTCGAGAACTGCAAAATCTAACGTATACTTCCGATACCTAAGCAATGTACGCACGGCTACAACGGCTCCCTAACAGACATTCCCTACAAGGAACTAACAGTACGGCAACACGTCAATCACCACCTACGGACACTAACATGGGTAGAAAGCAATCATAGAAATATCAGAGCCAGGTATATGCGTCGTGTAGAGAATTTAACCGCACGACTTCAATGGCTCCCTAACAGACATTCCCTACAAGGAACTAACAGTACGACAGCGCACCAATCACCAGATACGGACCAGCAACTTAACACACAACTGATGGAACTGCTATTACATCCATTCTATGTATCCTTTTAATTAATGAAGTACAGGGGGTGCTTTAAACAAGCAATGCTAGAGGCACCTGATCATCAAATGCTGAAATGAATCAACGAGGCATGACACAGGTTAGCCTAAGGCATGAATATAAAGAAAGGCAGCATAAAAAACAGAAGCAGCAGAACAGAACGAGGCATACAAATTATATTTATAAGCAGAAGCACGGTTACAATGGGCACAGTGGTTCCCTAACAGACATTCCCCTTCCACCACTTACAATGAAAACATGGTGGGTATTTATAGCCCGAGTCCCTCCCGTTACATTAATGGGCACAAAGTCCCGGTCAGACATTAGCTGACAAAAGCAGCCGCGGAACTGCTGATGCTGACATCTGTTAGGCTAGACTGTACTCTCGGCATGGTCTCCCTGAAGGTTGAACAACCACGTGACAGCGCGTTGGGAAGAACTTTAAATTGACAGGAATGCGGGTAGCTGAGGCAGGTGGAAACTCGAGTCAGTCTTAAATGAGGCAGTTGGCATAAGTAGTGCGGCCCATGCTTGTCCTTTTGCTCGGCATGTCTTGGCTCGGATCCCAAAGTTGGACACTTGTCGGATGATAATGCTTGACACGTGTCTGCCATGGAAGGCAGTCTATCCAACTTCGCCCGGGATTAGAGCACAATCGAGTAGCACAGGTGAAAAACAGCGCAGTCGGGTAGCACTATTTCCCTACTGCGCACCGGTCAAAGGGCGCAGTCCGACTTCACTGCGAAGTCGGGTTGCGCACCGGCACTTGCTGATTCTCACCGCCGTTCGGACTTCGCTCCAGCACTTAGTCGTTTTTCTGCCAGCCTGCTACAAGGTGCGCCCAGAAGAGGGGCGAAGTCGGACTTCGCACCAAGCCGGCGAAGTATGCACTCGCACCAAAGCGGGCGAAGTGCGCACTTCGCACAAAAAACTGGGTTTCCTGGTTCAGCTTCCCGGGGCCATAACTTTTGATCCGCTGACCCGATCGCCTATTATAATATATCGTTGGAAAGCTGGCGAGAAGATCTGCAATAATAAAATATCCAGAGCTCATTTTGTCCATTTTATCGCCCCTGTTTATGGCCCGTAAAAGCCCGAACACCTCAACATGCCCTGACACTTAGCCATTTTTCAGGGCAACTGCTGTCAATTTTGAGAAGAATGAGAATGTAGGGAAGAGAGAGAAAGGGGGAGAAGGAAGAGCAGCTCTCTTACAAAAATTGAAAACATTGCACCCCGTGCAAAATGTGACAACAGGCCCTTCCAAGTAGTAGAAATATTGGACAATGGAGTTGTCCGATTAAAAAAGTTGGATGGGACATTGTGTCCTGAAACAGTTAATGGTTCGAAGTTGAAACCATACAAGGTGAAGGCACAAGTAAACGTGATCAACTTTGAATCATCAAAAGGAGAAATTGTAGGAAGATTGATGGAGGCACCATGATGATCTTCATCAAGTTTTGAAGGCATGCGGTTCTATGAATGAGAACCAAGCGGAACTGCAAACCAAGGCGCAACAAGCAAGAGCCGTCACGAGCTGCAAGAGCGTTGTCGAAATTTGGAAAAGTGTCGTTTGAAGGAGTAGGTTGACTAGGAGATTGCGAACGCTGATGTTAGATGCAATAGTCAAGATGTATAGGAAACCCTTGATTCTTGAGATGATCAGATATATGGATTAACAAAGAAGGACGTCGTAGGAGTCCGTATTGGAAGAGTGAATGAGACGTCGACAAGGAGAACATTTATGAGTAGATGAACGGGAGTACGATTCTGATATGGGATAGGCTCATGAGAGATAATCTTGGTGACGAGAAGAGAGCATTCTAGAAGACAGAGGAAAGGATGCCAGGCAAATTGAGGAGGAGATACCCTTGAGAGATATAACTTGGGTACACTCTACAGGAGAATATTGCCGAACGTGGTGGGAGAAAGCCCCAAAGGATCACAAGCTACGCCAAAATTTGCAGCAAGCGAGAGTAAACTTTATCCTACAAGTACCAAGCCTTGATAAGGGATTTTTCAAAGACTACCTGCTACAGATGTTGGAGACCTATGATATGAAACAAAACGCAAGCAAATTGCAAGTGGGCAATCAGTAGTTAACTATTGTCTTTTCTATAGGAAACATTAAGAAAACGTTTGGACTGCCAAACCAAGGAATCCCGGTTGTCAAGGATGTAGTGGATTCTAACCAGAGTAGGCAGTTAATTCAGAGTGTAACAACTCTGGATAAGGATGAGGTTCAGAAACTAATGTCGCATGGAAGCAGAGGAGTTAAGAAACAATAGTTGAAAAATGAAAGGCTGCAATGTATAATGAATGTGATAATGGCAAGATTGTCTGGAGAACAAAGGGCTTTTGAGTTACCCATATGGTTGATACCGCATATGCAAGGAGTTGAAAAGGGTGAAGCCTATGACTGAGCATCTTACCTTTCGTTTCGCATTAAGACTTTCTTGATGCATAGTACAAAGAACTTCTCTATGGTATTCCATGCCATTGGCCTGTTATTGAATGCTGCATCACAGGAGAAAGTAGAAATTCCTAGACTGGATCCTCCCAAAGAATTGCCAGACTTAGCAAAGACAGTATTGAGGTGGATGAATGCACAACCTTAGCAAAAAAAGAGTACTACAAAGAAAAAAGCAAAGCAAATATTCAGGAAGGAGTTACTAGTGGATCCGCTTAGTGAGGATTCACAAGAGGAGGAATCACCCCTAGGTAAGAACCAGCCCAAAAGAAGAGAAGGGAATTTGTGCAGCTGAAATAGTCTCAATCTTCACAACAAATTGTAGGTGAACAAGTCACAGTGGAACTTGTTGCAGTGGAAATAGATGACACAATGCAACAGACTCTGGAGGAAGAACAACAACAAGTAGGAGAAATGCCAAGAGTTATTGAGGAAGAAGCTGTAGTTGGACAACAACAGGAGTGGGAGTTTGAGGTAGAGGAGCCCACGAATAAAGAAACAATGGATGGAAGTGGGGATGTGCAGATCGGTGGAAGCCAAAGCAAGACTGGCAATATTGCTGTAGGAAGTCCATCAGCTGAAGAAGGAATGGGAGGAACAAAATCATCTAATTGGGTTGTTGGAGTCTGAATGTGAAATACGAGAATAGGCTCTTGAAGCCAAGGTTCAGGAGGTAGCCCAGCGTGATCAGCTGATAGCAGAGAAAGACCAGCGTTTTGCAGAATTGAAGAAGAGGGAAGCAGAGTTGTGTGCTAGGCTTATTGAAGTTGAACAGAAGTCACAACATTGTGGCATCCAGTGGGTGAGGTACAGAGCCTATGCAAAGTGCTTAAAGGAAGAAATTAATGCTTCGAAGATGCAAGTACAAGAGTTGGGAGCTGCACCCCTTCAGATTCAATCCACTCCCCAACTGCAGCAGAGCTAAAGCCCTTAGAAGCAGCAGCAGTCCTTGACAAGGACATCAACCAATCTAGAGGGAAGATGTAGCAGCCATTTCTGACATGGCACCACTTCAAGTGCCACCTCGAACATGAGCGAGAGCATCAGGAGACGAGTACGCACATACAATTTTGATTGTATATAAAGTTTTGTCATTTTGTGTAGTTTGCATGCTAAGTGTTTGTCAAAATGATTATTAGACATTACTAGTGCGCAAGTAACAAGAATTAAGAATATAATGTGATATGGATGTCATGTAATATGAGGTTGTCACATAAGGGTGGTTAGGGATAGGTACAAGGAAGTTGCTGAAGTTGGCAATTGCCTCCCCTGTCCAGTAGTAGTATAAATAGATGCCTTACATTTTACAAATATCATCTGCATCTGGAAGCATATCTGTATGTGTCTGGAAGCATCTGTAGTGAAGAATATTGCTGCTGTACATGATTGTATTACTGTTCATAAATAAATACATATGACAATGTGCAGATCCGTTCCATTTCAAGTCTGAATATCTTTTTCTTTTATTATGGTGAATGTAGTTTACTGTTGATATTTTATGTCATTTACTCTTCTATGTTCCTTCAAATGTGGAATACTGTTTCTGTGCTATAGCTCAGGAAAAGTTTTTGGGAAGAAAAAAGAAATGCTGAATTGTATTTTAATTTAAATATATCTAAGCCTTTTGGTTTTCATTAGAATAAGTTTTGCTATACATTTATATAAAATTAGGTCTTTTTTCCCTTCAATATCTTGTCATAATTTTTTGTCATGTAATATTTATTATATTTATATAATGATTTTCTGCTTTTAATTTACATATACATAATTTAAACAATAAATACATCTGTTTAATGAATATTGGTCTGTATTATTATGGCATACAATAAATGATCATTTATCTATGCATCCACAGCAATTGGTTTAGACCCACCTGAAATCTAGGTCTGTATTTTGCCAAGAGGCTCCACACCTGCTTTTTTGCATCTACTTGAACATCTGCATCATACTAAAGTCAAGTGTGGATGCTAAACGTTGGGCATAGAATCTATTTGTGAATCACGACCTTGATTTTATATGGGTTTTAATGAACTGGATTTCTCAAGCCTTTGGTCATGAATGGGACATTCTTGTGGAGGTACACACAAAATAAAAGCCTTTGTTTATCTGTGGAATAATTCCAAATTATTGAGAGGATATGGTGCACTTTGACAAACAAAGGTTATACCAATTTATTATAGGCCATATAGTTGTGGGCTTAAATGCATTTTGTTTGGTCTTACTGACTCACATTGGCAATCAATGTGTGTTCAATATCAGCTAGCTCAAACCTATAAGCTCCCACATGACATCCTTTAGATACTCTTCCAGACTACTCCTCGAAGATACATTTACTTGAATTGTTGAGCAGACCTGCTTGACAAAAGGTGATTGTAACTTATTTGGAAGGTTAGAAACTTTCACTACCTACCCAGGCGAAGTACATGTTTAGGCCTAAATTTGAGCAGTCTTTTTCCCACATACAGCAGAAATGGGGGTCCATTTCAACTCCTTGGGGAAGAAAGGATGACAGCTTTTAATAAACAAATGAAAGTGTCTTATAAACGTATAATTTTACTTTTTCTAAAGGTGGTCTTTTTTTAGCTTTAACGCTATCTTTAATATAGCTTTCTAGTTGCTTAAATTCTATGCTTTACTTTAATAGTACATATATTGCACAAGCGTTATAATATTTTTCCATATTAGCATTATTTATTGACATTCTACAGAGTGTATGACATGTACGGTTTGACAATCTCTGTCTGTCATTTATGAGTTGGCTCATATCAAGTTGCCCTTTTTGATTTGTTTTAATTTTAAAGTGTTTGTTTAGTCCTTTACACTATTGATTCATAGGGTTAGTGACCTTCATTGTATTTTTCCAGGTTTGAAGCAATGTATGACTAATGGGTATGCTTTTCTTGATGGCATGGAGGATATCCTTCATCGACTAAAATCAAAGGCTTATGAAATTCATGCTTTCACAAATTATCCATCTTGGTAAGTAGAATTTGTTTCTAAACCTCTTAGATCAGAGAGTCTTTTATATGTCCTTCAATTAGCAGGTTAGATGTTATTTTGAAAACAATGTTTTTAAGTGCTTTCTAGATGATGTAGAATCAGGATAAACTGAAAGTTGAGTTTCAGTAATTTTATCTTTCTATAAAATAAATATTTTTGTATACATTTCACTAATTAGTCAGTTTTGAATTAGGTGAATACGAAATCTTTGAGTGTATAGACCTTTGGTGAACCTGCTTTTGGTGCCTAGAAAATGGAGCTTGGCATCTTGTCCTCAAATATGAGCATGTTTTTCTTAGTCTTTATGAGGACCTTTTCTATGGTTATTGGCTATCCACAATATATTTCATGATCCGGACAATAAGCCTACAATAAGCCTTGAATGATTGCCCAAAACATTGAACCAAATAATGGATAACCTAGATAATCCAAAAGCCTTTCACAAACTGTAGATATCTTAGAACTTTAAAATGAGACATGTTTTGTTTTGGATGATACTTTTGTGCCTTTAGTAGATATCTTAGAACTTTAAAATGAGACATGTTTTGTTTTGGATGAACATGGAATAAATTTCCTTGCTGTTTAGCAATTTTATGTATGAAGTTATCCACATGGGTAAAGTCCCCAGATATTTTGCAGGTACATGATGATTGAGCAAAAATTGAAACTTTCGACATATTTATCTTGGACATTTTGTTCATGCCATACTGGTATGCTGCTTCTATTTCTTTGAGCAATATTCTTGTCATGGACTTATTTTGTGGATACCTATTATCTTGTTCATGTATATATTCTCTAGAAATAGGGCAATGGATCATAGGGTTTACTAGTTTGTACCAATTGAACTTTATCATGCTCTTGGCTTATTGATTCCCATTAATTCTTCTTACCAGAATAATACTAGAATGCATCTTAGATAATTTATGAACCACTTCACAATATCTTTGTTTATAACTGAGGCACTCTTAACATCTTATTTATATATTATATTTGAACAAAAACTTAGCATTCGTTTACATGTTATATTTGGAAAAACTTAGTACTGTATGCATACAAATATTCTTGACACATTACCTTGTATTCTTTTTTTTTTTTTGATTAGGGTAAAAACGGGATTTTGAAAGGGCCCGAACCCTTTTACATCACAAAACAAATCTCTTGCCAAAGATCAGCCCATTAGTTACGCAGCTGCCAAGGGCAAGTAGCCAAAAAATCCCCTGGACGCAAGACAGGCAAAATCCACCCAGGACCCCAATTAGATGCAGTCCTCCCTCTTGAGCTTTTCTAAGTCTTGATGGACCACCCCCGGGGGGACCCATCTCCTAACCTCTTCTTTAATGACACCAAAGTTCGCCAGCCAGTCTGCTGGTTTATTACCTTCTCTATAAACACGAACAAAATCAACTTCTTCAAAATGCTTTACAATCTCTCTAATATCCTGCACAATGTAATCAATTTGCCAATTGACTTCTCCCTCCTTCAAAACATTGATAATATTCAAGGAGTCTCCTTCAATGATAAATTTTTTAGCACCTAAATCCTTAGCTAGCTCTGCACCAAGATTTAAAGCATTAACTTCAGCTTTATGGCTAGTAGTAATTCCCAAAAACTTGCAGGCTGCCCCCACCAATCCACCCTGATTGCCCCTCAAAATAGCTCCTGCTCTTGCCTTACCTGGGTTGCCTTTGGAGGCCCCATCAAAATTTAACTTCAACCATTCAAGATAATAGGTATCCACAAAATAAGTCCATGACAAGAATATTGTGCAGGAGATCTCCCACCTTGTCCATAATCCCTCCAGGCATTTACTCCGCCCCAAAGCATAATTAATATGGTGGGTAAATTGCAGTGCTATAAGAGGGCCATTGCTGCGCCTCAAATGAACTCAAAGAAATTATTGAGGGTTTTGCATTAGCATTGTTTGCCTTGCCAAAGTTCAAAGCGAGAGAGTTACCAATAAAAACGCAGTACGTTGAGTAGCAGTGAGGTGCTGTCGTTTTCAGAGCGAGCGCTTGGGCAAATACATAGTGAGGATGGGCAAGAAGAGCACCAAGCCTAAGAAGGAGAAGACTTCGAAGCATGCAGAAGGCGTGAAGAAACAGAAGAAGGAAAAGAAGCAAGTGCCACCACTCCCGCCTGAAGACAGGTTGAGCAGAATTCGGGATCACCAAAACGAGTGTGGAGAAGTTGCGCCATATTGTTGACATTATGATGACCAAGGTGTCTTCCGAAAGCAGGCGGAAAACCGCCTATCACTTTCACCTCTACTGGTACCTGTGCACACCTGTGCATCATTGCCCGGAGCTGATATACGAAATTGCTAAGTTCTACGACCTGCGGACCAAGACGGTCCGAGATGCCAAAGGAGAAAAGCTGTTCTCCATCTCTGCCAGAGACGTTAAGGAGGCTTTCGCTTGTGGAGAAAAGCCCCTTGCTGACTACATAATCAGAAAAATCAACAGTACCGAGTAGAATAAGTGGTACGCACCGACAACGTAAATGCGGCAGTTCATGGATTCTCAGTTGCTGGAGAAGCCGACGCCCGGAGTATTGCCAGACCTACCCAAACCCTTGAAAATGTTTAAATTTCCTGACATATACTCCATGCTGGCATGGGTTATGGGACTTTCCACGGATGCAACAGTATATAAGTGGCAGGTTTCCCTCGCTGAGTGTATTTCGCATGGTGAGTTCTACTCTCCCGCCGCCATGAAGTCGGAGACCAAGCCTGTATTTTTCGACTAGGCAGAATGGGTGGCGTGGCAGATGCACATACAACTGAGTGATGTCCAGAGCGAAAAGGACATGTCATTCCGAGTTTGCTCTTTCCTTGCATGGTATTTTTTATACCACATGCACAGTCGCTTTGTTTTCATCACCAAGAACTGCACAAATAAAGAAGGCAAAGCGCTTCCGGTTTATCAGTGGACTCAAAGTCTGTCAAAGTGCGAGTCCTACAATTTCAATAGGATGTTCCTCGGTCCAGCTCTGGAGCTCATCTATGGCATTTGTGAACGAGTGCTGAGGCGAACGAGAGACGAGGTAGTGCAGGGCAGGCTGGGTGACGTGTTCCAGCTTACGCAGGGCCTTGTTGTCAGAATTTATGGGTTTACCGGAAAACCCTTCCTGTTGCTATGCTACACCACGAAGTACTTATCCACCCTCGAAGTTGCCTGACAGAGCAACTTCGTTGATGACACATATGGGCACGGGAGAAGGAAGCCGCACACATGCGCTTTTCCTTTCCACTTCGACGACATTAAGGTGTCGGTCATCGGGCATAACACTTTTTTGGCAGTAAAACTGTACGTGTTTGGCCTGATTGATCTCCCCCAACGTTGAAGGTACGACCCACTGGATGTTTTCAGGCAAAAGATCGGGTCAAAAAGCTTCCATAGCTCTCTGCGCCCAGAAATCGAAGCACAGCGCAACAATCCCTTAGGGTGCGATCTAGAATGGCACGTGGAAAGGATGATGTCACTTCTCTTGTGGCACGACTTTTACACGATGGAGGCAAAATATGACCCTGCGCACAACCTGACGCATGTGCCTGATGAGCAAGTGTTTCAGGCGATGAAGGACAAAGTGCTCGACTGGTTAGATGAAAAAATTGCTAACTGGTGGATCATGAGGGTCCACAATAAAAAGGAGGCATCCGATTAGTTTCTTGTGTTGGACGAGAACTTCTCCACGGTGTATGACGCAAATTGTGACACTTACTGACCTGTCTTTTTTGCTGATATCGTGCCTCGGAGCACTCAAAGCCCTAGCAGAGTTGAAGACGCGGTGGAAGGACAGGGGCAGCCCACTGAGCAGGTTCCACTTGTCACGAATAAGGGCAAGCAGTTGCCCCTTGAAGAAGAAATCATTTCGAGAAAGGCAAGCGCTGGTGCAACACTTTCGCTCCCCCATGTTGCAAAGAAGCCTCGGACTGGTGCAGCCCGATCTCTCAACACAAACCCTTATGCAACATCAGTAGCCATGGAAGCAAGCGTTCCTGAAGTCCCTGTTGTGGTGCAGCAAGCGCGACAAGAGATAGAGCTGATTGACCTAGAAGTTGAACCATTAGACAGAGAAGAAGGAAAAGCAAGCCCAATCACGCAGCAGTTCATCATTTCGGCTCTGGCAGCGCCCAAGCTCGCAGGCGCATTATTTCTTTCTCCTTCTCTTACTTCTGTGCCTCTGGCAGCTATCCCTTCCAACACTGAAACCCTCATTTCCACCCAGCTTTCATTCGGCGTCCCCATGTCTGCCATGCCTTTCCCTTCATCCCAGTCATCGCTCCCCTCAACATTCCCTCCTGTCTCTTAGACGTTTAGTTCCTTTGCGTCTGTCTCCAACGCATTTGCATTCCCTGCGTCATCCAACCCCAACCCTCCTTAGGTTTCTGTCAATCTAGTCTCTGCGTCTGTTGTTGCCGTCAATCTAAACCTGTTCTCGCCCTCACACACTTCCTCAGTTGCAACAACGACATCCCTTGATATTCCAGCCCCAGGTCCTAGTCCTTCAGTCGCAGCTGTTCAAACCCCGACGTCTCCCAAGGTCGCTGTAGTAGCTGCCCCGACTGTCCCTGATTCATCTGCCGAAGCTAACCCACAACGAGCTCTGTTCCCCTTCACGCCACTCTTTGGAGTGCAGGAACCGATGGAAATGGAGCTAGAAGTTCTGCAGGAGGGTCCAATCGCGGAGAGCATATGTCGGGCGCGTCAGAGTTCCTCAAGCTGGCTTAAGGGCCGGAAAAGAAAAAATGCGCAGGTCCCAGCCAAGGCGGAAAAAAGGGCTATGTTTGACCCGGAGAAGATGGAACTCCACAAGATGGAGAAGGTGCCCAAAATTCAAAATTCCGGGGAGGAGATGACACTTGCGGATTATTCCTACCATCATACAGTTGAAAACCTAACAACGATTGATGCAACAGAGAAGATGGGGAATATCCAGGTTGAAATGGGGTCCATCTATTTTCACGGGGAGCACTACAAAGCTCGTTGCTACGAGGCTGAGGCCAAAAATGTGGAGCTCGAGGAGACCTTGGTGCACACAAGGGCGCAACTTGAGCAGGCTCAGTTCAAATCTGAGCAGTTGCAGCAGCGTGTGACTAGTCTGGAGAAGGAGGTGGATAATTACAAAAAAGAAACTGAAAATCACCTTAAAACACGCACAAAAGCGGAAAGCCAGGTGCAAGCCCTGAATGCCCAGATTCAGGAAATGCAAGCCGAGTTGATAGAGAGGGCAGTGCAATCGGAGGTCTTCACAAAAGACCGTATTAAGGAGGTTCGCTCTCACTTCCTGGCAAACTTCTGAGCAAGGGCGTCAAAAGCAATAGCAGTCCTCACATTCATTTGGGAGGCGAAGAAAACAGTTACACATGGTGGACCTGTCGTGGAGGATGCCGAAAAAGATATATAGACCGATGGCTGGAACTGGCTATGAAGGTGCAAACCTTAGAAAAAATGGACTTCCAACTTACTCCTATGTGCCCACTTGCTTGGTCATGGGCAACTACAAAGGTGACATTGCGGGCTTTCTTCGCGAAAGTGGAAAGAGCTCAAGAAGCGAGAAGGCTGTTGGAAGTGTTTGAGCAGGAAAGGCGCATCTCTTTGATGTATTTCGAAGCCCTTGCACAACTCGGCTTTCCTAGCTTCACTGACGAGGAAGAAGCTATTTTGACAAAGAAAGAGCTGAGGCCAGTTTGGGACGTCTTTGAAAGCGATACTTCAGAGATTGACAGTTGGAGTGAGCCTATCACAGAGGCCCAGGTAATGCAGCTAATGACCGAGTTAGCGCGGATCGAATCCTGTTTGGTAGACCTCAGCCAGAGGGCTAACTTTGTTGACGTAGACCAGCTGGAGACTTTTGGATACTTGGTTAGAGAACTCCAAGATCGTGGCACGCTCCAAGAAGATGCTTGGGCCCTGGTCCATGTAGACAGGTACATTGAGATATCCTTATTTGCTGAACCAGTTTTGATATTATGTGTTATATTGTAAATGCACGCAAAGTGTTTGACGAAATGCACGTGCATATATTTTAATGTTGTAAAGTGCAATTTAATATTGCACGTCATAATAAAATCATGTATGTCGGCTAAATTAGAATTAGAAGATATTTTGTCATGTAGTGGAAATGAAATGTAATGCAAATCAAATGCACATGAAATGTAATTTGAGGGTAGTTGCAAGGTAGTTGGAGAACATAACTACTTGGTGGGTGTATAAATAAACCCCCCCTCATTCATTCAAGTTGTTCGTTCACCCATAGGAGATGTGCAGACAGTAAGGAGATAATGCAGGGTGATTGATGCAGCCATGGAGATTAATCAACCTAGGGTTTGCAGGCTGTACTGTAATGTTGAAACTGTAATGTTGTATCATACATGCCATTATTAATATAAACTGCTATATTCACTATTATTTCTGTCATTACTGCTGTTATTAATGCTGTCACAGGTTTTCTGCGCATTATTATTGCTATACTACAATTTTTGCAGATCTATAGTTTATTAAGTGGAAATGGAACTGTTGTGAATATGTAAATTTCCTTTCTACATTCTGGTGCCGTTGTTATTACGAAATTGGGTCTAAATTGGTGACATAGGGTTTGAAGAAGTGAAACCCTTGGGAAGACGGGCAAACGAAGATCAACCCAGTGTGAAGACGGAGGGGAAGACGTACCGGAATTTTTTGTGTTTGCAGATTAAAATATGTGCATGCCAATCGAAGGGAAAAATCTAAGTGAGATTTTGCAGGTGGGAAGTCGCAGACGTCTATAGTTTGACATCTGTAGTTAGACGTCTGCAGGCTAGACGTCTACAGGCTAGATGTCTGCTGCTTGACGTCTGCAGTCCTGACGTCTGTAGGCCTGATGTTTGAGGCCTGACTTCTGCAGGCCTGACGTCTGCAGTGGAACGACGCATTGCTGAGAGGAATGACATAATAGGTACAAGGATCACCAAGAGTCGAGGAAAACATTGATGTAAGGAAGACATTGAGATGTTGAGTGGATGGTAATACCTGAACACTTGGCAGGAAGGTTGCAGAGGAGTGCATAGGACGGGAGTCAGGCACCAGAGCAACAACACGCGAGGGCTCAGGAAGGAAGACCAAGGCCACAATCAACATCCCAGCGAAGGAAGTCGCGAAGTAAGGATACACAGGAAGTTGAGAGATGATTGTTTGGTGAAAATAAGATACCTAAGACTAAAAACACCCGACGAGGAGCAGCATAGCAGAAACCCCACCAATGGATAACATAGAAACCCAAGCATTGGAGAATTTGCCACTTTTGATAGGAGAAGGGAAGGAAGACCCGATTATGCATTGGAGAATTTGTCATATGGAGTGGAAAGTGATTGGGCAGAACAATGAAGAAGATTGGAGGAGGTGGTTTCCTGCAACGTTTCGAGAATCTGCAATAGACTGGTACATATACTTACCGCAAGTTAAGTTCCAGACATGGGGAGAGTTACGTGATGCATTTGTGGAAGAATTTCGATCATATGATACTGACGAAAATTATAACACTCAAGGAGAGAAGGAGCCTATTTGTTATTACAATCAAAGGGTGAGTAGGTTGTTTGACCATGTGGAGAAAGACCACTCAGAGGAATCAAAGATTATGTGGTTCATAGATGGACTTCTCCGTATGTACGAAAGAAAGATGAAGATATCTCATCCAAGATCATACCAAGAGGCTTTGGATTATGCCTTGACTTGGGAAAGAGATGCAAAAACCTCACCGATGAAGGAGACTCGGACAACTAGAGAATGCAGTCAGATGGCGACGAAGGAGATGTCTGAGGTGCAGACGTCTGAGCAAGAGCCGTATGATGTGGAGACGTCTAAGGTGCAGACGTCTGAGCAAGAGCCGTCTAAGAAGAAGACGTTTGAGGTGCAAACATCTGAGCAAGAACCGGATGAGGTAGAAAAGTTTGAAGTGCATCTGTCAGAGGAGGATCCGCCTGGCAGTTACCCATCTGAGGAATCTACACGTCCGACAGGTCACCCGTCTGAGACGTCTACACTTAACCGTCTAACTTGTTGTCCTAGACGTCTAGTGTCCAGACGTCTAATCTGTTGTCGTAGACGTCTAGTGTCCAGACATCTAACTTGTTGTTGTAGACGTCTAGTGTCCAAACGTCTACACTGTCCTAGACGTCTACCCCCCTGTCCTAGACGTTTACCTTGTCCTAGACGTCTACCCCCCTGTGTCAGACGTCTACCCTGTCCTAGACGTCTACCCCCCTAGGTCAGACGTCTAACCTGTTGTCCTAGACGTCTAGTGTCCAGATGTCTACAATCAGAGCAGTCACTGTCAGAAGTACAATTCGACAAGGGAAATGTCTGTCAGAGGTTGATAAGAAGCTAGTTGGATCAAGAAAGCAGTGAATTAGAGCTGAGAGGAAGCAATTTCAATAGGTTGAGTGAAAGCTTCCAAATGGTTGATGAGGAGAAAAATTTAGTTTGGACAGTGATGCTTTCAATGGTTTTGCCGTTGAGGGAGCACGCGAGGGACGTTGCCCCTCGACCCCGCAAGAGGGCTTCCGCTCCCTTGACCCTCGACATAGATGGCGGAGGGCATTACCTGTCATGTTCATGATGCTGATGGCATTGCTCATGCTGATAATATGGCTTATTGCAAAAAGTGAAGTGCCTATTCAGAGAATGTTGATCATGCTGATGTTACAATTGCTTACAGCAAAGGGAGTGCACAATCAGAGAATCAAATGTTGCGAGCAGTCTCCAGTGAAGTCTACTGCCAAAGATGTATGGAACAGGAACAAGAGGAAGGAGCGTGACAAGAGATCCTATTACATTGCTCAGTACTTCTATTCCCAGTGTTTAGCTCGTGGCATTGAGGACAACGACCAGTTTAGAGGAGGGGATAGATGTAGACAAGCACATTGAGATATCCTTATTTGCTGAACCAGTTTTGATATTATGTGTTATATTGTAAATGCACGCAAAGTGTTTGACGAAATGCACGTGCATGTATTTAACAATGTTGTTGTAGTTACGAATCTGACATGAGGAAAGGATTTGGTATAATGTGCCCCAGATTCGCCCACCAGATTGAAAGGCCGGAAGGAAGGAATGCCTTCCGTGCCAATCTCCGGAGGAGGCCGGCTTCCTGTGGGTTTTTAGTGTGTAAGCTAAGAGTGCAGGAAAGAGATAAATTGCGGAAAGAGAATCCAAACGTGATTGGAGTTGGGTGGGGGGAATAAGCAGCACGACAACGATCAATCACCACTACTAACAACAGTCCTATACAGAACATATAATGAAACTACAGCTATCATGCATCCTATGTATCCTCTATCTATGCATTCCAGGAATACTTAATCATCAAATACCGGAGTCCAGAGTTCAGTACAACAGTAAGCAATGAAATAAGAAACATGAGGCAGAAATGACAAGGAGAGGCAACATACAAAATGATGACAGTAAGCAGAGCCAAGTATATGTCTTGTATTCAGAAGCAAACGTATAGCTACAATGGCTCCCTAGCAGTATATTCCCCTTCCACCACCTTACAATGAAATGATGTGGCTATTTATAGCCCAAGTTCCCCCCGATTACAATTACGGGCACAAAGTCCCAGACCAAACAATAGCTGACAAAAGCGGCAGAAGAGCTGCTGATGTTGACTTCTGTCGGCGAGGACTGTACTTGCAGCAAGGTCTCCCTGAAAGCTGTATAGCTACGTGGCAGTGCACCGGGTCAAACTTCTAGTCGGCAGGAATACGGGTAGCTGTGGTAGATGGAACTTTACATCAGCTTAAATGGGGGCAGCAGGCGTAGGTAATGCTGTCCATGCTTGTCCTTTATCCCGTCACATCTCGGCTCTGATCTCGAGGCTGGACACTTGTCGAATTTTGATGAGTGACACCTGTCTGCCTTGAAAGGCGAGTGTTGGTCACGAATCCGCCACGAGGAAAGGATTTTCTGCTATTGCGCCCTGGACCCGCGAACCAACATTGAAAGGCCGGAAGGAAGAGATGCCTTCCGAGCCAATCTCCGGAGAAGGCCGGCTCCTTTCGGGGGTTAGTAAGATGAGAGTGCAGGAAAGAGATAAAGAAACAGAAAGAATTTACAAATGTACAGAAAGAGATACAAATATGTCCAAAGGTTGGTGGGGGGGAACTAACAGTACGGGAACACACCAATCACCGCTACTATCGCATACAAACACAGAGCATGACAAGGAACCGCAAAACCTAGGCGTACTTCCGATACACCAGCAGCGTATGCACGGCTTCAATAGCTCCCTAGCAAACATTCCCTACAAGGAACTAACGACGGGGGATCGTATCAATCACCGGATACGTACAGCGCGAGGGTAGAAAGTAAACCTAGAGATGTCAGAGCCGGGTATATGTGTTAGGTAGAGAGTTTAACCGCACGGCTTCAATGGCTCCCTAGCAAACATTCCCTACAAGGAACTAACGGCGGGGGGATCGCATCAATCACCAGATACGGGCCAGCAACGTCACACATAACTGATGGAACTGCTACCAAATTTATTATGAATGCTTTAAATAATGAAGTACAGAAGGTGCTTTAAACAAGCAATGCTAGAGGAACCTGATCGCCAAATGCCGAAGTGAATCAACGAGCCGTGACACAGGTGGGCCTAAGGCATATAATGAAAGACAGCATAAAAGAATAAAGACAGTAGAACAGAACCAGGCATACAGATTGTATTCATAAGCAGAAGCACGGTTACAGTAAGCACAGTAGTTCCCTAACAAACATTCCCCTTCCACCACTTACAATGAAAACGTGGTGGCTATTTATAGCCCAAAGTTCCCTCCGTTACATTAATGGGCACAACGTCCCAGTCAAACATTAGCTGACAAAAGCAGCCGCGGAACTGGCGATGCTTGACCTCTGTCGAGTCGGGTGTACCCTCGGCATGGTCTCCCCGAAGGTTGAACAGACCACGTGGCGGCGCGTTGGGTAGAACTTTATATTGACGAAATGTGGGTAGGCGAGGCGGTGGAAACTCTCATCGGTCTTAAATGAGGCAGTGACACGGGCGGTGCAGCCCATACTTATCCCTTTTGGTCGGCGGTCTTGGTTCAAATCCCGAAGGCTGGACACTTGTCGTATGATGGGTTATCTTGTGTGACACATGTCCGCCTTGAAGGGCAGTCTATCTATCTTCGCTTGGGATCGGAGCTCCTTGGGATGCGTGGGCAGAAAACAGTGCAGTTGGGAAGGCCTTCACGCCTTGGTCAAATTCCGGGTTTGTTCCCCTACTGTACACCTGTCAAGGGCGCATTCCGGCTCTGCTGAAAAGTCGGGCTGCGCACAGGTGAACACTGGTGTCTGCCTCTGTACGGACCTGCTCCGGCAGTTATCATTCTTCTTTGTCGACTGCCCGACCTGCCGATTACAAGGTGCGCCCGGAAAGAGAGGCGAAGTCGGACTTCGCACCAAAGCGGCGAATCGCACTCGCTCGCCTCGCACCAAAGCCGGACGAAGTGCGCACTTCGCACCAAAGCGGGCGAAGTGCGCACTTCGCACTAGGCGAAGTACGCACTTCGCACCAAAGCTGGCGAAGTGCGCACTCGCACCAAAAACTGGGTTTCCTGGTTCGGCTTCCGGGGCCATAACTTTTGATCCGCTGACCCGATCGCCTATTATAATATATCGTTGGAAAGCTTGCGAGAAGATCTGCAATAATAAAATATCCAGGGCTCATTTTGTCCATTTTATCGCCCCTGTTTATGGCCCGAAAAAACCCGAACTCCTCAGCATGCCCTGACACTTAGCCATTTTTCAGGGCAAGTGCTGTCAATTTTGAGAAGAATGAGAATGTAGGGAACAGAGAGAAAGGGGGAGAAGGAAGAGCGGCTCTCTTACAAAAATTGAAAACATTGCACCCCGTGCAAAATGTGACAACATTTCTGGCGGCTCGCGGGGTGTCGAGCTCGCCTCGGCGCAAAGAATCCATGCCTTCATCCATTGGGCAACAGAGTCACCCACGCTGCAACTGCTCTTCAGATCCACCTCCGGCAACTGCCTCCTCGGAACACTTAAAAAGAAAACACTGCACAGACTGAAAAAGGGAAACAACTAAAACTTGGAATAATAGCCGGATTATTTACACAATTTTGCGGCATTACTGGCATGCCGCTGACACAAATCTAGCTTCGGTTGCCTATCCGGTAAACCTGCAGTGCCCGGACCAGATCTGGTTGTACTTCAGATGATCTTTGAAGTCCGGCTGGCCTCCCAAAGCTTGCCAGGTCGCAAACATGGTGCAACGTGGCAGATTGTGATTCATGCCGGTACCGTACAATTGATGGACGATGTGGCAAGGAGATTTTTCAGGACGGGAGCCCTCTTCGGGTACCGGTTGCGGTGATGGTTGGAGCCAACACCACCACGGTGGAGACTGTAGGTGAACATTCATTTCTCCGCTTATGAGGTCAAGGCTGCTCACCAAACCTTGATTCCTCCAGGGTGTCTTCTATTAGCTTAAAAAAGGGCGCCTGCGATCAAGAAATCTGGATCTTCAGCTCAGTCAGAGTCGCCAGGTGATTTTGCCAGATGAAGGCAAGCCAAAGATTCACCAACTCGGGCTTCCTTAAAATATGGAGGCTGATCGTCTCACCTCATTGATTCGTCTATGCGAGCTTGGTAATCAGCCAGCCTGACGCTCGCCTGGAGCGTTGGTATCAATTTCGCAAAGTCAGGCTGGTTTCCCGGGTTCCTCGCTCGCCACCTTCTTGCTTGAACGAAGGCGTTAGGACCGGTCTTTCGGACTCAGAGAATATGAACGTGCAGAGTCGCCAGGTGCTCTGATTTTGAACAGCAATGAAGCGAGCACCAGTGCTTCAATTCTGTTTGGGGGTGAGAAACCTCCTTGTCCCACCGAGCATTCGGAAAGAAACTGTCAGCCCGAATGAGGACGAGCTTGAGATCTTCCAAATGCGAGACAAAGGGTCCCACCGGGCGTGCCAAAAACTGTTGGTCACGAATCCGCCACGAGGAAAGGATTTGCTGCTATTGCGCCCTGGACCCGCGAACCAACATTGAAAGGCCGGAAGGAAGAGATGCCTTCCGAGCCAATCTCCGGAGAAGGCCGGCTCCTTTCGGGGGTTAGTAAGATGAGAGTGCAGGAAAGAGATAAAGGAACGGAAAGAGACAAATGTACAGAAAGAGATACAAATATGTCCAAAGGTTGGTGGGGGGGAACTAACAGTACGGGAACACACCAATCACCGCTACTTACTGCATACAAACACAGAGCATGACAAGGAACTGCAAAACCTAGGCGTACTTCCGATACACCAGCGAGCGTATGCACAACTTCAATAGCTCCCTAGCAAACATTCCCTACAAGGAACTAACGGCGGGGGATCGTATCAATCACCGGATACGTACAACGACGGGGGTAGAAAGTAAACCTAGAGATGTCGAGCCGGTATATGTGTTAGGTAGAGAGTTTAACCGCACGGCTTCAATGGCTCCCTAGCAAACATTCCCTACAAGGAACTAACGACGAGGGATCGCATCAATCACCGGATACGGGCCAGCAACGTCACACATAGCCGATGGAGCTGCTACCAAATTTATTATGAATGCTTTAAATAATGAAGTACGAGAAGGTGCTTTAAACAAGCAATGCTAGAGGAACACGATCGCCAAATGCCGAAGTGAATCAACGAGCCGCGACACGAGTGGGCCTAAGGCATATAATGAAAGACGACATAAAAGAATAAAGACAGTAGAAACCAGAACCAGGCATACAGATTGTATTCATAAGCAGAAGCACGGTTACAGTAAGCACAGTAGTTCCCTAACAAACATTCCCCTTCCACCACTTACAATGAAAACGTGGTGGCTATTTATAGCCCAAAGTTCCCTCCGTTACATTAATGGGCACAACGTCCCAGTCAAACATTAGCTGACAAAAGCAGCCGCCAGGCTAGCGATGCTTGACCTCTGTCGAGTGGGTCGTACCCTCGGCATGGTCTCCCTGAAGGTTGAACAACCACGTGGCAGCGCGTTGGGTAGAACTTTATATTGACAGAAATGTGGGTAGCCGAGGCAGGTGGAAACTCTCATCAGTCTTAAATGAGGCAGCTGACACAGGCGGTGCAGCCCATACTTATCCCTTTTGGTCGGCAGTCTTGGTTCAAATCCCGAAGCTGGACACTTGTCGTATGATGGGTTATGCTGTGTGACACATGTCTGCCTTGAAGGGCAGTCTATCTATCTTCGCTTGGGATCGGAGCTCCTTGGGATGCGTGGGCAGAAAACAGTGCAGTTGGGAAGGCCTTCACGCCTTGGTCAAATTCCGGGTTTGTTCCCCTACTTACACTGTCAAGGGCGCATTCCGGCTCTGCTGAAAAGTCGGGCTGCGCACGGGTGAACATCGGTGTGCTGCCGTCGTACGGACTGCTCCGGCAGTTATCATTCTTCTTTGTCAGCCTGCCAGCCTGCCAGTTACAAGGTGCGCCCAGAAAGAGGGGCGAAGTCGGACTTCGCACCAAAACTGGGCGAAGTGCGCACTTCGCACCAAAAACTGGGTTTCCTGGTTCAGCTTCCCGGGGCCATAACTTTTGATCCGCTGACCCGATCGCCTATTATAATATATCGTTGGAAAGCTTGCAAGAAGATCTGCAATAATAAAATATCCAGGGCTCATTTTGTCCATTTTATCGCCCCGTTTATGGCCCGAAAAAACCCGAACTCCTCAGCATGCCCTGACACTTAGCCATTTTTCAGGGCAAGTGTTGTCAATTTTGAGAAGAATGAGAATGTAGGGAACAGAGAGAAAGGGGGGAGAAGGAAGAGCAGCTCTCTTACAAAAATTGAAAACATTGCACCCCGTGCAAAATGTGACAACAGGCAGTTTATCCAACTTCGCTCGGGATCAGTGCGCTATCGGGTAGCGCAGGTGGGAAACAGCGCAGTTGGGGAGGGCCTCCGTGCCTTAGCCAATTTCTGGCTTGCTTGATGAATCTTGCCCAACTGCGCACCGGTCAAAGGGCGCACCCCGACTTCGCTGCGAAGTCGGGTTGCGCACCGGTACTTAGCTGATTTTCCCGTTGTTCGGACCACGCACCAAAAGGGGAGCGCACCCCGACTTCACTGCGAAGTCGGGTTGCGCCCCAACACTTAGCTGATTTTCTGCACACTGCTTTCCCAAGTGCGCACAGGCAGAAGAGCGCACCCCGACTTCGCTGCGAAGTCGGGTTGCGCTCCCACACTTAGTCAAATTCTGCTCCGTTTCAGCCTGCCTTTGCACTTCGCATCCCCTACTGCGCTCAGACTTGAGGGCGCACCCCGACTTCGCTGCGAAGTCGGGTTGCGCCCTGACACTTAGAATTTTTCAGGGAACACTTGCTCAGTTTTGGGAACTTGACTGGGGGAAGTACAAGGGAAAAAAGGGAGGAATGAAACTGCAGGAAAGGGGAAAAGGAAAGATGGAGAAAGGGACAAAGAGGAGGAGGGAAGGAAGAGCAGCACACTTAAAAATTTTGAAAACATGGCACCCCGTGCGAAATGTGGCAACAGTTGTATAGTGCAATTTAATATTGCACGTCATAATAAAATTATGTATGTCGGCTAAACTAGAATTAGAAGATATTTTGTCATGTAGTGGAAAGGAAATGTAATGCAAATCAAATGCACATGAAATGTAATTTGAGGGTAGTTGCAAGGTAGTTGGAGAACATAACTACTTGGTGGGTGTATAAATAAACCCCCCTCATTCATTCAAGTGGTTCGTTCACCCATAGGAGATGTGCAGACAGTAAGGAGATAATGCAGGGTGATTGATGCAGCCATGGAGATTAATCAGCCTAGGGTTTGCAGGCTGTACTGTAATGCTGTATCATACATGCCATTATTAATATAAACTGCTGTATTTACTGTTATTTCTGTCATTACTGCTGTTATTAATGCTGTCACAGGTTTTCTGCGCATTATTATTGCTATACTACAATGCTTGCAGATCTGTAGTTTATTAAGTGGAAATGGAACTGTTGTGAATATGTAAAATTTCTTTCTACAGTCCAAACAAATTATGACCGTATCTATGAGCGCTTCCACAATTAGAGCCCTCCCAACAACATGGAGATCAAGCACAAGAAGAAGGAGACCAAGGAGAAGAAGAGGACCGTGAGCGCCAAAGAGAAGAGGAAGAAGAAGAAAGGGAGAAGTTGGAGGAAGAGTCTACTGCCAGCAGTGAGCATTCAGAAAAAGACTGCGATGATGACTCTGAGCCCAACTAATAAGGCCTGGAATCTCCACATTGAGGCGAGCTCAATCCCCTCGTGAGTCGCTAGAGATGTTGGCATCCCTGCCACATTGATTTCCTTGTAAAATTTTGCTATGCAGTAATCTCTCCTTCCCTGAAACTCTGCTTTTTCTTCAGAATATGTTCCTTGTTTTCTACGTTTTGCTGTCAAAGTTTGTTGGCTGCGCCCAAGGAAGTGTGCAGTTTTTCCTGTTCACTCATCATGCAGGGTCTTTGTCTTTTCGAGGGCGAGAAGTAGTTTCGCGCCAAGTTGGCAAGCACAAATTGATTTCGGGGCAAAAGTAGAGCGCAGGCCCATTTCGGGCCAAAAAACAGCAAAACCTAGTTTTGGGGAAGAAAACGTAATTGGGGCCCAGGCCTTTTCGCCCCCATTTAAGAGCGCAACTCGGTTTCGGGCCTTGTCTGGGCGAAACTCAGTTTCAAAGGAAAGGATGCCAAGTGGGGCCCAAGTGTTTTCGCCCCAGATGGAGAGCGCAATGCCTTTTCGGGGCTAACTTGGGCGAAAGTGCCTTCATTTTGCTCTAAAAATCAACGCAAATCTGCTTTAGACAGAGTGGGACCCATTTCCTTTTCGTCCCTATGTGAGAGCGCAAATCAATTTCGGAGCAAGGAGGGGCGAAAGTGCCTTTAACCTTTCTCAAAGTCAGCACAGACCTGTTTTAAATGGCTTGGGGCCCAAGCATTTTTGCCTTCAACTTGGTGCGCAAGCCCATTTTGGGCTACAAGCTGGTCGAAGCTGAGTGGGCCCCAAGTGATTTCGTCCCAACTCAGGAGCGCAACTTGATTTCGGAGTTGGAAAAGACGAAAGCGTCTTTGACTTTTCCACAAGGCGCAACCCAATTTCAGAAGGCGTTGCAAGTAGGGTCCGAAGTGTTTTGCCCCAGTTTTCCAGCGCAAGTCAACTTCGGGCCTACTAAGGGAGAAAGCGCCTTTGACTTTTCTCACGCCGGCGCCACTCCCAAGACAACAAACGTTTTCGCCTCAGTTTTGGAGCGCAAGCCCATTTCGGGCCAAAAAACAGCGAAACTCAGTGGGGCCCAAGTGCTTTCGCTCCCACTTGGGAGCGCAAGCCCTTTTCGGA
Source organism: Wollemia nobilis (assembly GCA_028583015.1). Lineage (NCBI taxonomy): Eukaryota > Viridiplantae > Streptophyta > Pinopsida > Araucariales > Araucariaceae > Wollemia > Wollemia nobilis. The sequence goes on along the minus strand of JAQPPZ010015288.1, from coordinate 1,345,270 downwards.
GCTTGCATGGGCGAAACCAAGTGGGGCCTGCATCAACGAAGCTCTTGTTTCCAGTCAAACTCTCCTGCCTCAGCCAAAATTCCTCAGAAATGCTTCTTAACGACGAAAGAAGGCGCTCCCTCACCGGTTTAATTGCAATCAGTTAGAGAAGCTTCCAGATTTGATTTTCCTAGATCTCAGAATCTGATTTTCGGTTGAGGCGGTTCCAGCAAGTGAGGATACGGCGCTACAAGCGAATCATATCGTCGCATTGAAGCCATGCAGCCACTTCTCCATGAGTCATCGAATTTAGGCCATGCCTCATTACTTTTTGATGAGTGCTCAAATCCAATATTTGGGTGAGCATTTATGTTTCAGAGGCGGAATCCTCTATAAAAACTAGCAAATCCAATGTAAGAGGATGGACGTTTTGCTAGAGACTTGTTGTACATGAATTTTGCTATGAATACAAAGAAACCTTGGCTCTAATTCTGGACTTCTCTTTATGTGTATGTTTTCTATCCTATATTTCTATCAAATTCTCTTCTTTGTTTGTGGGCTATAATTCTATGTCTGGATTTAGCTTCCGATAGAGGGTGAACACTGGAATAATTCTGGAGATTGCACATATAAGATATCTGGTTTTAATTTTTGTTACTTTCTTTGTGTGAAGTGCTATTGGTTCAGAGTGCAATTAAGTTATCGTGTTGTTTGTTCATCACCCTTGTTCATCTGGATTGAGGCCATATTTCCCATCCCTTTCAGTCATTTCTAATCTCTTTCCTATTTCCTTAATCTCAAATCCCCAAGTTAAAGTAGTAAGGGAACCAGCCCTCTCTGGAGATTGGCACGGGAGGCATCTCTTCCTTTCGGCCTTTCAATGTTGGCCGGGTCTAAGACGCATGGATGAAACATTCCATACCTAAGGCGGATTCTTGACCAACAATATTTTTGCTCAGAATTTAAGGACTTTGTTGTCACATCTTCTAGGGTTCTGCTTTCTGTGTTGTCATACACAGGTCATACAGAAACATCTAGATTTTTTATGCAAACATGAATCCTTCAATCCTCTTCAGACCGTGTCATCCTTGGCTCAATATAGTTTGGGGATTGACTACAATTTGTCTGCTACTCTACCCCCCAAATGTCCTGTGCTTTGGACTCTAACATGGTCCTTGTCCTCTTGAGATACCCACTGGCTCTGGCATTCACCTTGTCTTAAACTAAAGACCCATGACTATGGGCTGTGATACCATATAGGAAGTTTACATTCACAGTGTGAGGAAAAACAACACATTAAAAGAGGATGCAGGAGAATTAGGTGTCCGTATTGAGTTAAAATGTTATATGTATACATTATTGAAGTCAGGTATATAGCCATCAAATAGTATTTTTACCTAAGTGGTTAATTTTTATGACATTATTTAATTAAATAAGATGAGTAAATATTGTCAACCTAGAGAAACTAAATCTGCATCTAAATGGACATTATTATCCATTATTAGAAGAACAATGTCCATTTATGCAGTTATACAATTATGAATAAAGTTTAGGCATTAGGTGGTTGGTTATCAGGTGGTTGTGAAAAAGTATATCCATATTTCAATAGAATACGTTGCCCTTTTCTACTTAAGCGAAAGAATATTGATGGAAGCATCCAACATAAAATTAGGGAAGTATTTATTAATGGTAAAGCAAACACAAATAACTTTCATGACCCATGCTAAGCTAGACAGTAGCTGGGATTTGACAATTTGCTTTAGCATTAAATTTCTATAGTGTTTCCTTCGTCCCACATGGGATTGCATTTGAACTCAAATTTTGACATAAACAAGCATATGCTAGAAATCATTGCACTTGGAAGAATATTAAGTAACAAGGTTCTTCTATGGCTTACATTATCAAACCAAGGGAGATAATTATTTATTACTTCTTCAATAGATAGATTGCGTTAGATCACTTTATACCACAGAAGATAATTTCCTAATTCTTTATCTGAGAGATTGGATGTAACTGTGTCTGTTGGACCTGAGAAAATAGTTTTTAACTTTATTGCAATAGTTGATGGCCTAACATATATCTCTTTCCAAATTCAGGAAAGCGGAAACCTGATATCAAAACATACTTGGAAGTTGCAAAGCAACTAAGAGTGCCTCCATCTAGTTGCATCTTTGTTGATGACAGGTTTCATTATCTTTCTCTTGTTCCATTTAACTGTAAAGTTGTTTACATTATTGATTTTCATTGGTAGTTAAATTTTGCTCTTCTGTTCATGACAAGTTCATGTACAAATTCAATAATATGCTAAAGGTTACAATACAGTACATTGTCTTGTGATAATGTTTTAATCCTTGTTACTTGTTGTGAGGGTAAGAGCAAAGCAATGAAAGCATGATCACAATCTGGTTTCCAAAGCTACCATCCACCTATACTAGCCTACATAATCATTATGGATGATGCACACATTCTCCAAGGGATTGGTGATTACTCCCTAGATTTCTTATAGTCAACTTTAAATGAATAGGGTTTAGATCTTTGTAGAAGGCTTGCTTTTATAAGTGCATTCATTTTGGAGTTTTAACAAAATTGTCTTTGCCTTAGCCACACAAGCATTTGTTGTTTGATAAAATACTAGTGCGCTGGCTTTTTAAAATTATTATTATTATTATTATACACATATTACGGATGATGCACACATTCTCCAAGGGATCAATGATTACTCCCTAGAAATCTTATATCAACTTTAAATGAAAGGGTTTAGAGCTTTGTAGAAGCCTTGCTTTTATAAGAGAATGCATTTTGGAGTTCTAACAAAATTGTCTTTTCCTTGGCCACAGAAACATTTGTTGTTTTATGAAATACAAGTGCAATGGCTTTTATAATTATTATTATACAATTTCCCCTACCAGTACATTTCTTTTGCTATCTTGTTTTTGCTTGCATTACTTTCCTTGGGTTCAAGGGAGAATGTAGAATGTAATTGTTGGGATCCATATAGCATAGAATGGATGGTATCAAAATGTATATTTTTAGTTGAAATACCTATGATCTTTGATTGAAATTCTTCCCAACTCAGGAACATTCTCTAAGAATTCCATGGTATATGTTTTGAAAAACGAAAAAAGAAACATATGGTCTTGTATAAGAGATGATAAACATGTTTTATCCTACAATAATTAGTCTGAATTCTGAGAAGTTGATTAAGTTTTAATTCTTTTGAGGAGAGAATCTACATTGGCATAATTGTCCACAGCTTACAAAGTATAATTTTGTTTACGGTCTTTACTCAATTCCCAATGTTAACTATAAATTTTTGAAACCTTAATATGGCTATATTTATACTTTTTGCGCAAGAAATACTGGCATAATAAGAAATGTAAATTGAGATAATAAGTTTATACTACAAGAATATTGTGAGGGTCTAATGATGACACACATTGCTAAACAAAGGGAACTGCTTTGGGAGAATTCTGATCATGTTCTGGAATTAGAACCACATGGGTTGTGGTGGTGGGAAATTCTGATAATGTTCTGGAATTAGAACTGTTGGTTACGAATCTGCCATGAGGAAAGGATTTGGGGTTAATGCGCCCAGATTCGCCCACCAGCATGAAAGGCCGGAAGGAAGAGATGCCTTCCGTGCCAATCTCCGGAGAAGGCCGGCTCCTTTTGGGGGTTTTCTGATTTAAGCTAAGAGTGCAGGAAAGAGATAAATGAACAGAAAGGAATTTACAAATATACGTGGAGGTTGGTGGGGGGAACTAACAGTACGGGAACACACCAATTACCGTTACTTACTGCATTATAAACACAAAGCATGACTGAGAACTGCAAAATCTATGTGTACTTCCGATACCTAAGCAGTGTACGCACAGCTACAATGGTCCCCTAGCAAACATTCTCCCTACAAGGAGAACTAACAGCACGGCAATGCATCAATCACCAGATACGTACACTAACATGAGTAGAAAGCAACCTAGAGATATCAGAGCCAGGTATATGTGTCATGCAGTGATTTTAACTGCACAGCTACAATGGCTCCCTAACAGACATTCCCTACAAGGAACTAACAATGCGGCGAGCGCATCAATCACCAGATACAGACGACAACGTAACACACAAGCGATGGAACTGCTACCACATCTATTCTATGTATCCTTTAAACTATTAAATACAGAAAGTGCTCAGACAAGCAATGCTAAAGGCACCCGATCACCAAATGCTGAAGTGAATCAACGAGCCGTGACACGGAGTTAGCGTTAAGCATATATATAATGAAAGGCGGCATAAAAAATAGAAGCGACGAGAACGAGAACCGGGCATACAATTTATATTTATAAACGAAGCACGGTTACAATGGGCACGGTGGTTCCCTAACGGACATTCCCCTTCCACCCTTTACAATGAATTCATGGTGGGTTTTTATAGCCCGAGTCCCTCCCGTTACATTAATGGGCACAAGGTCCCGATCAAACATAAGGCGACAAAAGCGGCGAAGGAGGCTGCAAATGCTGACCTTTTGTCGGACCGGGTTGTACCCGCGGCATGGTCTTCTGGAAGGCTGGACGGCTACGTGGCGGTGTGTTGGGCGAGAACTTCTCTCGGCGAGTGATGCGGGTAGGCTGGAGCGGGTAGAACCTCGGATCGGCTTTAAATGAGGTCACTGGCACGGGTAATGCAGCCCATGCTCGTCCTTTTGCTCGGCACGTCTTGGCTCAAATCCCGAAGCTGGACACTTGTCAGATGATGGATGATCTTTGTGTGACACGTGTCTGCCTTGGAGGGCAGTTTGTCCAACTTCGCTTGGGATCGGAGCGTCTCGGGTTGCGCGGGCAGAAAACAGTGCGATCGGGAAGGCCTTCATGCCTTGGTCAAATTCTGGATTTGTTTCCCTACTGCGCACCTGTCGAGGGCGCATTCCGACTTCGCTGCGAAGTCGGACTGCCTGAGTGAGGCGGGTGTCTGCCGCCGTACGGACTTGCTCCGGCACTTATCACTTTCTTGTCGGCTGCCCGGCTGCCGGTTACAAGGTGCGCCCGGGAAGAGGGCGAAGTGCGCACTCGCACCAAGCGGGCGAAGTGCGAACTCGCACCTGGGCGAAGTGCGCCGCACCGGGGCGAAGTGCGAACTCGCACCAACACTTAGCCATTTTTCGGGTAACTTCTTGGAAAGTTTGAAAATCAGCTGGGGACTCCGAGAAAGGGGAGAAAGAGAAGGGGAAAGAAAGAGGAAGGGAGAGCAGAAGAAAGGAAAATAGAGGAAGAGGAAAAAAGAAGAGCAGCACTGTTACAAACTTGAAAACATTGCACCCCGTGCAAAATGTGACAACATTTCTGGCGGCTCGCGGGGTGTCGAGCTCGCCTCGGCGCAAAGAATCCATGCCTTCATCCATTGGGTGCAGAGGAGCTTGCCTCCCCTGCCTTTTGCTGCTCTAGCTGTTCTCCTTGCGGCAACTGTTCTTCAGATTCATCTTTGTCAGTTGCCCCCTCAGAATCACCTTCCGAAGGCTCTCCAGCTTTTGCTTCTGCCTCGCAGATGCGAGTGTATGCCGCCTGGGCTTGGCGCCAGGCTTCCGCTTCGAACGGCCGGCGGTCAGCAACTTCTTCTAATGCTGCGTGGAAAGCAGCGACCGCGTGCAGGTCGATGGTGTGGTATCTTTTTTCTAGCTCCTGGAAGTAGGAGCTGATCTTGCAATATTTGGACACCATCTGAGTGACCTGACTTTCCTGAATTGGCTCAGTCCAGCTATCAATTTCAGCTGTATCTGCTTCAAAGGACTGCCAATTCCTTTTCACCTGATCTAGGGTGAGAAGCTCGCCATTCTCAACAAAACCTGGGCACCCTAGTTCGGAAAGAGCGCGAAAGGGGGCCATACAGATGTCTCTTTCATGTTCGAATGCATCTAGCATTCGTCTGGCACCTCTCACCTCTTCTAATTTTTTGAAATATTTATGCAAGGTTACCCTTGCATCTGCCCATTCTGCAGCGAATGAGGACACGGGAGAAAATTGGAGGCCATCGCGCTCGCGCTCCTGAAGATTTATCGCCAGGTCCAGCCATTGCTTCGCTCGACGTTCGGCCTCCTCTACCACAGGCTTTCCCTAGGCAGAAACTTCTTGAATTCTGGATGCGAAATCCAGAACTGCCATCGCCTTATAGGTGTGGGGCTTGCATTCCCGCAGCAAACCAGCCCGCATCTCCTTAACTTTCTTCTTTGAAAAGACCGTCGCTTGAGATGTTCTCTCTGCAAGTTGCGACTGCGCCTTCTTCAAAGACTCTTGGAGCTGGGAAATCTGCTCCAAGGATGCTTGCTTTTCGGTTGCGGCCTGTTGCTGGGAAGCGGCCAGCTGGGCTTTGAGTTCATCTATTTCTTGCCGCGCCGCTTCCAGCTGCTCAGTGGACCTGGACAGGTCCTCTTCAAGCTGTCTTGTCTTGTCTTGCAACCCGAAAAGCTCTTCCTGCTCCTCCAGACTTTTGACAAAGAGATTATCAGCTTTGCGCATGATCGACTGAATCTCGTATTGCTTGTTGATGTCGTCAAAGCTCTTCTCCTTTGTCTGGAGCTCGTAGTCCGCCCTGGTCATTTCCCGGAGAGGCTTCTTCACTTTTGGGATTATCTTCTCTGTTGTAAGCACTCTCCTCTCGAAATTGTACTTGGCGCGCTTTACCGGGCGGCTATCTCTTCGGGTCTCCTCCGTTTCGGGTTACGGAGGAAAGAGACGAGAATATTCTACGGCTCTCGTTGCCAAGGGCAAGTCGTACGTATTACGGAGGTCGTCCATGAAATCTGGTTCCCCCGGCCCTAGGGTTCTGTCGAGACGTCTCTCCTGCGGGAATGGGATCGGGGAGGAACCGGATGGACACTTGGAAGGATCGGCCGCTTACGGGGCGACCGGGGAAATGGAGATGGGGGCGGCTGATACTGCAAGGGTTTGAAGCGGCTGAGATGGTGGATGTGACGGTGAATGAACGGCTTCAGCACTAGCTTCAGGCGAAGGGTTTGGAGTTTGGCTCAGAGATAGAGAAACATTGGGGTTCTGAGCAAACTGATCAAAAGAATGGGGGCCGCTAGAAGGGCGTGGAGACGGGGAGGAGGATGCGGCCATGGCTTGCTCGGATTGAGCGGGAGACGGGGTGGGGGTAGGACTGGATGAGACCAAAGAGACAGGGGCAGCAAACGTACCTGCGGGCTCCGCTGAGCCGATCTTTGGATGGATGTCTGCGCTTTTGGTTCCGGCGGGTGGCTTGGGACTGCCCAGAGAAACTCTCTGCGGCGGCAGGACGCGGCTGCGGCTCTGCGGCTGGCTGCTGCACTATCAGGCTAGGTCGCCTGATCTTCTCCACTCTCTTCCTCCTCTTCTCTTACGGAACAATGGTCGGATCCGGGGAAGGAGATGAAGCGAGGTGCGGCAGGCGCTGATGCTCCCACGGTAAACTTGTACCGGGGTTTGACTTGCGAGAGGGTCTGCCGCAACCGGTCTGCCCTCTGGCGGCGCTGGCGTCTTTTGTGCCTGAGGGATTGCCTCGGGCGTTGCCTTGACTAACTTCTTCGCCTTCTCAGGCGCCGCCTTGGAAGCCACGGGCTGCATTGGATCGACCTGGACGTCTGCTGGGCCCACGCTGGCAGTTGCCGAAGTGTACAACTGTTGGGAGGAAGACCCTCCTTTATAATCCTCAAAGGGGCCTCGGGGAACGTAACCTTGATATGCGAACGGCCGCCAGCTGTCATGATGTTGGTCATAGAGAACCGAAAAGTCGTCATCTACGGCCAGGTTTCTTCTGGTGGATTTGTCGTGCTGCGTGCGGCATCTCATCTTCCAGCATTCAGTAATCTTTTCTTTAGACCAGTTAAGGCCTGCTATCTTGGATAGAAATTTTCTGAACCCTGGAGATGAGAACTGGTGGTCCGGGTTTCGCTTGGGGTCATATGTCACCTCCTCGCAGTAAAAATCCTGCCAGGGAGGAGAAGCTTCCATCAATTCAATTTCCCAGTCAAGGTCCACATGGACCACATCGCACTTATCTTCAGTTATATCTGCTCGGGGGCAGAGATGTGTGAACTTTCCCCTTATCCCATACGGGTCGTACTTCCAACGCTGCGGCAACAGAACCAGGCCGATCCGGGAAAACTCTTGCTCTAGGTAGACATGCTGTCCTACCTCAAAAATCTCAACATTTGCCCGGGAAAGAGGATATTGAAAAATCTGTCCTCTCTTCTTTCCTAGGCCGAACTCCTCTTCAACATAGTCCATCTGCCGGGCAACCTCCATCCCGAACAGATGCTCTGAGCACCAGTAGGGCAGCAAATGGGGTTTGCCCTTGAATCCGTAGATTCTGACCACAATTCCCTGCGTCAGTCTGAAAACGTCCCCGAGCTTTTGATTTAGCAGAGCGCTCGTCATTTCTCTCGGGGGGCGGGGAATTTCGCTTTCATTGAAGACTGACATGACCAATCCCAGAAAGTTGAAGTTGAACTTGTAGTAGGACCCTTTCCGGTATAGGTCATCCGTCCAGTTATAGACGGGTGTGGCTCTCCCTTCTCGTTGACCTTCTTCAGGTTCGGGATAGGCATCCGGGAGTGCAAATGGTACAAACAAAGCCAGGCTAGAACAGAGCTGAAACGAAAATCTGTGGATCGCTACTACGGATCTTGACTAGGTGGAGTGGATGGCGTAAGCCGACCGGTCTGCCCGATCGAAAAAGATGGGGCGCTTTCCACTTCTCTGCGCCGTGGTTCGTAGGATTCTCCGCATAGGAGACATTACGCGGCGCTAGTTGAGTACTGGTGTACCGGCTCATCGAGTCACGGCCGAGAATCCATGCCAAGATGGTATATAGATACTTGCTACGAAACCCTGCCAAGGGCATGGGGCCGGTTGGCCTTGTCCAGTACAAGAGGGGCGTTCGGCTACGAATTGAGGAAATCCCTCATCCTTTTTGTTTGCGTGAAACGTCCCGCCTGCTCGCCCAAATTTATCTTCTCGAGAATTGTCTTTGAGTCATACTCCAACCACAGGGCGAGGGGTGGACCGGTCTCCTGCGCGGCGTGAACAAGGGTTTGCCGTGGAGCTGCAAATTTGCCGGGTAGCGGTTGTAGTGTCGACAATGATGTCTACCGATTCCGGGCATTGATGGACGGGAGGGCACAAGAATCCGAAAAGATTGGATTTGTACGCCGCTCCGAAATGATGAGAGGGCGAAACCTTGTCGGCCCGACTCTCCACATTTGCCCGCGGCTTAGTCAGGCTCATAGAAAACGAGCCGTCCACGTATCCCGCCAAGTAATTTACCGGAGGTGGTGGGGCTTGCCCATGCTGTACTTTTTTAGGCCGGGACTTTGACTTTGGCTCCGGCGGTGTTTCACTTCTGAAAACACCCGGCCGTGGTAAATCCTTGTGCTCGCTCCCTTCGTTGGATTGCGCTGACATTGGCATCTTTCCTCTGTCCATCTCTCCGAATCAGCAATAATTACAAGTTCAGGGCGTCTGCAGAAGATTTCGCTGTCACGGGAAAAATTTGCACGCGTTTAAGGAATAATCTGCGCGATGCTGGCATGTTTGAATGCATTGACCCCCTTTTCTAGATAAAGACGGCGCCATTAATGCCGCGCAGGAGGGGGTAGGTCGGCTGAGTTATGCTTCTTGGGTGGCTGCGCGGGAGAATGTTTGGAAAAAGTGCACTCCGGCGGACGTGCCATGTTCTTTTGCTTGCACTTTTCGTTGAGGAACGTGCAATCATTAATTTTATCTTGGACGACTGCGCCATGGGCGACGTCACTTGCCGCCATCCGGGCACGCTTGCTCAAGAAAGAACCCTTGGTGCGGAAACCCACTTTGGAACGGTTACAATGCGCCTTGGGCCCGGCTTAGGACCTTTTGGAATATTTTATTCATTTTTATAAACTTTTGCCCAAGCTGGCCGGAGAAACGAGGCGCGGTCGGACTTCGCCCAAGGTTGGGCCGATCCGATCCGGATTCGGGCGAAGTTCGAACCGCGAGTGCGCGTTGAAGCTGTTCATTTTTCTTCTCTTCTTTCTCGCCGCGCCCAAGGGTTGAGCGCAGTCTGGGTCCTTTGCAACCTTAGCATCCTACTGCTCTTTTGAACTGTCGAGCTGCGCGGTGACATTGAAGCGAGTTCGGACTTCGCCGAAGTTCGGGCGAAGTATGAACTCGTGAAGTTCCGCGCGGAGTTCGTGCGGTTCGAACTGCCGCAAGCCGGCCGAAGTCGGACTTCGCGTGCGAGTCGGACTTCGCCAAAGTTGGGCGCGATCCGTTCTCTTTTGTGCTTTGCATCTTCTTTCTTTGTTCAAGCTTCGCACTTGGTGGCGCGCAGCCCGACTTCGCTGCGAAGTCGGGCTTCGGCCAACACTTAGACAATTTTTTGCCTCTTTTCCTTTGCTTTCTTCTTTTTGCACAGCCGAACTTCGCCTCTCCTGAGGGGCGACGACAGACTTCGCTGCGAAGTCTGTCTTTCTCTCCCATGCCGTATTTTAAGCTCAAAAAATAAAAAAAACAATTAAAAGCTGAAAGCTGGAAACTGTACATGTTGGGAAATGAAAATGCATAAGGGAAATTTTTTACAAAGAAGGGCCACTCGGGCACCTTCAGCAGCGGTAAAGTTTTAAGTGGAACCCGTTGACAGGGATAGGCAGGAGCTGACCCTCCATATCCCGAAGTACATAGGCATTAAGCTGGTTCACCCGGGCAATCTGATAAGGGCCCTCCGAGAGGGCATCAAACTTCCCGTGATTACCCGGCTTTGCTTTATATGAGTCCCACTTCAGCACCAGGTCCCCGATTTCGAAAACTCGGGCAGTGGTGCCTTTGGCAAACCAGCCTTGAGTGGCTGCAATGTGATCAGTGAAGGCCTGGTATGCACTTTCTCTGTCTTCTTCCAACTGCAGGAGTTGGCATAGTCTGTCATCCACCGGGTCTCCGTTGCTCCTGTCTTCGTCCAACATCCATAGGGCAGGGATCTCGATGTGTGATGGCATGACAGCCTCTTTGCCATAGACGAGCGCATAAGGGGACGTTCTGATGGATTTCTTGAACGCAACTCTGTCCGCCCACAGCGCCCGGTTCAGGAGTAAGTGCCAAGTCCGCTTGTTTCTTTCAATGGTCCTCCGGATGATCTTCAGGAGGTTCTTGTTAGTAGACTCGGCAAGGCCGTTCCCCTGCGGGTAGTAATTAGAAGACATCTTGTGATAGATGCCAAGTCCGCCAGTGTACTCCGTGAGTACAGCGCCTACAAATCCCGGACCGTTGTCTGTCACAATTGACTCTGGAACCCCGAAGCGGGTAATCAGGCTCTCAATGAACCTGATGACCGTTTCTTGGTCTGCGTTCTTGGTCGGGATTGCCTCTGCCCACCGTGTAAAATAGTCAGTAGCTGTAAGAATAAACTTGTGTCCGGCAGAGGAGTTAGGAGAAATCACCCCAATGAAGTCTAGACCCCATTGTTGGAACGGAGTCTCGGCTTGAATCGGTTGAAGGGGCAGGGGTGCTTTTCCGTTTCGGCCGAGCAAACCTCTGGCATTGATCACATTTAGAGCAGACCGCATGAGCGTCTGCGAATAGAGTGGGCCAATAGTACCCAACTCTTATTATTTTTAAGGCCGTTGGCCTTGAAGAATGGTGACCCCCAGGCATCCCGGAATGAAAATCTCCGAGGACCCTAGGCTGGTCAGATTTCATGACGCACCGCAAGAGGATGCCGTCGATGTTTTTGAAGTAAAGCCCCTCGGGGCGAAGAGTGTACTTAAGTGCACCTAGCCGAAATCTCCTTCGTTGTGAGGCGTTCGGGTGATCGGGACATCTTCCGGTGCAGAAGTATCTCACCAGTTCATCTGTCCAATCACTCCCCTCCGATAAGGAGTTGGCTAGGTAGATGCGTGTCGTTGTGTCCTCCCACTTACGAGGCGGAGATGCCGGCTACAGCGCTTCGGGCCAATTCCTGACACAAGGCTCGGCCTCTGATAAGCTTGGTGGGCCGCACTTCAATGTCGAACTCCTGGATTTTTGCAATCCATCCCGCTCTCTTGTGACCCGGTTCTCCTTGTAAGATGAAGCTTCGAACATCCGGGTGAATCACAAAGACAGTGGTCTTGCTCTGGGAGACAAAGTGCCTAAAATTTCGAAGGGACTTCATAACAGCATGAACCTGCCGCTCTATAAAATTGTACTTTTCTTCATGCGGCAGAATCACTTGGCTCGGGGAACGCTATGGGGCGCTCCTCACCATCGTCTCCCTTCCGAGTTAGGACTGCAGCGTAACTTTCGGGTTCTCCCACTGCATACAGGATGAAGTCCTTGGAGTAGTCCGGGTTTGTCAACACCGGAGCTTGCGCAATTCGGGCCTTGATTTCCTCGAAGGCTTGCTCTCTCTCATCAGTCCATTCGTAATGTGTATCTTTTTTCAGCAGTTCGGCCATAGGCTTGATCAACTGTGCGAAGTCTGGAATGAACTTCTGCATGAAGTTAATCTGATCGAAGAAGGACTGCAGCCCTTTTTGATCGATGGGGGCTGGTAAGAAAATGAGGGCTTCTGCTCTGTCAGGGTCAATGGCGAGGCCTTCCTTAGAGATGACATGTCCCAGCAGCTTTCCTTCCTTTACCGCGAAGACAGACTTCTTCGGGTTTATAGAAATGCCGAATTCTCGACAACTCTCAAATATTTGCCGTAGGTGCGAAACATGATCTCCTCGTTGGTGAGAGAAAACGGTCATGTCATCGAGGTAGATGACAATAATCTTATTGAGCGGCTCTCGGAAGGCCGGGTCCATGGCCCTTTGGAATGTGGCACCGGCATTGGATAAGCCAAACGGCATGCGGCGATAGGCGAACGTCCCCCACTTGGTGGTAAACGCCGTCTTATCCTTGGTCCTCGTCTTTGACCCAAATATGGTTGTAGCCGGAAAATCCATCTAAAAGTGAAAATCTTTGGGCTCCAGCAACGATATGTAGGATCTGGTCGATTTGGGGAAGCGGATAGTGGTCCCGAAGGGAAGCCTGATTTAGGTTTCTGAAGTCGACACAGAGACGAATGTCGCCATTCTTTTTCCTCACGGGCACCAAATTCGCGACCCGGGATGAATGTTTGATGGGGTAGATGATCTTGGCCTCCGGCATCTTCAAGAGCTCGGTCTTCATCATGGCCTCAATCTTCGGATTCACGGCCCTCGCTTACGTCGGAATGGCTTGGCGCCATCCTCTAGCTCAATGGTATCTTTGGATGACAGTTCTGTCATACCCCCTCAAATCCTCGTAGCACCAGGCCACGATGTCGGGGAACTCTTGGCACAGTGATCTGATCTGCTCAAGTTCCTCCGACGTGCAGTCTGTTCCGACCTTGATAGTTTTACCAGGTTCAAGTTCCAGGTCGGCATCTTGCCTCGGGTCTACTTTGATCTGTGGGATATTGCTCTGTCATTCTGATCAAAGAGACTCTCTAATGTAATCGGTCCTTTTGGGACATGATTATTCCGTAACTGTATCAACCCCTCATATTGCTCGTCATCAGGGTCTCTACCTTCGATTACACACACTTCGTTAACCAGGAATGTGACGATCTCCTCGTCTGGCCCGAACACCTGCCAGTGGGTGTCCTTATCAGGCACAGAAGGCCTGTAGATAGTACGAACCGGCTTCGGTTTACGGACAACGTCTTCAGCCGGAACGTACCTGGCTCCAACAGACGCCAGAATATCAGCGTGCTTGTTTTTCTCACGCGATATTGCCTTGACATTCAATGAGTCGAATGACTCCATCAGGTCCCACACCCGGTTGCGGTACGCTCTAAGGTAGTGCTGTTTGGATGCGCACTTCTCCGTAACTTGGTGACACACCGGCTCCGAATCTCCGAAAATCTGCGGGTGTTTGATTCCGAGCCTCTCCGCCTTTCGCAAACCCAGGCACGGGGCTTCGTATTCCGCCGAGTTGTTAGTGCAGCTCCAGGCCAACCTGTAGGTATAGTCCTTCCGGATTCCGGTTGGAGAAACCAGAAGTACTCCTGCACCGGCGCCATTCTTGCATCGCGCGCCGTCAAAGAAAAGCTTCCACAGCTTCTCGGGTGCAGGTCCTACTTCCTTCGCAGCTGACATGTCAAGCCTCTCGGGCTGTACAATGGAGTAACAACCTTGCTCTGTCCCGATTACGGCATTGAAGTCCCGCAACGAGAACTCATCTTCGAGCTGTAGCACTTCGAAGGCTTGCTCAGTCAGCTCCACTGTCACCAGCTCTTCCTCTGACAACTGGACCATGCAGTCCATCTCTCCTCAGGGTATCTTGTCTACTAGGAAGGTGGAAGGCTTCTCATTAAAAATTTTCGGTCTCCTTCCTTTGAAGGGCACTTCCATGTGTGAGTAGTCTAGAGACAGGTACCCGCCCAACTTCGCAGTGAACTCCCGAGAGAGACACATGCCGAAGTAAGGTTCCAAGTCAACAACCACGACCTCTTGGATGACCACGATGTCGAGGGCCTTGTGCAGTCGGATAGGGATGTCCTTTATGACACCAACTGTCTTAACAGGGGTGTCGTCTAATTGCAGCACGCCTTGGCTGCTCCGTGTGTACTCCATCCCGATCTCGTCGCAGACGGCCTTTGGCATCACGGTCGAGGAAGCACCGAGAATCCACCATGCGGTTGTGAACTATGTGCCCTTGCATCCGTAAAGAGAGATAAAAGGGTGGCGGTCTGTTCTTCCCAGTGGCTGAGACTGTCAAAGGTTGAACCAGGACAGCGGGTTGTATCTGCTTGCCGCTCTTCATGTTCTTCAGGGATTCTTGCAGCAGATCCACCTGGCCTGGGAGCAGAAGAGCATCATACATGCTGATTCTAGCGGGCGTTCTTTTCAACTCGTCTACAATCTTTGTAGCCCGAGGTACTAGCTCCTCTCGCTTGTTTTGCCGGCTCATACTTCGTCCGGTGCTGTTGGGTGGCCTCAACTCGTTGTCTCTTGGTCGAGAGACGGGTACTTGACTTCTCCTGGGCTTGTTCTTTGGTTTCGGTTGGAGGGTGAGGTGCGGGAGCTTTAGCCGGAGTTGGGGCCTTTCTTTGGAGGTTTGGGTGGAGCAGCGGCAGCCTTTGCCGGAGAAGGCTTGACTGGAGCTTTATCTTTGGATGCCTTCTCCTGGGCTGTGTAGGGCCACAGCCGCTTGTATGGTGGCAGCCCACCGGGCTGCGGTTTTTCTCTTCTTGCGTAGACTTGCAAAGGCTTGGCCGCATCCGCAGCCTTCTTTTCTTCCTTGGCGGGCGGCACTAGATTCTCTTCTGGGAGGGCAAAGTTAGCTTCGCCGTCCAAGATCATGTACAGTTCATCGTCCTCTATGGCGCTGCCGGCCAAGGTCTGGATGTAGTGCTGGTGCAAAGTGCAGTCTTCCTCCGAATGCGGGTCATTGCACGTAGTGCACCGGTTAACTTTGGTCGGGAGGACCGGGCGGGTCTTCTATAGCGGCATTTCTCGGAGGCGGACGCCTCTGCGGCTGGTGTTCTGGGGCTTTGTCTTTCGTCAGCGCGGGTGGCGCATATGGCCTCCTAGGAGCGAGGTCCATCTGGGCCTGCTTCTTCTTCATAGCGGTCATGTCATTGGACATGGCATGGTATCCTGAGGCCAAAGCCCGCACCTCCTGTAGAATCGTGTTCTGAATGCTGCTGTCGGGAGGCGGCAACTGTGCCGGCGGAGGCAGTGCGGCTAATGGAGGAGGGTTAGAATAAGGTGCGTATTGTGGGGGAGCAGGAAGTGCTTGGAAAATGCGGAGCGGGAGGAGGCGGGTGAGGGTAATGCAATTGAGGCGGGCCGTAAGGAGTTACGACCGGCGGCTGGATTCCCTTCTTGCTGGGGTTGCTTGCCCCGATGTGGACGGCGCACCGCCGAAGCGAGAAGGATGCTGGGATGCAGGAAAGTCGGGATGAATGGGTTCCTGCACTCTGGACGGGAGTCTGCCGATGGAAATAATGTCAGCTTCAGCTTGCCGGGCAGCCTCGTACAGCACAGGAAACTCGTCTATTACGGCGATCTTCGACGGCGAGGCATATGTACGAGTTGAAGGATCTCGGATAGTAGTGAGCGAGCCATGCCGGTGAAGGCCGAAGTTCGCGAGGTACCCGTTTCCGAGGATCTCGCAAACTTGATGTTAAAATCGGACACCTCCTCTTGAGGATGTCTCCGGATAGCTTGGAGCCGATGCGGTAGAGAAGTAGGGTCAGCGGACTCGTTGCATCCTTTCCACGAGCCTTACGGCAGGCTGGGGCCACCCTGTGATGGATCCCTACGCGGCGATCTCCACCGGTAGAGAAGCTTTCCCCTCGGGGAAAGGGCCGGCGACGGGTCTTCACACTCTCATCGGTAATAGTATGCAATGCGGCCAGGGCAAGGATGTCCTGGATGTGCTCGTACGCCGTCTTACCGTAGCCGTCGTATGTGGGAATAGACTTTAAAGCGGCGGGGGCACGGCTTGCTGTCCGAGCCGGGGCCAAGGGCCCCGTAGGAGTCCACAGCCGGGAAGAGATCATCGTCATTCGGCTGTTGGGCAGCCATTTCTTCTTCTTCTTCTCCGCCGTCGGTTGTGTACTCGGTGTCGGTACTTTCCGAGGATGCAGGATCTTCTTCTTCCTCGGCCTCTTCTATTTCGTACTCGGCTCCTCCGACCTCAGCTTCGGCCTCTTCTTGGATCTCAGCCTCGGCTTCGTCGACACGAGCTCGCGGGTCGGCCCGCGCTGGGAACTTCGCCTCGGCGTTGATGTCCGGTTCGTAGAACTCGGGCGGGCTTCTCGGATCCCTTGCTTGCCACCTTCTTGTGTGCATGAAGGTGTTGGGACCGGTCTTTCGGACTCGGAGGATTTGTTCGTGCGAGTCGCCGGTGTTCGATTTGGAACAGCAATGAAGCGAACACCGGTGCTTCAGTTACGTCGGGGGTGAGAAACTTCCTTGTCTCACCGGGTGCTCAGGAACCACTGTCAGCGCCGGGTGGAGACTGATCCAGAAAATCTCTCGTCAAATGTGGGACCCGTGTCCCACCGGGCGTGCCAGAGAAACTGTTGGTTACGAATCTGCCATGAGGAAAGGATTTGGGGTTAATGCGCCCAGATTCGCCCACCAGCATGAAAGGCCGGAAGGAAGAGATGCCTTCCGTGCCAATCTCCGGAGAAGGCCGGCTCCTTTTGGGGGTTTTCGATTTAAGCTAAGAGTGCGGGGAAAGAGATAAATGAACGAAAGGAATTTACAAATATACGTGGAGGTTGGTGGGGGGAACTAACAGTACGGGAACACACCAGACACCAATGCTTACTGCATTATAAACACAAAGCATGACTGAGAACTGCAAAATCTATGTGTACTTCCGATACCTAAGCAGTGTACGCACAGCTACAATGATCCCCTAGCAAACATTCTCCCTACAAGGAGAACTAACAGCACGGCAATGCATCAATCACCAGATACGTACACTAACATGAGTAGAAAGCAACCTAGAGATATCAGAGCCAGGTATATGTGTCATGCAGTGATTTTAACTGCACAGCTACAATGGCTCCCTAACAGACATTCCCTACAAGGAACTAACAATGCGGCAGCGCATCAATCACCGGATACGAGACAGACAACGTAACACACAGCTGAGTGGAACTGCTACCACATCTATTCTATGTATCCTTTAAACTATTAAATACAGAAAGTGCTCAGACAAGCAATGCTAAAGGCACCTGATCACCAAATGCTGAAGTGAATCAACGAGCCGTGACACAGGTTAGCGTTAAGCATATATATAATGAAAGGCAGCATAAAAAATAGAAGCAGCAGAACAGAACCAGGCATACAATTTATATTTATAAACAGAAGCACGGTTACAATGGGCACAGTGGTTCCCTAACAGACATTCCCCTTCCACCCTTTACAATGAATTCATGGTGGGTTTTTATAGCCCGAGTCCCTCCCGTTACATTAATGGGCACAAGGTCCCGATCAAACATAAGGCGACAAAAGCGGCGAAGGAGGCTGCGAATGCTGACCTTTTGTCGGACCGGATTGTACCCGCGGCATGGTCTTCTGGAAGGCTGGACAGCTACGTGGCGGTGTGTTGGGCGAGAACTTCTCTCGGCGAGTATGCGGGTAGGCTGGAGCGGGTAGAACCTCGAATCGGCTTTAAATGAGGTCGCTGGCACCAGGTAATGCAGCCCATGCTCGTCCTTTTGCTCGGCACGTCTTGGCTCAAATCCCGAAGCTGGACACTTGTCAGATGATGGATGATGCTGTGTGACACGTGTCTGCCTTGGAAGGCAGTTTGTCCAACTTCGCTTGGGATCAGAGCGTCTCGGGTTGCGCGGGCAGAAAACAGTGCAATCGGGAAGGCCTTCATGCCTTGGTCAAATTCTGGTTTGTTTCCCTATTGCGCACCTGTCAAGGGCGCATTCCGACTTCGCTGCGAAGTCGGACTGCGCACAGGTGAGAACTGGTGTCTGCCGCCGTACGGACTTGCTCCAGCACTTAACACTTTTCTTGTCGGCCTGCCAGCCTGCCCGTTACAAGGTGCGCCCAGAAGAGGGGCGAAGTGCGCACTCGCACCCAAGCGGCGAGTGCTCGCCCGGGCGAAGTGCGCTCGCCCAACGGCGAGTGCGCTCGCACCGGGCGGCGAAGTGCGAACTTCGCACCCACACTTAGCCATTTTTCGGGTAACTTGCTGGAAAGTTTGAAAATCAAGCGGGGACTCCGAGAAAGGGGGAAAGAAAGAGAACGTGGGAAAGAAAGAGGAAGGGAGAGCAGAAGAAAGGAAAATAGAGGAAGAGGAAAAAAGAAGAGCAGCACTGTTACAAACTTGAAAACATTGCACCCCGTGCAAAATGTGACAACAAGAACCACACGGTTTGTGGTGGTGTGAACTTAAATGCTGTGGTGCAGGTTGGATCCTCATGTCCCTTTAGTATAACATGGTGCAAAAGACAACCCATTGAAGGGCTTGTAACATCCTTGGTGATGGTGCAAAGTTAATCAAAGTGCAGTGCAAATGGTGCCTTTTTGCCATCAAATATTGGGTAGTTCTCTGGATTACTTGGCAATTAGTGGGGCTCTTGATCTCTACAAATTATCATTATAGTCCTACACTTTGCACTATCACTGTAACTTGTACATTCTCATAGTTCATTAGCAGCCAAGGATATTTTATCACACTTATTTTCCTTTGGAATTAAAAGTTATGGCTCTAAAATGCAATGGTGGAGCAGACCTCTTTCAAAAGAGTCTCCATATGTATGTGTGTGTTAAAAATGAAAATATTCATTGTAATCCATCACCTGGAGCATAGTGGTGAAGCCTATTGAACACAGAAATCGACAAATGCAATTTCTGCCCATGACTGCAGTTCAACAAATGAATGGGGAGTTTTCTACCCTCCCCAAATTCTGGATTTTAGGTTGATTCCTTTCTACCTTCTATCTAAGCTGAAAAATAAAGAAGGAAAACTAATCTTAAGTATGCAGAAAACGAATAAAGCCAAAAAACAAGGAAATCAAATTCATCTAAAAGTGCAGAAAATAAATCTGATCTACTTTTGTTTTGGGAGAGAAGGATGCAAGAGAAAAGAAAATGAAAATACGACCAAAGCCATAGTGAGGTTCAGGTTTGGTGTGATTAGTAGTTTAGTAGTGACCGAATAACTTCAGCGTGTGAGATCCTTGAATAACAGAAGCAACAATGAAAGAAAGGACTAATAGGGGAAAGGAGGGCAGAGCCATTGATTTCACACATTCATGAAACAACAAGTCAGGGACAATTGAATCAGAATGCCACACACAATTCTTTCATTGATTTGCAATGTTTTAAGTATTTTTTACAATCTCACTCCAAAGAGTAGCTCTAGTATGCTTCGAAGGCCAAAAGACCCTTACAATGAGTATGAAACTCTTATTTATACTTGAAAATGGAACCAAAAATTGAGTACATGGAGTGCACTATGGTGATAACTATGAGATGACACATCATCCATTTGCCAAAATTAGACATGGAGCAAAGCTCTCTTATGCGAAGCAAGGCCCTGCTAGAGCAGGGAAACCAAAGTCAGGCGCTGCCTGAACAGGGCTTTGAGTGGGGCGACCTTGAGTAAGGCATTGCCGCAGTGTGGCGCTTTGAGTGAGGTTCTCCTAAGCGGGGTGCTCCCCTATAGCCTGTTATGAGCCGGGTGTTATCAAGCAGGGCACTCTCACTTCCAAATACTTAGCCCATTTTTGGTGATTTTTTCCCTACTCTATCTTCTTCCTTAGCTTGTGCGACGAATCTTCGCTTGGAGCGTCATGGTAGTAGCGAGCTACTACAATTTTGGCAACTTAGGGGGATGTCAATCTTGATTTATAGGAGATCCTAGATTGTGCCTTGTTCTTGGGCGCAGAGTCATAATCGAAGGTGGTCATGCAACAAAACTAATTTATCTCAAGGGAAGAGTGACAGTATACCTACAACGACCTGTGAACCGATGAGGGAACAAATACTGGTCTAATGCGACGACATAGACAATGGCAGGAAGAGGGTGATAATGGGTGATGAGAAGGGTTGAGATGGGGACACATGAGGTGACCTGACAATATTTGCAATGTGGAAGACCAAAGGAAGAATGGAGGATGGTGGAAGAGTTGATGATGGTGACATTTATGAGGGTGAGACAAACTGATATAAGATGTAAGTTCGTAATGGCGAATGGGATGGCCCTATTGGTGATCTTTGGACTAAGGCTATGCTTGGTGAAGTTGAGATGGGCACAACAAAAGAAGTGAGAGGGATTTGAGAAGCGGGAACAAAAGAAATATGAGGATAAGGGAGAATAGTGACAGTAGAAGAAGCAAGGAGGTGGAGGTGAACTTATCATGAGATAGATGGTGAAAGAAAGGGATGAGGAGTGGGAACATGAGTGACTCTTGCAAATCTTAGAAGAGGTAATTTAATTTTTTTTGGTAAATAAGTATCTAAGGCTTTTTCCTTAAATGGAAAGGGAACAACCTTAAATAGTGAAATGGAGATTCTACTTTGCATTTTTCTTTTGTTTATAAAAACAAGAATAAAAAGGGAAAATCAGAAAGGGATCGAAGAAGAAGTGGTCAAACATCCCGATTTGGGATTTTAGCTTGTATAGGATGGGCCTCTCTCTCTCACTATCTCTTTTTGTTTGCTAAGTGGGGTGCCTTGTACAAGTGGGGTGCTCCCAGACTTTGTTTTTTTTGTGTTAACCTGGGTGCTTCGTACGAGTGGAGCACTTTGCATTCAGCAGGATGCTCCTAGACTTGGATTTTTATTTTATTTTCTCTTTTGTTTACATTTTTTTTTGGTTAGGCTGGGTGCTTCGTATGAGTGGGGCACTCTGTACGGAGTAGGACATTCCCAAACTTTTTTTTTTTTTTTTAAATTAGAATGAATCACTTTTCATGGATTTGTTGGCAGCTATTCTCATTGAGTGGGTTGCTTCCATTGATAGGCTTTGAAAAGTAGCTGCCTTTTCTCTTGACGCCTATGTTCCAACTCAGAATCTTCCAACACCTAAGTAGACAAAGTATGTTAGATGGCATTAACAACTTATTGCCAAGAAGTCTTCTCTGACTTGGAACTTCATGGATGCCCTCTAGCGAGCAATATACCTCCCACCTGTAGGCAACAAAACTGCTTCCCAAAAGAAGAAAAAGTGAAAAATATGTACAAAGTTTTGTTTAAACTTTTTGTAATGAAATGCACATGAAATAAATGTAAATGGCACAAAATGAAATGTAAAGTGAAATGAAATGAAACGAGGACAAAATTAGAATGTAATGCAATTTAATAAATTGCACTTAGGACTTTAGGAAAAAGGTTGATAATTTGAAAGTTGAAGAACATCCGATGTGGGGTGGCAGTTGTAGTTCATGTGCTGTCCTGGGAACCACTTACAAAGGCCCGAGCAGGCATTAGAAGGCCCCCTGTTTCCTTTTGCAGGATATCATGAGCATGTATATATGTTTGTAGATACCTACGGTGAGCATTAGAGAGATAAGGAAGATTAGCATTGCTATGGCCATTGTGCTCTGAATGTGCAGTGAGAGATTGGTGAGGTATTGAGCAGGCTGGTATACTAACTTGCCATTATCATTGCGAGTGTTTACTGTCGTTTACAACAGTCTTTGATCATCAATACAAAGTCTGCCATTTGCAGTTGATTGCAGATTGTTGCTATTGTTTATGCTTGTGACTGTTGGATATTGCATGTATCTTGTAAGTGTTGATAATAATTGCAGGTTGTAGAATGATTGGTATAGTTGCAGCCCTGTTAGTATTTGCATTGCAGGCCATATTGTAGGTATTTGCAAGTTGCGGGAAAGATTGTAGAGAAAGTGCAGTAGTTAGGATTAGTTGCAAGCCGTACAACTGACAAGCCATATGAGGTTTGATTGTATGTCGGAAATTGTACAAGTTAAGTGCAGTCATTAGGATTACTTGCTGTGATCTTGTTTGTGTGATTACTCTACAAATCATTTCCATATGAAGGATTGAGTTGTACGAAGGACAGTCATACAAAGGAGTGTGTCATATGAAAGACTACTTTGTATGAAAGACTAAACCTTACAAGGACGGTGTTGTACAATAGTGTGTCATACAATTGAGACCGTACCGTCTCAAGCCATGATGTTGTATAATTGTGATGACAATATGATGATTGCAACCTTGATTAGTTTGTAACCTATCATTCCACCATTCCATTGTTGAGAATCTCACTACTAGTGCTTGTTGCCACATTTGGCACGGGGTGCCATGTTTTCAGTTTTTGTAAGTAGCCTGCTCTTTTCCTTCCTTCCTCTCTTTCCCTTTCTTCATCTCTCCCTTTCTCCCTCTTCCTTGCAGTCTTATTCCTCCCTCTTCCCCTTAAAACTTCCCCCCAGCAAAGTTTCCAGAAGTGTTCCCTGAAAATGGTTAAGTGTCAGGGCGCACCCCGACTTCGCAGCGAAGTCGGAGTGCGCCCTCCAGTTGGAGCGCAGTAGGGACAGTGCGAAGTGCGACAGAACAGGAAAATGAGCGAAATTTGACTAAGTGCTGGGGCGCAACCCGACTTCGCAACGAAGTCGGGGTGCGCCCTTCTTCCTGGGCGCACTAGGGAAGCAGTGCAGCAAAAAATTAGCTAAGTGTTGGGGCGCAACCCGACTTCGCAGCGAAGTCGGGGCGCCCTCCGACCGGTGCGCAGTTGGGTAAACCAGTCCAGAAATTGACTAAGGCATGGAGGCCTCCCCAACTGCGCTGTTTTCAACCTGCGCAATCCGACAGCGCTCTGATCCCGGGCAAAGTTGGATAAACTGCCTTTCAAGGCAGCATGTGTCACTCATCAACATCTGACAAGTGTCCACTTCGAGATTCGAGCCGAGACATGACCGGGAAAAGGACAAAGCATGGGCTGCACTATCTACGCTAGCTGCCATCATTTAAAGCTGATAAGAAGTTCCATCCGCCACAACTACCCGCACTCCTGCTGACCAAGGGTTTGACCCGACACACCGCCACATGGCTGTACATCTTTCAGGGAGACCATGCCGCAAGTACAGTCCTGCCCGACAGAAGTCAGCATCAACAGCTCCTTAGTTGCTTGTGTCAGCTAATGTTTGGTCTAGGACTTTGTGCTCGCGAATGTAATCGGGGGGAACTTGAGGCTATAAATAGCCATATAATTCATTGTAAGGGTGGTGGAAGGGGAATATACTGCTAGGGAACTATTGTAGCTGTGCGTTTGCCTCTAATACAATCATATACTTGGCTCTGCTTACTGTCTTTTATCTTGTATGCTGCTTCTCCTTGTCATTTCTGCCTCATGTTTCTTGTATCATTGCTTACTCGTTGTACTGAACTCTGGACTCTGGTATTTGATGATCAAGTATTCCTGGAATGCATAGATAGAGGATACATAGGATTAATGATAGCTGTAGTTTCAATATGTGCTTTGTAAAGGAATGCTGTTAGTAGCAGTGATTGATTTGTTGCCGTGCTGCTTATTCCCCCCACCCAACTCCAATCACATTTGGATTCTCTTTCCGCACTTTTATCTCTTTCCCTGCACTCTTATCTTACACTAAAAACCCCATAGGAAGCCGACCTTCTCCGAAGATTGGCACGGAAGGCATTCCTTCCTTCCGACCTTTCAATATGGTGGGCGAATCTGGGCGCAATAACAACAAATCCTTTCCTCATGGCAGATTCGTAACCAATAGTTTCTCTGGCACGCCCGGTGGGACATGGTAGTTTCCCACCCCCAAATAGAATCGAAGCACGGTGCTCGCTTCATTGCTGTTGAAAATCAGAGCACCTGGCAACTCTGCACGTACCTGAATACTCTCTGAGTCCGTAAAGACCGGTCCTGACGCCTTCATGCAAACGAGAAGGTGGCGAGCAAGGAATCCGGGAAACCCGCCTGACTTTTACGAAATTGACATTGACGCTCCAGGCGAGCGTGTCAGGCTGGCTGATTACCAAGCTCGTGTAGAAGAAGAAGCCGAGGCTGAAATTCAAGAAGCCGAGGCTGAAATTCAAGAAGTTGAGGCCGAAGAAGAATCTACATCTTCGGACAGTTCCGACACCGAGTACACTACCGGGTCAGAAGAAGACATGGCTGCTCAGCAGAACGATGATGACCTCTTCCCGGCGGTGGACTCTATGGGTCCCTTGGCCCTAGTCGGACAACAAGCTGTGCCCCCTGCTGCCTTAAAGTCTATCCCTACGTATGACGGCTACGGCAAGACGGCGTATGAACACATCCAGGACATTCTGGCCCTGGCTGCGCTACATTCCATTACTGACGAAGGTGTGAAAACCCGTCTGCTGGCCCTTTCCCTCAGGGGAAAGCTTCTCCATTGGTGGAGATCACTGCCAGAGGGATCCATTACAGGGTGGCGTCAGCTAGCCGACAGGCTCGTGAAAGGATGCAACGAGTCTGCTGATCCCTCTTCCTTACTGCATCAATTCCAAAGCATACGACATCCCCAAGAGGAGGTGTCAGACTTCAACATCAGGTTTGCGAGGTCTTGGAAACGAGTGCCTCGCGAACTCAGACCTTCAGTAGGTCAGGCCGCCTACTACTACCTGAGATCCTTCAACTCAGACATTTGCCTGCTGCTGAAAGTAGCCAGAATCGACACGTTCCTTGCTCTGTATGAGGCTGCCCAACAAGCTGAAATGGATATCATTTCCATCGGCAGACTTCCGCACAGGGTACAGTCGCCTATTTACCCTGATTTTCCCCGATCTCAGTATCCTTCAGCTTCCGAATCAGTGTCGTCTACTTCAGGACAGCAACCCCAGCAGCAATGGAATCCGGCGCCAGTCGTGAATCCTTATGGTCCACCACAGATACATTATCCAAACCCTCCTCCGTATTTTCCGGCACTCCCTGCTCCCCCGCAGTATGCACAATATTCTACACCTCCTCCATTGGCTACATTACCTCCCTCAGCTCAATCGCCACCGCCTCCTGACAACGATATTCAGAATAAAATCCTCCAGGAGGTACGGGCTCTGGCCTCTGGGTATCACACCATGTCCAACGACATGACCATCCTGAAGAAGAAACAGGCCCAGATGGACCTTGTTCCAAGGAGGCCATATCCGCCCCCGGCATTGACGAAAGACCGAACCCCTGAGCAACAACTGCAAAGGCGGCCCCCTCCGAGGAATGCTGCCATTGAAGACCAACCTGGTACTTCTGATCAGGTCAACTGGTGCACCACGTGCAACGACCCGCATGCTGAGGATGACTGCACTCTGCACCAACACTACCTCCAGACCTTGGCCGGCAGCGCCATAGAGGATGAAGAACTCTACATGATCCTGGGCGATGAAAGTAACTTTGCCGTCCCGGAGGGAGATCCGTTACCACCTCCTGCCAAGGAAGACAAAAAGTCTGCTGAAGCCGCTGCAAAGCCCTTGAAGGTATACTCCCGAAGAGATAAAGGACAACCTGCTGGGCTACCACCTGATAAGAGGCTGTGGCCCTACACGGCCAAAGACAAGCCCCCCGTAGCCAAAGCTCTCGTGGCTAAAGCCTCGGCTGTTCAGCCTCCAGCTGAAACCAAATAACAAGCTCAGGAGAAGCTGAGATATTCGTCTCTGACCAAGAGACAGAGAGTTGAGGCCACTCAGCAGTACCGGACGAAGTACGAGCCGGCAAAAGAAGCGGAAGGAGCTAGCACCTCGGGCTACAACATAGTAGACGAGTTGAAGAGGACCCCCGCCAGAATCAGAATGTATGATGCTCTTCAGCTCCCAGGCCAGGTTGATCTGCTGTAGGAATCTCTGAAGATCATGAAGAATGGCAAGCAGATACTGCCCGTTGTTCTGGTGCAACCTCTGACGGTCTCAGCCATCGGGAAGAACAGGCCACCTCCCTTCTATCTGTCATTACGGATGCAAGGGTACATAGTACACAACTGTATGGTGGACTCTGGTGCTTCCACGACTGTTATGCCGAGAGCCGTCTGCGATGAGATCGGGATGGAGTACACAAGGAGCAGCCAAGGTGTGCTGCAACTGGACGACACCCTTGTCAAGACAATTGGTGTCATTAAAGACATCCCTATTCGGCTGCACAAAGCTCTCGACATCATGGTCATCCAAGAGGTCGTGGTCGTCGACTTGGAACCCTACTTCGGCATGTGTCTCTCCAGGGAGTTCACTGCGAAGTTAGGAGGGTATTTGTCTCTAGACTACTCACACATGGAAGTGCCCTTCAAAGGAAGGAGACTGAAGATCTACAACGAGAAGCCTTCCACTTTCCTAGTAGAGAAGATACCCGGAGAAGAGTCGCAGGACTGCATGGTTCAGCTAACGGAGGAAGAACTGGTGGTGGTGGACATGACAGAGCAAGCTCTTGAGCTGCTGCAAATAGAAGATGAATTCTCCTTGCGGGACTTCAACGCCGTGATTGAAACTGAGCAAGGCTGCTACACTGTTGTTCAGCCTGAGAGGCTTGACAAGTCGGCCAAAAAAGAAGTGGGACCTGCACCTGAAAAGTTGTGGAAGCTTTTCTTTGACGGCGCACGATGCAAAAATGGCGCCGGTGCTGGTGTACTTTTGGTCTCCCCAACCGGGATCCAGAAGGACTACACCTACAGGCTGGCCTGGAGCTGTACCAACAACGCGGCGGAGTACGAAGCCCTGTGCTTGGGTTTGCGAAAAGCGGAGAAGCTAGGGATTAAGCATCTGCAGATCTTTGGCAATTCAGAGCTGGTGTGCCACCAGATTACAAACAAGTGCGCCTCCAAGAAGCACTATCTCAAGGATTACCGTAATCGGGTCTGGGACCTGATGGAGTCTTTCGACTCATTGAATGTCAAGGCTATATCACGCGAGAAAAACAAGCATGTTGACATTCTGGCGTCTGTTGGAGCCAGGTACGTTCCGACTGATGACACTGTCCAGAAGCCGAAGCCGGTTCGTACCATTTACAGGCCTTCTGTGCCTGATAAAGACACCCACTGGCAGGTGTTTGACTGTGACGAGGAGATCGTCACATTTTTGGTTAACGAAGCGTGTTCAATCGAAGGTAGAGACCCTGATGACGAGCAATATGAGGGGTTGATACAGCTGAAAAATAATCATGTCCCTAAAATTACACTTGAGAGTCTATTTGATCAAAATGACAGAGCAATATCGCACCGGATCAAAGTAGACCCGAAGCAGTACGCCGACCTGGAGATCGAACCTGGAAAAACGATTAAGGTCGGGAGAGACTGCACCACCGAGGAACTTGAGCAAATCAGAACATTGTGCCGAGAGTTCCCTGACATAGTAGCCTGGTGCTACCAAGACTTGAAGGGGAATGACAGAAATATCATCCAGCATACCATTGAGCTAGAAGATGGCGCCAAGCCATTCCGGCAGAAGCAGAGGGCTGTCAATCCGAAGATCGAGGCCATGATGAAAGTCGAGCTCTTGAAGATGCTGGAAGCCAAGATCATCTACCCCATCAAGCATTCATCCTGGGTTGCGAACTTGGTTCCCGTGAGGAAAAAGAAAGGAGACATTCGTCTCTGTGTGGACTTCAGGAATCTGAATCAGGCCTCCCTCAAGGACCATTATCCGCTTCCCCAAATCGATCAAATCCTCCATATAGTTGTTGGAGCCCAGAGATTTTCCCTCTTAGACGGCTTTTCCGGCTACAACTAGATCTGGGTCAAGGATGAGGACCAGCACAAGACGGTGTTCACCACCAAATGGGGTACGTTTGCTTATCAGCGCATGCCTTTCGGCTTATCCAATGCTGGCGCCACATTCCAGAGAGCCATGGACCTGGCCTTCCGAGAGCTGCTCAACAAAGTTATTGTCATCTACTTGGATGACATGACTGTGTTCTCTCACAAGAGAGAGGATCATGTTCCCCACCTGCGGCAAAAATTTGAAAGGTGTCATGAATTTGGCATCTCCATAAACTCGAAGAAATCTGTCTTCGCGATAAAATAAGGTAAGCTGCTGGGGCATGTCATCTCCGAGAAGGGCCTTGCTGTGGACCCTGATAGAGCAGAAGCTCTCCTCCGTTTGCCTGCTCCAATTGACAAGAAGGGGCTGCAGTCCTTCTTCGGCCAAATCAACTTCGTGCGGAAGTTCATACCGGACTTCGCACAGGTAATCAAGCCCATGGCCGAATTGCTGAAAAAGGATACAAAATTCTTATGGACTGATGAGAGGAGGCAGGCCTTCGAGGAAATCAAGGCCCGAATTGCACAAGCTCCGGTGTTGATAAACCCGGACTACTCCAAGGATTTCATCCTGTACGCGGTGGGGGAACCCGAGAGTTACGCTGCAGTCCTGACACAGAAGGGAGACGATGGCGAAGAACGCCCCATAGCGTTCCTTAGCCAAGTGATTCAGCCGCATGAAGAAAAGTACAACTTTATAGAGCGGTAGGTTCACGCAGTTATGAAATCTCTCCGGAAGTTCAGGCACTTTGTCTCCCAGAGCCGAACCACTGTCTTTGTGATACACCCGGACGTCCGAAGCTTCATCATACAAGGAGAGCCGGGTCACAAGAGAGCGGGATGGATTGCTAAAATCCAGGAGTTCGACATCGAAGTGCGGCCAACCAAGCTCATCAGAGGCCGAGCCTTGTGCCAAGAACTGGCCCGAAGCACAGCAGCCCAGATATCCGCTCGCAAGTGGGAGGATCCAGCAACAAACACCAACCTAGCCAACTCCTTACCAAAGGAGAGTGACTGGACAGATGACCTGGTAAAATATTTCTGTATCGGAAAATGTCCAGATCACCTGAATGCCTCACAAAGGAGGAGGTTTCGAGTAGGTGCACTGAAATACACTCTTCGCCTCGTGGGGCTGTACTTTAAAAACATTGACGGCATCTTGTTGCGGTGCGTCAGGAAACCAGACCAACTCAAAGTCCTCGGAGAATTCCATTTCGGGATGCCTGGGGGACATCATTCTGCAAGGCCTACGGCCTTGAAAATAATAAGAGCTGGGTACTTGTTGTCACATTTTGCACGGGGTGCAATGTCTTCAATATTGTAACAGTGCTGCTCTTCTTTTCCTCCTTCCATTTTCCTTCTTTCTCTCCCTTTCCTTTTCTTTCCCGCATTCTTTTTCTTTCCCCCCTTTTTTCATGGAGTCCCCAGTTGATTTTTCAACTTTCCAGCAAGTTACCCTGAAAATGGCTAAGTCTGGGTGCGAAGTTCGCACTTCGCCCAGTCTGGGTGCGAAGTTCGCACTTCGCCCAGTTTTGGTGCGAAGTCTGACTTCGCCCCACTTTCTGGGCGCACCTTGCACTGGCAGACTGGCAGGTCAATGAAGAAGAATGTTAAAGTGCCGGAGCAGGTCCGTACGTCGGCGGACACCGGTGTCCACCGTGCGCGAGTCCGACTTCTCGGCGAGAATCGGAATGTGCCCTTGACGAGTGTGCGGTGGGGGAACAAACCCGGAGTTTTACCAAGACATAAAGGTCTTCCCAAGCTGCCTTGTTTTCTGCCCGCGCATCCCAAGGAGTCCCGATCCCAAGCAAAGATGTATAGGCTGCCCTCTAAGGCGAGGCATGTGTCCTACGACATAACCCATCATCGCGACAAGTGTCCAGCTTCGGGATTTGAACCAAGACTGCCGACCAAAAGGGATAAGTATGGGCTGCACCGCCTGTGCCAGTAGCCTCATTCAAAGCTGATCTGAGGTTTCACCTGCTCCAGCTACCGACATGCCTGCCGACTTGAAGATTCTATCCAGCACTCCGCCACATAGCAGTCCAGCTTTCAGGATGACCATGCTGCGGGTACAGCCACTGTCCGACAAAAGGTCGGCATTTGCGGCTCTTTCGCCGCTTACGTCGACTTATGTTTGACTGGGACTCTGTGCCCATTAATGTAACGGGTGGGACTCGGGCTATAAAAGCCCATCTTGAATTCATTGTAAAGTGTGGAAGGGGAATGTTTGTTAGGGAACTATTGTGCTTACTGTAACCGTGCTTCTGCTTACAAATACAATCTGTATGCCTGGTTCTGTTCTGCTGCTTTTATTTCTTTATGCTTATGCTTTACGCGATTCTGTGTCATGGCTTGTTGATTCACTTCGGCATTTGATGGTCAGGCGCCTTTAGCATTATTTCTGTACTTTTAAATTTCATATAATAGATGTGGTAGCAGTTCCATCAGTTATGTGTGACGTTGCTGGCCCGTATCTGGTGATTGATGCGATCCCCTGCTGTTAGTTCCTTGTAGGGAATGTTTGCTAGGGAGCCATTGAAGTTGTGCGGTTAAATTCTCTTCCTAACACATATACACGCTCCGATATCTCTAGGTTTACTTTCTACCACTGTCAGTGTACGTATCTGGTGATTGATGCGATCCCCTGCTGTTAGTTCCTTGTAGGGAATGTTTGCTAGGGAGCCATTGAAGCTGTGCATACACTGCTTGTGTATCGGAAGTACGCCTAGGTTTTGCAGTTCCTTGCCATGCTTTGCGTTTGTATGCAGCAAGTAGCGGTGATTGGTGTGTTCCCGTACTGTTAGTTCCCCCCACCAACCTTTGGACATATTTGTAATCTCTTTCTGTACATTTGTCTCTTTCTGTACATTTATTTCTTTCCTGTTCCCTTTAGCTTAAATTAGAAACCCCCCCCCCCCAAAAGGAGCCGGCCTTCTCCGGAGATTGGCTCGGAAGGCATCTCTTCCTTCCGGCCTTTCATGCTGGTGGGCGAATCTGGGCACATTAACCCAAAATCCTTTCCTCATGGCAGATTCGTAACCAACAGTTTCTCTGGCACGCCCGGTGGGACGCTTGTCCCACGTTTTAAAGAAAGAGTACCCGTTCTATCTCCACTTAGCGCAACAGTTTTTCTGCTACGCTCGGCGGAACTCGGGTCCCACATCTGAAGAGAGATTTTCCGATCCGTCTCCACACGGCGCTGACAGTTCCTGAGCTCTCGGTGAGACAAGGAAGTTTCTCACCCCCGACAGAATTGAAGCACCGGTGTTCGCTTCATTGCTGTTCCAAATCTGAACACCTGGTGACTCTGCACGAACAAATCTTCTGAGTCCGAAGACCGGTCCCGTCACCTTCATGCACACGAGAAGGTGGCAAGCAAGAAATCCGAGAAGCCCGCCTGAGTTCTACGAACTGGACATCAACGCTCGAGGCGAAGTTCCCAGGCTGGCTGATCCGCGAGCTCGTTTCGACGAAGCCGAGGCTGAGATCCAAGAAGAGGCCGAAGCTGAGGTCGGAGGAGCCGAGTACGAAGTAGAAGAGGCTGAGGAAGAGGAAGTTCCTGCATCCTCGGAAAGTACCGACACTGAGTACACCACCGACGGCGGAGAAGAAGAAGAAGAAATGGCTGCTCAACAGCCGAATGACGATGATCTCTTCCCGGCGGTGGACTCTACGGGGCCCTTGGCCTTGGTCGGTCAGCAAGCTGTTCCCCCTGCTGCTTTAAAGTCTATTCCCACATACGACGGCTACGGTAAGACGGCGTACGAGCACATCCAGGACATCCTCGCCCTGGCCGCACTGCATACAATCACCGATGAAAGTGTGAAGACCCGTCTGCTGGCCCTTTCCCTGAGGGGAAAACTTCTCTACTGGTGGAGATCGCTGCCAGAGGGATCCATCACAGGGTGGCCCCAGCTTGCCAGGAGACTCGTAAAAGGATGCAACGAGTCTGCTGATCCTACCTCTTTACTGCATCAGTTCCAAGCTATCGAGAGACATCCTCAAGAGGAGGTGTCTGATTTCAACATCAGGTTTGCGAGATCCTGGAAACGGGTACCTCGCGAACTTCGGCCTTCAGCTGGCATGGCTGCTGATTACTATTTGAGGTCTTTCAACTCAGACATATGCCTGCTGCTGAAGGTCGCCAGGATTGACGAGTTTCCTGCGCTGTACGAAGCTGCCCAGCAAGCTGAAGCTGACATTATCTCCACTGGCAGGCTTCCGTCCAGAGTGCGGGAGCCGATTCATCCCGACTTCCCTAGATCGCAGTATCCTTCCGCTTCTGGTGGTTCGCCGTCCACTTCTGGGCAGCAACCCCAGCAGCAGTGGAATCCGGCGCCGGTCATAACTCCTTATGGCCCGCCTCAAATGCATTACCCTCATCCGCCTCCTCCCGCTCCACACTTTCCAGCGCTTCCTGCTCCCCCGCAGTTCGCGCCTTATTCTAACACTCCCCCATTGGCCGCTTTGCCTCCACCGGCACAGTTGCCGCCTCCTGACAGCAGCATCCAGAACACGATTCTACAAGAAGTGCGGGCTTTGGCCTCCGGATATCATGCCATGTCCAATGACATGACCGCTATGAAGAAGAAGGAGGCCCAAATGGACCTCGCTCCTAGAAGGCCGTATGCGCCACCAGCGCTGACAAAAGATAAAGCCCCGAGAGAACCGGCCCGCGAGGCGTCCGCCTCCGAGGAATGCTTGCTATAGATGACCCACCTGGTCCTCCCCGACCGGGTCAGCCGGTGCACTACGTGCAATGACCCGCATTCGGAGGAAGACTGCACTTTGCACCAGCACTACATCCAAACCTTGGCCGGCAGCACTATAGTAGATGATGAGCTGTACATGATCTTGGACGGTGAGGCCAATTTTGCCCTGCCAGAAGAGAATCCAGTGACGCCCGCCAAGGAAGAAAAGAAAGCTACGGACGCGGCTAAACCTTTGCAGGTATACGCAAGAAGAGAAAAACCGCAGCCCGACGGGCTGCCACCGTACAAGCGGCTGTGGCCTTACACAGCCCAGGAGAAGGCGTCCAAAGATAAAGCTCCCGCTAAACCTTCTCCGGCAAAGGCTGCTGCTGTTCCAGCTAAGCCTCCAGCAAAGGCCCCAACTCCCGCTAAACCTCCTGTACCTCAGCCCCCAGCTGAAACCAAAGAACAAGCCCAGGAGAAGCTGAAGTACCCGTCTCTGACCAAGAGACGGCGAGTTGAGGCCACCCAACAGTACCGGACCAAGTATGAGCCGGCTAAACCAGCGAAGGAGCTAGTACCTCGGGCTACAGCATTGTAGACGAGTTGAAGAAGACTCTTCCCAGAATCAACATGTACGATGCTCTTCTGCTCCCAGGCCAGGTTGATCTGCTTGCAAGAATCATCGAAGAACATGAAGAGCGGCAAGCGGATGCGGCTGCTGTCCCGGTTCAACCTTTGACAGTCTCAGCCATTGGGAAGAACAGACCGCCACCCTTTTATCTGTCTTTACGGATGCAAGGGCACATAGTTCACAGCTTGCATGGTGGAATCTGGTGCTTCCTCAACTGTGATGCCGAAGGCCGTCTGCGATGAGATCGGGATGTAATACACACGGAGCAGCCAAGGCGTGCTGCAATTAGACGGCACCCCTTTCAAGACAGTTGGTGTCATAAAGGACATCCCTATCCGACTGCACAAGGCTCTCGACATCGTGGTCATCCAAGAGGTCGTGATTGTTGACCTGGAGCCTTACTTCGGCATGTGTCTCTCTCGGGAGTTCACTGCGAAGTTGGGCGGGTACCTGTCTCTAGACTATTCACACATGGAAGTGCCCTTCAAAGGAAGGAGACTGAAAATTTTCAATGAGAAGCCTTCCCCTTTTCTAGTGGACAAGATACCCGGAGGAGAGATGGACTGCATGGTCCAGTTGTCAGAGGAAGAACTGGTGACAATAGAACTGACCGAGCAAGCTCTCGAAGTGCTACAGCTTGAAGACGAGTTCTCGTTGCGGGACTTCAATGCCGTAATCGGGACAGAGCAGGGCTGTTACTCCATTAAACAGCCCGAGGAGCTTGACCTGTCAAGTGCGAAAGAAGTAGGACCTGCACCCGAAGAGCTGTGGAAGCTTTTCTTTGACGGTGCGCGATGCAAGAATGGCGCCGGTGCAGGGGTACTCCTGGTTTCCCCGACCGGGATCCAGAAGGACTATGCCTACAGGCTGGCCTGGAGCTGTACTAATAATTCGGCGGAATACGAAGCCCTGTGCTTGGGTTTGCGAAAGGCGGAAAGGCTCGGAATCAAGCATCTCCAAATTTTCGGAGATTCAGAGCTAGTGTGTCATCAAGTTATGAATAAATGCGTGTCTAAGCATCACTATCTTAGAGCGTACCGCAATCGGGTCTGGGACCTGATGGAATCGTTTGACTCATTGAATGTTAAGGCAATATCGCGTGAGAGAAACAAGCACGCTGATATTCTGGCGTCTGTTGGAGCCAGTGCGTTCCGGCTGAAGACGTCGTCCGAAGCCGAAGCCGGTCCGCACCATTTACGGGCCTTACGTGCTCGATAGGGATACCTTACGCGGGTATTCAGGTGTGACGAGGAAATCGTCACATTCCTGGTTAACGAAGTGTGTGTAATTGAAGGTAGAGACCCTGATGACGAGCAATATGAGGGGTTGATACAGTTACGGAATAATCACGTCCCAAAAGGACTGATTACATTAGAGTCTCTTTGATCGGAATGACAGAGCGATATCCCACAGGATCAAAGTAGACCCGAGGCAGTATGCTGACCTGGAACTCGAACCCGGTAAATCTATCAAGGTCGGAACAGACTGCACGTCGGAGGAGCTGGGACAGATTAGATCACTGTGCCAGGAGTTCCCCGACATCGTGGCCTGGTGCTACGAGGATTTGAGGGGGTATGACAGAACTGTCATCCAGCATACCATTGAGCTAGAGGATGGCGCCAAGCCATTCCGACAGAAACAGAGGGCCGTAAATCCAAAGATTGAGGCCATGATGAAGACCGAGCTCTTGAAGATGCTGGAGGCCAAGATCATCTACCCCATCAAACATTCATCCTGGGTCGCGAATTTGGTGCCCGTGAGGAAAAAGAATGGCGACATACGTCTCTGTGTCGACTTCAGAAACCTAAATCAGGCTTCCCTCCGGGACCACTATCCGCTTCCCCAAATTGACCAGATTCTACATATCGTTGCTGGAGCCCAGAGATTTTCACTTTTAGATGGATTTTCCGGCTACAACCAGATTTGGGTCAAAGACGAAGACCAGCATAAGACGGCGTTTACCACGAAGTGGGGGACGTTCGCCTATCAGCGCATGCCGTTTGGCTTATCTAATGCTGGTGCCACGTTCCAAAGGGCCATGGACTTGGCCTTCCGAGAGCTGCTCAACAAGATTATTGTCATCTACCTCGATGACATGACTGTTTTCTCTCACCGACGAGAAGATCATGTTTCGCACCTGCGGCAGATATTTGAAAGTTGTCGAGAATTCGGCATCTCCATAAACCCGAAGAAGTCTGTCTTCGCGGTAAAAGAAGGTAAGCTGCTGGGACACGTCATCTCCGAGGAAGGCCTCGCCATTGACCCTGACAGAGCAGAAGCCCTCGTTCGCTTGCCAGCCCCCATTGACAAAAAAGGGCTGCAGTCCTTCTTCGGTCAGATTAACTTCGTGCGGAAGTTCATCCCGGACTTCGCACAGGTGATCAAGCCTATGGCCGAACTGTTGAAGAAAGATACACCTTACGAATGGACTGATGAGAGAGAGCAAGCCTTCGAGGAAATCAAGGCCCGAATTGCACAAGCCCCGGTGTTGACAAACCCGGACTACTCTAAGGACTTCATCCTGTATGCAGTGGGAGAACCCGAAAGTTACGCTGCTGTCCTGACTCAGAAGGAGACGACGGTGAGGAGCGCCCCATTGCGTTCCTAAGCCAAGTGATTTTGCCGCACGAGGAGAAGTACAATTTTATAGAGCGGCAGGTCCATGCTGTCATGAAGTCCCTTCGAAAGTTCAGGCACTTTGTCTCCCAGAGCAAGACCACTGTCTTTGTGATTCACCCCGATGTTCGCAGTTTCATCTTGCAAGGAGAACCGGGTCACAAGAGAGCGGGATGGATTGCTAAGATCCAGGAGTTCGACATTGAAGTGCGGCCCACCAAGCTTATCAGAGGCCGAGCCTTGTGTCAGGAATTGGCCCGAAGCGCTGTAGCCGGCATCTCCGCCTGTAAGTGGGAGGACACAGCGACACGCATCTACCTAGCCGACTCCTTATCGGAGGGGAGTGATTGGACAGATGAACTGGTGAGATATTTCTGCACCGGAAGATGCCCCGATCACCTGAACGCCTCACAACGAAGGAGATTTCGGCTAGGTGCACTAAGGTACACTCTTCGCCCCGAGGGGCTTTACTTCAAAAACATTGACGGCATCCTGTTACGGTGCGTCATAAAATCTGACCAGCCTAGGATCCTCGGAGAGTTTCATTCCGGGATGCCTGGGGGTCACCATTCTTCAAGGCCAACGGCCTTAAAAATAATAAGGGTTGGGTACTATTGGCCCACTCTGTTTGCAGACGCGCATGCGGTCTACGCCAAATGTGATCAATGCCAGAGGTTTGCTGGCAGAACCAGAAAAGCACCCCTGCCCCTTCAACCGATTCAAGCCGAAGCTCCATTCCAGCAATGGGGTCTAGACTTCATTGGGGTGATTTCTCCTAACTCCTCCGCCGGCCACAAGTTTATTCTCACAGCTACTGACTATTTCACACGGTGGACGGAGGCAATCCCGACCAAGAACGCAGACCAAGAAACGGTCATCGGATTCATTGAGAGCCTGATTACCCGCTTCGGGGTTCCAGAGTCGATTGTGACAGACAACGGTCCGGGATTCGTAGGCGCTGTACTCACGGAGTACACCAGCAGACTTGGCATCTATCACAAGATGTCTTCTAATTACTACCCGCAGGGGAACGGCCTTGCCGAGTCTACTAACAAGAACCTCTTGAAGATTCTCCGGAGGACCATTGAAAGAAACAAGCGGACTTGGCACTTGCTCCTGAACCGGGCATTGTGGGCGGACAGAGTTGCATTCAAGAAATCCCTCAGAACGTCCCCCTACACGCTCGTCTATGGCAAGGAAGCTGTTATGCCATCACACATCGAAATCCCCGCCCTGTGGATGATTGACGAAGACAGGAGCAGCGGAGACCCGGTGGACGACAGATTGTGCCAACTCCTGCAGTTGGAAGAAGACAGGGAAAGTGCATACCAGGCCTTCGCGGATCACATTACAACCACTCAAGGCTGGTTTGCAAAAGGCACCACTGCCCGAGTTTTCGAAGTCGGGGACCTGGTGCTGAAGTGGGACTCATACAAGGCAAAGCCGGGTAATCACGGAAAGTTTGATGCTCTCTGGGAGGGCCCTTATCAGATTGCCCGGGTGAATCAGTTCAATGCCTACATACTTTCGGATATGGAGGGTCAGCTCCTCCCTATCCCCGTCAACGGGTTCCACTTAAAGCTCTATCGCTGTTGAAGGTGCCCGAGTGGTCCTTGTAAAAATTCTCCCTTATGTTTTTTATTTTTCCCGGCATGTACAGTTTCCAGTTTTAGCTTTCAATTCGTTTTTCTTCTTTTTTTGAGCTTAATTGCGGCATGGGAGAGAAATACGGGCTTCGCATCGAAGTCTGTCGTTGCCCCTCGGGAGGGGCGAAGTTCGGCTATGCGAGAGAAAGAAAGGAGGAAAAAGGGCGAAAAATTGACTAAGTGTTGGGCGAAGCCCGACTCGCGACGAAGTCGGATTTCGGCCCAGCCGAGTGCGAAGTTCGATCAAGAAAATGCTAAGGCACGCTAAAGGGAAGCTCCGCGAGCTTTGGCCGAAAGCCGCACTGCGCACACTTTCCGTGCGAAGTACGCACTGCGCGCAGCCTTTGCGCGAAGTGCGAACTTCGCAGCGAGGACCGACTTCGGCCAGCGCCCGTGCGAAGTGTGCACTGCGCTCAACTCTCGTGCGAAGTGCGAACTTCGCGCGAAGTTCGCACTTCGCACCAAGCTTCGGCCGAAGTCCGAACAAAGCCCCAGCGTCGCATTGCGCAGTCCGTCTAAAGATCAAAGGCGGCAAAGACCCAGATCGCGCCCAAACCTTGGGCGCAGCAAAAAACAGAGGTAGAACAGTTCAAGCACGCGCTTCGCGCGAAGTTCGTACTTCGCCCGAAATTCGGGCGAAGTCGGGCCGTGCCCAACTTCGGGCGAAGCCCGGCTGCGCCTAGTTTTCCGGGCCAGTATTGGGACGCGGTTTAAAAAATAATAAAAAATTCAAAAACCCCAAGCTGGGCCCAAGGCGCGTTTGCACTTGTTTTAATGTGGGTTTCCGCACCGAAGGTTTTGTCTTGATCAGTGTGCCCAAGTGGTGGCAGCAACGTCAGCCATGGTGCAGTCTCCAACGCCGAATTAATGATTGCACGTTTTTCAAAGGAAAATGCAACAAAAGAAGCATGGCACGTCTGCCAGGGCGCGCTTTTTCCGAACATTCTCCTGCGCAGCCACCAAAGATCTTAACTCAGCCGACCTACCCCCTCCTGCGTTGCATTAATGGCGCTGTTTTTATCTAGAAAAGGGGGTCAGAAGCATGCAAACATTCCAGATTGCACAGATTATTCCTCGGACAGTGCTAATTATTCCTGTGACAGCGAAATTTGTTGCAGACAGCCTGAACCTATCATTATTGCTGATTCGGAGAGATGGACAAAGGAAAAAGGCCCGTGTCAGCGCAGTCCAGTGAAAGCAGCGAACCAGGGGATTTGCCGCGGCCGGGAGTTTTCAAAGGCGATCCCCCGCCAGAGAAAAAGTCAAAGTCCCGGACGAGGAAGGTACAGCGTGGGCAAGCCCCACCACCTCCGGCGAATTACCTGGCAGGATATGTGGACGGCTTGTTTTCCATGAGCCTAACTCAGCTGCGAGCAAATGTGGAGAACTGGGCTGACAAAGTTTCGCCCTCCCACCATTTCGGAGCGGCGTACAAATCAAATCTCTTCAGATTCATGTGCCCTCCTGTCCACCAATGCCCGGAGCTGATAGACTTAATTTTCAAACACTATAAACCAGCTTCTCGGCAAATCTGCAGTTCCAGCGGCAAACCCTTGTTCGCATTGCGCAGGGAGACTGTGCAACCAGCTTTCGCCCCAGGGCTGGAGTATGACTCCGGCACCATCCTCAGAAAGATAAATCCGGGCGAACAAGCGGGACGTTTCACGCACACCAAGCGAATGAGGGATTTCCTCAATTCAGAGCTGAACGCCCCGCTTCCAGCCGACAATGGCCGACTGGCCCCATGCCTTTGACGAAATTTCAGAGCAAGTATCTATATACCATCCTGGCATGGATTCTCGGCTGCGACTCCGACGAGTTGGTACATCCGTACCAGCTGGCGCTGGCAGAATGTCTCCTGTGTGGAGAATCTTACGAACCAGCGGCGCAGCGGAGTGGAAAGCGCCCCATCTCTTTCGACTGGGCAGACTGGCTGGCTTACGCCATCCATTCCAGTCTGCTGAAAATTTAGAAGCGCCAGTCTACCAATTTTCGTTTCAGTTCCGTTCTGAGTCCGGCTTTGTTTGTACCATCTGCACCCCCAAATGCCGATCCTGAACCTGAAGAAGGTTAACGAGAAAGGAGAGCCCCAGCCCGTCTATAACTGGACGGATGACTTATACCGGAAAGGGTCCTACTACAAGTTCAACATCCACTTTCTGGGATTCGTCATGTCAGTCTTCACCGAAAGTGAAATCCCCCGTCCCCCGAGAGAAATGACGAGCGCTTTGATAAATCAAAAGCTCGGGGACGTTTTCAGACTGACGCAGGGGATTGTGATTAGAATCTACGGATTCAAGGGCAAACCCTATTTGCTGCCCTATTGGTGTTCAGAGCATCTGTTCGAAATGGAGGTTGCCCGGCAGATGGACTATGTGGAAGAAGAGTTCGGCCTAGGGAAGAAGAGAGGACAGATTTTTCAATATCCTCTTTCCTGGGCCAACGTTGAGATTACTGAGGTAGGACAGCATGTCTACCTAGAACAAGAGTTGTCCCGGGTTGGCCTGGTTTTGCTGCCACAGCGCTGGAAGTATGACCCTCATGGGATAAGGGCAAGGTTCACACATTTGTGCCCCCGGGATATAACCGAAGACAGATGCGACGTGGTCCATGTGGACCTTGACTGGGAAATCGAATTGATGGAAGCTTCTCCTCCCTGGCAGGATTTCTACTGCGAGGAGGTGACATATGACCCCAAGCGAAACCCGGACCACCACTTCTCATCTCCAGGGTTCAAAAAATTTCTATCCAAGATTGCAGGCCTTAACTGGTCTAAAGAAAAGATTACCGAATGCTGGAAGATGAGATGCCGCACGCAGCACGATAAATCCACAAGGAGAAACCTGGCCGTAGATGACGACTTTTCGGTTCTCTATGACCAGCATCATGACAGCTGGCGGCCGTTCGCATATCAAGGTTACGTTCCCCGAGGCCCATTTGAAGATTATAAAGGAGGGTCTCCTCCCAAGCAGTTGTACACTTCAGCAACTGCCAGCGCAGGCCCAACAAGTACCCAGGTTGATCCAATGCAGCCCGTGGCTCCCAAGGCGGCGCCTGAAAAGGCGAAAGAGTTAGTCAAGGCAGCGCCGGAGGCAATCCCTCAGGCAAGAAAAGCGCCAGCGCCGCCAGAAAGCAGACCGGTCGTGGTAGACATTCTGCCAGTCAAACCCCGGTACAAGTTTACCGTGGGAGCATCAGCGCCTGCTGCACCTGCTTCGTCTCCTTCCCCTGATCCGACAGTTGTTCCAGAAGAAAAGAAGCGGAGGAGAGTTGAGAAAATCAGGCGACCTAGCCTGATAGTGCAGCAGCCAGTTGCAGAGCCGCAGCCGCGTCCTGCCGCCGCAGAGGCAGTCCCTCTGGGCAGTCCCAAGCCAGCCGCCGAGACAAGAAGCGAAGACATCCACCCGGCATCGGCTCAGGCGGAGCCCGCAGGTACGTTTGCTGCCCCTGTCTCCTTAGTCTCACACAGTCCTACCCCCACTCCGTCTCCCGCCCAATCTGGGCGAGCCATGACCACATCCTCCTCTCCGTCTCCGCGTCCTTCTAGCGGCCCCCATTCTTTCGATCAGTTTGCTCAGAACCCTAACGTCTCTCTTTCTCTGAGCACAACTCCAAACCCTTCGCCCGAGGTCAGTGCTGAGGCTGTCCGTTCACCGTCACATCCTCCACCTCAGCCGCTTCAAACCCTCGCAGTGTCAGCCGCTCCCATTTCCATTTCCCGGTCGCCCCCACAAGCGACCGATTCTTCCAAGGTCTGTCCGGTTCCTCCTGATCCCATCCCCGCAGGAGAGACGTCTCAGCAGAACCCTAGGCTGGGGGAACCAAATTTTATGGACGACCTCCAGAACACAGATGACTTGCCTCTGGCAACGAGAGCCGTAGAATACCCTGTTTCCTTCCTCCAGAACTTGAAGCGAAGGAGACATGAAGAGATGGCCGCCCCGGCAAAACGCACCAAGTACGATTTCACGAGGAGAGTGCTTACGACAGAAAAGATAATCCCTAAAGTGAAGAAGCCTCTCCGAGAAATGACCAGGGCGGACTACGAGCTCCAGACAAAGGAGAAGAGCTTTGACGACATCAACAAGCAGTATGAGATTCAGACAATCATGCGCAAAGCTGACAATCTCTTTGTCAAGAGTCTGGAGGAGCAGGAAGAACTTTTCGTGTTGCAGGACAAAGTAAGGCAACTTGAAGAGGACCTATCTAGGTCCACCGAGCAGTCGGAAGCGGCGCGGCAAGAAACGAGATGAACTCAAAGCCCAGCTGGCCGCTTCTCAGCAACAGGCCGCAACCGAAAAGAGAGCAGCCTCGGAGCAGATTTCTCAGCTCCAGGAGTCTTTGAAGCAGGCGCAGTCGCAGCTTGCAGAGAGAACATCTCAA
Organism: Wollemia nobilis; assembly: GCA_028583015.1. Lineage (NCBI taxonomy): Eukaryota > Viridiplantae > Streptophyta > Pinopsida > Araucariales > Araucariaceae > Wollemia > Wollemia nobilis. The sequence goes on along the minus strand of JAQPPZ010015288.1, from coordinate 1,303,145 downwards.
GCGGCTGTCTTTTCGAAGACAAAGGTTAAGGAAATGAGGGCTGGTTTGCTGCGGGAATGCAAGCCCCATACCTTCAAGGCGATGGCGGTCCTGGACTTCGCATCCAGGATTCAAGAAGTTTCTGCCCAGGGAAAGCCTGTGGTAGAGGAGGCCGAGCGCCAGGCGAAGCAATGGCTAGACCTGGCGGTTAGTCTTCAGGAACGCGAGCGCAACGGCGTCCATTTTTCCCCCGTGTCCTCATTCGCTGCAGAATGGGCAGGTGCAAGGGTGACCTTGCACAAATATTTCAGAAAAGTTGAAGAGGTGAGAGTGGCCAGACGAATGCTTGATGCATTCGGACATGAAAGAGATATCTGTCTGGCCCCCTTTCACGCTCTTTCAGAACTTGGGTGCCCAAGTTTTGTTGAGAATGGTGAGCTCCTCACCCTAGATCGGGTAAAAAGAAATTGGCAGTCCTTCGAAGCAGACACAGCTGAAATTGATAGCTGGACTGAGCCAATTCAAGATAGTCAGGTCACTCAGATGGTGTCCGGATATTCCGAGGATCCGCTCCTATTTTCGGGAGTTGGAAAAAGATACCACACCATCGACACCGCACGCGGTCGCTGCTTTCCACGGAGCATTAGAAGATATAGCTGACCGCAAGCCATTCGAAGCAGAGGCCTGGCGCTCAGCCCAGGTGGCATACACTCGCATGTGCGAGGCAGAAGCAGGAGATGGAGAGCTTTCGGAAGGTGATTCTGATGGGGCAACTGACAAAGATGAATCTGAAGAACAGTTGCCGCAAGGAGAACAGTTAGAGCAGCAAAAGGCAGGGGAGGTAAGTTCCTCTGCACCCAAAGGATGAAGGCATGGATTCTTTGCGCCGAGGCGAGCTCGACACCCCTCGAGCCGCCAGAAATGTTGCAACATTTTGCACGGGGTGCAATGTCTTCAATATTGTATCAGTGCTGCTCTTCTTTTCCTCCTTCCATTTTCCTTCTTTCTCTCCCTTTCCTTTTCTTTCCCGCATTCTTTTTCTTTCCCCCTTTTTTCATGGAGTCCCCAGTTGATTTTTCAACTTTCCAGCAAGTTACCCTGAAAATGGCTAAGTCTGGGTGCGAAGTTCGCACTTCGCCCAGTCTGGGTGCGAAGTTCGCACTTCGCCCAGTTTTGGTGCGAAGTTCGCACTTCGCCCAGTTTTGGTGCGAAGTCTGACTTCGCCCCACTTTCGGGCGCACCTTGCACTGGCAAACTGGCAGGTCAATGAAGAAGAATGTTAAAGTGCCGGAAGCAGGTCCGTACGTCGGCGGACACCGGTGTCCACCGTGGGCGGTCCGACTTCTCAGCAGAATCGGAATGTGCCCTTGACAGGTGTGCGGTGGGGGAACAAACCCGGAGTTTTACCAAGACATAAAGGTCTTCCCAACTGCACTGTTTTCTGCCCGTGCATCCCAAGGAGTCCCGATCCCAAGCAAAGATGTATAGACTGCCCTCTAAGGCAGGCATGTGTCACACAAAGATAACCCATCATCAGACAAGTGTCCAGCTTTGGGATTTGAACCAAGACTGCCGACCAAAAGGGATAAGCATGGGCTGCCTGCACCGCCTGCGCTAGTAGCCTCATTCAAAGCTGATCTGAGGTTTCACCTGCTCCAGCTACCAGCGAACCTGCCGACTTGAAGATTTTATCCAGCCCTCCGCCACGTAGCAGTCCAGCTTCCAGGATGACCATGCTGCGGGTACAGCCCTGTCCGACAAAAGGTCAGCATTTGCAGCTCTTTCGCCGCTTCTGTCAGCTTATGTTTGACCGGGACTCTGTGCCCATTAATGTAACGGGTGGGACTCGGGCTATAAAAGCCCATCTTGAATTCATTGTAAAGTGTGGAAGGGGAATGTTTGTTAGGGAACTACTGTGCTTACTGTAACCGTGCTTCTGCTTACAAATACAATCTGTATGCCTGGTTCTGTTCTGCTGCTTTTATTTCTTTATGCTTATGCTTTACGCGATTCTGTGTCATGGCTTGTTGATTCACTTCGGCATTTGATGGTCAGGCGCCTTTAGCATTATTTCTGTACTTTTAAATTTCATATAATAGATGTGGTAGCAGTTCCATCAGTTATGTGTGACGTTGCTGGCCCGTATCTGGTGATTGATGCGATCCCCTGCTGTTAGTTCCTTGTAGGGAATGTTTGCTAGGGAGCCATTGAAGCTGTGCGGTTAAATTCTCTGCCTAACACATATACCTGGCTCTGATATCTCTAGGTTTACTTTCTACCCCTGTCAGTGTACGTATCTGGTGATTGATGCGATCCCCTGCTGTTAGTTCCTTGTAGGGAATGTTTGCTAGGGAGCCATTGAAGCTGTGCATACACTGCTTGTGTATCGGAGGTATGCCTAGGTTTTGCAGTTCCTTGCCATGCTTTGCGTTTGTATGCAGCAAGTAGCGGTGATTGGTGTGTTCCCGTACTGTTAGTTCCCCCCACCAACCTTTGGACATATTTGTAATCTCTTTCTGTACATTTATTTCTTTCCTGTTCCCTTTAGCTTAAATCAGAACCCCCCCCCCAAAAGGAGCCGGCCTTCTCCGGAGATTGGCTCGGAAGGCATCTCTTCCTTCCGGCCTTTCATGGTGGTGGGCGAATTTGGGCGCATTAACCCAAAATCCTTTCCTCATGGCAGATTCGTAACCAACAGGTACTACTGGCCCACTCTCTTTACAGACGTGCATGCGGTCTGTACAAAATGTGATCAATGCCAGAGATTTGCTGGCAGAAATAGAAAAGCACCCCTGCCCCTACAGCCCATCCAAGTCGAGACTCCGTTTCAGCAATGGGGTCTGGACTTTATCGGGGTGATTACACCGAACTTTGCAGCAAGACACAAGTTTATCCTTACCGCCACCGACTACTTCACGCGGTGGGCAGAGGCGATCCCCACAAAGAATGTGGACCAGGAAACGGTCATCAGGTTCCTTGAGAGCCTCATTACCCGTTTCGGGGTCCCTGAGTCGATAGTAACGGACAATGGTCCGGGGTTCGCAGGTGCTGTACTCACGGAGTACACCGGCAAATACGACATTTATCACAAAATGTCTTCCAATTACTACCCACAGGGGAATGGTCTTGCCGAGTCCACCAATAAGAATCTGCTGAAAATCATTAGGAGGACAGTAGAGAACAACAAGAGGACTTGGCACCTCTTCCTGGATCGGGTGCTGTGGGCGGATAGGATATCCTTCATGAAGTCCATTAAAACGTCCCCCTATGCGCTCGTATACGGCAAAGAAGCAGTCTTGCCAACCCACATCGAAATACCCGCTCTCTGGATGCTTGATGAAGAAAGAGGTAGCGGAGATCCGGTAGATGACAGACTTTGCCAAATGCTGCAATTGGAGGAAGACAAAGAAAAAGCGTACCAGGCCTTCACCAAACATGCTGAAACGACACAAGGTTGGTTCGCAAAAGGTACCACTGCCCGAGTTTTCAAAATCGGGGACCTGGTGCTGAAGTGGGACTCGCTAAAGGCGAAACCGGGCAACCACGACAAGTTTGATGCCCTCTGGGAGGGCCCTTATCAGATTGCCCGGGTAAATCAGTTCAATGCATTCGTGCTACGGGACATGGAGGGACAGCTTCTCCCCATTCCCGTCAACGGGTTCCACCTCAAAATTTACCGCCACTGAAGGCACCCAGATGGGTCCTTCCTTGTACAGATTTTACTTCTGCATTTTAGTTTTCAGAATGTATATATTTCGGCATTTAGTTTTTCAGTTTTTAATTTTTCAAAGGCCCAAGTAAAACCAAGGCAAAAACCCGACTTCGCAGCGAAGTCGGGTAGCGCTCCTCGAACGGTGCGAAGTTTGGAAGAAGGCAGCTGAAAAAGGGAGCTAAAATGACTAAGTATGGCTGCCCAACCCGACTTCGCAGCGAAGTCGGGCTGCGCCCCCTCCAAAGGGCGCAGTTGGGTAGCAGATTGCAAGAAAATGCCAAGTATCAGATTGCGCCCCTGTTGCAGGGCGAAGTCGGATTGCGCCCTCTTTTCGGGCGAAGTCTGAGTGCGCTCCAATTTTCGGGTGCACCTTGGGTGATCTGGCACGAGAAGCTGAAAGCGTCTAAGAGTCAAATCAGATTGCGCCCCTGTTGCCGGGCGAAGTCGGATTGCGCCCATTTTTCGGGCGAAGTCCGAGTGCGCCCCGAATTTCGGGCGAAGTCCGAATGGCCCACCACGGCAAATATGAAAAATTCTAAGTGTTGGCCCAGGGCGAAGTACGACACAGGGCGAAGTTGGGTCATGGGCCAGAAAATTCTTCCTAGTAAAGTGTGTGCAAATTGTGGCGATGACGTCAGCAATGGCACGACGCCCAAGAGGGTTTAATGATTGTACATCTTTCAAGGATTATGCATTAAAAGGGTAAGGTGCGTTTGAACCAACGGCTAATGGGGTGCGCTTTTCAAAAATAAACCCATACCCAGCCGCCAAAAATAATGCCTCCACCAACTCCAATTTAACTGCCCTAACGCCCTCCCTCGTGCCATTAATGTTGTGGTCGTTGTCTACAAAATGGGCTCTGGCGCAACCAGAAAATTCAAATTGTTCAAGCTGATTCTCTGACTGTAAGGAATAAAGCTGACAAACTCAGGAGCCGTAATTCTTTCCTCTGCTGTTTCAAAAAGGATGGACAAGGGGATTGCGCCCGTACAGGCGCAATCCAGTGAAGAACGGTGCGAAGCTGAGGAATCACCAGAGTTGAGCGCTCATGAGAGTGAAGCGCAGCCGGACCAGAAAAAGAAGGGCCGTACGAAGAGACGCGTGGTTGAGCAAACTCTGCCGCCACCCGTTAACCACATGGCTGTATACAAAGATGGCTCCTTCTCCATCAGCCTCTCCAAACTGCGGCTGAACATTGCCAAAAGGGTAAACCGGGTTTCGCCCTCACACCACCTCGGAGCTGCATACAAATCGAACCTATACTGGTTCTTGTGCCCTCCTGTTCATTGGTGCCCAGAGCTGGTTGAGGCGATTGTACAATATTACAAACCAGCTGCCCGGCAAGTCTGCGACAACAAAGGAAAGGTGCTATTCACACTTTTCCGGGAAAGCGTCCAGCCAGTGTTCGCCCCAAGGTTGCAGTACGACCCCAGCACAATTGTCAGAAGAATAAACCTAGATGAGCAGACGGGGCGATTTACGCAGACGAAGAGGATGAGGGAATTCCTCGACTCGGAGTTAAGACTTTGCTGGCGCCCGGACAGTGGCCAACTAGCCCCATACCCCTAGACAGATTTGAGAAAAAATACATTTACGTCATGCTAGTGTGGGTCCTGGGCTGCGACTCTGACAAAATAGTACGACCGTACCAACTGGCGCTGGCAGAATGTCTCCTGCACGGAGAATTTTATGACTCTACAGCACAAAAGAGTGGTAAGCGCCCAATTTTCTTCGACTGGGCGGACTGGTTGGCGTACGCTATACACTCAAGTCTAGTCAGACTGCAACAAAAGCAGTCAATGGATTTCCGGTTATGTTCCTTCGTCGCATGGCTGTGCCTATATTACATGCACTACCGGATGAACGTCACTGACTTGAAAAAAACAAACGAAAAAGGAGAGCCGCTACCCGTGTACGAGTGGATTGACGTTCTGTACAGAAAAGGCTCGTTCTATGAGTTTAACCTCAAATTTTTGTGCCAAGTCATGCGGTTGTTCAACAGCAAGGCATCTCGCCCGCCGGAGGTCATGACTCCGGCAAGTAGTCAAGTGGGCCCAATGCAGCCGACAGCTTCTGAGACAGTGCCCGAAAAGGCGCAAAATTCAGGGAGGTCGACTCTTGAGGTGGTCTCCCAAGCAGAAAAAGCGCCCACTCTGCCAGTTAGCAAATCAGTCGCGCAGAATGATGACCCCCAGGCATCGTTGTCTGCTGCCCCAATCTCATCTCCTTCTCGCGAACCAGCTGCTGTGCCAGAAGAGAAAAAGAGAAGAAGTGAGAGGGTCACACGGCCTAAGGAACCAGTGCCGCAGACAGCCACAGCGTCGACCGAATAGGCTGCGCCAGAAGTTGTCTCACTGGACAGCCCCGTAGCAGAAGTTGAAACCCGGGCTGAAGGCGTTCCTCGAATGACGGCCTAGGCGGAGCCCGCATGTACGTCTACTTCCCTGCTTCCCGCAGTCTCCGTTAGCCCTGCCGCAACACCACTCCCCATATCATCAGGGCAAGCTGTAGCTGCATCCTCTTCTTCCCAAATAGCCCAACCATCCAGCAGCCCCCATTCTTTTGACCAGTTTGCTCAGGATCCCAACGCCTTCCAGTCACTGGGCCAAACCCTAGAACCCTCCCTCACAGCCAGTGCTAAAGTTGCTCCTTCGCTTCTGCGCTCTTCACCCTAGCCGTCCAAAACCCTACCAGCACCACCCACTCAGTCGCCCGTTTCCCCTAGGACCCGGTCGCCCTCAAAAGCGGCCACTCCTTTTGTAATTCCCCCCGCGTCACTGTTTGCGGGAAAAATGCCGCGGCAAAATACAATGTTGGAAGATCTGGACTTCATGGGCGAACTGCAGAGCGCCGATGACATGCCTTTGGCAGTAAGTGCTTCAGGAGGTTCTGCCTCCTTTCTCTAGGGCGTAAGGCGAAGAAGAGCCGAAGAGATAGCTGCCCCGGTAAAACGCACAAAGTTTGACCTAGACAGGAGAGTGCTGACAACCGAGAAATTGATCCCGAAAGTAAAGAAGCCTCTCCGAGAGATGACCGAGGCAGACTACGAACTTCAACGGAAGGAGAAAAGCTTTGACGACATCAACGAGGAATACGAAATTCGTGGTATTCGTCGTAGGACAGACAATCTCCTCGTCAAGCATCTTGAGACCCACGAAGCGCTGTTCCAGATGCAGAATAACACAAGGCAGCTTGAGGAGGACCTAGCTAGGGCTATTGCGCAGCTGGGATCAGCGCAAGAAGAAATAGAGGAGCTTAAGGCCCAACTGGCCGCCTCTCAGCAGGAAGCCCCAGCGCAGAAACAGACAGCCGAACAGCTGTCAGAAGAGAAAAGAGCAGCACTGGAGCAGGTTTCGCAGCTTCAAGACTCGGTGAAACAGACGCAGTCGCAGCTTGCAGAGAAAGCATCACAAGTGGCGGTATTTTCAAAGAGCAAGGCCAAGGAGATGCGGGTTAGTCTGCTACAAGGTTGCAAGCCCAACCTTGTTAAGTCCTTGTCAGTTCTGGACTGTGTCCAGGATTGAAGAAGTGTCTGCCCAGGGAAAGCCTGTGGTAGAGGAAGCCGAACACCAGGCGAGGCAATGGCTAGACCTGGCCATAAAACTTGAGGAGTTTGAGCGCAAAGGCTTCCAAATTGCCCCTATGTCCCAACTTGCCTCAGATTGGGCAGATGCAAGGGTAACCTTGCATGTTTATTTTGACAAGACAGAGAGGATTAGAAATGCCAGGAAATTGCTGGACGCCCTAGAGCACGAAAGGAACATTCTCCTGGCCCCCTTTCACACTCTGTCTGAGTACGGGTGCCCGAGCTACGTCAAAGATGGCGAGTTTTTGACCCTTGAGCGGGTTAAGCAGAATTGGCTGTCCTTCGAGACAGATACAGCAGAAATTGATAGCTGGACAGAGCCAATTCAAGAAGCTCAGGTCACCCAGATGGTATCAAAATACTGTAAAATCAACTCCTCCCTAAAAGAGTTGGGAAAAAGATATAATACCATCAACCTGCACGCGGTCGCTGCATTCCACGCAGCACTAAGAGAGATCAGCGACCTCGTGCCCTTCCAAGCAGCAGTCTGGGACCAAGCCAAGGCTGCATACCAACGCATCAGCGAGTGGGAGGCTGACAGTGGAGAACATTCAGGTTTAGAAGGAGAGACTAAGGAGGCAACTGTCGGAAGTGATCCTGAAGAAGAATAGTTGCCCGAAATGAAGCGGTCAGAGCAGCAGAAGGCAGGGGAAGGAAGTTCCTCTGCACGCAATGGATGAAGGCATGGTTCTTTGCGTCGAGACGAGCTCGACACCCCGCCACCCGCTAGAAATGTTGCCACATTTGGCACGGGGTGCCATGTTTTCAGTTTTTGTAAGTAGCCTGCTCTTTTCCTTCCTTCCTCTCTTTCCATTTCTTCATCTCTCCCTTTCTCCCTCTTCTTTGCAGTCTTATTCCTCCCTCTTCCCCTTAAAAACTTCCCCCAGCAAAGTTTCCAGAAGTGTTCCCTGAAAATGGTTAAGTGTCAGGGCGCGCCTCGACTTCACAGCGAAGTCGGAGTGCGCCCTCCAGTTGGAGCGCAGTAGGGACAGTGCGAAGTGCGACAGAACAGGAAAATGAGCGAAATTTGACTAAGTGCTGGGGCGCAACCCGACTTCGCAGCGAAGTCGGGGTGCGCCCTTCTTCCTGGGCGCACTACGGAAGCAGTGCAGCAAAAAATCAGCTAAGTGATGGGGCGCAACCCGACTTCGCAGCGAAGTCGGGGTGCGCCCCTTTTTTAGTGCGCAGTCCGAACGACAGGGATGACAGCAAAGTATCGGTGCGCAACCCGACTTCGCAGCGAAGTCGGGGTGCGCCCTCCGACCGGTGCGCAGTTGGGTAAACCAGTCCAGAAATTGACTAAGGCACGGAGGCCTCCCCAACTGCGCTGTTTTCAACCTGCGCAATCCGGCAGCGCTCTGATCCCGGGCGAAGTTGGATAAACTGCCTTTCAAGGCAGCATGTGTCACTCATCAACATCTGACAAGTGTCCACTTCGATATTCGAGTAGAGACATGACCGGGAAAAGGACAAAGCATGGGCTGCACTATCTACGCCAGCTGCCATCATTTAAAGCTGATAAGAAGTTCCATCCGCCACAACTACCCGTACTCCTGCTGACCAAGGGTTTGACCCGACACACCGCCACATGGCTGTACATCTTTCAGGGAGACCATGCCGCAAGTACAGTCCTACCCGACAGAAGTTGGCATCAGCAGCTCCTTAGCCGCTTGTGTCAGCTAATGTTTGGTCTGGGACTTTGTGCCCGCGAATGTAATCGGGGGGAACTTGAGGCTATAAATAGCCATATAATTCATTGTAGGGGTGGTGGAAGGGGAATATATTTCTAGGGAACTATTGTAGCTGTGCGTTTGCCTCTAACACAATCATATACTTGGCTCTGCTTACTGTCTTTTATCTTGTATGCTGCCTCTCCTTGTCATTTCTGCCTCATGTTTTTTGTATCATTGCTTCTTGTTGTACTGAACTCTGGACTCTGGTATTTGATGATCAAGTATTCCTGGAATGCATAGATAGAGGATACATAGGATTAATGATAGTTGTAGTTTCAATATGTGCTTTGTAAAGGAATGCTGTTAGTAGCAGTGATTGATTCGTTGCCATGCTGCTTATTCCCCCCACCTAACTCCAATCACATTTGGATTCTCTTTCCGCACTTTTATATCTTTCCCTGCACTCTTATCTTACACTAAAAACCCCACAGGAAGCCAGCCTTCTCCGGAGATTGGCACGGAAGGCATTCCTTCCTTTCGGCCTTTCAATCTAGTGGGCGAATCTGGGCGCAATAACAACAAATCCTTTCCTCATGGCAGATTCGTAACCAACAATGCTACATTTGGCGCCATTGCTGTTGATGGAGCGAGGAGGGTCAAGTAAAGGATTAGTATGTGTGAGGAAAGGAAGGTGGATGATAGATACATTACTATGAGGACATGGAAGATGAGGTTGCGGAGAGGATCAGGTGCCTATGAGGAGAAGCACGAGGATTGCTCAAAGGAGGAACGCAACTAATCAAGCATTGCAATTGCGAAAAATGGAAGAACCGATAGTCGAACGAGTTTTGAGTCCACAAGAGGAGAATGAAAGGTGGCAAATGTTGCTGTTAACAACGGAGGATGAAGTACCACAAATATTTCAAGAGAACATTCATGCAAGTGAAGATGCCAACATGGAGCATGCACAAAGAGACGAAGAGTGGATGGTAACACCCAAGCAAGTGTTGAGTGTAGACAACAATTCTAAGAAACAAAAATGAAGGCGTTTGTAGAAATGTCTAAACATTACAATTTAATGAGATGCAATTGAAATAAAGTGAAATGAAATGTAAGGAAATGCACGTAAATGAATTGTAAATGCAGCCATCATGCAAATCTTAATAAATCAAATTAATTATAAGGTTTGCTAAGGTTGACAATGTAATTAGTTGGGCAGTTTTGTAACGACGTCTTGGAATTGGTTATGGCAACCACCAGGACAACGCTTTAAATAGCCCCCCTATTTCATTTTTAATCCATCCATGCTATGAGGTATAGAGAACAAATTGTAACAGCGTAAGGCTAGTTGGTGAATCTAAGCATAGTCTCAAATTGTGATCTCTGTATGCTATGCAATTCCAATAATACAAGCATATCTATCTTGTTCTCCATGTGTGCCAATGTATGACGATGATAGAATGTTAGGATATTGCACCATTATTCCTATTGTTGTAGGTTGATGGGCTTCGACACAGACCGGATTGTAGATGCAATCTGAGGTGTAGTCGGAGGAGTCGCAGACATTCCAGGAGCCAATGTCGTCAGAGAGAGTGTCGACATTGGAGATGTCCATCATGTTGTCATGCCGTCATGAGGCCTACTGTCATCTGAGTTGTCGTTAGACTGAGTGCCATCTAAAGACTAGCCGTCGTACAGGCTGTAGTTAGATTGAATGCCATCACACCAGGATGCCATCATACTAGAAAGCTGTTGTCTAAGCTGTGTTGCCATTTGAAGGTTTGCCTGCCGACTGAAGCTTAATTGCTGTCATGAGAAAGATGCTGTTTGGAACAAAGTTCTTTATCGAATATTGCAACTCCTTGATCCAATAATTGTCATTCCCTCATCTCTAGGAATTCTCATCGTTGTGTACATTTGGTGTAGTTGCCTAAACAAGTTCGGGTTGATAGGAAGCAGTAAGTGTGACAAACAAGGAGGTGAATGACAGATTCAAAGTTATTGTTGCCACATTTTGCACGGGGTGCAATGTTTTCAGTTTTGTAGCAGTGCTGCTCTTTCTTTCCCCTCTTCCTCTCTTTCCCTTTCTTCCTCTCTCCCTTTCTCTCTCTCTCCTACATTCTCTTTTTCCCCCCCTTTCTTGGAGCCCCTCAGTTGGATTTCAAAGTTGACAGCAGTTGCCCTGGAAAATGGCTAAGTATTGGTGCGAAGTTCGCACTTCGCCCAGTTTTGGTGCGAAGTTCGCACTTCGCCCAGTTTTGGTGCGAAGTCCGACTTCGCCCCTCTTCTGGGCGCACCTTGTAGCAGGCTGGCAGGCTGACAGAAAAATGACTAAGTGCTGGAGCGAAGTCTGTACGGCAGCAGAAACCAGCTTTCACCTGTGCGTAGTCCGACTTCGCAGCGAAGTCGGAGTGCGCCCTTGACAGGTGCGCAGTAGGGAAACAAACTCGGAAATACACCCAAGGCATGAAGGCCTTCCCGATTGCGCTGTTTTCTGCCTGCACAACCCGATGGCGCTCTGATCCCAAGCGAAGTTGGATAAACTGCCTTTCAAGGCAGACACGTGTCAAACAACATCATCCATCATCTGACAAGTGTCCAGCTTCGGGATTTGAGCCAAGACGTGTCGAGCAAAAGGACGAGCATGGGTTGCATTACCTATGCCAGTGACCTCATTTAAAGCTGATTGGAGGTTCTACCCGCTCCAGCTACCCGCATTCCTGCCGATAAGAAGTTCTGCCCAACACACCGCCACCTAGCTGTCCAGCTTCTAGGAAGAACATGCTGCGGGTACAGTCCAGTCCGACAAAGGTCAGCATTTGCAGCCCTTTTGCCGCTTTTGTTAGCTATTGTTTGACTGGGACTTTGTGCCCATTAATGTAACGGGAGGGACTCGGGCTATAAAAACCCACCATGTTTTCATTGTAAAGGGTGGAAGGGGAATGTCTGTTAGGGAACCATTGTAACCGTGCTTCTGCTTATAAATATAATTTGTATGCCTGGTTCTGTTCTGCTGCTTTTATTTCTTTATGCTGCCTCTCCTTTATATTTATGCTTTATGCTTTCCTGTGTCACGGCTCGTTGATTCATTTCAGCATTTGGTGGTCAGGTGCCTGAAGCATTGCTTGTACTTTTGAACTTCATAGATTAGAGGATACATAGAATAGATGTGGTAGCAGTTCCATCAGTTGTGTGTTACGTTGCTGTCCGTAGTGGTGATTGATGCTTTGCCGTGCTTTGTTAGTTCTCCTTGTAGGGAGAATGTTTGCTAGGGGACCATTGTAGCTGTGCGTATAAATTCTCTGCATAACACATATACCTGGCTCTGACATCTCTCGGTTACTTTTTATATTTATGTTGCTGTACGTAGTGGTGATTGATGCATTGCCGTGCTGTTAGTTCTCCTTGTAGGGAGAATGTTTGCTAGGGGACCATTGTAGCTGTGCGTACAGGTCTTTATATAAAAAGTATACTTAGGTTTTGCAGTTCTCGGTCATGCTTTGTATTTATGATGCAGTAAGCAATGGTGATTGATGTGTTGCCGTACTGTTAGTTTCCCCCACCAAAATCCAATCATATTTGTAAATTCTTTCCGTTTCTTTATCTCTTTCCTGCACTCTTAGCTTAAACCCCCCAAAGGAGCCGGCCTTCTCCGAAGATTGGCACGGAAGGCATCTCTTCCTTCCGGCCTTTCATGCTGGTGGGTGAATGCGGAGCATTAACCCAAAATCCTTTCCTCATGGCAGATTCGTAACCAACAGTTTCTTTGGCACGCCCGGTGGGACCAGGGTCCCACATTTGAAGAGATATTTTCTGATCAGTCTCCACCTGGCGCTAACAGTGGTTTGCGAGATCCTGGAAACGGGTACCTCGCGAACTTCGGCCTTCAGCCGGCATGGCTGCTCACTACTATCTGAGATCCTTCAACTCAGACATATGCCTCTGCTGAAGATTGCCGGAATAGACGAGTTTCTGCTCTGTACGAGGCTGCCCGACAAGCTGAAGGCGACATTATTTCTATCGGCGAGACTCCCGTCCAGGGTGCAGGAACCCATTCATCCCGACTTCCCCAGATCCCGGTATCCTCCTCGCTACGGTGGTGCGCCGTCCACATCAGGACAGCAACCCCAGCGACAGTGGAATCCGGCGCCGGTCGTAACTCCTTACGGCCCGCCTCAATTGCATTATCCTCACCCGCCTCCTCCTGCTCCGCATTTTCCAGCACTTCCTGCTCCCCCTCAGTACGCACCTTATTCCAACCCTCCTCCATTAGCCGCATTGCCTCCACCGGCACAGTTGCCGCCTCCTGACAGTAGCATTCAGAATACAATCCTCCAGGAGGTGCGGGCTTTGGCCTCAGGATATCATGCCATGTCCAATGACATGACCGCTCTGAAGAAGAAGCAGGCCCAGATGGACCTCGCTCCTAGGAGGCCATATCTGCGCCCCGGCGCTGACAAAAGACAAGCCCCCAGAGCACCAGTTGCAGAGGCATCCTCCTCCGAGAAATGCTGCTATAGAAGACCCGCCTGGTCCTTCCGACCAGGTTAACTGGTGCACTACGTGCAATGACCCGCATTCGGAGGAAGACTGCACATTGCACCAGCACTACATCCAGACTTTGGCCGGCAGCGCCATAGAGGACGATGAACTCTACATGATCCTGGACGGCGAAGCCAACTTTGCCCTCCCAGAGGAGAATCTAGTGCCGCCCGCCAAGGAAGAAAAGAAAACCGCAGATGCTGCCAAGCCTTTGCAAGTTTATGCCAGAAGAGAAAAACCGCAGCCCGGTGGGCTGCCACCGTTACAAACGGGCGTGGCCCTACACAGCCCAGGAGAAGGCATCCAAAGATAAAGCTCCGGCCAAGCCTCCTCCGGCAAAGGCTGCCCCTGTTCCAGCCAAGCCTCCTATAGCAAAAGCTCCAGTTCCGGCTAAAGCTCCCGTACCTCAGCCTCCAGCTGAAACCAAAGAACAAGCCCGGGAGAAGCTGAAGTACCCGTCTCTGACCAAGAGACAGCGAGTTGAGGCTACCCAGCAATACCGGACGAAGTATGAGCCGGCAAAAGAAGCAGAAGGAGCTAGTACCTCGGGCTACAGCATAGTAGACGAGTTGAAAAGAACAACTGCTAGAATCAGCATGTATGATGCTCTTACGCTCCCCGAGGCCGAGTGGATCTGCTGCAAGAATCTACGAAGAACATGAAGAGCGGCAAGCAGATACGGCCCGCTGTCCTGGTTCAACCTCTGACAGTCTCAGCCACTGGGAAGAACAGGACCGCCTCCCTTTTATCTGTCTTTACGGATGCAAGGGCACATAGTTCACAAGCTGCATGGTGGACTACGGTGCTTCCACGGCTGTGATGCCGAAGGCCGTCTGCGATGAGATCGGGATGGAGTACACACGGAGCGGCCAAGGCGTGCTTGCAATTAGACGGCACCCCTGTCAAGACGGTTGGTGTCATAAAGGACATCCCTATCCGGTGCACAAGGCTCTCGACATCGTGGTCATCCAAGAGGTCGTGGTTGTTGACTTGGCTCCCTACTTCGGCATGTGTCTCTCTCGGGAGTTCACTGCGAAGTTGGGCGGGTACTGTCTCTAGACTACTCACACATGGAAGTGCCCTTCAAAGGAAGGAGGCTGAAAATTTTCAATGAGAAGCCTTCCACCTTCCTAGTAGAGAAGATACCGGAGGAGAGTTGGGCTGCATGGTCCGGTTGTCGGAGGAAGAGGCTGGTGACGATAGAGGCGAAGAGCAAGCCTTCGAAGTGCTACAGCTTGAAGATGAGTTCTCTTTGCGGGACTTCAATGCCGTAATTGAGACAGAGCAGGGTTGTTACTCCATCGTACAGCCCGAGAGGCTTGACAAGTCAGCTGCAAAGGAAGTGGGACCTGCACCTGAGAAGCTGTGGAAGCTTTTCTTTGACGGCGCGCGATGCAAAAATGGCGCCGGTGCAGGGGTGCTCTGGTTTCTCCGGCCGGGATCCGGAAGGACTATACCTACGGAGTTGGCACGGAGGCTGCACTAACAACTCGGCGGAGTACGAAGCCCTGTGCTTGGGTTTGCGAAAGGCGGAGAGGCTGGGGATTAAACACTTGTAGATCTTTGGAGATTCAGAGCTGGTGTGTCACCAGGTTACGAACAAGTGCGCCTCCAAACAGCACTATCTTAGGGCGTACCGCAACCGGGTGTGGGACCTGATGGAGTCGTTCGACTCGTTGAATGTCAAGGCGATATCGCGTGAGAAAAACAAACACGCTGACATTCTGGCGTCTGTTGGAGCCAGGTACGTTCCGGCTGATGACGTTGTCCAGAAACCGAAGCCGGTTCGCACTATTTACAGGCCTTCTGTGCCTGATAAGGACACCCATTGGCAGGTGTTCAGTTGTGACGAGGAGATCGTCACATTTTTGGTTAACGAAGTTGGTTCAATCGAAGGTAGAGACCACGATGACGAGCAATATGAGGGGTTGATACAGTTAAAAAATAATCATGTCCCAAAAGGACTGATTACATTGGAGAGTCTGTTTGATCAGAATGACGAGCAATATCTCACGGGATCAAAGTAGACCCGAAGCAGTATGCCGACCTGGAACTTGAACCTGGTAAAACTATCAAGGTCGGAACAGACTGCACGTCGGAGGAACTTGAGCAGATCAGATCACTGTGCCAAGAGTTCCCCGACATCGTGGCCTGGTGCTACGAGGATTTGAGGGGGTATGACAGAGATGTCATCCAGCATACCATTGAGCTAGAGGATGGCGCCAAGCCATTCCGACAGAAGCAGAGGGCCGTAAATCCGAAGATTGAGGCCATGATGAAAGCCGAGCTCTTGAAGATCTTTGGAGGCCAAGATCATCTACCCCATCAAACATTCATCCTGGGTCGCGAATTTGGTGCCGTGAGGAAAAAGAATGGCGACATTCGTCTACGTAGTCGACTTCGAAACCTGAATCGAGGCTTCCCTCGGGGACCACTATCCGCTTCCCCAAATCGACCGGATTCTACATATCGTTCTCTGGAGCCCAGAGATTCTCACTTTTAGATGGATTTTCCGGCTACAACCAGATTTGGGTCAAAGATGAGGACCGGCATAAGACGGCGTTCACCACCAAGTGGGGGACGTTCGCCTATCAGCGCATGCCTTTTGGCTTATCCAATGCTGGTGCCACATTCCAAAGGGCCATGGACCTGGCCTTACGAGAGCTGCTCAATAAGATCATTGTTATCTACCTTGATGACATGACTGTTTTCTCTCACCAAAGAGGGGATCATGTTTCCCACCTACGGCAAATATTTGAGAGGTGTCGGGAATTCGGCATTTCTATAAACCCGAAGAAGTCTGTCTTCGCGGTAAAAGAAGGAAAGCTGCTGGGACATGTCATCTCCGAGGAAGGCCTCGCCATTGACCCTGACAGAGCAGAAGCCCTCCTTCGCTTGCCAGCCCCCATCGATAAAAAAGGGCTGCAGTCCTTCTTCGGTCAGATTAACTTCGTGCGGAAGTTCATTCCGGACTTCGCACAGGTGATCAAGCCTATGGCCGAGCTGTTGAAAAAAGATACAATTTACGAATGGAATGATGAGAGAGAGCAAGCCTTCGAGGAAATCAAGGCTCGAATTGCGCAAGCTCCGGTGTTGATAAACCCGGACTACTCCAAGGACTTCATCCTTTATGCAGTGGGAGAACCCGAAAGTTACGCTGCAGTCCTAACTCAGAAGGGAGACGATGGCGAGGAGCGCCCCATAGCGTTCCTGAGCCAAGTGATTCAGCCGCATGAGGAAAAGTACAACTTTATAGAGCGGCAGAGTTCACGCTGTTATGAAATCCCTCCGAAAGTTCGGGCATTTTGTCTCCCGAGAGCAAAGCAGCTGTCTTTGTGATTCACCCGGACGTTCGAAGCTTCATCATACAAGGAGAACCGGGTCACAAGAGAGCGGGATGGATTGCAAAAATCCAGGAGTTCGACATCGAAGTGCGGCCCACCAAGCTTATCAGGGGCCGAGCCTTGTGTCAGGAATTGGCCCGAAGCGGCGTAGCCGGCATCTCCGCTTGTAAGTGGGAGGACACGGCGACACGCATCTACCTAGCCAACTCCTTATCGGAGGGGAGTGATTGGACAGATGAGCTGGTGAGATATTTCTGCACCGGAAGATGTCCGAGATCACTGAACGCCTCACAACGAAGGAGATTTCGGCTAGGTGCACTTAAGTACACTCTTCGCCCCGAGGGGCTTTACTTCAAAAACATCGACGGCATCTGTTGCGGTGCGTCGAGAAAATCCGACCAGCCCAGGGTCCTCGGAGATTTTCATTCCGGGATGCTTGGGGTCATCATTCTGCAAGGCCTACGGCCTTAAAAATAATTAGAGTTGGGTACTATTGGCCCACTCTATTTACAGACGCTTATGCGGTCTGTTCCAAGTGTGATCAATGCCAGAGGTTTGCTGGCAAAAACAGAAAAGCACCCCTGCCCCTTCAACCGATTCGAGCCGAGACTCCGTTCCGGCAATGGGGTCTAGACTTCATTGGGGTGATTTCGCCTAGTTCCTCTGCCGGACACAAGTTTATTCTTACGACCACCGATTACTTCACACGGTGGGCGGAGGCAATCCCGACCAAGAACGCGAGACCAAGAAACGGTCATCGGGTTCATTGAGAGCACGATTACCCGCTTCGGGGTTCCGAGTCAATTGTGACGAGACAATGGTCCGGGATTCGCAGGCGCTGTACTCACGGAGTACAGCTGGCAAACTTGGCATTTATCACAAGATGTCTTCTAATTACTACCCGCAGGGGAATGGCCTTGCCGAGTCTACTAACAAGAACCTCCTGAAAATCATCCGGAGGACCATTGTGAGAAACAAGCGGACTTGGCATTTACTCCTGAACCGGGCGCTGTGGGCGGACAGAGTTTCATTCAAGAAATCCATCAGAACGTCCCCCTATGCGCTCGTCTATGGCAAAGAGGCTGTCATGCCATCCCACATTGAAATCCCTGCCCTATGGATGTTGGACGAAGACAGGAGCAGTGGAGACCCGGTGGACGACAGACTGTGCCAACTCCTGCAGTTGGAAGAAGACAGAGAAAAAGCATACCAGGCCTTCACTGATCATATTGCAGCCACTCAAAGCTGGTTTGCAAAAAGCACCATTGCCCGAGTTTTTAAAATCGAGGACCTGGTGCTGAAGTGGGACTCATATAAGGCGAAGCCGGGCAATCACGGGAAGTTTGATGCTCTCTGGGAGGGCCCTTATCAGATTGCCCGGGTGAACCAGTTCAATGCCTATGTACTTCGGGATATGGAGGGTCAGCTCCTACCTATCCCTGTTAACGGGTTCCACTTAAAAATTTACCGCTGCTGAAGGTGCCCGAGTGGCCCTTCTTTGTAAAAATTTCCCTTATGCATTTTTGTTTTCCAGCATGTACAGTTTCCAGCTTTCAGTTTTTTATTTTGTTTGAGCCGAACTGCGACATGGGAGAGAATACAGACTTCGCAGCGAAGTCTGTTGTCGCCCCTCAGAAGGGGCGAAGTTCGTGAAGGGGCTGCTTGAGTGAAGAAGAAAGCAAAAAACGGCTAAGTGTTGGCCGCTGCCCGACTTCGCAGCGAAGTCGGGCTGCGCGCCAGCCAAAGAGCGAAGTTTGAAGGGAGAAAAACTGCAAGGGCACGAGTGATCGGACTGCGCTCAGTTTTGAGCGAAGTCCGACTTCGGCCGGCTTGCGCGCGAAGTACGAACTGCGCGCAGCTCGCGCGCGAAGTGCAAACTTCGCGCGAAGTTCGAACTTCGCCCGAACTTCGGGCGAAGTCCGAACGCGCTCCATTTTCTTAGCGCAGCTCGTGCACCCGGTCCCAAGAGGCAATAAAACTCTAAGTACTCGCCAATTCTTCCGAAGTTTGTAAAGGTCTGACTGCGCTCAACCCTTGGGCGCGGTAGGAAAAAGAAGAGAAACAGTCTCAATGCAAGTCGCAGTTCGGACTGCGCCCGATTTTTGGGCGAAGTCCGACTGCGCTGGCGAAGTCGGATCGCGCCCAACTTTGGGCGAAGTCCGATTGCGCCTTGTTTTTTGGGCCAGCTTGGACAGTTGTTTAAAAAAAAAATGAATAAAATATTCTAAAAGCTCCAAGCTGGGCCCAAGGCGCATTGCGACCGTTTTGAGATGGGTTTCCGCACCAAGGGGTTTTTTCTTGAGCAGTGTGCCCAGATTGCGGCAGTGACGTCAGCCATGGCGCGGCGTTCAAGATAAATTTAATGATTGCACAATCCTCAATGAAAAGTGCAATCAAAAAAGCATGGCACGGCAGCCGGGATACCTTTTTCAAAACATTCTCCTGCGCGGCCACCCAAGAAACATAACTCCTTCACTTGCCAGCCGACCTACCCCCTCCTGCGCGACATTAATGACGCTGTCATTATCTAGAAAAGGGGGTCAGATGCATCCAGACATGCCAAACTACGCAGATTATTCCTGTGACTGCGAAATCTGCTACAGACGCCCTGAATTCGTAATTATTGTTGTTTCGGAGAGATGGACAGAGGAAAGATGCCAATGCCAGCGCAATCCAGCGAAGGGTGCGAACCCGAGGATTTACCGCGGCCAAGTGTTTTCAGAAGTGAAACACCGCCGGAGCGAAAGTCAAAGTCCCGGCCAAAGAAAGTACAGCGTGGGCAAGCCCCACCACCTCCGGTAAATTACCGGCGGGATACAAGGACGGCTCGTTTTCTATGAGCACGACTAAGGCTGCGGACAAATGTGGAGAGTTGGGGCGACAAGGTTTCGCCCTCTCACCATTTCGGAGCGGCGTACAAGTCAAACCTTTTCCGGTTCTTGTGCCCTCCTGTCCATCAATGCCCGGAGCTGGTAGACCTGATTGTCAGACATTACAGACCAGCTAACCGGCAGATTTGCAGCTCCAGCGGTAAACCCTTGTTCGCGGCTGCGCAAGGAGACTGTCCAGCCAGCTTTCGCCCCAGGGTTGGAGTATGACTCCAGCACAATCGTCAGAAAGATAAATCTGGGCGAGCAAGCGGGACGCTTCACGCATACAAAAAGGATGAGGGATTTCCTCAATTCAGAGGTGAACGCCCCGCTTGCAGCTGGACGGTGGCCAACCGGCCCCATGCCCTTGGCGAGGTTTCGAGCAAATATTTATACACCATTACGGCATGGATCCTCGGTGCGACTACGATGAGTGAGTACGGCCGTACCGGCTAGCGTCGCGAGAATGTCTCTGTGTGGAGAATCCTACGAACCGGCGGCGCCAGAGAAGTGGAAAGCGCCCCATCTTTTTCGGTCGGGCGGATTGGCTTGCATACGCCATCCACTCCAGCCTGGTGAAGCTCCAGAAGAAGCAGTCCACTGAATTTCGGTTCAGTTCCGTCCTAGCTTGGCTATGTTTGTATCATTTGCACTCCCGGATGCCGATCCCGAACTTGAAGAAGGTCAATGAGAAGGGAGAGCCACAGCCCGTCTATGACTGGACGGATGACCTATACCGGAAAGGGTCTTACTACAAGTTTAACTTCAACTTTATGGGATTGGTCATGTCAGTCTTCAGCGATGGCGAGATCCCTCGGCCCCCGCGGGAAATGACGAACTCTTTCTTTGAGTCGGAAGCTCGGGGACGTTTTTAGGCGGCGCGGGGATTGTGGTCAGAATCTACGGATTCAAGGGCAAACCTCATCTGCTGCCCTGCTGGTGCACGGATCATCAGTTTGGGATGGAGGTTGCCCGTCAGATGGATTACGTTGAGGAGTTCGGCCTAGGAAAGAAAAGAGGCCAGATCTTTCAATATCCTCTTTCCTGGGCGAACGTTGAGATTTCCGAGGTAGGACAGCATGTCTATCTCGAGCGGGAGCTTTTTGACATTGGTCTGATTCTGCTGCCGCGGCGGCTGGAGTACGACCCGTACGGGATAAGGGGAAAGTTCACGCATCTACGCCCCGGGCGGATATAATCGAAGACGGATGCGATGTGGTCCATGTTGACCTTGGTAGGGAAATTGACTTGATGGAAGCTTCGCCTCCGTGGCGGGATTTTCTTTGCGAGGAGGTAGCATATGACCCCAAGCGAAACCCGGACCACAAGTTCTCTTCTCCGGGGTTTAAAAAATTCATCTCCAAGATAGCGAGGCCTTAAGCGGCCAAAAGAAAAGATTATTGAATCTTTGGAAGATGAGGTGCCGCACGCGGCACGACAAATCCACCGGGAGAAATCTGGCCGTTGATGACGACTTTTCGGCTCTATATGACCGGCACCATGACGGTGGCGGCCGTTCGCATATCAAGATTACGTTCCCCGAGGTCCCTTTGAGGGTTATAAAGGAGGGTCTTCCTCCCAACAGTTGTACACTTCGGCAACTGCCAGCGCGGGCCCAACAGACATCCAAGTGGACCCAATGCAACCCGTGGCTTCCAAGGCGGCGCACGAAAAGGCGCGAGAAACCGATCAAGTCAACGCACGAGGTGACCCTTCGAGGCACAAAAGGCGCCAGCACCACCAGAGGGCAGACCGGTTGCGGCAGACCTTCCGCAAGTCAAACCCCGGTACAAGTTCACCGTGGGAACATCAGCGCCTGCTGCACCTGCTTCATCTCCTTCCCCCGATCCGGCCATTGTTCCAGAAGAGAAGAAGAGGAAGAGAGTTGAAAAGATCAGGCGACCTAGTCTGACAGTGCAGCAGCCAGTCGCAGAGCCGCAGCCGCGTTCAGCCGCTCCAGAGCGTGTTTCTCTGGGCGAGTCCCGAGCCAGCCGCCGGAACCAGAATCGCAGACATCCATCCAGCATCGGCTCAGGCGGAGCTCGCAGGTACGTTTGCTGCCCCACTCTCTCTGGTCTCATCTAGCCCTACTCCTACTCCATCTCCCGCTCAATCCGAGCAAGCCGTGGCCGCATCTTCCTCCCCGTCTCCACACCCTTCTAGCGGCCCCCATTCTTTCGACCAGTTGCTCAGAACCCCAACGTTTCTCTATCTACGAGTCAAACCCCAAACCCTTCGCACGAGGTTAGTCCCTGAAGCCGTGCATTCACCGTTACATCCACCGCCTCAGCCGCTTGAAACCCTTTCAGCATCAGCCGCTCCCATCTCCACTTCCCGGTCGCCCTCAGAAGCGGCCGATCCTTCCAAAGTCCGTCCGGTTCCTCCTGATTCCATTCCCGCAGGAGAGACGTCTCAGCAGAACCCTAGGCTGGGGGAACCAGACTTCATGGACGACCTCCAGAATACGGACGACTTGCCTGCGGCAACGAGAGCTGTAGAGTACCCTATCTCTTTCCTCCAAAACCTGAAGCGGAGGAGACCTGAAGAGATAGCCGCCCCGGTAAAGCGCACCAAGTTTAACTTTGAGAGGAGAGTGCTTACAACAGAGAAGATAATCCCGAAAGTGAAGAAGCCTCTCCGGGAAATGACCAGGGCGGACTACGAGCTCCGGACAAAGGAGAAGAGCTTTGACGATATCGACAAGCGATACGAGATTCAGGGAATCATTCGTAAAGCGGATAACCTCCTTGTCAAGAGTGCGGAGGGAACAGGGAAGAGCTTTTCGGGTTGCGGGATAAGACAAGACAGCTTGAAGAGGACCTGTCCCGGGTCCACGAGCAGGCTGGAGACGGCGCGGCGAGAAATAGATGAACTAAAAGCCCGGCTGGCCGCTTCTCGGCAACAAGCCGCAACGGAAAAGCGAGGCAGCCTTGGAGCAGATTTCTCGGCTCCGGGAGTCTTTGAAACGAGCGCGATCGCAATCTGCGAGAGAGAGCATCTCAAGCGACGGTCTTTTCGAAGAGCAAAGTTAAGGGGATGCGGGCTGATCTGCTGCGGGGATGCAAGCCCCACACGTATAAGGCTATGTCGGTTACGGATTTCGCATCCAGAATTCAAGAAGTTTACGCCGGGAAAGCTTTGTGGTAGAGGAGGCCGAACGCCGAGGCGAAGCAATGGGCTGGACACGGCAATAAATCTTCAGGAGCGCGAGCGCGATGGCCTCCAATTCTCCCCCATGTCCTCATTCGCTGCAGAATGGGCAGATGCAAGGGTAACCTTGCATAAATATTTTAAGAAAGTAGAAGAGGTGAGGGTTGCCAGACGAATGTTGGACGCATTTGAACATGAAAGAGACATTTGTATGGCTCCCTTTCACGCTCTTTCCGAACTAGGGTGCCCGGGCTTTGTTGAGAATGGTGAGTTTCTCACCCTTGAACAGGTGAAAAAGAATTGGCGGTCCTTTGAGGCAGATACAGCTGAGATTGATAGGCTGGGTCGAGCCAATTCAAGAAAGTCGGGTCACCCGAGATGGTGTCCAAATCTTTGCAAGATCAGCTCCTACTTCCGGGAGCTAGGAAAAAGATACCTCACCATCGACACACTGCGGTCGCTGCTTTCCACGCAGCATTAGAAGAAGTTGCTGACCGTCGGTCATTTGAAGCAGAAGCCTGGGGCCAAGCCCAGGCCGCATACAACCGCATCTGCGAGGCAGAAGCCAAAGCTGGAGAGCCTTAGGAAGATGGTT
This sequence comes from Wollemia nobilis, assembly GCA_028583015.1. Lineage (NCBI taxonomy): Eukaryota > Viridiplantae > Streptophyta > Pinopsida > Araucariales > Araucariaceae > Wollemia > Wollemia nobilis. The sequence continues at coordinate 1,279,694 of JAQPPZ010015288.1, read as the reverse complement.
ATGAGGAGGCAACTGACGAAGGTGAATCTGAAGAACGATTGCCGCGAGGAGAACGGCTAGAGCAGCAAAAGGCAGGGGAAGCAAGTTCCTCTGCACCCAATGGATGAAGGCATGGATTCTTTGCGCCGAGGCGAGCTCGACACCCCGCGAGCCGCCAGAAATGTTGCCACATTTTGCACGGGGTGCAATGTTTTCAGTTTTGTAGCAGTGCTGCTCTTCCTTTTCCCTCTTCCTCTCTTTCCCTTTCTTCTTCTCTCCCTTTCTCTCTCTTCCCTACATTCTCTTTCTTCCCCCCTTTCTTGGAGCCCCTCAGTTGGATCTCAAATTTGACAGCAGTTGCCCTGGAAAATGGCTAAGTGTTGGTGCGAAGTTCGCACTTCGCCCAGTGTTGGTGCGAAGTTCGCACTTCGCCCAGTTTTGGTGCGAAGTCCGACTTCGCCCCTCTTCTAGGCGCACCTTGTAGCGGTGGCGGGTGAGGAAAAATGACTAAGTCTTTGGAGGCGAAGTCCGTACGGCGGCGAGAACCAGCTTTCACAGTGCGCAGTCCGACTTCGCAGCGAAGTCGGAGTGCGCCCTTGACAGGTGCGCAGTAGGGAAACAAACTCGGAAATACACCCAAGGCATGAAGGCCTTCCCGACTGCGCTGTTTTCTGCCTGCGCAACCCGATGGCGCTCTGATCCCAGGCGAAGTTGGATAAACTGCCTTTCAAGGCAGACACGTGTCAAACAGCATCATCCATCATCTGACAAGTGTCCAGGTTCGGGATTTGAGCCAAGACGTGCCGAGCAAAAGGACGAGCATGGGCTGCACTACCTATGCCAGTGGCCTCATTTAAAGCTGATTGGAGGTTCTACCTGCTCCAGCTACCCGCATTCCTGCCGAGAAGAAGTTCTGCCCAACACACTGCCACGTAGCTGTCCAGCTTCCAGGAAGACCATGTTGCGGGTACAGTCCGGTCCGACAAAGGTTAGCATTTGCAGCTCCTTCGCCGCTTTTGTCAGCTAGTGTTTGGTCGGGACTTTGTGCCCATTAATGTAACGGGAGGGACTCGGGCTATAAAAACCCACCATGTTTTCATTGTAAAGGGTGGAAGGGGAATGTATGTTAGGGAACCATTGTAACCGTGCTTTTTCTTATAAATATAAATTGTATGCACGGTTCCGTTCTGCTGCTTTTATTTCTTTATGCTGCCTCTCCTTTATATTTATGCTTTACGCTTTCCTGTGTCACGGCTCGTTGATTCATTTCAGCATTTGGTGGTCAGGCGCCTAAAGCATTGCTTGTACTTTTGAACTTCATAGATTAGAGGATACATAGAATAGATGTGGTAGCAGTTCCATCAGTTGTGTGTTACGTTGCTGTCCGTAGTGGTGATTGATGCGTTGCCGTGCTGTTAGTTCTCCTTGTAGGGAGAATGTTTGCTAGGGGACCATTGTAGTTGTGCGTATAAATTCTCTGCATAACACATATACTTGGCTCTGACATCTCTTGGTTGCTTTTGTGTTTATGTGGCTGTACGTAGTGGTGATTGATGCATTGCCGTGCTGTTAGTTCTCCTTGTAGGGAGAATGTTTGCTAGGGGACCATTGTAGGTGTGCGTACATGTCTTTATACAGAAAGTATACTTAGGTTTTGCAGTTCCTGGTCATGCTTTGTATTTATGATGCAGTAAGTAATGGTGATTGATGTGTTGCCGTACTGTTAGTTCCCCCCACCCAACTCCAATCACATTTGTAAATTCTTTCCGTTCCTTTATCTCTTTCCTGCACTCTTAGCTTAAACCATAAAACCCCCCAAGGAGCCGGCCTTCTCCGGAGATTGGCACGGAAGGCATCTCTTCCTTCCGGCCTTTCTAGCTGGTGGGCGAATCTGGGCGCATTAACCCAAAATCCTTTCCTCATGGCAGATTCGTAACCAACAGTTACCAGGATGACGAAGAAGGAATCAAGTACGAACTTCGAAGAAACTTGCAAGAAGTGCTAGACTGGCTAATCAAGGAGTGCAACTCGAACAAGAGATTACACTAGAGGTGGAAAGAGTGTGGAACCCTCTGGAAGATGAGAGTACGAGGGACAAAAGCAAAAGGTGGCAAATGTTGTTGCTAACAACGGAGAATGAAGCAGAAGAAGAGCAACACCAAATAGTCGAGGATAACAATCGCGTAGCTGAAAACACCAACAGAGGAAGTGTGCAAAGAAACGAAGGGTGGATGGTAACATCGGATCCAGTGGAGAGGAGTTTGCCAATGGGTGTAGAGGATGGGAGTTAGGCACCAGAGCAACCATGCGTGGGCACTTGGGAAGGAAGACCAAATTCATTTATCGTTTATTTGCGAAGTGTAGATGCATGGGAATTGGGATGAAGACTATTTGGAAGAGAAGCACCAGAGCAAGAGCAACAAGTCGAGCCACCAACAATAGAAAGAGTGGGGCAAGATCCCACAAGAACCATCGTCAAGTGATGAGGAGGCTGAAATTGATCTAATGGCGAACGTTGCAAATAGAGCGAGCAAACTGAAATGCCCACCCTTTAATGGAGAGGGAAAAGAAGATCCAACGAGACATATTGGTACTTGCACTACCATCTAGAGAGCAAATGGGGTGACGCAACCAGATGAATGGTTGCAATTGTTTCCTGCTAAATTATGAGGAATTGCAATTGATTGGTATTTGAAAAGAGAAAGCACACAAGCCTTTTGACAATGGGAAACTATGGTAGAAGAATTTGTAAATGAATTCCGACCATTGAGAGATGATACAGAGATTATAATAGAAATATATGCCACAAGACAAAAGCAAGACGAAGATGTTAAAACCTATAATAGAAGACTAAAGCAATTAACCGATAAAATGCAAATGCCACTCGTTGATGGGTTGGTAAAAAGATGGTTTATCGACGGGTTGCTACACAAATATAAGAAGAAAATGAAGGTTGTGCCATCATCGACATATGCAGAAGCGTTGGAAAAGGCAAAGAATTTTGAAAGCGAAGCAAAACAAACAGCAGTCGGAATTGTGGGACATCCTAGGAGTGAAGACTTAGATAGTGACTCCGATAACAAGGTACGAAGTGCTATCCACTCCTTTAGGAAGGAATTTGATAAAATGATGAAGGAAGTAAAAGGTGAAGTAAAGAAGGATTGAAAGGATATCTGCTGCTCATATTGTAAGTTAGAGGGGCACACTAATGTTAATTGTCCTAAAAATGCATATTGCAACATATGTGACATAGCAAGACATCCAGTCATAGATTGTATATTTAACTTAAGAGGAGCAAGACACCAGGCTATGATAGTACAAGAAGAGGAAAAAATGAATACTCCAAGAGATGGACAAGCAACAACAAGTGGTGGCTATAGGAATAACCGTTGTGGTGGCAGACAATATCAAGGCAATTGACAAGGAGGGCAAAGTCGATTACAATATGATTCGGAAGGTAGACCGATCATCCAATGTTGAAATTGCCAAGAATGGGGGCATTTTGTGAAGAACTGTCCCAAGCCACAAACTAGAGGAACAAATGGGAATAATAGCACCCACATGTCCAGATGGAGTGGACCAGGCAACCACAAGGAAGCAAATTGCCCGAATAAAGCAAGAACCAGTGGAACACAGAATGTCAATTTGATTGACATTGATGAAGTGATGGACCATCAATAAAATGAGAAACAAGTACTAGCGGTAACAAGAGCTCAAGCTAGGAAGGCTGAGCAATACCCAAACCCGACCAAAGAGAAGGAACGATGGCAGGAAGCCCATGACATGGTGAAGGAAGAGCTCGAGAAAGCAAAGCAAGGAAGATTGCTCCAGGAGAAACCCTTGAAAAAGCCCGAGGTGATATTAAGCAAACAATCATCGATGGAACGGTTGGTAGCACAAGTGCTAAGCATGATAGTTGAAGTGAAAATGTCTAATTTGCTTGGCGCACTCCCTGAGTGTTACAAGTGTGAATAGGGTTGTTTCAAACTGGCTTAGAAAAATCTCTTTTCTAAGCTTCAATGTGAATTCTCCCTCCTAATGTCGGCAAATTTTGTCGGCAAGTTTGTTTTTCCCTCCTATTTTCCCTCCTCCTTATCCCTCCGTAAATCCTTCTTTCCCCTTATCCCTCCATTTCCTCTCATCCCCTTATCCCTCCTTCGTTCGTCTTCTCCCTTCTTATCTCTCCAACCTCCCCCTTATCTCTCCTTTGCATCTTTCTATTCCTTTCTTATCCTCTATATATTATATAATATTCATGTTGTAATGATGTAAGGTTGGGGGTGCCTCAAATAAATTAAATTTTATTAATCTTTTCTGCGTCTATTCAATTTGATTGATTGTTGTATTATTCTCTGCATTTGACTGGACTCATTCCAATCACTGGTATCAGAGCCAGCGTGTGCTAGTTCGGGCATGGATCCCGAGGCACGCGGCAGCTGAGGCAGGGCACGGTTCCCGAGGCGGGCACAGTTTTCGAGGCGGGCGCAGCAGTCGAGGAGGATGCAGATTGGCACGGATTCCGAGGCATATCGCTGAGGTCGCGACACGTGGCGGCACGAGGTGCGACACGCAGATCGAGGCAGCATTTTGGTTGGCTAAAATTTTGCCACGCGGCAAACGGAGATTGGCCCACGTGGCAAGCAGCGGTTAGTCAAGGTCGGCGGCAAAATTTCGGTCGCGGATCGACTGCCCGAAGGCAGTCGAAAGATAAAGGGTGCTTTCAGGGTTAAAAACCCTCTCGCGTCCTTTTCGGACGCATGTGGGATAATCCCATGCGTTTTTTTAAAAAAAAAAACGATCGCCGTCAATATAAAACCGGCCGCTCCCCTGTTCATTCCCGTCCGCGGCTGTGGTGTAGCGGACAGAGTGGTCCGCTTGTGGTGAGGAGATACGCGGGTCGATTCCCGCCCGCTCCACGAAAAAAATATATTTTTTTTAAAACATATCGCCCGCCGACGATATAAATCTCTCGCCCTTCTTTCCAATTCCGTCCGAGCACGCTTGGCGTGGCGGTCAGGGTGGTTCATTTGTTGAAAGGAGGTACACGGGTCGGCTCCCGCGAGCGCCGCACGAAAGAAACATTTTTTTTTTTTTTTTTTTTTAAATATTCGGCCGTCGCGGAATAAAAGGGCGGTGGCCCTTGGTTGTTTTCGTCGGCCGATTTGGCACAGCGGCAAAGGTGCCCGCGTAGTGATAAGGAGGTTGCGCGTTCGATTCGCGCTGAGGATAAAAGGTAAAAATTTTAATTTTTTGTTTTTTAAAGTTTTTTTAATTTATTTAATAATTTTTTATATTATTTATTTTTAAATTTATCTTTTTTAAATAAATTCATTTTTTTAAAAAGGTAATTTAAAAAAAAAAAAAAGGTTATTAAATTTATTTAAAAAAAACTTTAGAAAACCTTTAAAGAGAATTTGTGAAAGGAGAAATAATGTGCTTGTGGAAATGGTAGATGTTCCGATCTGAAGGGTGTTATCATGCACTTATCTCTCTTTTGAAGAGAGAATCGCCGGAATCCTTTGATGAAAGGGTTCGCCGAACTAGTCTGCACACTGTGTTTAGTCAGTTGGAGAATCAGGTGATTTCTCACCTAAGAAAGCCGGATTCAGGATACGAGGCAGACTCCGAAGACAATATCTTCGGACAGAGAATTGAAGAATCCGAAACCGTGCAATTTGTTTCGGACGTACAAACTGGTGCCGGTTATACACCGGGTGTGCCAACAGATGAATTGAGTGTGGGCTATACACCACGCTCTCCTGAGCTGAACCTGAACCAGCAGAAGCAAGAAGAAGAGGAAGAAGAGGAAGAGGAAGAAGAAGAAGAAAGAAGAAGAAGAAGCAACAGCAACAGCAGATCCAGTGGAAGTGAAACTCGAGTTCATCATCATTAGCAGCAGTTCCGAAGCAGAACATGAATGTACTAAGAAGGCGAGATTTGATTTAAATCATTAAATCATTCTGTACTTCTTTCTACTTTGTATTTCCAGTTTGCCTCAATAAAAGTACTTGTTTGCTTCGAATAAAGATTGTTTTTATTCTGCAATGGCTGCAAACACTAGTCTACCAATCCCTGAATTTAATGGTAGTGACTATGAATACTGGTCTATAAAAATGAAGACTTTGTTGATAGGAAAAGGTCTTTGGGATGTAGTTGAGGAAGGTTATACAGAACCAACTGCTGCTGAATGGGCAGCATTTTCTAATGCTTGATAAAAAGACAAGAAAAGAAGCACAAAAGAATAATGCTTTTGCCTTATATCACATTCATGCTGCTTTAGATAAAACTATCTTCCCTAGGGTTGCATCATATGTAATTGCACAAGATGCATGGAATGCCTTAAAAGAAAGCTATAGAGGCAGTGACCAAGTGAAGCAAGTAAAACGCAAACCTTGAAACGAGATTTTGAGAATCTCAAGATGCGGAGAGAATGAAAGAGTCGGTGATTACTGTGTGCGAGTGAAAGCGATGAGTCGACAAAATGGTCACACTAGGGGAGGATATCAAGCCAGAGATGATGGTGAAGAAAGTGTTGAGAACACTTCTTCCAAAATGGAATTCTGTTGCAATAATTATTGAAGAATCAAAAGACTTATCCACATTGTCTTTTGATGCATTAACTGGTTCACTTCTCTCACATGAAGAGAGATTGCAGGAAACTCCTACCACCAGTTATGGAGGAGATGACAAAGCTTTTGCCACACATGAAGGAAGAGGTAGAGGCCGTGGCAGAGGTCAACAAAGAGGCAGAGGCAGGAATAATCAAAGAGGGGGAACTCCTAACAGAGGAGGATCATCCAACAGAGGTGGAAACCAGAATAGAGGAGGACAGCAGCAATATAGAGGGAAACAATCTGGAAAAGGAAAAGGAGGAGACAAGTCAAAACAAGTTTGCTACAATTGTGGCAAACCTGGCCATTATGCTCGTGATTGTTGGTCAAAGACTTCACAAGGAAGCAGCAGCAACCGAGAGCAGTCAGTTTGGGAATTTTGGAGAAGAGGAAGAGTCCTCAAATCTCTTTCTCTCTTATGGCCAGACAGAGCAAAATTTGAATGATACATGGATTTTGGACACAGGGTGTTCAAATCACATGAGTGGCAAAGAAGAACTCTTTGCTAAGATAGACTCCTCATACAAATCCAACATTCGGTTGGGAGATGACAAGTCATTGGCAGTTGAAGGCATTGGAGCTATGGCGGTTCCAACAAAAGAAGGCATAAAACATGTAAGTGATATCTATTACACTCCTCATCTTCAACACAATCTGTTAAGTGTTGGTCAAATGCTTGAAAAGAATTATAAGTTGATTTTTGATGAGGGTAAATGCACCATTTTTGACAAAAACAATAGTAATAGAATCATTACACAAGTGCCAATGTCGAAAAATAGATTATTTCCTTTGAAGTTTGGCCAGCCAGGAGGAAATAAGTTAGCAAATGTAGCTATTACCAATCCAAGTGTCCTATGGCACTTGAGATATGGTCACTTGAATTCTGCAAGTTTGAAATTGCTAACTTCACAAGCAATGGTGACTGGACTTCCCAAAGTTCAAGATAGTAAGGAAGTCTGTGAAGGGTGTGCCTTGGGCAAGCATGCCAGATCGAAATTTCCTCGTGGACAAGCATGGAGGGCCAACTATCCTCTTCAGTTGGTACATTCAGACATACTGTGGTCCGATGCAGACCAAGAGTCTAGGTAATCACTCTTACTTCCTACTTTTCATTGATGATTGCACAAGAATGTGTTGGATATACTTTTTGAAGCATAAGGATGAAGCATTTGCATGCTTTGTTGATTTTAAAGCAAAAGTTGAAAGTGAGAGTGGATATTCTATAAAATGTCTTAGATCAGATAGAGGAGGAGAATACTCCTCTAATCGGTTTTGAATTTTTGTAAACATCATGGCATCAAGAGGCGGTTCACAGCTGCCTACACTCCACAACAGAATGGTGTAGCGAGAAAGAAAGAATCGCACCATTGTGGAGATGGCGAGATCAATGCTTGAGACAAAGCATTTGAGTAATGCATATTGGGGAGATGCAACAAGGACTAGTGTTCACATCTTGAACAGAAGTCCTACTTCAAGTTTGAAAGGGAAGACACCTTACCAAGCCTGGTATGGTAAGAAACCAAATGTGAAGTATTTCGAGTATTTGGTTCATTAGCATATGCTCACATTCCTGATGAGTTGAGAAAGAAGTTAGATCCAAAGAGTCAGGCTTGCATTTTTGTAGGATATTGTGAAAACACAAAGGGTTATAGACTCTACAATCCTACAACTCGAAAGATAGTGGTTTCAAGGGATGTGATTTTTGATGAAGGGGGAGAGTGGGGTAAGCCCCAAATATTCAGTGATGTTGAAGCCAGCGATGTAGTTGCTCAGCGGGTGCAACCACGACTACCACAGAAAGGAAAGCAGTCTCCACCCACACATCCACCAAGTCCATCTTCTGATTCAACTGCTTCACCAAGTCCTTCTCCACAGCGATCAGTAAGTTCCTCACCAATGGATATTGATGTTCCATCCAAAGGTAAGAGAACTTTACAGTATCATCCATCCTCTCAGATGTTGGATAAGAATTTTTCAAGAAGATATACTAGGAGTCAAGCTAGTGAAATGGAATCTATTTTACATAGATTAGAAAGTATGCACTTGTATGGTGATGATGAATCCCAACAAGAACCCGAGAGGAGATCAAGTTAACTATGCTTTGTTAACTAGTGCACGGCTTGAACCTTCTAGTTATGAGAAGGCATGTACTCAGAAGATTTGGCAAGATGCCATGGAAGAGGAGATAACCTCTATAAAAAACAACGACACTTGGGAGCTCGTGAAGCTTCCAAAAGGAAAGAAATGTGTTGGCTGTAAATGGATCTTCAAGACCAAGTTTAATGCTGATGGAAGCATTGAGAAGCATAAGGCAAGATTAGTGGCAAAGGGTTTTACTCAGAAGTATGGAATAGATTATGAAGAGACATTTGCTCCTGTAGCCAGACAGGAGACAATCAGAACAGTTCTTGCCTTAGCTGCACACAAAGGATGGCAAGTCCAACACATGGATGTGAAGAGTGCATTTCTCAATGGTTACTTGACAGAAGAAGTGTATGTTGAGCAGCCACAGGGATTTGAAGTACAAGGTAAGGAACACCTTGTTTACTGATTGAAGAAGGCACTCTATGGCCTCAAACAGGCACCAAGAGCTTGGTACTCACGCATTGATGGGTACTTCAAAGAATATGGGTTCACAAGGAGCAAAAATGAACCCACACTCTACTACCTAAAGCAAGGTAAAGACATCCTCATAGTTTGTTTGTATGTGGATGATCTTATTTTTATGGGTAGTAATGAGAAAATGAATAGGGAGTTCAAACACTCCATGATGACGCAGTTTGAGATGAAGGATCTTGGATTAATGCACTATTATCTTGGAATGGAAGTTCATCAGTCAGATAAAGGGATCTTCATCTGTCAACATAAGTATGCTCAGGACATGATCAAGAAGTTTGCTATGGAGCATTGCAAACCAGTTGCAACTCCAGTTGGACATGGGATCCAATTAAGCAAAGATGATGGAGCACCGAAAGTTGATGTGACCACTTTCAGAAGCATGGTTGGGAGTTTGATGTTTCTCGCCAACACCAGACCAGATATTCGGTATGTTGTATCTCTTGTTTCTAGATTTATGTCTAACCCCTCTGAGCTGCATTTGAAGGCGGCTAAAAGAATTTTGAGATATGTGAAGGGTACATTGGATTTTGGAATCGAGTACCATAAATGTAACACTATCAAGCTTGTAGGCTTCGAGTGATAGTGATTGGGGTAGCAATATTGATGACGAGGAAGTCAACATCGGGAAACTGTTTTAGTCTTGGATCGGGACTAATAACTTGGAGTTCAAAAAAGCGAGACGGTAGTAGCGCTATCTTCAACGAAGCTGAGTATATAGCGGTTACTTATGCAAGTACTCAAGCCTTGTGGCTAAGGAAAGTACTAGAAGAGATTGGAGAACAGACAAAGTGGTCCGACCAGAATCTCTGCGACAACATCGGTGCCATTCGGTTGGCATATAATCCTGTCCACCATAGCGAGAACCAAGCATTTTGATATGAAGTACCACTTCATCAGAGATATGGTGGAACATGAAATTGTTGAGCTTCAATCTTGTCACACTTTGGAGAACGTCGGTGACATCTTCACCAAGGCGATGACAAAAGCTCAATTTGTAAAGCTGAGAGGTGTGTAGTCGGTCCTCTCAACTTTAAGGGGGAGAATGTTACAAGTGTGAATAGGGTTGTTTCGAAACTGGCTTAGAAAAATCTCTTTTCTAAGCTTCAATGTGAATTCTCCCTCCTAATGTCGGCAAATTTTGTCGGCAAGTTTGTTTTTCCCTCCTATTTTCCCTCCTCCTTATCCCTCCGTAAATCCTTCTTTCCCCTTATCCCTCCATTTCCTCTCATCCCCTTATCCCTCCTTCGTCGTCTTCTCCCTTCTTTCTCTCCAACCTCCCACCTTATCCCTCCGCATCTTTCTATTCCTTCTTATCCTCTATATACTATATATTATTATGTTGCAAATGAATGTAAGGTTGACGGCGTCTCAAATAATTAAAGTTTATTAATCTTTTCTGCGTCTATACAATTTGGTTGATTGCTGTATTATTTTCTGCATTTGACTGGACTCATTCCAATCACTGAGCTATATGCCATAGTAAGAGAGATAGTGAAGACCAAGAAAGTAGAAGCATGAGAGGTGGCCACCATAAAGCAAGAACAATTCATTGACCCTACGATACTGATGATTGAAGCAAGAAAGAATTCAGCTCTGGTTCACATGAAGATATTGGATCATAAGCTGACTCAGGTAATCATAGATGGAGGATCAAGCATAAATGTCATGCTTGGGGCACCATATTTAGGGTCCCCAAAATTTCAGTTGTATGGAGCAAATCAGTATGGGATAGAAACAAAAGGCGTACTGACAAACCAAAAAGTACGAATAGCAAATCAAGACTTTATCTTGGATTTCGTGATAATCGCAATGCAAAAACCAACTTATGATGCATTGTTGGGACGTGGATGGTTGCGGATGGCAAAAGTGAACCATAATTGGGAGAAGGAACACCTTACATTCAAGAAGGGCCAACATAAGTATATGATAAATCTCAAGAATCAATTTGCGGGTTAAGACATCGCAACTTCGGGCAAATCAAGAAGCTCGTCATCAAATGATGAAACAGGATACGAGCCTGACGGAGTGTTGCAACTTGGGGATTGCACAGAGGATGAAAGAGATGACAATTAAGGAATTTTCTATTGGCAAACAAAAGATTTTGAAGTGTTCACTCCACAATGTTTGTGCATCCATGCAGAAGACGAAAAGCAGGTTGAAAAGGATCTGGAAGTTGGCCAGAGTAGTCGCATAAAATATGCGATAGAGGACTAGGAAAATGAGAAGTGGACATTTCTAAAATACTTTGCAGAGAACACAATAAGCGATGCATTTATTGAAAATAAACTAACCTACCCGATTGATGTACTCAAAGTAGTAGAAGAACTAGATACAATAAAGTACAAAGGACCAAGGATGGTGCAGATGAACCTTGGAAAATATGGGGAAGCAAAGATGATACAATGTGGAGATGATTGGGACCTTGTACTAAAAGCATCGACTTTTAAAATTTTCATGAAGTACAAGGATGTGTTTGCATGGACAAAGATTAGAAGGGAATATCACTAGAATTGTGCGTACATTGGAATGTGTTTGCATGGACAAAGATTAGAAGGGAATATCACTAGAATTGTGCGTACATTGGATACCTTTGATTGAAGGTGTGCAGCCAGTGAGGAGACAACCATATAGAATGAATCTGAAATATGCAGCTTTGGTGAATGTCGAAATTGAGAAAATGTTCAAAGCAGGCATTATTTTCAAAGTTACGACGAGTGAATGGGTATCACCAATCATGATCACCTTGAAGAAAGAAGCAAACAAAATCCAAATTTGTGTAGATTTTTGGAGCTTGAATGTCATAACTATAAAAGATACCTTCCCAATCCCATTCACAAACTATATTCGAGGAGGTAGCCAGACACGAGATATATTCATTTCTAGATGGATTCTCAGGTTTAGTCAGATCAACTTACTGAGGAGGATAAGTTGAAGACTACTTTCGTAGTAGAAAATGACATATGCATATAATCGAATGCCATTTGGATTATGCAATGCACCTGCTACCTTCCAAAGAATTATTTTGTATATCTTTGATCAAATGTCCACAGGAAATTTCAAAGCTTTTCTTTATGATTGGTCTCTATATGGAAAAACAACCGAACATTTACAGGCATTAGAGGAATGTATGGGCTTGTGCCGAAATGCCTGAATAGCACTAAATCTTCGGAAATGTGTATTGATTGTACCTTACAACAAGTTGTTGGGGCATATTGTCTGTAAGGAAGGGCTGAAACCTGATCCAGATAAGATACATGTCATATTGCTGATGGAAGAACCATACGACGTAAGTTCCGTGAAGACCTTAGGAATAGTGGGATACTACAAAAGGTTCAAAGTAACTATGCACATATTGCTTATCCACTAGATGCCCTCACACGCAAGAGTGTTCCTTTCAAATGGATAGAGGAACACTATAAGGCCTTTGAAGGATTGAAGGCACATTTGGTAAGTGCACCCATTTTGGTATTTCCAAATTGGGAGAAGGAATTTCATGTCCATGTTGACGCATCAAATTTTGTGATTGGATGCACCTTGGCCCAGGAGGGGCAGTTTGGCTAGATCAGCCTGTTTACTTTGCAAGTTGGTTGTTGTTGAGGGTAGAGAAAAACTACAACACTACAAAACGAGAAGCCTTGGGGGTGGTATGTGCGGTATAAAAATTCCAACATTATTTCCTAGCCAACCCATTTGCCTTCTATGTAGATTGTCAGGCATTGTTGTACCTAATCATTAAACTGATGATATATATTGTCAAGTGAGTAGGTGGCTCGTCACATTACAAGAATTCGTGTTTCGAGTGGTAGTGAGACTTGGTAAGAAACATGTAATAGTGGATCAATTGTCAAGGATTTGCTCGGGAGAACTTGCACAAGGAGGAATACCAGATGAATTTCCAGATGCACAATTGTTTATGATAAGTGCAGTACTAGCTTGGTATAAACAAATGGGGGAATATCTGTCGATAGGAGAGTTGCCAAAGGAGATGACGACAACTGAAAAACGTAAGATTATTGCAAAAGTGACACCATTTTTGGTTGTTGCAGGCTTCTTGTACAAAATGGGAGTTGACCAAATCTTGAGGTGTGTCATGGAGGACGAAGTACAAACAACATTGAAGGAAGCACGTGAGGGATTAGGTCATATGGGTCCTGATGCAACGACAAGAAAAGTGCTATTAGCTAGACTGTGGTGGCCTACCCTCTATCACAATGCCAAATAGTATGTTAAGGCGTGTGATACATGTCAAAGAATGGGAAAGCCGTTAAGGAGAGACTTCATGCCATTACACCCTTCCAAACCACAAGAGCTTTTTGAAATATGGGTTTTGGACTGTGTCATGGAGGACGAAGTACAAACAACATTGAAGGAAGCACATGAGGGATTAGTTGGAGGTCATATGGGGCTTGATGCAATGACAAGAAAAGTGTTGTTAGTTGGACTGTGGTGGCCTACCCTCTATCATAATGCCAAAGAGTACGTTAAGGCATGTGATACGTGTCAAAGAACAGGAAAGTTGTTATGCAGAGGCTTCATGCCATTACACCCTTCACAACCACAAGAGATTTTTGAAAGATGGGTTTTGGAATTTGTGGGACCATTGAGAACAAGTTGGAAGAAGAGATGCCGATATATTGTGGTAGCTACTGATTATTTGACAAAATGGGTAGAAGTGAGAGCTTTGCGAGATAACTTTGCAAGGAGCATTGCTTGTTTCTTGTGCGAACTAGTCATTACAAGGTTCGGGATCCCCCTACAAATGAAAACGATAGGGAAGGATATTTTGTTAATGAAATTATTTAGAACTTGACCACTGAATTCAAGATCTTCCATTCCTTGTCTAGTTCGTACTATCCCAGAGCAAATGGACAGGTTGAGGCAACGAAAAAGGTAATAGTTTCTATAATGTACAAAACATGCGGTGTGGAAGATTGCCAACAATCCTGTGGGCGTATAGAACAACCTTCAAGCCAATGACAAACCACACACCCTTCTAGTTGATGTATGGCAAGGAGGCTGTAGTGTCGGTAGAATTCCTGTAGCAGTGAAGAATCGTCTGAGCGACGAATAGAGTCTCGAGTAGAGGCTCATGACACTCATGCAATTGGAAGAGAAAAGGGTTATGGCTCAATGGGCAACAAAGATTGCCCAACGTCGAAGGAAACTATGGCATGATAAGCACCTACGAAAGATGGACTTGAAGATAGGTGACTTAGTGCTTAAGTTTAATGGCAAAAGAGAGATCAAGCCGGGTAAGTTGAAGACTTTATGGCTTGGGCCCTTCTAGGTAGAAGAAGTGTTGGACAATGGGGTTGTTCGACTTAAGAAATTGGATGGCACAATTTGCCCCAAGACAGTGAATGGTTCTAAGTTGAAGGTGTATAAGGTGAAGGCACATGTAAATATGATCAACTTAGAATCATCACAAGGAGAAACTTTTGGGAGATCAATGGAAGCACCACAACAAGGGATATGGTTCTATGAACAAGGAGAACCTAGTGGAACCGCTAATATAGGAGTAACTCACAAAGACGAGCAAATGAATTTAGGATGGTTATTTGGGATAGGAAGAGAACCTGTAATTGAGCAAAGAGAAATGGAACCTTGACCAACAAAGAGTAGACGATTACAAGTTCATGTCATATTTCCAAATAATGAGGAGGAAATAAGACTCCAAACTCTCACCAATGTTGCGTTGCAAGAAAGAGAATCATGTGCGAGGGAATCAGAGGATGAAACTCAGGATGTAGGAAACGGAGAAGAGCCACATCAACCAATAGAGTCTGAAATTTTGCAACAAATGATTATAGAAACGCAACAATTACAAGAAGAATATGAAACTTTGAGAATGTATAATACAAGATTGAGAGAGCAAGTGGTTCAAGAATTGGAGGAAACAATACAACGAATGAATGAAAGAGAAGAGCTATGACAAGAAGATATAGATGAATGATGGCAATGAAGGATCACCTTTAGACAGTAGTTTGTTCTCCTTAAGTTCAAATAGCTCATCTACAGATCATTAAGAATTAAATTTTCAACAGTAGCAGTACTACTAGTTCAAGTTCCCCATTAACAAGAAGGTCAAGGAGGAATAGAAACCTAGCTCCACCAAATCCTCGAAGGCTAGGACAAGAGGAAGCATTTAAACAAGAGAGGATTGAGGAAAGACCACGACAAGGACTTGCTGATCCTGCAAAATATCGAATAAGCAGAGAACAAACTGCTGAAATATTATGGAGAGATATTAGGGAAGTACCAAAACAATCAAGAAATGGAGGGAGGTTGGATCGAAGATCCAAGCAATGATGAAAATCTTTCTAATCGAAGAGACCCTAATACCCCATATCAAAGTCCCAATCATATGAGAAGGGGACAAAGGGATGAAAATCGTAACCAACAAGCAGGGGTAAGATTCCTTGAGATGGTTCGAGAAGATGTAAATAATGAACTAGTAATCCCTCAAGGGGAGGAGAAAGAAAGAACAAGGATTAGCTCAAGTAGCAATAATGATTCAATAAGAAGACCATAGGGTTGGCCAAAGGTACAAGAATACCGAATTGCAGCTAGACAATTGAGAAGGCAGAGAAGAGAAGTGATAAGGTTACAAAGGCGAGTGCAGGAAACATCTAGATGGCTTATGCACACGTCAGGCGAAGGAAATGACAAGCATTGAATTTGATTTCTCAATGCAATATAGAGGAGCATTGGCAGATTGTGAACCACAAAGACTGTTTGAGGAAGCAAGATGGCTTTAGAAGATTGCTTTGAGTAGATCGAAGATTGAGAACCTTAAGTCAATTGTCGCCAGGAACTCAAAACCAAGAAAGGTAGGCAACAAGAGTGGAATTACTGGAGCAAGAGCGAAGTGGACGTAACTTGGGCAATCCAAGGGGATCGACAATTCTTCTTGGTAACCCAAGTATATTTGGCCAAGGGAGGAGTTCGGTTGATCTCCCTCCCTATGGCTTGAGGGAAAGAAATTGAACGGAAGCCAAGTACCAACAAGTACTCCAGTTTCGAGTTCGACATGCCAATGAAGACTGGATAACAGTCAGAATGACGATAGTCGCAGAAGGGGCCGTTAGGATTTTAGAAGGACGACAGTCTACTGTCAGAATGATGGCAAAATAATTGGTTGTTAGGACGGTGGTAGAACAATTGGCTGTTAGGATGATGGTAGGAGAAGTAGTCGTCAGTCAATTGGCAGAACAAACTGCTGTCAGCAGAATGAAGGATGACATGAAGATATCTGACGTAGTCAGGATGAGAACAATGTCAGATGTAGTGACGAGAATGGCATACTGGAAAGAAACCCACGTGTCGGAGAAGGGGCGAGACACTTTTATCAAGAGGAAGAAATGGCAGATTGGCACATAATAAGGAGAATTGGGAATGACTGTTAGGCAAAACAACAGTCAGAAACACCTCGAAGCCGATGGAACCTTCAGAGCAAACAATAGACGAAAGCAATGCATGACGACGATGGATCAATGAGTGAGAGGAGCCATCGTCACAGGTAAAGGATGCGTTGTCGGCAACCATGTTGGAAGTTCGCATTGGCATAGCCATGCGATTCACATGACGAAGGTGACATGTGGCAGGATCCCACATTGTCCATAGTGTAAATAAGGAATAATAATAAAATAATAAAAAGAAAAAAAAGACGAAAAACAAGAAAAAGACAAAAAATAGGAAAAGGATGACAAATTCATGCAGGGTGACGAGGTGGCGAGCATGCAGTAGTTAGAACACACAGTGGCAGTTGGTTAACTATTGCATGGTTGGTTAACTATTGCATGGGCGACAACTGAATGAGGTGAAGAGTATAAATGGAGGTGTTGAGGAAGGCAATGCACAATGCAAACCAAGTTGTAGATGAGGTGCAGAGTGAAGACGCTTCAAAGTATTTGTAGAGGATAATGGCAAGGGTAAGCGGACTTAGCTAGTAGAAGGCACTTATGCACTAGACAAATTGATGCACCTGACGAAGCTTGCCCTAGCCGAAAAAGATGAAGAATGGTAGAAGTTTCAAGGTTCGTAAGAATTATAGAAATTAAGTATACAACAGATGGGTAATTCTACCGATAAACTTGCAATCAAACGAAGACTTGTTTGGGGTTGCTGCCAATAATGAGAATAGCCCAAGGCCAAAGGAGCTACCATCGGAGGATGAAGTGCTTTTGCTTGCGTGGTACTGTGAACGAAAAAATCAGGAGCGGCGCCATCCGAAGAATTTTAGGGTTGTGAAGAGATGCGAAGTCTGACAATTGAGACATCACAAAGTCGACCAGTCAGGAGTTGTCATCATTAGCATAGCCGCCAGCAGGAGGCACTGTCACTCAAGTCGGCCAACAACCTACTATCATAGACATCAGTTAGAAGGGTGCCGTCATCGTCATCAGGCAAAAGAAGTTGCACTGCCATCGTCAGTGGGAAGATTACTACTGCCATTAGCAATCGACGAAGTGTTGTCAACAACTGTTTGAAGGAGATAGTGATGAGGGGGATTTAACGTGACGTTAGCTGCAATTGACAACAATGAGTAGGATTCGTTCGATTCATGAAAGATTGACATACCCAAAACAACGAAGGGGAATGCCACAAGAATCCGTATTTGAGAAGCGACTCAGACATTAATACGAACATTCCTGATCGAGTGGATGAGCAAGTGAACGGGAACACAATCCGGAGATGGGATGGGCTTAAGGGAGGCAGGCCCACCACCAAGTCATTCCAGAACCAGAAGGCAAGGAAGTTCGACAGAATGAATGAGAGCAAATTCCTCTCAAAGACATTACATGGATTCATGCCACAAGAGATTAATGTCGACAATGGTGGGAAAAAAACGACAACAAAACACGTGTTGTGGCAAAAAATGTAGGAAGCAGGAGTGAATTTCATCTTACAAGTGCCCAATTTTGACAAGGAATTCTATAAGGAATACTTGTTACAGATGCTGCAAACTTATGATCCCACAAGGAATGCAAGCACGGTGCAGGTGGGAGAAAGGAAGATAACCATTGTCTTTTCGGCAGAAAGTTTCAGAAGGGCATTTGGGCTGCCAAAAAGAGGAAAAACAGTTGTGAAAGAAGGGGTGGATTCCAAGAAAAGTAGACAGTTGATCCAAAGTGTAACAGATTTGGGGAAGGAGGACATAGAGACATTGATGTCGCATGGAAGTCGAGGAGTCAAGCAAAACCAGTTGAGAAATGTAGGACTACAATGCATTATGAATGTGCTTATGGCAAGATTGTCTGGTGAACAGAGGGCTTCGAAGCTGCCTATTTTGTTGATACCATACCTATAGGGTATAGAAAACGGTGTAGCCTATGATTGGGCAACTTGTTAGCACGTATTCATAATTTTTTTATGCGCACTACTAAGAACTTCTTGATGGCATTTCGTGCTATGGGGCTATTTTTGGATGCTGCATTTTAGGAAGGTGTGGAAATCCCTAGATTGGATCATCCCAAAAAACTGCTGGAATTAGCAACGGTGTTGAGGTGGATGTATGATAAACCTCAATAAAAGAAAATTACTCCAAAGAAGCAACCAAGGTTGAAACAAAAATTTAACAAAGGCATTACTCTTTGATGAACCTTTGGAGGGATTGGAAGAAGAAGAACCACTTTTGAAGAAAAGAAGAAAGTATGTGCCACAAGAACCACCACAATCTCCACCCCCAGGCTCAGTTCAGTAGATGTGAGGAGTCATGTTGTGATGCAAGGCATACAATAGACCCTAGAACAAGCGCATCATCAAACAGGCAAAGGAGCCTCAAATATAGGAACTGGATTTGCAAACAATAAGCAGCAAGAGGATGACTTCCAAATTGTGGAACCTATTAACAAGGAAACGAAGAATGGAAGTGGATGTTCAAATTGGACCAGTTGAATTTTTGGTAGAAGTTAAGCACACGGATTCAATGGTGTCACTAGTATTGCAAGAAGAGTAACATTTTTAGAAAACTTCGATCACAAAAGAGCTGCGAGCATGAAAGATATATTTGTGAAAATGCCTAAATAGGCGAACCTCCTTGCGGAGGAAGCAAAGAAGGTGGTAGAAGAAGGGAAGGAGAAAGGGCGGTAGAGGCAGAAGTTGTAGAGGAAAGGCAACAGTCTGGAACTGTTGGTCACGAATCCGCCACGAGGAAAGGATTTGCTGCTATTGCGCCCTGGACCCGCGAACCAACATTGAAAGGCCGGAAGGAAGGGATGCCTTCCGAGCCAATCTCCGGAGAAGGCCGGCTCCTTTCGGGGGTTAGTAAGATGAGAGTGCAAGAAAGAGATAAAAATGCGGAAAGAATATACAAATGAGAGTGGAGTTGGGTGGGGGAACTAACGATGCGAGAACACACTAATTCATCGCTACTTACTGCATTATAAACACAAAGCATAACTAGGAACTGCAAAAACTATGTGTACTTCCGATACTCAGGCAGTGTATGCACAGACTTCAATGATCCCCTAGCAAACATTCCCTACAAGGAACTAACAGCACGGCAATGCATCAATCACCAGATACGTACACCGACATGGGTAGAAAGCAAACCTAGAGATATCAGAGCCAGGTATATGTGTTAGGTAGAGAATTTAACCGCACAGCTTCAATGGCTCCCTAGCAAACATTCCCTACAAGGAACTAACAGCAGGGGATCGCATCAATCACCAGATACGGGCCAGCAACGTCACACATAACTGATGGAACTGCTACCACATCTATTATATGAAAATTAAAAGTACGAAAATAATGCTAAAGGCGCCTGATCATCAAATGCTGAAATGAATCAACGAGCCATGACACAGAATCGCGTAAAGCATAAGCATAAAGAAATAAAAGCGGCAGAACAGAACCAGGCATATAGATTGTATTTATAAGCAGAAGCACGGTTACAATGGGCACAGTGGTTCCCTAACAAACATTCCCCTTCCACCACCTTACAATGAAAACGTGGTGGGTATTTATAGCCCAAAGTTCCCCCGGTTACATTAATGGGCACAAAGTCCCAGTCAAACATTAGCTGACAAAAGCAGCCGCGGAAGCGGTGATCTTGACTTACGTCGAGTCTGGTGCTGCCCTCGGCATGGTCTCCCTGAAGGTTGAACGACCACGTGGCGGCGCGTTGGGTAGAACTTTATATTGACGGGAATGCGGGTAGGCGAGGTAGGTGGAAACTCACGTCGATCTTAAATGAGGCGGCGGCATAAGTAGTGCGGCCCATGCTTGTCCTTTTGCTCGGCATGTCTTGGCTCGGATCCCAAAGTTGGACACTTGTCGGATGATAATGCTTGACACGTGTACGCCTTGCAAGGCGATCTATCCAACTTCGCCCGGGATTAGAGCACAATCGGGTAGCACAGTGAAAAACAACGCAGCGTTGGGTAACACTATTTCCCATCTGCGCACCGGTCAAAGGAGCGATTCGACCATCTGCGAAGTCGGGTTGCGCACCGGCACTTGCTGATTCTCACCGCCGTTCGGACTTCGCACGGACACTTAGTCATTTTCCCTGCCAGCCTGCTACAAGGTGCGCCCAGAAAGAGGGGCGAAGTCGGACTTCGCACCAAAGCTGGCGAGTCACGCACTCGCACAAAAACTGGGTTTCCTGGTTCAGCTTCCGGGGCCATAACTTTTGATCCGCGACCCGATCGCCTATTATAATAAATCGCTGGAAAGCTTGCGAGAAGATCTGCAATAATAAAATATCCAGGGCTCATTTTGTCCATTTTATCGCCCCTGTTTATGGCCCGCAAAAACCCAAACACCTCAGCATACCCTAACACTTAGCCATTTTTCAGGGCAACTGCTGTCAATTTTGAGAAGAATGAGAATGTAGGGAAGAGAGAGAAAGGGGGAGAAGGAAGAGCAGCTCTCTTACAAAAATTGAAAACATTGCACCCCGTGCAAAATGTGACAACATTTCTGTTGGTCACGAATCCGCCATGAGGAAAGGATTTGCTGCTATTGCGCCCTGGACCCGCGAACCAACATTGAAAGGCCGGAAGGAAGGGATGCCTTCCGAGCCAATCTCCGGAGAAGGTCGGCTCCTTTCGGGGGTTAGTAAGATGAGAGTGCAAGAAAGAGATAAAAATGCGGAAAGAATATACAAATGAGAGTGGAGTTGGGTGGGGGGAACTAACAGTACGGGAACACACTAATTACCGCTACTTACTGCATTATAAACACAAAGCATGACCAGGAACTGCAAAAACTATGCGTACTTCCGATACTCAGGCAGTGTATGCAAAGCTTCAATGATCCCCTAGCAAACATTCCCTACAAGGAACTAACAGCACGACAATGCATCAATCACCAGATACGTACACCGACATGGGTAGAAAGCAAACCTAGAGATATCAGAGCCAGGTATATGTGTTAGGTAGAGAATTTAACCGCACAGACTTCAATGGCTCCCTAGCAAACATTCCCTACAAGGAACTAACGGCGAGGGATCGCATCAATCACCGGATACGGGCCAGCAACGTCACACATAAGCGATGGAAGCGCTACCACATCTATTATATGAAAATTAAAAGTAAGAAATAATGCTAAAGGCGCCTGATCATCAAATGCTGAAATGAATCAACAAGCCATGACACAGAATCGCGTAAAGCATAAGCATAAAGAAATAAAAGCGGCAAAACAGAACCAGGCATACAGATTGTATTTATAAGCAGAAGCACGGTTACAATGGGCACAGTGGTTCCCTAACAAACATTCCCCTTCCACCACCTTACAATGAAAACGTGGTGGGTATTTATAGCCCAAAGTTCCCCCCGGTTACATTAATGGGCACAAAGTCCCAGCCAAACATTAGCTGACAAAAGCAGCCGCGGAGGCTAGCGATGCTGGCTCTGTCGAGTCGGGTAGCACCCTCGGCATGGTCTCCCTGAAGGTTGAACAGCCACGTGGCAGCGCGTTGGGTAGAACTTTATATTGACAGGAATCCGGGAAGCTGAACCAGGAAACCCAGTTTTTGTGCGAAGTGCGCACTTCGCCCAGTTTTGGTGCGAAGTTCGCACTTCGCCCAGTTTTGGTGCGAAGTTCGCACTTCGCCTAGTTTTGGTGCGAAGTCCGACTTCGCCCCTCTTTCTGGGCGCACCTTGTAGCAAGCTGGCAGGCTGGCAGGAAAAATGACTAAGTGTCCGTGCGAAGTTGGTCATGAATCCGCCACGAGGAAAGGATTTGCTGCTATTGCGCCCTGGACCCACGAACCAACATTGAAAGGCCGGAAGGAAGGGATGCCTTCCGAGCCGATCTCCGGAGAAGGCCGGCTCCTTTCGGGGGTTAGTAAGATGAGAGTGCAAGAAAGAGATAAAAATGCGGAAAGAATATACAAATGAGAGTGGAGTTGGGTGGGGGGAACTAACAGTACGGGAACACACCAATTACCGCTACTTACTGCATTATAAACACAAAGCATGACCGAAGCGCCAAAAACTATGCGTACTTCCGATACTCAAGCAGTGTATGCACAGCTTCAATGATCCCCTAGCAAACATTCCCTACAAGGAACTAACAGCACGGCAATGCATCAATCACCAGATACGTACACCGACATGGGTAGAAAGCAAACCTAGAGATATCAGAGCCAGGTATATGTGTTAGGTAGAGAATTTAACCGCACGACTTCAATGGCTCCCTAGCAAACATTCCCTACAAGGAACTAACGGCGAGGGATCGCATCAATCACCGGATACGGGCCGACAACGTCACACATAGCGATGGAACTGCTACCACATCTATTAAATGAAAATTAAAAGTACAGAAATAATGCTAAAGGCGCCTGATCATCAAATGCTGAAATGAATCAACAAGCCATGACACAGAATCGCGTAAAGCATAAGCATAAAGAAATAAAAGCGGCGAGAACGAGACCAGGCATACAGATTGTATTTATAAGCAGAAGCACGGTTACAATGGGCACAGTGGTTCCCTAACAAACATTCCCCTTCCACCACCTTACAATGAAAACGTGGTGGGTATTTATAGCCCAAAGTTCCCCCGGTTACATTAATGGGCACAAAGTCCCGATCAAACATTAGGCGACAAAAGCGGCCGCGGAGCTAGCGATGCTGACTTGCTCGAGCTGGGTATGACCCTCGGCATGGTCTCCACGAAGGTTGAACGGCCACGTGGCGGCGCGTTGGGTAGAACTTTATATTGATAGGAATGCGGGTAGGCGAGGTAGGTGGAAACTCACGTCGATCTTAAATGAGGCAGGTATGGCATAAGTAGTGCGGCCCATGCTTGTCCTTTTGCTCGGCATGTCTTGGCTCGGATCCCAAAGTTGGACACTTGTCGGATGATAATGCTTGACACGTGTCCGCCTTGCAAGGCGATCTATCCAACTTCGCCGGGATTAGAGCACAATCGGGTAGCACGGGGTGAAAAACGGCGCGGTTGGGTAACACTATTTCCCTACGCGCACCGGTCAAGGCGCAGCCCGACCCGGCTGCGAAGTCGGGTTGCTGCCGGCACTTGCGATTCTCACCGCCGTTCGGACTTCGCACGGACACTTAGTCATTTTTCTGCCCGACTGCCCGACTTGCTACAAGGTGCGCCCGAAAGAGAGGCGAAGTCGCACTTCGCACCAAAGCTGGGCGAAGTGCCACTTCGCACCAAAACTGGGCGAAGTACGAACTTCGCACCAAAGCGGGCGAAGTGCGAACTTCGCACAAAAAACTGGGTTTCCTGGTTCAGCTTCTCGGGGCCATAACTTTTGATCCGCTGACCCGATCGCCTATTATAATATATCGTTGGAAAGCTTGCGAGAAGATCTGCAATAATAGAATATGCGGGGCTCATTTTGTCCATTTTATCGCCCCTGTTTATGGCCCGCAAAAACCCGAACACCTCAGCATACCCTAACACAGCCATTTTTCAGGGCAACTGCTGTCAATTTTGAGAAGAATGAGAATGTAGGGAAGAGAGAGAAAGGGGGAGAAGGAAGAGCAGCTCTCTTACCAAAATTGAAAACATTGCACCCCGTGCAAAATGTGACATTTCTGGCGGCTCGCGGGGTGTCGAGCTTGCCTCGGCGCGAAGAACCCATGCCTTCATCCATTGGGCAACGAGTCACCCTCGTGCAATCGCTCTTCAGATCCACCTCCGTGAGTGCCTCCTCGGAACACTTAAAAAGAAAACACTGCATAGACTGAAATAAGAAAAACAACTAAGACTTTGCATAATAGCCGGATTATTTACACAAAATTTTGCGGCATTATTGGCATGCCGCTGACACAAATCTAGCTTTGGTTGCCTATCCGGTAAACCTGCAGTGCCCGGACCAGATCTGGTTGTACTTCGGATGATATTTGAAGTCCGGTGGCCTCCCAAAGCTTGCCGGGTTGCGAACATGGTGCAACGTGGCGGGTTGTCATTCATGCCGGTACCCGTACAATTGATGAACAATGTGGCAAGGAGATTTTTCAGACGGGAGCCCTCTTCGGGTACCGGTTGTGGTGATGGTTGGAGCCAATACCACCACGGTGGAGACTGTAGGTGAACATTCATTTCTTCGCTTGTGAGTTCAAGGCTGCTCACCAAACCTTGATTCCTCCGGGGTGTCTTCTATCAGCTTAAAAAAAGGGGCGCCTACGATCAAGAAATCTGGATCTTCAGCTCAGTCGGAGTCGCCAGGTGATTTTGCCAGATGAAGGCAAGCCAAAGATTCACCAACTCGGGCTTCCTTAAAATATGGAGACTGATCGTCTCACCTCACTGATTCGTCTATGCGAGCTTGGTAATCAGCCAGCCTGACGCGCTCGCCTGGAGCGTTGGTATTAATTTCGTAAAGTCAGGCTGGTTTCCCGGGTTCCTCGCTCGCCACCTTCTTGCTTGCACGAAGGCGTTAGGACCGGTCTCTTGGACTCAGAGGATTTGTTCGTGCAGAGTCGCCAGGTGCTCTGATTTTGAACAGCAATGAAGCGAGCACCAGTGCTTCAATTCTGTTGGGGGTGAGAAACTTCCTTGTCTCACCAAGCATTCGGAAAGAAACTGTCAGCCCGAATGAGGACGAGCTTGAGATCTTCCAAATGCGAGACAAAGAGTCCCACCGGGCGTGCCAAAAACTGTTGGTCACGAATCCGCTACGAGGAAAGGATTTGCTGCTATTGCGCTCTGGACCCGCAAACCAACATTGAAAGGCCGGAAGGAAGGGATGCCTTCCGAGCCAATCTCCGGAGAAGGCCGGCTCCTTTCGGGGGTTAGTAAGATGAGAGTGCAAGAAAGAGATAAAAATGCGGAAAGAATATACAAATGAGAGTGGAGTTGGGTGGGGGGAACTAACAGTACGGGAACACACTAATTACCGCTACTTACTGCATTATAAACACAAAGCATGACCAGGAACTGCAAAAACTATGCGTACTTCCGATACTCAGGCAGTGTATGCACAGCTTCAATGATCCCCTAGCAAACATTCCCTACAAGGAACTAATAGTACGACAATGCATCAATCACCAGATACGTACACCGACATGGGTAGAAAGCAAACCTAGAGATATCAGAGCTAGGTATATGTGTTAGGTAGAGAATTTAACCGCACAACTTCAATGGCTCCCTAGCAAACATTCCCTACAAGGAACTAACAGCAGGGGATCGCATCAATCACCAGATACGGGCCAGCAACGTCACACATAGCCGATGGAGCTGCTACCACATCTATTATATGAAAATTAAAAGTACGAAATAATGCTAAAGGCGCTCTGATCATAAAATTCTAAAATGAATCAACAAGCCATGACACAGAATCGCGTAAAGCATAAGCATAAAGAAATAAAAGCGGCAGAACAGAACCAGGCATACGGATTGTATTTATAAGCAGAAGCACGGTTACAATGGGCACAGTGGTTCCCTAACAAACATTCCCTTCCTTCCGGCCTTTCAATGTTGGTTCGCGGGTCCAGGGCGCAATAGCAGCAAATCCTTTCCTCGTGGCGGATTCGTGACCAACAGGAACTAGGCGGAATCCAATTCACTTAGAAGAAGGGCTGGAGTCAAAACAACAAGTACTGCTAGAGAAGCAAAAGATAGACCCACAAGAGGGTAACTATTTTGGTAAAGTAGAATCAGTCAAAGGGGAGACTAGATAGACATAAATCTATTCCTGAACAGGCACTAACAGAAGGAAAAGCAGAGAAGAAACATATCGACCTGTCAGGAAGAGGGAAGGATACGTTCCCCGAGGAAGAAGAAATCAAACAGGAGGAGGCAGACGGTGACTTAAGTGAACATGTGCTCATAGAGGTACCAAATTTTCAGTTTCCACCTGAATTTGGGGCCTGCATTAATGAACAAGTGGTTACTTGTTTTACTAAGTTGGCCCAAGTAATGGACCGGATAAAACTGGAATTTGAAGTAGGTTGCATAGGATAGTGGCAATTAATGGAATAAGGTGAACTCAAAATGTTGGTGCACTGGGATAGGAAAGGACAATGAAGAACTGAAATCTCCTGCATCTATCAAGAGCAGCCATGGGAATTGCCGACTGAGAGCATTGAAACCTTGGAAGGAGTGGAAAAACTGCCAGAAGGAACACCAATACTGTACTTGGAGCTATTGGTCACAAATCTGCCACAGGAAAGGATTTTGGGAAGGATACGCGCCCTAGACCTGGACCAACATTGAAAGGCCGGAGGGGAAGAGATGCCCTCCGTGCCAATCTCCGGAGAAAGGCCGGCTCCTGAACTAAACTACTTGGTGTTTTTAAGACAAGAGTGCAGGAAAGAAATAAAAGGATAGGGTAAGAAGTGTGAACAATTTTGTGGGAAAGAACCAACAACACGATTATCAACTAATAACTTGGAACAACAACAATAAATACAAAGAATAAAGCATAAATAAACACCACGCTATCTTCCCTATGTATCCTCTGGAAGAGTTCCAGAGTTCAACTATTCTCCTACGCCTAAATCCAGATTTCAGAATTACAGCGATTAGGAAAATATATGAACGTAACAGAAACTACTAACCACAGGCAGCATACAAGGAATTTAAAGCAGTGTTTTCTCCCCTATGTATCCTTCTGAAAAATTCCAGGGGTCTAATCCCCAATTACACACCTAAATCCAGGATGCAGAATTACAGTATGCAAATGAAGAAAAGAATAACAGAAATAAACACAGAAGGCAGCATCCAAGAGAGAAATGGAGCCCAAAGTCTTTAATATCGATTGCAGGAATCAAGTTACAGCAATTTTCTAGCAAAAGTTCCCCCCCTTTTCCATTACAATTCATGGGTTTTTATAGAGGACCCGACCCTCTGAACCATCAATGCACAAAATCTGAGAGTACGCCCTCGAAAACCTGAGAAATCTACCTTCGCTCCTCCCGTGACCGAGCTCTCACATCTGTTTCTATATTTGGCAGTTACGGCCGCATTAGCCGGGGAAATCTGCATTAATGAGCCGCCTGACTCGTCCTGAATCTCCGGGTGCGGTGCTCGAGTGGCTGCTAGGTCCGTCGGGTTCTCCTCCTGCGTCGATATTTCCTCTTCCATTGCCAAAAATGAGTCCCGGGTCTTTCGGGCAAGTAAAAATGCATTTATGAAATACTCGATTGCCTTGAAAAGATACCCGGCCTTGGTGTGTGTGCCCTGGAGAGCTTCGCTAAATTCCAGTTCGGGGACCTACTTCGCGACGGATGTGAGCCGAAGCGGGGCTGACCTCTCTGCATGGGTGCTTCGCGCGAAGGGGCCTTCAAAAACAGCTTCGCAAAGACTTAGCGCCGAAGCAGATCTACTTCTTCAAAACATGGTTCCCAATCTCTCATCGCTTTGCCGGGAAAACAGGTTGAAGGTTGCTTCGCAAATGGATGCTTCGCTGATGGGCTGAAAGAGTGCTTCGCTGCGAAGCTTTTTCAAAATGGCCGTTCGGGGGTCTTTCGGCCGAAGTAGAATCTTGCCTTAGAATATTTCTCCGACTTCTTCAAGGCAACTAGGCTCCTAGTGAGGGAGCTTCGCACGAAAATTGGCCGAAGCGGGTGCTTTGCAGCGTTCCAGGGCGAAGCAAAATCTTACTGGAAAAACGGTTCGCCAGGGAAAGGGGCCGAAGCGGGTGCTTCGCTGAGATTTCGGCGAAGCAGTTTTCATACTTTGCAATTTTTTCTATCGCTGCTTTGCCGCTTCGCAAAAACGGGGCCCGAAGCTAGTCTCCTAGAAGCTTCGCTGGCGAAGCTCTTTTCATGCCTTAGAAAATTTTGGGCATGCATTTCATTTTCCTGTTTTCTCTTGGCGAAGCTATGGGCGAAGCTTCTATACATATAGTTTATTTACAAAAGGGGCAAAAAATGATAGCCAAAATTGCTAGAGTGTTGTTTACAACCAAAAGAAAGAAAACAAACCAAGAAATTATCACAGAATTTTGAATTTTACTACCCCTCCAAGCAATGTGACAAAATCGTCAACATTCCCGGCGGCTCGCGAGGCAACGAGCTCGCCTCGGTGTGAGGACCCTTTAGCTTTCATCCATTGGGCCAGAGTCACCTCCAGACCCTTCTCGTTGTTTTTCTGATTCCGAGGGCACCTCATCAACTGCTTCTAATCTTTTCCCATCTCCTTCGCCAGGTATCTGCTCCAATGGCGGCGGTGGAAGGCGATCACGAATCCTCTCCATGGTTCGGCGAATGTGGGCCCATGCTCCCTTCTAAAAGGTTCTCGATCTTACAATGCCTTAATCAGGACATGGAATTTGTCGATCTGCCCTATATCAGCATATTTGGCCCTCACACTCAAGTCATTCAAACACGCCGCGATCCTACAATATCTTAAAATAAAATCCGTGACTTGGCCTTCTGTGACTGGCTCTTTCCATCCATCAATCTCAGAAACATCGCTCTCAAAGCTGAGCCAGGCTGGTTTTAATTCTTCTTTTGTCAAAAGGTTCCCGTCATCGTCGGTGAAACTCGGGAAACCCAATTCTGAAAGGTTTTGGAAATATCCCAGAGAGGTACGCTGCTCCTGTTCAAATATATCCAGAAGTTGCTTCGCCTTCTGTGCCTTTCTCACCTTGGAGAAGAAGGCGCGGACTGTGGCCTGGGCGGTGGACCAATCTCGGGCCATCCGACTCATAGCTGCGACTTGCAAGTCTTGGTACTTTATGCTTTGCACTTCAAAGGCTAAGTTGAGCCGGCTTCTAATCTCCTGGATGATTTCGTCCACTATCGGCCCCTTTTGAGTAGCAGCGTTCTGGGCTTCGGTAATGTATGACAATATTGAAAGGGCACTAGAGGCCCGAGATCTGAAATTCCTAAGCAAATGCGAGCGAATGTCCTTGATTCTGTTCCTGTCGAACAATTCTAAACTCTCCTTTTCATACAACTGCGTTGCATCTGCAAGATCCTATATTCAAACTCCTTGGCCTTCAATTCAGCCTCGGCCTGGGTCTTGCTATGATCTCCTACTTTACTTTGCAGTTGTTCTATCTGTTGTTTTAAGGCATCCCTCTCCTCCTTCATTTGCTCACATTGCTTCAGAGCATCCTCCAACTGAGAGCGGACTCTAGCCAGATCTTCCTCTAACTTGACATTGGCATTTTCCGCCTCAAAGCGGCGCTGGTTGGCAATCTGGGCGTGTGCGCGGAAGGTCTCTATTCTCACATGCATGGATTCTGATTCATTGTCGATGTCCATATGTTCCAAGTCCTTGACCTTCTCCTGATACTCATAATCTGCAGAGGTCATTTCATCCAAGGGTTTCGGACCTTGGGAATCTTCTTGACCTTATGCAATTTCCCATTCTTCAAATCAATGACCGCGCACTTCTCTTGTCTTGCCAATGAACGCCCCCTCTTCCTCCTCGCCTCCTTGAGTACTTTGTCAGTGTTTTGACGGGCTCGGATCAATTTCTCTGCTAGAGGGCTCTCCTTGATCATGGCTAATTCATTTTCTAATGAGGCTGGGTTAACAGCCGAAGGGGTAAACAAGTATAAGGACTGTACTGGTGACGTGTCGCCGGTGGGTTCGGTGGCGGGCGTGGTAGGGGGTTTGGCTAGTGAAGCGATAGTATGCGTGGGTGTGGGGTGGGAGTCGGGGTTTGGAGATGAAGTATCACCTTCGGTCTGACCAAGTACCAACGGAATGGTGGCATGGGTGAGTGAAGTGGCGGCTGCGGACACGTCCCGGCCTGACGACTCAAATGGGGTGGAAACACCTATGGGACTGGCGGAATCGCGAGACACATCTGCTACAGCAAAAGAAACTTCACGCTGGGGTGACTGTACAACTGGACAAGTAAATTTTTTATAAGGCTCCAGGAGACCTTCGGCCGGGACCACTGTTGACACAACTTGGGAAACCAGAGTAGAAAAAGAGGGATGCGTACCTGCGTGCCCTACTGGCAGAGCAGAAGCGGCAAATTCTTGCGTGTTCGGTTCGCTACTTCCAGCTTCTACATCCTCAACATTTTCAGCTTTTTCACCAACGTTTTCTTCATCTTGGAGGAATTCCTCCACATTAACGACGTCTACCTCAACACTTTCCCCCGTCTTTTGAGGCACTGTTTTCTCAACATCAATCTCCACCGAGCCTGCTGTAGACTGTTCATTGGAAGCACCGGAGGGTCTGGTGCGAGGCCGCTTCGGATGAGGAGGGGGCAGTTGGACCTGTTCGGGTCTTTTTCTTT
Organism: Wollemia nobilis; assembly: GCA_028583015.1. Taxonomy (NCBI): domain Eukaryota; kingdom Viridiplantae; phylum Streptophyta; class Pinopsida; order Araucariales; family Araucariaceae; genus Wollemia; species Wollemia nobilis. Next base: position 1,248,861 of record JAQPPZ010015288.1, on the reverse strand, counting down.
TCCTCATATCCTCCTTTTCTTGCTGCTGCGACGACCTCCCGACATCAACTTCGGAACCTTCAACAGGCTCCTTAAGCGGCTCTTGATGTGTCACTACAACTTCGTCTTCCTCTTCCTGTTCAGAATCATCAGCAATTCTTCTGGGGCTATCGCCCGAACTTGGGGGACTAGGAGGGATGAAATCACCAAAGGAGAGGGGTTGCCAAGATCCGGCATACGCTTCATAGTAGATAGCGAAGTCCTTATCTGTCTCCAAGAGTCCGTATGACTTCTGCTTCCGACGATGAACTCTCATAATCCACCATTCCTTCAATTGTGGTTCGCGCCAATCCCTTATCTCTCCCTTCAAATCGTCTTTCATTTTTCTCCAGAATGCAGAGTCTGGGCTCGGGAAGGGGTGCTTAATGGGATCATACTCAACTTCCATAGTGTAAAATTCGTGCCACGGGGGCAACGTCTTCATCCTTTCTACGTGCCACTCTAAATCTCTGCCAGTGGGATTATTCCTCTGTTCTACAATCTCCGGTCGAGGGCAAACATGAAAATTTTTGAATCTGAGATGGTCCCTCATTACCCCCAAGGGGTCATAGCACCACCGCTGCGGAAGCTGCAGCAACCCGAAGTCAGCAAGTTTATTCTCCAAATATACGTGTTGTTTTAGGGCGAAGACTTCTACGACTCCCATTTTGAAAGGGAAATCGCAAGTCGGAGCCCACTTTCGGCCATGGCCGTAGATAACATTTGTCGCGTCGCTCTGACGAGCGACCTCTAAAGCGAACTGGTATTCAGAAGGATACACAGGCAAGAGGAAGGGTTTCCCCGCGAATCCAAACAGGCGGACGACAAGGCCCTGGGTCAACTGAAAAACATCTCCTTTCCGGTCGTTAACCACTTTGTCTCTGAGGTCCACGGGCACTCGAGGGCAAGAACCCTGCAATAACTGAAGAGCCGGTCCTAAAAATTGTTGATTGAACACATAATATGACCCCGTCCTCGCTAGGAGGGAGGTCCACTGGTACACCGGCAACGGGGCTCCATCCTTGCCACTTGGGGTAATGGCAATATGAGGAAAATGCCTGTGGGTATGATGGAAAAAGAGCCAAACCAGGAAAGAGCAAGGCCCAAAATATTGGCCTGTCCCGGCATTCTTCAAACTCGCTAGCCGCGTGTGCAAGGTCCGCGCCACCCATTCTGCCCAATCAAAGAAAATCGGGTTCGTGTTTGGCCCGGACGGAGTCCGGTGCATAGAACTCCCCTCGGGAAATACATTCGGCCAGTGACACTTGCCGGGGATACACATCGGCGTACGTCAGACGGACCCTGCGACCCACGCAATGATGGAAAAGATATCCGTACTCTTAAAATCCTGCAAACGGCGAGGCATCCGTGGGAGCTTACCCGAAGGGAACCCATCCTTGAGACTCTCCTTCAAGAATTTCACCATGTGGCTGGAAGTGTTAAATCTGTCTATTTGTTCATTCAATATAACATTGCACACTAAATAACCCTTGGGTGGCCCTTGTAAAGGAGCTAAAGCTACTTTCACATCTTCCTTAAAAATTGAAAATAACTTATTACCCGCGGCGTCCGGAACTTGTCCGGTGGATGGTGAGTAGTTCTGGGCGATAGCACAGACCAATTCGGGACAGTGGTGAGCCGGTGGAGTCAGATACCAGTATATTTGTGAATAATACGCGGCAGCCCTCTTATTTTCTACAGATAATCGACTTCTCATGTAGTCGATAGTGTATCGTAGCTCCGCGATGCTCTTTGAAAGTTCTGTGTCTTTTATCCTCTCCCACCCGTCAATGGGTGCTTCTGCCAGTTGCTCATCTTCTGACTCCTCCCCCTCTTCCATGGGCTGCTTCTCAGGGCGCAGGTTTAAATCAACCTTCTTGGGCCTATGCTTCTTTTCTTCCTTGCCCCTTTTTGCCTTTTCTGGAGTCGCTACCTCGGGCTCTTTCCTCTTTTCTTTAGAATTCTTCTTCCCCATTTCGTTCTCAAGGAGGAGAATTTTAATGCAGAAAATGGGAATATCGTAGAGCTCTGGCCAGGTTTCTTACAGTCTTGCTCGACAACAGATAAACAACTTATTTACTGGTAAAGCTCGGGATTTATAGCCGAAGGTTATAGCCACCATCATTAATGGCAACTACCAAAATTAAATTCGAAAATCAGGCGGAAGGGATTGCTTTGCTTCTTCATTGGCTTTGCGGCGGGGTTGCACGCGGGTCTATGTACTTCGAGGACCTGGCCCGGCTTCGAAAATCTAACTCCCCTGCCACCTCGTACCTGGGCACAACTTTTAATCATAACGACATTCTCTTGGGATGCGCTCCGCCACCTTTGCATTAAACCTGCACGTCCTGGGCACTTTCCTAGATTGTCGTTGGCACACGCCTCAAGGCACATTTTAAATGCTTCTCGTTTTGCGCTCTACGGCTTGGCGAAGCTGATTTTGGCGCAAAGTGCTTCGCGGCGAACCTCAAACTTTCCTTGGTCTTCTATGCTTCGGACCCGAAGCTGCCTTTTCACGGGATCTAGGCTACATTGTTGTCTTACCGGGCGCTTCGCGCAAGATTAGCCCCGAAGTGGTGCTTAGGATACCTTAGGAGCGAAGCGCGTTCTTTTGTCTCAAAGAAGTGGTTCGCAACATTTTCCTTTTGAAGTTGCTTCGCTCAGCTTCCTTTTGCGAAGCATTTTCCATGCCTTCATACTCCAGAGAAGTATTTCTTTTGCTTCTTCAGCGAAGCCTGCTGCCAAGCGGAGCAGGTTGCATCTGCTTTCTCCTTTAGGATCTGGGCGCTATGAGTCATTCCTTGTTGTCGTGCCCCCTCCCCCTTTTTCCGTCTTGATTTGAAAGTGCTTCGCAACGAACCGACCTACGCCGGCTACTTCGCGCGAAAAAAATTCCGAAGGAGATTTTACTTTTGATTTGGCAGAGCCGAACCTTAGTCACGAGGCAAAACTTCATTTTCACAATGGCGTGAGAATACAATCTATATCTAACTACATGCTTAATTCTAGAGACTCTTAAAACAAAGTTTGTACAAGTATAAACAACAGTATATACAAGGATGAAAATTTTCAAGAAAACTTTTAATGATAGAAGGTCTTCAAGTGAAGACCGTTTACGGGAATTGGTAGAGTCTGACCAGTCGCGTCCTTGAGGATAAAGGAGTTAGCTGAATTTACTTTGGCAATCTCGAACGGCCCTTCCCAAAACGCATCCAGTTTATCATGATTGCCTGGCTTAACCTTCCATGAATCCCATTTCCAGACCAAGTCTCCCACTTTAAATGTCCGGACGGAGGACTTCTTCTTGAACCAGTTTCGGGTGACCTGGGCATGCTTTGCGAAGTTCTGATATGCCTTATCCCGGTCTTCCTCTAATTGCAATAATTGGGCTAGCCTAACTTCCATAGGACCAGATTCTGCTTCTTCATCATTTAACATCTTCAACGCAGGAATTTCTATATGGGTTGGCAGGACAGCCTCTTTACCATACACCAAAGCATACGGTGAGGTTTTGATCGACTTCTTGATAGATATTCGATCAGCCCATAAGGCTTGGTCTAAGAGAAGGTGCCAAGTCCTTTTGTTCTTGTCTATGAGCTTTCTCAGCAACCTCAACAGGGTCTTATTTGTCGATTCTGCTAATCCATTACCCTGGGGATAGTAGTTGGAGGTGACCTTGCGGTATATCCCATATTTGCAAGTGAACTCATTAATTTTAGCGCCTGTGAACCCGGGACCGTTATCCGTGACTATTGCTTCGGGGATGCCAAACCGGGTGATCAAGCTTTCAAGGAAAGTAATCACCGTTTCCTGATCAGCGTGCTTTGTGGGCACTGCTTCAGCCCATCTGGTGAAGTAATCAGTTGCGGTCAGGATGAATTTATGCCCTGCGGAAGAGTTCGGAGAGATGACCCCTATGAAGTCCAATCCCCACTGTTGAAATGGTGCTTCCACTTGTATCGGCTGGAGGGGCATGGGAGCATTTTTGCTTCGCCCGGCAAACTTCTGACATTGTTCGCATTTTCGGCAAACCGCAAAGGCATCGGCGAAGAGTGTGGGCCAGTAGTAGCCTGCCCTGATTATTTTTAAAGCAGTTGTCCTCCCTGCGAAGTGGCCTCCTGATAACCCTGAGTGGAATTCACCAAGGACCCTTTTCTTATCGTCCTCCCTTATACATCTTAGAAGGACACCATCAATGTTTCGGTAGAACAGGCCTTCGGGGCGTAAAACATAGCGAAGGGTCCGCAGCCTGAAGTGTCTTCGCTGCGAAGCATTCAAATGTGAAGGACACCTCCCAGTGTTGAAATATTCAACTATTTCACTGACCCAGTCTCTTTCATCCATCTCTCGGTTTACGAAGCTTTCTCCTGCTATCAAATCATCCCACTGGCAGGCTGTTACTTCGGCCGCTACACTCTTCGCAAGCTCTTGGCACAGCGCGCGACCGCGAACCAACTTTGTGGGTCGGATTTCAATATCAAATTCCTGTATTTTGTTGACCCAACCAGCCCTTTTGCTGCCCAACTCTCCTTGGATAATGAAGTTCCGTACGTCTGGGTGGATAACAAACACTGTAACCCGACTTTGGGAGACAAAATGTTTGAATTTTCTCAGGGATTTCATGACGGCGTGCACTTGTCGTTCTATGAAGTTGTATTTCTCCTCGTGGGGGTGTATCACTTGACTTAAAAACGCAATAGGGCGCTCTTCACCATCTCCTCCCTTTTGTGTCAAGACTGCGGCGTAACTCTCAGGTTCCCCTACAGCATACAGGATGAAATCCTTACTATAGTCAGGGTTAGTCAGAACGGGTGCCTGAGCGATTCGGGCCTTGATTTCTTCAAATGCCGCCCTTCTGTTGTCAGTCCAGATGAACTCAGCATCCTTTTTCAAAAGTTCGGACATCGGCTTGATGATTTGAGCGAAGTCCGGGACAAACTTCCTCACGAAGTTTATTTGGCCGAAGAAGGACTGCAGCCCTTTCTTATTCATCGGGAGTGGGAGTTTTAAGAGAGCCTCAGCCCTGTCGGGGTCTATTGCGAGACCTTTCTCTGATATAAGATGTCCCAGTAATTTCCCTTCATTTACTGCAAAGATGGACTTCTTCGGATTGATTGAAATGCCAAATTCTCGGCATTTTTCGAATATTTGCTGCAAGTGCGAAGGATGATCCTCTCTTTTCCGGGAAAAGACAGTCATGTCATCTAAATAGATGACGATAACCTTATTCAGCAATTCGCCAAATGCTAGGTCCATAGCCCTCTGAAAAGTAGCTCCTGCATTTGAAAGGCCGAATGGCATCCGCTGGTAAGCGAACGTCCCCCACTTAGTAGTAAATGCCGTTTTGTGTTGGTCTTCATTTCTAACCCAAATCTGGTTATATCCTGAAAAACCATCAAGTAGGGAGAAACGCTGGGCTCCAGCTACTGAGTGCAAGATTTGATCAATCTGCGGGAGAGGGTAGTGGTCTTTCAGCGAAGCCTGATTTAGATTGCGAAAGTCTACACATAGCCGAATGTCCCCATTTTTCTTCCTGACGGGAACTAAGTTCGCTACCCAAGAAGAGTGCTTTATGGGATAAATGATCTTGGCTTCAAGCATTTTCAGAAGTTCGGCTTTCATCAGGGTTTCGATCTTCGGGTTGACCGGTCTTTGCCTCTGTCTAAAGGGTTTGACCCCTTCTTGCAGCTCGATTGTATGTTGAACCAGTCTTCGGTCATAACCCTTTAGGTCTTGGTAAGACCATGCCACTATATCTGGATACCTCCTGCACAAAGATCGGATTTGTTCTAACTCAGTTGTAGTACAGTCTATTCCAACTTTTATCACCTTCCCGAATTCAAGCTCTAGATCTTGATATTGCCTAGCATCAACTTTGATTCTGTGGGAGACTGCTCTGTCATTCTGATCGAACAGGCTCTCCAGAGTGATCAATCCCCTTGGAACATGGTTATTTTTTAACTGGACCAGTCCTTCATACTCCTCGTCTTTCGGGTTTCTTCCCTCGACAGTGGCTGCTTCTTGGACCAGGAAGTTAACAATCTGTTCATCATTGTCGAAAACTTGCCAATGCATGTCCCTATCCGGCACAGAGGGCCTATAAATCATCCTTACGGCCTTCGGCTTGTGCACCATGTCGTCGGCTGGAGAATATCTAGCCGCGATGGAGGCCAAGACATCAGCGTGCCTATTTTTCTCTCGTGGGATGGACTGCAGATTGAGTGATTCGAACTGTTCAAGCAGGTCCCATACTCTGTTGCGGTAGGCTTTAAGATAGTGCTTCTTGGAGATGCACTTGTTGGTGACCTGATTGCATACCAATTCTGAATCTCCGAAAATCTTGAGATGTTTTATGCCTAACTTTCCTGCTTTCTTCAATCCTAGGCATAGAGCTTCATACTCTGCTGCATTGTTGGTGCAGCTCCAAACCAATCTGTAGCAATATTCCTTCTGCTCTCCAGACGGTGATACTAAAAGTATCCCTGCCCCGGATCCGTTTTTGCATCGGGCTCCGTCAAAGAATAATTGCCATAATTCTTCTTGGGCAGGTATCTTATCTTTTGGCTTTATGTGTTTCTCTGGCTCTGTGATGGTGTAACATCCTATTTCTGTCTCTATCATGGCATTGAAATCTGTCAATGAAAATTCATCTTCAGAATTTAGCTGTGCAAAGGATTCCTCTACTAAGTCCACTTGTTCTACTCCTTCTGCTATCGCATGGACGGGATCATTGCATTCTTCTTCGGTCATCTTCTGTATGAGAAACGTAGAAGGTTTCTCGTTGTAAATTTTGACTTTCCTTCCCTTGAACGGGATCTCTAAATGCGAATAGTCCATGGATAGGTATCCCCCTAGCTTTGTTGTGAATTCCCTTGAAAGGCACATGCTAAAATAGGGCTCCAGATCTACGACTACCACCTCCTGTATTACCACAATTTGGGGTACCTTGTGCAGCCGAATAGGTATATCCTTGATTACACCGACCGTTTTCACAGGAGTACCGTCCAGTTGGAGCACCCCGTGGCTACTTCGCGTGTACTCCATTCCTATTTCTTCGCAGACCGCCTTAGGCATGACTGTCGTTGCTGCCCCTGAATCAATCATACAATTGTGGACGATGTGCCCTTCCATTTGTAAGGACAGGTAGAATGGAGGAGGCCTGTTCTTTCCCGTTATGGATGTGGACAGGGTTTGCACTATGGCGGGCGGTGCTGACTTCGCAGCTTTTGCGGACTTCAAGGACTCCTGCAGCAGGTCTACTTGTCCTGGCAGCTGCAAAGCGTCATATAGGCTAATTTTGGCGGGGATCCTTTTTAATTCATCCACGATGTTATACCCTATGAGGGCATGCGCTTCGGGCTCCCTTTTGGCTTCGTACTTTGTGCGATATTGCTCCGTGGCTTCGACTCTTTGCCGCTTAGTCAATGAAGGGAACTTAAGCTTTTCCCTAGCCTGTTCTTTGGTTTCGGCCTGAGGCGGGGCTGCGGAGGCTTGTTGGTTCTTTTCTTTTGTTGGCGTGGGAAGCGAAACTTTGTCTGGGGCCTTAACAGGTTGCTGCTCTTTTGGGCGGCGAGTATACACCTTCAAGGGAGCCATTTGAGCTGCATCCACCTCCATTGGCCTTTTTCCTTCCTTAGTAAGAACTGAAATTTGTTCTTCTTCATCCACCACCAGGTTCTGATCTGCTTGCCTTATCATATTGACTTGGCCACTAGGGTTGCTCCCCGACAGTGTCTGCACATAATGCTGATGCAGCATACAGGTATTCTCCTCATGTGGGTCGTTGCATGTGGAGCACCAGTGCACAGTGTCAGAAGTGCTTGTTCCTTCGTCGATCACAACATTCCTTGCCGAAGACTTCCCTGGTTGAACCACTTGATCTTTGGTGAGCGCTGGTGGGGGGTAAGACCTTCTTGGAAGGAATTCCTGATGCGCTTGTTTCTTTTTCATGATAATCATATCATTGGACAAAGTCTGCACCGTGGAGTTCAAAGATTGAACTTCCTGCAGTATTTTCGCTTGCATATCTTCAGCTTTGGGGGCCGGTGGCAATGGAGCCATCGTCGGTATCGGAGGCAAGGCAGGGTGTTGGGGTGGTGCCGGTAACGTGGGAAATGCCGAAGGGACAGTAGGCTGTGGTGCTGAAAATGCAGGGAAATGCACTTGTGGAGTAACGATCTGGGTTACAACGGGGTTGGGGTTCCATGATGAGATGGGATATACAGGGGTTGTGGAGGTTTGCGAAGTAGTTGCGCTCGGGTACTGTGTCTGCGGAAATTCCGGGAATATAGGCATCGACATCCTTTGGGGAAGCTTCCCTACGGCTATCAAATCCATTTCCGCTTTCTGGGCCAGCTCATATAGTTCGGGAAAAGTATTCACATTCGAATACCTTACCATTACACTGATATCTGGATTAAAGGCCCTAAGGTAGTAGTATGTTGCAGCTTCGCTGGTTGGCCGAAGTCCAGCGGGTACTCTTTGCCAAGTCCGAGCGAACCTCACATTGAAATCTGCAATCTCCTCCTGTGGGTGCCTCTGAATTGTTGTGAACTGATGCAAGAGGGAGGAGGGATCGGCAGACTCATTGAAACCTCTCATCAGTTGTCCAGCTAACTGGTCCCAACTCGTTATAGTGCCAGGCGGTAGCGATCTATACCAATAGAGGAGTTTTCCTCGGAGAGACAAAACCAGGAGCTTCACCATGACTCTTTCTTCCGTAATGTCATGAATCGCTGCCAGAGAAACTATATCTTGAATGTGTTCCAAAGTTGTCTTCCCCGTGCCGTCAAAGGTAGGGATCTTCTTCATTGCAGCAGGCGGAACCTGCCCTTGTCCCGCTAAGTTTAATGGTCCGGAGGAGTTCCATGCTGGGAACAATCTGGGCGGTTGTTGCTGTGGCGGTAGCTGCTGTTGTTGCTGTTGTTGTGCCATGCTGGTGCCTGGGTTCGGAAAAACAGGAGTTCCCGAAGTTCCTTGTTGATGGCTGACCGAAACGGAGACACTAGGATGATCAGGGGAGTTAGGAGGATTGGGAGGAAGACTAGCTGTTGTGCTGTCCGAAGTTAGGCCTTCTTCGTCAAAAGCAGCCTCTTGCGAAGACGCTCCACGTAACAGCAGTTCGGGTGTTACTAACCTAGGGCGTTCCCCGAAGGCGTCAATATCAAGTTCAAAAAACTCAGTTTCTTCCCCACTATTCCTAACTCTATATCTTGTTTGCATGAAGGCACAAATTTTTTAGTATCGGTCTCAACGACTTTGAGATTTCCAGGTTGAACAGAGTCGCCAGATGCTAGAGTCTTTTTGGTAATGAGATGAGCATCTGCTCTCACTACCACTCACAAGGTGAGACTGACCGGGTCCCACCGGGCGTGCCAGAAACTGTTGGTCACAAATCTGCCACAGGAAAGGATTTTGGGACGGATACGCGCCCTAGACCTGGACCAACATTGAAAGGCCGGAGGGAAGAGATGCCCTCCGTGCCAATCTCCGGAGAAAGGCCGGCTCCTGAACTAAACTACTTGGTGTTTTTAAGACAAGAGTGCAGGAAAGAAATAAAAGGGATAGGGTAAGAAGTGTGAACAATTTTGTGGGAAAGAACCAACAACACGATTATCAACTAATAACTTGGAACAGCAACAATAAATACCAAGAATAATACTTAAATAAACACCACGCTAACTTCCCTATGTATCCTCCGGAAGGGTTCTAGGATTCAACTATTTTCCTACGCCTAAATCCAGATTTTAGAATTACGGCAATTAGGAAAATAAGTGAACTTGACAGAAACCACTAACCACGAGGCAGCATAAAAGGAGTTTAACGCAATATTATCTCCCCTATGTATCCTTCTGGAATGATTCCAAGGTTCTATCCCCAATTACACACCTAAATTCAGGATTCAGAATTACGGTATACAAATGAAGATAGAATAGTAGAAATAATCACAGAAGGCAGCATTCAAGAGAGAAATGGAGCTCAAAGTCTTTAATATCTATTGCAGGAATCAAGTTACAACAATTTTCTAGCAAAAGTTCCCCCCTTTTCCATTACAATTCATGGGTTTTTATAGAGGACCCGACCCTCTGAGCCATCAATGCACAAAATCCAAAAGTACGCTCTCGAAAATCTGAGAAATCTGCCTTCGCTCCTCCCGTGACCGAGCTCTCACATCTGTTTCTATATTTAGCAGTTACGGCCGCATTAGCCGGGGAAATCTGCATTAATGAGCCGCCTGACTCGTCCTGAATCTCCGGGTGCGGTGCTCGAGTGGCTGCTAGGTCCGTCGGGTTCTCCCCCTGCGACTGATATTTCCTCTTCCATTGCCAAAAATGAGTCCCGGGTCTTTCGGGCAAGTAAAAATGCATTTATGAAATACTCGATTGCCTCGAAAAGATACCCGGCCTTGGTGTGTGTGCCCTGGAGAGCTTCGCCAAATTCCAGTTCGGGGACCTACTTCGCGATGGATGTGAGCCGAAGCGGGACTGACCTCTCTGCGAAGGGACCTTCAAAAACAGCTTCGCAAAGACTTAGTGCCGAAGCAGATCTACCTCTTCAAAACATGGCTCCCAATCTCTCATCGCTTTGCCGGGAAAACGTGTTGAAGGTTGCTTCGCAAATGGATGCTTCGCTGATGGGCTGAAAGAGTGCTTCACTGCGAAGCTTTTTCAAAATGGCCGTTCGGGGGTCTTTCGGCCGAAGTAGAATCTTGCCTTAGAATATTTCTCCGACTTCTCCAAGGCAGCTAGGCTCCTAGTGAGGGGGCTTCGCACGAAAATTGGCCGAAGCGGGTGCTTCGCAGCGTCCCAGGGCGAAGCAAGATCTTACTGGAAAAACGGTTCGCCAAGGAAAGGGGCCGAAGCGGGTGCTTCGCTGAGATTTCGGCGAAGCAGTTTTCATACTTTGCAATTTTCTCCTTCGCTGCTCTACTGCTTCGCAAAAACGGGGCCCGAAGCTAGTCTCCTAGAAGCTTCGCTTGCGAAGCTCTTTTCATGCCTTAGAAAATTTTGGGCATGCATTTCATTTTCCTGTTTTCTCTTGGCGAAGCTATGGGCGAAGCTTCTATACATATAGTTTATTTACAAAAGGGGCAAAAATGATAGCCAAAATTGCTAGAGTGTTGTTTACAACCAAAAGAAAGAAAACAAACCAAGAAATCATCACAGAATTTTGGATTTTACTACCCCTCCAAGCAATGTGACAAAATCGTCAACAGTAGCCAGCCTGCATATATGTACATGGCCATGGGAATCACAGTTTATCAACCACAGCTAGTAAGGAGAAGGTACAGCTAGTGGAGTTAGTACCTGAGATATTCACAATGTATGCTCATATGAATTTTTTGGCACATTTGGTGCAATGGCTAGCCGAGGGGATAAAGAAGTTGCATACTGTGAAACACAATCTCACAAAAGAACTGCAAATCTCAGAAGAGAAATGTCACAAGCAGAACAAAAAGTCGAAGAAGACATAGCTGAGTTAAAAGAATGAATGGAGAAAATCAGGGCTGTTCAAAGAGAACTGAACTACATGAATGAGCAAGTAAAAGATAGAGAAAGCATTATTGTGAATATGGAGGAAGAACTAATACAACAAAAATCTGCAAACACACTTTTTCAACAGCAAAAGCAGGTATTATAGAAGGAGTTGAATCAGAAAAACCAACGGGAAGAAGCTTTGTTGAAAGATTTAGAACAGAAGACTCAACGAGAAGAAGTGTTGCGAAAAGAGTTGGAGCAGAAAAATCAGCAAGAAGAGAGACTGCTGAAAGAATTAGAGCAGAAAAATCAACATATTTCAGCATTGATGCAGGGGACTGCACATGAGGCCTTCGCAAAAAGGGAGGAGGAGATCTTGAAACAGTGATGGAGGAGAACGCTAATTGCTACGGTGTGGAATGGGCCAAATACTACAACTATGCCAAGAAACTTAGGGACGAGAGAGAGGCCTTAAAACTAAAAGTTGCTGATTTGGAAAGTCTACATGCTCCAACACAGAAAGAAGTAGAGACCCCAACCGAACAACGAAGAAAGTCGTTGAGGACAGCGACCAATGTAAAAGGGAGGACAAATGTAGACAACAGTTCTAAGAAACAAAAATGAAAGTGTTTGTAGAAATGTCTAAACACTAAAATGTAATGAAATGCAATTGAAATAAAGTGAAATGAAATGTAAGGAAATGCATGTAAATGAATTGTAAATGCAGTCATCATGCAAATATTAATAAATCAAATTAATTATAAGGTTTACTGTAATTAGTTGGGCAATTTTGTAAGGAGTTCCTAGAATTGGTTATGTCAACCACCAGGACATCGCTTTAAATAGCCCCCCTATTTCATTTTTAATCCATCCATGCTATGAGGTATAGAGTGTAGATTGTAACAATGTAAGGCTGGTTGGTGAATCTGAACGCAGTCACAGACTGTGATTTCTGTATGCTGTGCAATTCCAATAATACAAGCATATCTATCTTGTTCTCCAAGTGTGCCAATGTATGATGATGATAGAATGTTAGGATATTGCACCATTGTTGCTACTGTTGTAGTTTGATGGGCTTGGATGCAGACCAGATTGTAGACGCAGTCTGAGGTGTAGCCGGAGTAGAGTCACAGACATTACAGGAGGCAACGCTGTTAGAAGTGGCTGGCGCCATCAGAGAGAGTGCAGACATTGGAGAAGACCGTCATGTCGCTGTCATAGTGCTGTCATGCCATCATGAGGTCTACTGTCATTCGAGCTGTTGTTAAATTGAGTGCCATCTGAAGACTAGCTGTCATACAGGCTGTAGTTAGATTGAATGCCATCACATTGACTGCCGTCACACCAGGATGTTGTCATACCAGAAAGTTTCCGTGTAAGCTATGTTGCTGTCTGAAGGTTCGCCTGTCAAGTGAAGCATAACTGCCGTTAGGAGAAAGATGCCATCTGGAACAAAGTTCTTTGTCGAATACTGCAACTCCTTGGTCCAATAATTGTCATTCCCTCATCCTTGGGAATTCTCATTGCTATATATGAGGAGTTTGCTAAGGAGTGCAGAGGATGGGACTCAAGCACCAGAGCAACCGCGATCAGATCTATAGTTCATATATTCGTGAAGGAGGTCGTGAAGTGAAGGTGCACCCGAGTTTGGAAGGAGGCTATTTGAAGGAAACACGAAAGGTCAAGAAACACCACAAGTGGATGAGGTGCCTAGGACCGAAGTACCTGAAACGGAAGAGCTAGTAGAGTCACCAAGGACGGAAGGACACTGGGCTGAAATAACATTAGAGCCATCGTCAAGTGATGAAGAAGTGAGAGGAGAACCGCTTACCAATGGCTAATGTTGCAAATAGAGTGGGCAAGCAAAAATGCTTACCCTCACAAGAGAAGGGAAAGAAGATCCCGCAAGGCACATAAGCACTTGCACAACGATTTGGAAAGCAAATGGGGTTAGACAACCTGAATAGTGGTTATAGTTGTTTCCTGCCACGATGTGAGGAATTGCAATAGATTGGTATTTGAAAAAGGAAAGTACACAACCTTTCACCTCATGGAATACTTTAGTAGATAAATTCTGATCTCTAAGGGATACAATAATTATAAGAGAAATTTATTCTTTTAAACAAAAGAGTGATGAAGATATCAAGACTTATAATTGGAGATTGAAGCAACTCACGGATAAGATTTAGTTGCCACCAATCAATGGAATGGTTAAAAGATGGTTCATCGATGGATTGTTGCCTCGATACAAGAAGATGAAGATCATACCTTGCTTGACATATGAGGAAGCATATGAAAGGGCAAAGAACTTTGAAAGTGAGGCCAAGCAAACAACGGTTGGAATTGGAGGTCATATAAGAAGTGATGACTTTGATAGTGACAAGGAGGAATTGCATAATGCAATTCAATCTATGAAAAAGGAATTTGATAGAATGATCAAGGAAGTTAAAGGTGAAGGTAGAAAAGAGAAGAAGGATATATGGTGCTTAGATTGTAAATTTGAAGGGCACACAAATGTAAATTGTTCGAAGAGTGCATATTGTAATATATGCGAGGTATTGGGACATGCGATCAGCGAGTGTCCATTCAATTTAAGAGGCACAAGGTGCCAAACGATGGTGGTGCAATTTGAAGAAGAAGAAAAACCAAAAATCCTCTAAGAATGGGCAAGGTGCGACCAACGGTGGTTACAAGAATAATTTTTGAGGTAGGCGGTACCAACCAAGCAATCGACAAGGTGGTCAAAGTCGATTGCAGTATGATTTGGATGGAAGACTGATCATTTAATGCCAAAATTGTCAAGAATGGGGGCACTTTGTGAAGAATTGCCCCGCTCCTCAGGTAGGAGCAGCGTAAAACAATGTACCACAAATGTGTCAATGGTGTGGTCTAGGCAATCATAAGGAGGTGAATTGTTTGAAGAAAGCAAGTACAAGCAACTTGCAGAATGTCAATTTTCTTGACATTGGGGAGCCTCTTATGGAGTAGAAAGAGACAAAGGATGTACTTGTCACAAGAGGACAAGCAAAGAAGGATCAATACCTCGACCTTGCCATAAGGAAGATGGTAGGAAGCACAAAAATCAATGGAAGATGAGATAGAGAAAGCTAAGCAAGAGAGGCTAGTAGAGCAGAAGAGATTAAAGAAGCCATTAGGCTTAGGAGAAAAGGCATCAACTCATGAACTAGCAGCATAAGTTTTGATACGAAAATAGAAATAAAGGTGGCAATTTTGTTTAGTGCCATACCGATGCTACATGCAGTTATACGAGAAGAATTTCAGCCACAAAAAGTAATGGAACTACAAAGTTAGTTAAAAGACAAATATGTGAAGAGGGAAGTGTTGGTCACGAATCCGCCACGAGGAAAGGATTTGTCGCTATTGCGCCCTGGACCCGCGAACCAACATTGAAAGGCCGGAAGGAAGAGATGCCTTCCGAGCCGATCTCCGGAGAAGGCCGGCTCCTTTTGGGGGGGCTTGATTTAAGCTAAAGGGAACAGGAAAGAAATAAATGAACGGAAAGAGACAAATGTACAGAAAGAGATTACAAATATGTCCAAAGGTTGGTGGGGGGAACTAACAAAGACGGGAACACACCAATCACCGCTACTTACCGCATACAAACACAGAGCATGACAAGGAACCGCCAAACCTAGGCGTACTTCCGATACACCAGCAGCCGTATGCACAGCCTTCAATAGCTCCCTAGCAAACATTCCCTACAAGGAACTAACAGATAGGGATCGTATCAATCACCGGATACGTACACCGACAGGGGGTAGAAAGTAAACCTAGAGATGTCGGAGCTGTGTATATGTGTTAGGTAGAGAGTTTAACCGCACAGCTTCAATGGCTCCCTAGCAAACATTCCCTACAAGGAACTAACAGCAGGGGATCGCATCAATCACCAGATACGGGCCAGCAACGTCACACATAACTGATGGAACTGCTACCAAATTTATTATATGAATGCTTTAAATTAATGAAGTACATAAGGTGCTTTAAACAAGCAATGCTAGAGGAACCTGATCGCCAAATGCCGAAGTGAATCAACGAGCCGCGACACAGGTGGGCCTAAGGCATATAATGAAAGACAGAGATAAAAGAATAAAGACAAGAGAATGTAACTGTGCATACAGATTGTATTCATAAGCGTAAGCACGGTTACAAGTAAGCACAGTAGTTCCCTAACAAACATTCCCCTTCCACCACTTACAATGAAAACGTGGTGGCTATTTATAGCCCAAAGTTCCCCCCGTTACATTAATGGGCACAACGTCCCAGTCAAACATTAGCTGACAAAAGCAGCCGCGGAATTGCTGATGCTGACCTCTGTCAGGCTGGACTGTACTCTCGGCATGGTCTCCCTGAAGGTTGAACAGCCACGTGGCCGCGCGTTGGGTAGAACTTTATATTGACAGAAATGTGGGTAGCTGAGGCAGGTGGAAACTCTCATCAGTCTTAAATGAGGCAGCTGACACAGGCGGTGCAGCCCATACTTATCCCTTTTGGTCGGCAGTCTTGGTTCAAATCCCGAAGCTGGACACTTGTCGTATGATGGGTTATGTTGTGTGACACATGTCTGCCTTGAAGGGCAGCCTATCTATCTTCGCTTGGGATCGGAGCTCCTTGGGATGCGTGGGCAGAAAACAGTGCAGTTGGGAAGGCCTTCACGCCTTGGTCAAATTCCGGGTTTGTTCCCCTACTGTACACCTGTCAAGGGCGCATTCCGGCTCGCTGAAAAGTCGGGCTGCGCACAGTGAACACTGGTGTCTGCCGCTGTACGGACCTGCTCCGGCAGTTATCATTCTTCTTTGTCAGCCTGCCAGTTACAAGGTGCGCCAGAAAGAGGGGCGAAGTCGGACTTCGCACCAAAACTGGGCGAAGTGCGCACTTCGCACCAAAACTGGGCGAAGTGCGCACTTCGCACCAAAAACTGGGTTTCCCGGTTCAGCCTTCCGGGGCCATAACTTTTGATCCGCCGACCCGATCGCCTATTATAATATATCGTTGGAAAGCTTGCGAGAAGATCTGCAATAATAAAATATCCAGGGCTCATTTTGTCCATTTTATCGCCCCCGTTTATGGCCCGCAAAAACCCGAACACCTCAGAATGCCCTGACACTTAGCCATTTTTCAGGGCAAGTGCTGTCAATTTTGAGAAGAATGAGAATGTAGGGAAGAGAGAGAAAGGGGGGAGAAGGAAGAGCAGCTCTCTTACAAAAATTGAAAACATTGCACCCCGTGCAAAATGTGACAACATTTCTGGCGGCTCGCGGGGTGTCGAGCTCGCCTCGGCGCAAAGAATCCATGCCTTCATCCATTGGGCAACAGAGTCACCCACGCTGCAACTGCTCTTCAGATCCACCTCCGGCAACTGCCTCCTCGGAACACTTAAAAAGAAAACACTGCACAGACTGAAATAAGAAAAACAACTAAAACTTTGAATAATAGCCGGATTATTTACACAAAATTTTGCGGCATTATTGGCATGCCGCCACCACAAATCTAGCTTCGGTTGCCTATCCGGTGAACCTGCAGTGCCCGGACCAGATCTGATTGTACTTCAGATGATCTTTGAAGTCCGGCTGGCCTCCCAAAGCTTGCCAGGTCGCGAACATGGTGCAACGTGGCAGATTGTCATTCATGCCGGTACCCGTACAATTGATGAACAATGTGGCAAGGAGATTTTTCAGACGGGAGCCCTCTTCGGGTACCGGTTGCGGTGATGGTTGGAGCCAATACCACCACGGTGGAGACTGTAGGTGAACATTCATTTCTCCGCTTATGAGGTCAAGGCTGCTCACCAAACCTTGATTCCTCCGGGGTGTCTTCTATCAGCTTAAAAAAGGGCGCCTGCGATCAAGAAATCTGGATCTTCAGCTCAGTCGGAGTCGCCAGTGATTTTGCCGGATGAAGGCAAGCCAAAGATTCACCAACTCGGGCTTCCTTAAAATATGGAGACCGATCGCCTCACCTCACGGATTCGTCTATGCGAGCTTGGTAATCAGCCGACTCGACGCGCCGCTCGGAGCGTTGGTATCAATTTCGCAAAGTCAGGCCGGTTTCCCGGGTTCCTCGCTCGCCACCTTCTTGCTTGAACGAAGGCGTTAGGACCGGTCTTTCGGACTCAGAGAATATGAACGTGCGTAGTCGCCAGGTGCTCTGATTTTGAACAGCAATGAAGCGAGCACCAGTGCTTCAATTCTGTTTGGGGGTGAGAAACCTCCTTGTCCCACCGAGCATTCGGAAAGAAACTGTCAGCCCGAACGAGGACGAGCTTGAGATCTTCCAAATGCGAGACAAAGGGTCCCACCGGGCGTGCCAAAAACTGTTGGTCACGAATCCGCCACGAGGAAAGGATTTGCTGCTATTGCGCCCTGGACCCGCGAACCAACATTGAAAGGCCGGAAGGAAGAGATGCCTTCCGGGCCGATCTCCGGAGAAGGCCGGCTCCTTTTGGGGGGGCTTGATTTAAGCTAAAGGGAACAGGAAAGAAATAAATGAACGGAAAGAGACAAATGTACAGAAAGAGATTACAAATATGTCCAAAGGTTGGTGGGGGGAACTAACAGTACGGGAACACACCAATCACCGCTACTTACTGCATACAAACACAGAGCATGACAAGGAACTGCAAAACCTAGGCGTACTTCCGATACACCAGCAGCGTATGCACACCTTCAATAGCTCCCTAGCAAACATTCCCTACAAGGAACTAACAAGCAGGGATCGTATCAATCACCGTGATACGTACACCGACAGGGGTAGAAAGTAAACCTAGAGATGTCGGAGCTGTGTATATGTGTTAGGTAGAGAGTTTAACCGCACAGCTTCAATGGCTCCCTAGCAAACATTCCCTACAAGGAACTAACAGCAAGGGATCGCATCAATCACCAGATACGGGCCAGCAACGTCACACATAACTGATGGAACTGCTACCAAATTTATTATATGAATGCTTTAAATTAATGAAGTACAGAAGGTGCTTTAAACAAGCAATGCTAGAGGAACCTGATCGCCAAATGCCGAAGTGAATCAACGAGCCGCGACATAGGTGGGCCTAAGGCATATAATGAAAGACAAAGATAAAAGAATAAAGACAAGAGAATGTAACCGTGCATACAGATTGTATTCATAAGCGTAAGCACGGTTACAAGTAAGCACGTAGTTCCCTAGCAAACATTCCCTTTCCACCATTTTACAATGAAAACGTGGTGGCTATTTATAGCCCAAAGTTCCCCCCGTTACATTAATGGGCACAACGTCCCAGTCAAACATTAGCTGACAAAAGCAGCCGCGGAACTGCTGATGCTGACCTCTGTCAGGCTGGACTGTACCCTCGGCATGGTCTCCCTGAAGGTTGAACAGCCACGTGGCAGCGCGTTGGGTAGAACTTTATATTGACAGAAATGTGGGTAGCTGAGGCAGGTGGAAACTCTCATCAGTCTTAAATGAGGCAATCGACACAGGCGGTGCAGCCCATACTTATCCCTTTTGGTCGGCAGTCTTGGTTCAAATCCCGAAGCCGGACACTTGTCGTATGATGGGTTATGTCATGTGACACATGTCCGCCTTGAAGGGCAGCCTATCTATCTTCGCTTGGGATCGGAGCTCCTTGGGATGCGTGGGCAGAAAACAAGCAGCTTGGGAAGGCCTTCACGCCTTGGTCAAATTCCGGGTTTGTTCCCCTACTGTACACCCGTCAAGGGCGCATTCCGGCTCGCTGAAAAGTCGGGCTGCGCACAGTGAACACCGGTGTCTCGCGCCGTACGGACCTCGCTCCGGCAGCTTATCATTCTTCTTTGTCACCGCCACCGCCGCTACAAGGTGCGCCAGAAAGAGGGGCGAAGTCGGACTTCGCACCAAAATCGGGAGGGACTTCGCACCAAACTGGGCGAAGTGCGCACTTCGCACCAAAACTGGGCGAAGTGCGCACTTCGCACAAAAACCGGGTTTCCCGGTTCAGCTTCCCGGGTCCATAACTTTTGATCCGCTGACCCGATCGCCTATTATAATATATCGTTGGAAAGCTTGCGAGAAGATCTGCAATAATAAAATATCCAGGGCTCATTTTGTCCATTTTATCGCCCCCGTTTATGGCCCGCAAAAAACCCGAACACCTCAAAGATACCCTGACACTTAGCCATTTTTCAGGGCAAGTGTTGTCAATTTTGAGAAGAATGAGAATGTAGGGAAGAGAGAGAAAGGGGGGAGAAGGAAGAGCAGCTCTCTTACAAAAATTGAAAACATTGCACCCCGTGCAAAATGTGACAACAGGAAGATCAGTTCATTGATCCAACCATATTAATGATCAATGTTGGGAAAAAGCCATCATTGATTCACATTGAAATATTAGATCATAAGTTGACGCAAGTTATTGTAGATAGAGGATCAAGTGTGAATGTGCTCCTATAGATGACATGGATGAAAATTGAGGCTCCATTTGTATGGTCACCAAATTTCAAGTTATATGACACAAAATGGTATTGAGATGAAAGGAGTCTTAATGGCTCAGAAGGTGAAGATTGTCGACCAAGAGTTCATCATGGATTTTGTTGTGATAACAATGCAAAAACCAACATATGATGCATTGTTGGGAAGAGGATGGCTAAGAATGGCCAAAGTTAATCACAATTGGGAAAAGGATCGATTCACATTAAAAAAAATACAACACAAATACATGATAAATTTGAAAAATCAGACTATAAGTGAAGATCTTGCAACAACTGATGAGTCGAGCAGTTCTTCAGATGAAGATAGTATGAGCCAAATGAAGAAGATTTGTTGTACCTAGAGGAATGTAGTGAAGACGAGAATCGATCGGATAGAGGGCTCCTTCATTGGCAAAAGGAGTACGAGATATTTCCACCCACCTGAGGAGACCAAAGAAATTCATGATGAAGTTGATGAAAGTAGCAAGAAGGTTGAGCCTAAGGAAGAGGAAGAACAAAAATGGATGTTCCCCAAGAATTTTGTAGAATATACAATTGGTGATGCTGAAATTGATGGAAAACCAACACACTTAGTGGATGTGGTAAAAGCAATGAATGAGCCAAAAAGTATCAAATATGAAGGACCGAAGATGGTTGAATATAATGGGATGATCTATTGCGGAGATGAATGGGACCTAGTTTAGAAATCAACAACTTTCAAAATATTCCTGCAGTATAAGTGTGTCTTCACATGGATATACAAATATTTGAAAGGGATACCTCCAGAGTTGTGTGTACATCGAATCCAATTGATCCTTGGAGCCTTGCTAGTGAGGAGAAGGCCATATAGAATGAACCCGAAGTATGCAGCTTTGGTAAATGCAGAAATTGAAAAGATGCTGGATGTCGACATAATCTTCAAAGTTATGGTGAGCGAGTGGGTGTCACCAATTGTGATCACTTTGAAGAAGGAAGTGATAGAATCCGCATGTGTAGACTTCAAAAGTCTAAATGTTGTTACAATAAAGGATCCCTTCCCAATCCCCTTTACCGATTCCATCTTGGAAGAAGTAGTTGGACATGAAATTTACTCATTCTTGGATGGGTTTTCCGGCTACAATCAAATAAGCATTGCGGAGGAGGATAAGTTGAAGACAACGTTCATTGTAGAGAATGGTATTTATGCATATAATAGGATGCCATTCGGGCTGTGTAATGCCCTTGCCACATTTCAAAGGATTATTTTGTATATATTTGAACAGATGTCGACAAGGAAGTTTAAAGCTTTCCTAGATGATTGGTCGATATATGGAAGGATGAGCACTTGCAAGCACTTGAAGAATGCATGAAGATATGTATGAATGATGGCTTAGCTTTGAACTCAACTAAATGTAATCTAATGGTACCATACGAAAAGTTATTGGGAACATAGTTTGTAAGGAAGGGCTGAAAACAAATCTTGATAAAATTCCTGTCATTGTGAATATGGAAGAACCACATGACGTGAGTTCGCTGAAAACCTTTCTGGGATCTATAGGATACTATAGAAGGTTTATCAAGAATTTTGCCCACATGTCCTACCCATTAGATTCCTTGACAAGAAATAATGTTCCTTTGAGGTGGACAGAGGAGCATCAAGGAGCCTTCGAGGAGTTGAAGGCAAAGTTGGTATGTACACCCATTATGGTATGCCCAGATTGGGATAAGGAATTTCATGTCCACATGGATGCATCTAATTTTCCAATTGGATGTGCATTGGCCTAGGAGGGGCAATTTAGGCTAAACCGGCCTAGCTATTTTGCAAGTCAGTTGCTGTCAAGAGCGGAGAAAAACTATAGCACAATTGAAAGGGAAGCGCTAGGGATGGTTTATGCTGTCCAAAAATTCAAGCACAATTTGCTAGCCAATCCTTTCACCTTTTACGTTGATCATCAAGCGTTGTTGTATTTGATCAATAAACAGACTATACATGGATGAGTTAGTAGGTGGCTCGTCACGTTACAAGAGTTTGTATTTTGGGTAGTGGTCAGACCTAGAAAGAAGCATGTTATAGCAGATCAATTATCAAGGATTCGCTCAGGAGAGCTTGCAGGAGGAGTGTCAGATGAGTTTCTTGACGCTCAGTTGTTCACAATAAGCACTACACCATCATGGTATAAGTTGATAGGTGAGTACCTATATATTGGAGAGCTGCCGAAAGATATGCCAACAGTGAAGAGAAGAAAGGTGATCATAAAGTCAGCACATTTCCAATTGATAGCAGAAAGTTAAGGTAACGTTGAAAGAAGCTCATGAAGGACTGGCCAAAGGGCACATGGGAGTAGATGCAACCACAAGGAAGGTGCTTTTGGTAGGGCTATGGTGGCCCACCCTCTATCATAATGCAAAGGAGTTTGTGCAAGCATGTGATACATGCCAGTGAGATGAGAAGCTGTTACGTAGACTTCATGCCATTGCATCCATCTCAACCATAGGAATTATTCAAAATATGGGGCTTAGATTTTGTGGGACCTGTTGTCACATTTTGCACGGGGTGCAATGTTTTCGATTTTTGTAAGAGAGCTGCTCTTCCTTCTCCCCCTTTCTCTCTCTTCCCTACATTCTCATTCTTCTCAAAATTGACAGCAGCTTGCCCTGAAAAATGGCTAAGTGTCAGGGCATGCTGAGGTGTTCGGGATTTTGCGGGCCATAAACAGGGGCGATAAAATGGACAAAATGAGCCCTAGATATTTTATTATTGCAGATCTTCTCGCAAGCTTTCCAACGATATATTATAATAGGCGATCGGGTCAGCGGATCAAAAGTTATGGCCCCGGGAAGCTGAACCAGGAAACCCAGTTTTTGGTGCGAAGTGCGCACTTCGCCCAGTTTTGGTGCGAAGTCCGACTTCGCCCCTCTTTCTGGGTGCACCTTGTAACTAGAAGGCTGGCAGGCTGGCAGAAAAACGACTAAGTGCTGGAGCGAAGTCCGAACGGCAGTGAGAATCAGCAAGTGCCGGTGCGCAACCCGACTTCACAGCGAAGTCGGACTGCGCCCTTTGACCGGTGCGCTGTAGGGAAATAGTGCTACCCGACTGCGCTGTTTTTCACCTGTGCTACCCGATTGCGCTCTAATCCCGGGCGAAGTTGGACAGACTGCCTTTCAAGGCAGACACATGTCAAACAGCATCATCCGACAAGTGTCCAGCTTCGGGATCTGAGCCAAGACATGCCGAGCAAAAGGACAAGCATGGGCCGCACTACTTATGCCAGCGCCTCATTTAATGCTGATGTGAGTTTCCACCTGCCTCAGCTACCCACATTTCTGTCAATATAAAGTTCTACCCAACGCGCTGCCACGTGGTTGTTCAACCTTCAGGGAGACCATGCCGAGAGTACAGTCCAGCCCGACAGATGTCAGCATCAGCAGTTCCGCGGCTGCTTTTGTCAGCTAATGTTTGACTGGGACTTTGTGCCCATTAATGTAACGGGGGGAACTTTGGGCTATAAATAGCCACCACGTTTTCATTGTAAGTGGTGGAAGGGGAATGTTTGTTAGGGAACCACTGTGCCCATTGTAACCGTGCTTCTGCTTATAAATATAATCTGTATGCCTGGTTCTGTTCTGCCGCTTTTATTTCTTTATGCTTATGCTTTACGCGATTCTGTGTCATGGTTTGTTGATTCATTTCAGCATTTGATGATCAGGCGCCTTTAGCATTATTTCTGTACTTTTAATTTTCATATAATAGATGTGGTAGCAGTTCCATCAGTTATGTGTGACGTTGCTGGCCCGTATCTGGTGATTGATGCGATCCCCTATTGTTAGTTCCTTGTAGGGAATGTTTGCTAGGGAGCCATTGAAGCTGTGCGGTTAAATTCTCTACCTAACACATATACCTGGCTCTGATATCTCTAGGTTTACTTTCTACCCCTGTCAGTGTACGTATCTGGTGATTGATGCATTGTCGTGCTGTTAGTTCCTTGTAGGGAATGTTTGCTAGGGGATCATTGAAGCTGTGCATACACTGCTTGTGTATCGGAAGTACGCGTAGGTTTTGCAGTTCTTTGTCATGCTTTGTGTTTGTATGCAGTAAGTAGCGGTGATTGGTGTGTTCCCGTACTGTTAGTTCCCCCCCACCAACCTCTGGACATATTTGTAATTTCTTTCTGTACATTTGTCCCTTTCTGTACATTTATCTCTTTCCTGTACTCTCATCTTACTAACCCCCCCCAAAAGGGCCGGCCTTCTCCGGAGATTGGCCCGGAAGGCATCTCTTCCTTCCGGCCTTTCAATGTTGGTTCGCGGGTCCAGGGCGCAATAGCGACAAAATCCTTTCCTCGTGGCGGATTCGTGACCAACAGGACCCTTAAGGACAAGTCATAAGAGTGTTGATATATAGTAGTGACAACAGAATGCCTAACAAAATGGGTACAAGCAAGGGCATTCTCGGACAATTCGGCAAAAAGTACAGCTCGATTCCTATATGTGCAAACGATTACCAGATTTGGGATTCCACTTCAATTGACAAGTGACAAGGGAGGTCACTTTGTGAATGAAGTAATCAAGAAGCTGACAACTGAGTTCAAGATTTTGCATTTGCTGTCTAGTTAGTAGTATCCTAGAGCAAATGGTTAAGTGGAGGCGATGAACAAAATATTGGTGTCAATAATGTACAAGACTTGTGGGATAGAAGGAGTAGATTGGGAGGAGAAATTGTCATCAGTTTTGTGGGCGTACAGGACAACTTCTAAGCCAACAACAAATCACATGCCATTCTAGTTGATGTACGAACATGAGGTAGTAGTGCCAATGGAGTTCCTGGTACCTAGTTTGAGGGTAGCGGTAGAGAACCGTTTAGGAGACTTGGAAAACATACAAAAGAGGTGTGCGGCATTGATCCAACTGGAAGAAAGACATAGCAGCGAAATTGCAGCCAAAACGAGGAATTGAAGCCATAGCAGGGAGAAAGGCATTATAGTGGAGTATTGGAAAGTGCTCTAATTGTTGAAATTTGCAGGTATACGGACAAGCGTACAACTATATAGAAAGCAAAGGAAAAATAAAGTAATGAAACTAGGGTAGATGAGTTTGTGGTAAGAAGACAAAAGATTTCAGACTTAGACGAACGGAGGGAACGTCGTACGAAGTGTGGGAAAAGACGACTAAAAATATTTTTCAAAACCCTCATAGTGTGTTGGCACAAAAGGGCAACTACTATCCGAAAAGCTTCAAGCAAAGTTGTAGTCTAGGCTTTCGAAGTTTGCACAAGAAAAGGGTAGAGGAAGCTGCCATACAGACAAGAGAGCCAAGAAGAAAGACGACTCGATAAAGAAGTCGTCGTATAGTGCGCCAAAGGAAGGAGAAAGTGTCATACAAAAGCAAGAAGATTGTTGTGAAGGCTATTGTATGATGGAGAAGGTTGTTGTAGGACCAAAGAATGTCGTACGATTGCAGGAACCGTCGTACAAAGTTGTCGTATAGATACAACCAATGTACGACAGAAAAGAAAAGGAAGCATGAGCTGGAGAATAAACTTTGGTGAGCAGCTAGCATGGATAGAAACATAGAGGAGTAGACGCTCGCTTGTCCTGCTACACAAAAGAGAACACCAAGGGAGAGAAGAGGAGGCCAGACTAGATGGAAGACAAGAGCCAACAAAATATATGAGGAAGAAGACACCACAAAATGGAGCAAGAAACACAATCTCAGAAGGCATGGAGATTCACCTGAGAAGGGTAAGGAAAAGAGGATACCCCTCAATGAGATAATGTGGACTCAACCAATTGGAGAATTATTTTGGAAGCGGTGGTAAGATAACCCACCAGATCATCAATTAAAAGTTTTATTGACACAAGCAAAACTGTATTGCACATATTCCAATATTTGACAAGGATTTCTTTAAAGATTATTTGCTGCAGATGCTCTAAACCTATGACTCAAATGAGAATGTAAGCATAGTGAAGATTGGAAATTGAGATATGAGGGTTATTTTTTTAACAAATAATTTTCGGCAGACGTTTGGATTGCCAAAATATGGAATACTTGCAAGGAAGGAATACCCAGATGCAAAGTGGAATAAGACAATCCACTAGATCACAACCATTACTCCTACGAAATTTAGTAAGACTTTCGGTCACAGAAGTCGTGGGATCAAGCAGAGCCAGCTGAATAATGACAAATTGCGATGTGCCATGAACATTGTGATGTTTAAGTTATCAGGAGAAACAAGGTCGTATGAAATGTTTGTATGGCTAGCTCAATACGTGTAGGGCACTATGGAAGGAGTTCAGTACGATTGAGCATCGTACTTGTCATATTGTATCAGGAATTTCCTAAGGCATCAGACGAAGAATTTTTCAATGGCATTCCACACCATTGGAATAATGCTAAATGTGGTGTCTTTCGCCAAAATGGAATATCCAAGATTAATTATTCCAAGAAAGTTGTTAGATGATGAACCCATGATATTGAGATGTGTCAATGCAGTGCCAGTAACAAAGTCCATTCCAGTCAAAGTGCGGACTAAAAAAGTACTGTGAAGATCAGACTTGGTTGCATTGGAGAATAGTGATGCGTTACAGGAGGAACTGGCACCCGAATGGAAGAGGCAGAGAAGATTAGAGACTGAGTTGCAACAAGAGATTGAGGAAGTGCCTCAGGAAGAACAAAGGGAGGAAGAAGGGAAACAAATCAGTCCTGTAAGAACAAGGAGATAGCAAGAACAGGAAAGATTGATGTTGCAGAAAGTGGAACAACCCTTAGTAGAATCTGTGCAACAGCCAGAAGAAGTAATGGCACAATCGGTGCAAGAAACTGAAGTGGTGGAGGAAGAACTAAACGTAAAAGACATGGAGGAAGAACTGTCGAAAGTTTGAAACTTGCTGACTTAGCACAACAAGTAGATTTTACGAGGCAGTTTGAGCTTTCAATGGCAGCTCAAGGCTTGTTAAAAGATATAGAGGTGCCAAAAGAAGTTGAAGATACAGTAAGGGGCAAGGAGGTTGAAATTGTACAAGAGCCTCAAAAAAAGAAGAAATATAGATTTGTTAGGAAAGGCGGTGGTAGCCAAAAGTCACCCAATGTAGAAAATCAACCAGAATTGCAAGAACAAAATGTAGTACAGCCTGATTGCAGAAGGAGCCCAAACCAATGATCAAGTAGATGATTTTTTTGGGAAGATGATGCAGGTTTTTGACTCTGCAGGACTATTGTTTAGGATGGGCTATGTAGGACAGCTAAGGCAATGGTGGTCCATGGTTTATAATGAAATGGAGAAAGCAGTATAGTGGGCTCAAGAGGATGAGAGGACAAAAAAGCTCGCTGAGATTTGTGAAAAAAACAATGAGAATTAGAGGGTGGAGGAGTGACAAGTATGATTGGAGTAAAGGAGCTACCAAAAGGTATGCAAACCAATTATAGGGTACCACGGAGAGTGTACATAGATGCAAGCACCTTGGAACCTTGTCCAGTAGATACAATTGAAATGGAATACAAGAAGATTCCACCAGAACTGGCACCATTGTGCAAACAAATTAATTATTTGATACATTGGATTGATTGGTTAATAGTTGGGTTGGAGAAGATACACCAATCCAAAGAAATGAAATGAAATATTATTAATGTCCGCGGTGGGCCGAAATAAGACCCAAGGGACCATAAGAAAGACAATAATGACTGCCAGCTAGCAGGCTAAAAAGCCCAGAGAAGAGCTGCAAATAATGAAAAAGGGAAGCAGAAACAATGAAGAAAGAAGCTGAAATGGATGTTCTTGGCCTTAGTGTTTTGAGGAAAATTGAAAGCCAAGGATGATGAACTTGCTGCAACAAAGAAAGATATGGAAAAGTGCAATGAGATCATTGTACACTTGAGAGCAAAATTGGCAGTAAGATCACAGGTACATGAAGCTCGGGAAAAGGAGTTAGAACATAAAGATCAGCTTATTGCCAAAAGAGATGAACAGGTTGGCTATTGTAGCCAGGACTGAGGCTGAGCTGAAACAGAAAATACAAAAAGGTGCTATTGAACAGGAAAAGGAGTTGGTGGTATAATTGGCAAAGATGGATAAGAAAGCAAACTACTCTGGGTTACAGTTTCTTCATTTTAGTAAATATGCAGAGAGATTGAAGTTCGAACAAGCAACTCTACAACTCCGAATAACTAAGATGGGTGGAGCACCTATTGCCGGTTCTAAGCAGAGACTGTCAAGTATGGAAGAACAATAGCAGCAAGTGTCGATGAGGGCATTGACTGGTTTAAAGGGGAGGACAGATGTAAGCATCAAAACTGCTTCCCAAAAGAAGAAAAAGTGAAAAAAATGTACAAAGTTTTGTTTAGACTTTTTGTAATGAAATGCACATGAAATAAATGTAAATGTATGAAATGAAATTTAAAGTGAAGTGAAATGAAATGAGTATGAAATTAGAATGTAATGCAATTTAATAAATTGCACTTAGGACTTTAGGAAAAAGGTTGATAATTTTATAGAAGTTTAAGAACGTCCGATGTGAGGTGGTGGTTGTAGTTCATGCGCTGTCCTCGGAACCGCTTGCAACGGCCTGGGAAGGCATTAAAAGGTCCCTGTTTCATTTTGCAAGATAGCATGAGCATGTATGTATGTTTGTAGATGCCTACGGTGAGCATTAAAGAGATAAGGAAGATTAGCATTGCTATGGCTGTTGTGCTATGAATGTGCAATGAGAGATTGGTGAGGTATTGTGCAGGTTGGTATACCAACTTGTGATTATCATTGCAAGTGTTTATTGCCATTTACAGTAGTCTTTGATCATCAGTACAAAGTCTGCCATTTGCAGTTGATTGCAGATTGTTGCTATTGTTTATGCTTGTGATTGTTGGATATTGCATGTATCTTGTAAGTGTTGATAATAATTGCAGGGTGTAGAATGATTTGGTATAGTTGCAGCTCTGTTAGCATTTGCGTTGCAGGCCATATTGTACGTATTTGCAGGTTGCGTGAAAGACTGCAGCAATTAGGATTAGTTGTAGGCCGTACGACCGATAGGCCGTATGAGGGTTTGAGAGTATGTCAAAAAGTGTACAAGTTAAGTGCAGTCATTAGGATTACTTGTTGTGATCTTGTATGTGTGATTACTGTACAAAGGATTGAGTTGTACGAAAGACTGAATCGTACAAGGACAGTGGCGTATGACAGTGTGTTGTACAATTGAGACTGTATCGTCTCAAGCCATGATGTCGTACAACTGTGATGACAGTCTTATGATTGCAGCCTTGATTAGTTTCTAACCTATCATTCCACCATTCCATTGTTGGGAATCTCACAAGTGTGCAGAATTGAAAACAAAAATCAAATTTTTGGAGGCTAAGGTAGCTTATGCCCTTCTAATCTCTTGATCTAAGGTTTGATACCAGACATCTAGAGGAGAATATTCCCTTTCAGCCCTAAAGTGGTTGGCAGCAAGGGTGAATGCATGAACTCTTGTGACTATGATCATTTCCTTACTCCCCATCTTGTCCCATGGTGGGCTTTGGTGTTGGTGGCTAGTTTGGGCCTTTGTTCCCATGTGATCAAACGACAAATTGTTGCTTAGCAATGGCAATCCCTCTTGATGTCGTTCTTCGACAAACTTGCTATTGTTTTCTGTTGTCACATTTTGCACGGGGTGCAATGTTTTCAATTTTGTAACAGTGCTGCTCTTCTTTTTCCCTCTTCCTCTATTTTCCTTCCTTCTTCTCTCCCTTCCTCTTTCTTTCCCACATTCTCTTTCTTCCCCCCTTTCTTGGAGCCCCTCAGTTGAATTTTAAACTTTCCAACAAGTTACCTGAAAAATGGCTAAGTGTTGGTGCGAAGTTCGCACTTCGCCCAGTTTTGGTGCGAGTCGCACTTCGCCCGCTTTGGTGCGAAGTGCGCACTTCGCCCCTCTTCTGGGCGCACCTTGTAACTGGCAGGTTGGCAGGCTGACAAAAGAGTGATAAGTGCTGGGGCAAAGTCCGTACGGCGGCAGATACCAGTTTTCACCTGTGCGCAGTCCGACTTCGCAGCGAAGCCGGAGTGCGCCCTTGACAGGTGCGCAGTAGGGAAACAAACTCGGAAATACACCTAAGGCATGAAGGCCTTCCCGACTGCGCTGTTTTCTGCCCGCGCAACCCGAGACGCTCTGATCCCAAGCGAAGTTGGACAACCTGCCTTTCAAGGCCGACACGTGTCAAACAACATCATCCATCATCTGACAAGTGTCCAGCTTCGGGATTTGAGCCAAGACGTGCCGAGCAAAAGGACGAGCATGGGCTGCACTACCTGTGCCAGTGACCTCATTTAAAGCCGATTGGAGGTTCTACTTGCTCCAGCTACCCGCATACCTGCCGAGAAGAAGTTCTGCCCAACACACCGCCACGTAGCTGTCCAGCTTCCAGGAAGACCATGCTGCGGGTACAGTCCGGTCCGACAAAAGGTCAGCATTTGCAGCTCCTTCGCCGCTTTTGTCAGCTAATGTTTGATCGGGACCTTGTGCCCATTAATGTAACGGGAGGGACTCGGGCTATAAAAACCCACCATGAATTCATTGTAAAGGGTGGAAGGGGAATGTCTGTTAGGGAACCAATGTAACCGTGCTTCTGCTTATAAATATAATTTGTATGCCTGGTTCTCGTTCTCGTCGCTTTTATTTCTTTATGCTTTATGCTTTACGCTTCCCCGTGTCATGGCTCGTTGATTCATTTCAGCATTTGGTGATCAGGCGCCTTTAGCATTGTTTGTGTACTTTTAAATCTTATATAATAGATGTGGTAGCAGCTCCATCAGTTGTGTGTTACGTTGTTGTCCGTAGTGGTGATTGATGCGTTGCCGTGCTGTTAGTTCTCCTTGTAGGGAGAATGTTTGCTAGGGGGCCATTGTAGCTGTGCGGTTAAAATCTCTGCATGACACATATACCCGGCTCTGATATCTCTAGGTTGCTTCTCATGCTTATGTTAGTGTCCGTAGTAGTGGTGATTGATGCATTGCCGTGTTGTTAGTTCTCCTTGTAGGGAGAATGTTTGCTAGGGGACCATTGTAGCTGTGCGTACATCGCTTAGGTATCGGAAGTACACTTAGATTTTGCGGTTCTCGACCATGCTTTGTATTTATAATGCAGTAAGTATTGGTGATTGCTGGTTGCCGTACTGTTAGTTCCCCCCCCACCAACTCCAAGTATATTTGTATATTCTTTCTGTTCATTTATCTCTTTCCTGCACTCTTAGCTTGAACATAAACCCCCCCCAAAAGGAGCCGGCCTTCTCCGGAGATTGGCACTGAAGGCATCTCTTCCTTCCGGCCTTTCATGTTGGTGGGCGAATCGGGCGCATTAACCCAAAATCCTTTCCTCATGGCAGATTCGTAACCAACGGTCTCGGCACGCCGGTGGGACACGGGTCCCACATTTGACGAGAGATTTTCTGATCAGTCTCCACCTGGCGCTGACAGTGGTTTCCGAGCACTTGGTGAGACAAGGAAGTTTCTCACCCCCGACATAATTGAAGCACCGGTGTTCGCTTCATTGCTGTTCCAAATCTGAACACCTGGCGACTCTGCACGAACAAATCCTCTGAGTCCGAAAGACCGGTCCCAACACCTTCATGCACACAAGAAGGTGGCAAGCAAGGGATCCGAGAAGCCCGCCTGACTTTTACGAACTGGACATCAACGCTCGAGGCGAAGTTCCCAGGCTGGCTGATCCGCGAGCTCGTGTCGACGAAGCCGAGGCTGAAATCCAAGAAGAAGCCGAAGCTGAAGTCGGCGGAGCTGAGTACGAAATAGAAGAGGCCGAGGAAGAAGAAGCACCTGCATCCTCGGAAAGTACCGACACTGAGTACACAACCGACGGAGGAGAAGAAGAAGAAATGGCTGCTCAACAGCAGAATGACGATGATCTCTTCCCGGCGGTGGACTCTACGGGGCCCTTGGCCCTGGTCGGACAGCAAGCTGTGCCCCCTGCTGCTTTAAAGTCTATTCCCACATACGACGGCTACGGTAAGACGGCGTACGAGCACATCCAGGACATCCTTGCCCTGGCCGCATTGCATACTATTACCGATGAGAGTGTGAAGACCCGTCCGCCGGCCCTTTCCCCGAGGGGAAAGCTTCTCTACCGGTGGAGATCGCCGCCGGAGGGATCCATCACGAGGTGGCCCCAACCTTGCCGTAAGGCTCGTGAAAGGATGCAACGAGTCCGCTGACCCTACTTCTCTGCCGCATCGGGCCCAAGCTATCCGGAGACATCCTCAAGAGGAGGTGTCTGATTTTAACATCAGGTTTGCGAGATCCTGGAAACGGGTACCTCGCGAACTTCGGCCTTCAGCCGGCATGGCTGCTCACTACTATCTGAGATCCTTCAACTCAGACATATGCCTGCTGCTGAAGATCGCCAGAATAGACGAGTTTCCTGCGCTGTACGAGGCTGCCCAGCAAGCTGAAGCTGACATTATTTCCATCGGCAGACTCCCGTCCAGGGTGCAGGAACCCATTCATCCCGACTTCCCCAGATCCCAGTATCCTCCTGCTTCTGGTGGTGCGCCGTCCACATCAGGGCAGCAACCCCAGCAGCAGTGGAATCCAGCGCCGGTCGTAACTCCTTACGGCCCGCCTCAATTGCATTACCCTCACCCGCCTCCTCCCCGCTCCGCATTTTCCAGCACTTCCCCGCTCCCCCACAGTACGCACCTTATTCTAACCCTCCTCCATTAGCCGCATTGCCTCCACCGGCACAGTTGCCGCCTCCTGACAGTAGCATTCAGAACACGATTCTCCAGGAGGTGCGGGCTTTGGCCTCGGGATATCATGCCATGTCCAATGACATGACCGCTCTGAAGAAGAAGCAGGCCCAAATGGACCTTGCTCCTAGGAGGCCATATGCGCCACCCGCGCTGACGAAAGACAAAGCCCCAGAACACCAGCCGCAGAGGCGTCCGCCTCCGAGAAATGCTGCTATAGAAGACCCGCCCGGTCCTCCCGACCAGGTTAACTGGTGCACTACGTGCAATGACCCGCATTCGGAGGAAGACTGCACTTTGCACCA
The DNA here is from genome assembly GCA_028583015.1 of Wollemia nobilis. NCBI lineage: Eukaryota > Viridiplantae > Streptophyta > Pinopsida > Araucariales > Araucariaceae > Wollemia > Wollemia nobilis. The sequence goes on along the minus strand of JAQPPZ010015288.1, from coordinate 1,215,921 downwards.
AAGACTACATCCAGACCTTGGCCGGCAGCGCCATAGAGGACGATGAACTGTACATGATCTTGGACGGCGAAGCCAACTTTGCCCTCCCAGAAGAGAATCTAGTGCCGCCCGCCAAGGAAGAAAAGAAAGCCGCAGATGCGGCCAAGCCTTTGCAAGTCTACGCAAGAAGAGAAAAACCGCAGCCCGGCGGGCTGCCACCGTACAAGCGGCTGTGGCCCTACACAGCCCAGGAGAAGGCATCCAAAGATAAAGCTCCAGCCAAGCCTTCTCCGGCAAAGGCTGCCCCTGTTCCAGCCAAGCCTCCTCCAAGAAAAGCCCCAACTCCGGCTAAAGCTCCCGTACCTCAGCCTCCAACTGAAACCAAAGAACAAGCCCAGGAGAAGCTGAAGTACCCGTCTCTGACCAAGAGACAGCGAGTTGAGGCTACCCAGCAGTACCGGACGAAGTATGAGCCGGCAAAACAAGCAGAAGGAGCTAGTACCTCGGGCTACAGCATTGTAGACGAGTTGAAAAGAACACCTGCTAGAATCAGCATGTACGATGCTCTTCTGCTCCCGTGCCGGTGGATCTGCTGCAAGAATCACTGAAGAACATGAAGAGCGGCAAGCAGATACAGCCCGCTGTCCTGGTTCAACCTTTGACGAGCCTTCACCACCGGGAAGAACAGACCGCCACCCTTTTATCCGTCTTTACGGATGCAAGGGCACATAGTTCACAACCGCATGGTGGATTCCGGTGCTTCCTCGACCGTGATGCCGAAGGCCGTCTCGCGATGAGATCGGGATGGAATACACACGGAGCAGCCAAGGCGTGCGGCAATTAGACGGCACCCCCGTCAAGACAGTTGGTGTCATAAAGGACATCCCTATCCGGCTGCACAAGGCTCTCGACATCGTGGTCATCCAAGAGGTCGTGGTTGTTGACCTGGAACCTTACTTCGGCATGTGTCTCTCTCGGGAGTTCACTGCGAAGTTGGGCGGGTACCTGTCTCTAGACTACTCACACATGGAAGTGCCCTTCAAAGGAAGGAGACTGAAAATTTTCAATGAGAAGCCTTCCACCTTCCTAGTAGAGAAGATACCCGGAGGAGAGTTGGACCGCATGGTCCAGCTTGTCAGAGGAAGAGCTGGTGACAGTGGAGCTGACTGAGCAAGCCTTCGAAGTGCTACAGCTTGAAGATGAGTTCTCGTTGCGGGACTTCAATGCCGTAATTGGGACAGAGCAGGGCTGTTACTCCATTGTACAGCCCGAGAGGCTTGACATGTCAGCTGCGAAGGAAGTAGGACCTGCACCCGAGAAGCTGTGGAAGCTTTTCTTTGACGGCGCGCGATGCAAGAATGGCGCCGGTGCAGGGGTGCTGCTGGTTTCTCCAACCGGAATCCAGAAGGACTATACCTACAGGTTGGCCTGGAGCTGCACTAACAACTCGGCGGAATACGAAGCCCTGTGCTTGGGTTTGCGAAAGGCGGAGAGGCTCGGAATCAAACACCCGCAGATTTTCGGAGATTCAGAGCTGGTGTGTCACCAAGTTACGAAGAAGTGCGCATCCAAACAACACTATCTTAGAGCGTACCGCAACCGGGTGTGGGACCTGATGGAGTCATTCGACTCATTGAATGTCAAGGCAATATCGCGTGAGAAAAACAAACACGCTGATATTCTGGCGTCTGTTGGAGCCAGGTACGTTCCGGCTGACGACGTTGTCCAGAAACCGAAGCCGGTTCGCACTATCTACAGGCCTTCTGTGCCTGATAAGGACACCCACTGGCAGGTGTTCAGTTGTGACGAGGAGATCGTCACATTCCTGGTTAACGAAGTGTGTGTAATCGAAGGTAGAGACCCTGATGACGAGCAATATGAGGGGTTGATACAGTTAAGGAATAATCATGTCCCAAAAGGACTGATTACATTAGAGAGTCTCTTTGATCGTAATGACAGAGCAATATCTCACAGGATCAAAGTAGACCCGAGGCGAGATGCTGACTCGGAACTTGAACTCGGTAAAACTATCAAGGTCGGAACAGACTGCACGTCGGAGGAACTTGAGCAGATCAGATCACTGTGCCAGGAGTTCCCCGACATCGTGGCCTGGTGCTACGAGGATTTGAAGGGGTATGACGGAACTGTCATCCAAAGATACCATTGAGCTAGAGGATGGCGCCAAGCCATTCCGACGTGACGCAGGGCCGTGAATCCGAAGATTGAGGCCATGATGAAGGCCGAGCTCTTGAAGATGCCGGAGGCCAAGATCATCTACCCCATCAAACATTCATCCCGGGTCGCGAATTTGGTGCCCGTGAGGAAAAAGAATGGCGACATTCGTCTCTGTGTCGACTTCGAAACCTAAATCAGGCTTCCCTCAGGGACCACTATCCGCTTCCCCAAATCGACCAGATTCTACATATCGTTGCTGGAGCCCAGAGATTTTCACTTTTAGATGGATTTTCCGGCTACAACCAGATTTGGGTCAAAGACGAGGACCAGGGATAAGACGGCGTTTACCACCAAGTGGGGGACGTTCGCCTATCGCCGCATGCCGTTTGGCTTATCCAATGCCGGTGCCACATTCCAAAGGGCCATGGACCCGGCCTTCCGAGAGCCGCTCAATAAGATTATTGTCATCTACCTTGATGACATGACTCGTTTTCTCTCACCAACGAGGGGATCATGTCTCGCACCTACGGCAAATATTTGAGAGGTGTCGAGAGTTCGGCATTTCTATAAACCCGAAGAAGTCCGTCTTCGCGGTAAAGGAAGGAAAGTCGCCGGGACATGTCATCTCCGAGGAAGGCCTCGCCATTGACCCCGACAGAGCGTAAGCCCTCGTTCGCTTGCCAACCCCCATCGATAAAAAGGGCTGCAGTCCTTCTTCGGTCAGATTAACTTCGTGCGGAAGTTCATTCCGGACTTCGCACAGGTGATCAAGCCTATGGCCGAACTGTTGAAAAAAGATACAAATTATGAATGGACTGATGAGAGAGAGCAAGCCTTCGAGGAAATCAAGGCTCGAATTGCGCAAGCTCCGGTGTTGACAAACCCGGACTACTCCAAGGACTTCATCCTGTATGCAGTGGGAGAACCCGAAAGTTACGCTGCAGTCCTGACTCCGAAGGGAGACGATGGTGAGGAGCGCCCCATAGCGTTCCTCGAGCCAAGTGATTCTCGCCGCATGAAGAAAAGTACAATTTTATAGAGCGGCGAGTTCACGCTGTTATGAAATCCCTCCGAAAGTTCAGGCACTTTGTCTCCCAGAGCAAAACGACTGTCTTTGTGATTCACCCGGACGTTCGAAGCTTCATCTTACAAGGAGAACCGGGTCACAAGAGAGCGGGATGGATAGCAAAAATCCAGGAGTTCGACATCGAAGTGCGGCCCACCAAGCTTATCAGAGGCCGAGCCTTGTGTCAGGAATTGGCCCGAAGCGCTGTAGCCGGCATCTCCGCCTGTAAGTGGGAGGACACAACGACACGCATCTACCTAGCCGACTCCTTATCGGAGGGGAGTGATTGGACAGATGAACTGGTGAGATTTTTCTGCACCGGAAGATGTCCCGATCACCTGAACGCCTCACAACGAAGGAGATTTCGGCTAGGTGCACTTAAGTACACTCTTCGCCCCGAGGGGCTTTACTTCAAAAACATCGACGGCATCCTGTTGCGGTGCGTCAGAAAATCAGACCAGCCTAGGGTCCTCGGAGATTTTCATTCCGGGATGCCTGGGGGTCACCATTCTTCAAGGCCAACGGCCTTAAAAATAATTAGAGCTGGGTACTATTGGCCCACTCTATTTGCAGACGCTCATGCGGTCTGCTCTAAATGTGATCAATGCCGTAGGTTTGCTGGTAGGAACAGAAAAGCACCCCTGCCCCTTCAACCGATTCAGAGCCGAGACTCCGTTCCAAACAATGGGGTCTAGACTTCATTGGGGTGATTTCGCCTAATTCCTCTGCCGGACACAAGTTTATTCTTACAGCCACCGATTATTTCACACGGTGGGCAGAGGCAATCCCGACCAAGAACGCAGACCAAGAAACGGTCATTAGGTTCATTGAGAGCCTGATTACCCGCTTCGGGGTTCCAGAGTCAATTGTGACAGACAACGGTCCGGGATTCGCAGGCGCTGTACTCACGGAGTACACCGGCAGACTTGGCATCTATCACAAGATGTCTTCTAATTACTACCCGCAGGGGAATGGCCTTGCCGAGTCTACTAACAAGAACCTCCTGAAGATCATCCGGAGGACCATTGACAGAAACAAGCGGACTTGGCACTTACTCCTGAACCGGGCGCTGTGGGCGGACAGAGTTGCGTTCAAGAAATCCATCAGAACGTCCCCCTACGCGCTCGTCTACGACAAAGAGGCCGTCATGCCATCACACATTGAGATCCCTGCCCTATGGATGTTGGACGAAGACAGGAGCAACGGAGACCCGGTGGACGACAGACTGTGCCAACTCCTGCAGTTGGAAGAAGACAGAGAAAGTGCATACCAGGCCTTCACCGATCATATTGCAGCCACTCAAGGCTGGTTTGCAAAGGCACCACTGCCCGAGTTTTTGAAATCGGGGACCTGGTGCTGAAGTGGGACTCATATAAGGCAAAGCCGGGCAATCACGGGAAGTTTGATGCCCTCTCGGGAGGGCCCTTATCGTATTGCCCGGTGAACCAGCTTTAATGCCTATGTACTTCGGGATATGGAGGGTCAGCTCCTCCTATTCCCGTCAACGGGTTCCACTTGAAAATTTACCGCCGAAGGTGCCCGAGTGGCCCTTCTTTGTAAAAATTTCCTTATGCATTTTCGTTTCCCAGCATGTACAATTTCCAGCTTTCAGCTTTTAATTTTTTTTATTTTTTGAGCTTAATCGCGGCATGGGAGAGAAAAACAGACTTCGCAGCGAAGTCTGTCGTCGCCCCTCAGGAGGGGCGAAGTTTGGGCTGCTTGGTTAAGTGAAGAAAAAAGAAAAAGGCAAAAAATGTCTAAGTGTTGGCCGCTGCCCGACTTCGCAGCGAAGTCGGGCTGCGCGCCAGCCAAAGTGCGAAGCTTGAATGAAGAGAAAACTGCAAGGCACAACGGAGGACGGATCGCGCCAACATTTGGGCGAAGTCCGACTTCGCGAAGTCCGACTTCGCGGCTTGCGCGGAAGTTCGAATCGCAGCACAACCTCCGCGCGAAGTGCACGGAAGTTCGACTTCGCCCGAACTTCGGCGAAGTCCGAACCCGCTCATTTCCAAAGCGCAGCTCGACTCCGGTCTAAAGGAGCAAGAAATGCTAAGTGTTCGCCTCCTCCGAAGGTTGCAAAGGAACCGGACTGCGCTCAACCCTTGGGCGCGTGAGAAAGAAGAAAAGAAAAGGGAACAGTTTCAATGCGCACTTCGCGCGAAGTTCGAACTTCGCCAATTTGCGAAGTCCGACTTCGCCGGCGAAGTCGGATCGCGCCCAACTTCGGGCGAAGTCCGACTGCGCCTCGTTTTCTGGGCCAGTTTGGACAATGGTTTAAAAAATGAATAAAATATTCAAAAGGTTCCAAGCTGGGCCCAAGGCGCATTGTGACCGTTTCAAAGTGGGTTTCCGCACCAAGGGTTCTTTCTTGAGCAGTGTGCCCGGATTGCGGCAGTGACGTCAGCCATGGCGCAGCGTTCAAGACAAAGTTAATGATTGCACATTCCTCAAGGAAAAGTGCAATAAAAAGAACATGGCACGTCTGCCGGGGTACCTTTTTCCAAGCATTCTCCTGCGCAGCCACCCAAGAAACTTAACTCCAGCCGACCTACCCCCTCCTGCGCGGCATTAATGACGCTGTCGTTGTCTAGAAAAGGGGGTCAGATGCATTCAAACATGCCAGACTGCGCAGATTATTCCTTAAACTGTGCAGATTATTCCTGTGACAGCGAAATCTTCTGCAGACGCCCTGAACTTGTAATTATTGCTGATTCGGAGAGATGGACAGAGGAAAGATGCCAATGTCAGCGCAATCCAGCGAAAGTAGCGAGCACAAGGATTTACCACGGCCGGGTGTTTTCAGAAGTGAAACACCGCCGGAGCCAAAGTCAAAGTCCCGGCCGAAAAAAGTACAGCGTGGGCAAGCCCCACCACCTCCGGTAAATTACTTGGCGGGATACGTGGACGGCTCGTTTTCTATGAGCCTGACTAAGCTGCGGACAAATGTGGAGAGTCGGGCTGACAAGGTTTCGCCCTCTCACCATTTCGGAGCGGCGTACAAGTCCAACCTTTTCAGATTCTTGTGCCCTCCTGTCCATCAATGCCCGGAGCTGGTAGACATCATTGTCAGACACTACAGACCAGTTACCCGGCAGATTTGCAGCTCCAGCGGTAAACCCTTGTTCACGCTGCGCAGGGAGACTGTCCAGCCAGCTTTCGCCCCAAGGTTGGAGTATGACTCCAAAGACAATTGTCAGAAAGATAAATCTGGGCGAGCAAGCGGGACGTTTCACGCAAACAAAACGGATGAGGGATTTCCTCAATTCAGAGCTGAACGCCCCGCTTGCAACTGGACAAGGCCAACCGGCCCCATGCCCTTGGCGAGGTTTCAGAGCAAATATTTGTACACCATTTTGGCATGGATCCTCGACTGCGACTCTGATGAGCTGGTACAGCCGTACCAGCTAGCGCTGGCAGAATGTCTCCTGTGTGGAGAATCCTACGAACCGGCAGCGCAGAGAAGTGGAAAGCGTCCCATCTTTTTCGACTGGGCGGACTGGCTGGCATACGCCATCCACTCCAGTCTGGTCAAGATCCAGAAGAAGCAGTCCACCGATTTTCGTTTCAGTTCTGTTCTAGCCTGGCTTTGTTTGTACCATTTGCACTCCCGGATGCCGATCCCGAACCTGAAGAAGGTCAACGAGAAGGGAGAGCCACAGCCCGTCTATAACTGGACGGATGACCTATACCGGAAAGGGTCCTACTACAAGTTCAACTTCAACTTTCTGGGATTGGTCATGTCAGTCTTCAGCGAAAGCGAAATCCCCCGCCCCCCGAGAGAAATGACGAGCTCTTTGCTGAATCAGAAGCTCGGGGACGTTTTGACTGACGCAGGGAATTGTGGTCAGAATCTACGGATTCAAGGGCAAACCCCATTTGCTGCCCTACTGGTGCTCGGAGCATCTGTTCGGGATGGAGGTTGCCCGGCAGATGGACTATGTTGAAGAGGAGTTCGGCCTAGGAAAGAAGAGAGGACAGATTTTTCAATATCCTCTTTCCTGGGCAAACGTTGAGATTTTTGAGGTAGGACAGCATGTCTACCTCGAGCAAGAGTTTTCCCGGATTGGCCTGGTTCTGTTGCCGCAGCCACGGAAGTACGACCCGTACGGGATAAGGGGAAAGTTCACACATCTCTGCCCCTGGGCGGATATAACCGAAGATAGATGCGATGTGGTCCATGTGGACCTTGACTGGGAAATTGAATTGATGGAAGCTTCTCCTCCCTGGCAGGATTTTTACTGCGAGGAGGTGACATATGACCCCAAGCGAAACCCGGACCACCACTTCTCATCTCCAGGGTTCAAAAAATTCCTATCCAAGATAGCAGGCCTTAACTGGCCAAAAGAAAAGATTACTGAATGCTGGAAGATGAGATGCCGCACGCAGCACGACAAATCCACCAGGAGAAATCTGGCCGTAGATGACGACTTTTCGGTTCTCTATGACCAGCATCATGACAGCTGGCGGCCGTTCGCATATCAAGGTTACGTTCCCCGAGGTCCCTTTGAGGATTATAAAGGAGGGTCTTCCTCCCAACAGTTGTACACTTCGGCAACTGCCAGCGTGGGCCCAACAGACATCCAGGTCGATCCAATGCAGCCCGTGGCTTCCAAGGCGGCGCCTGAGAAGGCGAAGAAATTAGTCAAGGCAACGCCCGAGGCGATCCCTCAGGCACAAAAGACGCCAGCGCCGCCAGAGGGCAGACCGGTTGCGGCAGACCTTCTGCAAGTCAAACCCCGGTACAAGTTTACCGTGGGAGCATCGCGCCTGCTGCACCTGCTTCATCTCCTTCCCCGGATCCGACCACTGTTCCAGAAGAGAAGAAAAGGAAGAGAGTTGAGAAAATCAGGCGACCTAGCCTGACAGTGCAGCAGCCAGTCGCAGAGCCGCAGCCGCGTTCAGCCGCTCCAGAGACAGTTTCTCTGGGCAGTCCCAAGCCAGCCGCCGAAATCAGAAGCGCAGACATCCACCCAACATCGGCTCAGGCGGAGCCCGCAGGTACGTTTGCTGCCCCAGTCTCTTTGGTCTCATCCAGTCCTACTCCCACTCCATCTCCCGCTCAATCCGAGCAAGTCATGGCCGCATCTTCCTCCCCATCTCCACGCCCTTCTAGCGGCCCCCATTCTTTTGACCAGTTTGCTCAGAACCCCAACGTTTCCCTATCTCTGAGTCAAACTCCAAACCCTTCGCCTGAGTTAGTGCCGAAGCCACGCATTCACCGTTACATCCACCGCCTCAGCCGCTTCAAACCCTTTCAGCATCGCCCGCTCCCATCTCCACTTCCCGGTCGCCCCTGAAGCGGCCGATCCTTCCGAGGTCCATCCGGTTCCTCCTGATCCCATTCCCGCAGGAGAGACGTCTCAGCATAACCCTAGGCTGGGGGAACCAGATTTCATGGACGACCTCCAGAATACAGACGACTTGCCCCTGGCAACAAGAGCTGTAGAGTACTCTATCTCTTTCCTCCAGAACCTGAAGCGGAGGAGACCTGAAGAGATAGCCGCCCCGGTAAAGCGCACCAAGTATAATTTCGAGAGGAGAGTGCTTACAACAGAGAAGATAATCCCGAAAGTGAAGAAGCCTCTCCGGGAAATGACCAGGGCGGACTACGAGCTCCAGACAAAGGAGAAGAGCTTTGATGATATTGACAAGCGATACGAGATTCAGGGAATCATTCGTAAAGCTGACAATCTCCTTGTCAAGAGTCTGGAGGAGCAGGAAGAGCTTTTCGGGTTGCAGGATAAGACGAGACAGCTTGAAGAGGACCTGTCCAGGTCCACTGAGCAGCTGGAAGCGGCGCGGCAAGAAATAGATGAACTTAAAGCCCAGCTGGCCGCTTCTCAGCAACAAGCCGCAACCGAAAAGCAGGCAGCCTTGGAGCAGATTTCTCAGCTCCAAGAGTCTTTGAAACAGGCGCAGTCGCAATCTGCAGAGAGAGCATCTCAAGCGACGGTCTTTTCGAAGAAGAAAGTTAAGGAGATGCGGGCTGGTTTGCTGCGGGGATGCAAGCCCCACACCTATAAGGCGATGTCAGTTCTGGATTTCGCATCCAGAATTCAAGAAGTTTCTGCCCAGGGAAAGCCTGTGGTAGAGGAGGCCGAACGCCAGGCGAAGCAATGGCTGGACCTGGCAATAAATCTTCGAGAGCGCGAGCGCGATGGCCTCCAATTCTCCCCCATGTCCTCATTCGCTGCAGAATGGGCAGATGCAAGGGTAACCTTGCATAAATATTTCAAAAAATTAGAAGAGGTGAGAGTTGCCAAACGAATGTTAGACGCATTCGAACATGAAAGAGACATTTGTATGGCTCCCTTTCGCGCTCTTTCTGAACTAGGGTGCCCAGGTTTTGTTGAGAATGGCGAGCTTCTCACCCTAGATCAGGTGAAAAAGAATTGGCAGTCCTTTGAAGCAGATACAGCTGAAATTGATAGCTGGACTGAGCCAATTCAGGAGAGTCAGGTCACTCAGATGGTGTCCAAATGTTGCAAGATCAGCTCCTACTTCCAGGAGCTAGGAAAAAGATACTACACCATCGACCTGCACGCGGTCTCTGCTTTCCACGCAGCATTAGAAGAAGTTGCTGACCGCCGGCCATTCGAGCGTAAGCTCGGGGCCAAGCCCGTGCCGCATACGACTCGCATCTCGTGAAGCGTAGCAAAGCCGGAGAGCCTTCGGAAGGTGATTCTGAGGGGGCAACTGACAAAAGTGAATCTGAAGAACAATTGCCGCGAGGAGAACAGCTAGAGCAACAAAAGGCAGGGGAGGCAAGTTCCTCTGCACCCAATGGATGAAGGCATGGATTCTTTGCGCCGAGGCGAGCTCGACACCCCGCGAGCCGCCAGAAATGTTGTCACATTTTGCACGGGGTGCAATGTTTTCAATTTTGTAACAGTGCTGCTCTTCTTTTTCCCTCTTCCTCTATTTTCCTTCCTTCTTCTCTCCCTTCCTTTTTCTTTCCCACATTCTCTTTCTTCCCCCCTTTCTTGGAGCCCCTCAGTTGAATTTTAAACTTTCCAGCAAGTTACCTGAAAATGGCTAAGTGTTGGTGCGAAGTTCGCACTTCGCCCAGTTTTGGTGCGAAGTCCGCACTTCGCCCCTCTTCTGGGCGCACCTTGTAACTGGCAGGCTGGCAGGCTGACAAAAGAGTGATAAGTGCTGGGGCAAAGTCCGTACGGCGGCAGATACCAGTTTTCACCTGTGCGCAGTCCGACTTCGCAACGAAGCCGGAGTGCGCCCTTGACAGGTGCGCAGTAGGGAAACAAACTCGGAAATACTCCTAAGGCATGAAGGCCTTCCCGACTGCGCTGTTTTCTGCCCGCGCAACCCGAGACGCTCTGATCCCAAGCGAAGTTGGACAAACTGCCTTTCAAGGCCGACACGTGTCAAACAAAGATCATCCATCATCCGACAAGTGTCCAGCCTTCGGGATTTGAGCCAAGACGTGCCGAGCAAAAGGACGAGCATGGGCTGCACTACCCGTGCGTTGACCTCATTTAAAGCCGATTGGAGGTTCTACCTGCTCCAGCTACCCGCATACCTGCCGAGAAGAAGTTCCGCCCAACACACTGCCACGTAGCTGTCCAGCTTCCAGGAAGACCATGCTGCGGGTACAGTCCGGTCCGACAAAAGGTCAGCATTTGCAGCTCCTTCGCCGCTTTTGTCAGCTTATGTTTGATTGGGACCTTGTGCCCATTAATGTAACGGGAGGGACTCGGGCTATAAAAACCCACCATGAATTCATTGTAAAGGGTGGAAGGGGAATGTCTGTTAGGGAACTAATGTAACCGTGCTTCTGCTTATAAATATAATTTGTATGCCTGGTTCTCGTTCGTCGCTTTTATTTCTTTATGTTTATGCTTTACGCTTCCCCGTGTCATGGCTCGTTGATTCGTTTCAGCATTTGATGATCGTGCGCCTTTAGCATTGTTTGTGCCATTTTACTTTTAACACTTCTGAACTTCATATAATAGATGTGGTAGCAGCTCCATCAGTTGTGTGTTACGTTGCTGTCCGTAGTGGTGATTGATGCGTTGTCGTGCTGTTAGTTCTCCTTGTAGGGAGAATGTTTGCTAGGGGACCATTGTAGCTGTGCGGTTAAAATCTCTGCATGACACATATACCTGGCTCTGATATCTCTAGGTTGCTTTCTACTCATGTTAGTGTCCGTATCTGGTGATTGATGCATTGCCGTGCTGTTAGTTCTCCTTGTAGGGAGAATGTTTGCTAGGGGACCATTGTAGCTGTGCGTACACTGCTTAGGTATCGGAAGTACACTTAGATTTTGCAGTTCTCAGTCATGCTTTGTATTTATAATGCAGTAAGTATTGGTGATTGCTGGTTGCCGTACTGTTAGTTCCCCCCCACCAACTCCAAGTATATTTGTATATTCTTTCTGTTCATTTATCTCTTTCCTGCACTCTTAGCTTGAACATAAACCCCCCCCAAAAGGAGCCGGCCTTCTCCGGAGATTGGCACGGAAGGCATCTCTTCCTTCCGGCCTTTCATGCTGGTGGGCGAATCTGGGCGCATTAACCCAAAATCCTTTCCTCATGGCAGATTCGTAACCAACATTTTCCATATCATTGGATTGTTGGAATGTGAGCCCTACCTCTATTTTACTCCCCAAAATCGTGGGAAACCACATCATTCCTAGAATTATGATCTCTCTATTGATGAACTCTTTTGGACACTTTAGGGACATGTAGGTGGATACATACCTCTATTTGTTGAATGTCTTTTCCTAAGATTTCCTTAGGGTGAGAAAATTTTTCTGCAATAATTTCTTCTGTTGTAAACTCTTTGAGACTTGAAGATTCTTTCCCCTCCAAGATAAAACTGAATGTTTCATCCTCAAGAGGAAAATCTGCTTCCATTGCTCCTATAGGCTCTTCCTCTTCTAGTGAAACAGGCATGCCACATATTTTGCTTTGACCTTTGAATCCTCATCCTTCAAATCTTCACTCTCCACTTCAGGTTCCCTTTTTGGTTCACAAGATGCTTCGGCAAATTCATAGCCTTCTTCTAGGATTTTTGCTTCAAGGGCAACACTCCGACAAATGGGGACTTGTCCAATGACTCTTCCATTCTCTCTAGTTTTCCTTCTCTATCATTTCAATAGGGCCTAGTATAACGGTCTCATGTTCTGGTTGTGGATTTGCCTCCATCATTTTTACAGATTCTCCTCTTCTATTCGAGAGGACAAATACTTCACACTCTTCTATCAATTCCGACATTGTAGCATGTCATTGACTATTTTGACCGTTGGAGGAACAATTGGAATGATAGATTTTAGGAGCCAACTGATATTGTTGTCATTGCTAGTCCAAACACAATTGACATAGGCAATTGTACGACAACTCTACTTGTACGATAAATATCAACTTGCACTTGTACGACAAAGTCTCAACTTGCACTTGTACGACAATAATTGGAACGACACAATCACAATTCACTTGAATGACAAACTCCAACTATCACTTTTGTTGACAATGACTTTTTACGGCAACAATTGCGTCAACTCTCCTTGTACGACAACCTTCCTCATATGACACTTCATGATGACCCTCGTATGGCACTTTAACGACAATACTTGTACGACGACTCTCATAGAGTTCCTTTGGATTGCAACTTCCATTGGCAAGCCTACACATACAACCTAACAATCTAATGCAACAATGGCATCATGCAAACATATGCACAGATGGAAATGGAATGTCATTGCATTATAATTGCTTGTATGACACTTGCATTATAGTTATGTCTACACTTGCAATATACAGATCACACAGATGTTCTCATGTCACAACGCACTCCTAGAATCTTCGTACTCTCCAATGCACAATACTCTCTCATACTATCATGATATCACAAAAATAAATGGGGGGTCCTTTTATGCTTGTGGGTCAGCAGTTAGAAGCAACTGCCGCCCGGACACCTCACCACTTAACTACCCTCATTCCTATTATGCGAACATTACATTAGCCGTACACATTACAATTTCAATTAATCAATCTATGACATCATCATGCCTGATGTCACCTAACAAAATGACATTTCACTTTTATTTCATTTGCATTACAATTTGAATTCACATTTCATTTACATTTTATTTTGTGCACATTTGCAGTTATTTTCCCTATGTATAACATTCACTTCAGCTGCTGTCCAGCTCCTACAGACCCTTCATCTTCGGAATCTTCATTTACTATCTCAGGCTCTATCACTAGTGGAGGGGGGTACGACTCAATGCACATGTGGGGAATCTCCCATAGGAATTATCAACCCATTAGAGTGGTTACTGTACGTAACAATACCTTGGGAAAAAGAACAACTTATGCCCACTGAGGATGTTTAGATGATAAAATTTTGACTGTTTTTAGGGCTTAGGATTCCGCCATCAAAATAAAACAACTTAGGAGTGACAAACCAAATCCATAATATCTTTAGACAAAACCCTTTTTTCTTCTTTGAAGACTTCCTAAAAACTTAGAAAATTCAAAAAGCCCTTTGTAAGTCTTCAGATGTCAAAATACTATAATCTTCATAGATGTATCTGCCAACAGATGTAAAGGAGATTTGATAAAGTTCTTCTTACAGCCCTTCTGCAATCTTTGTAATTTTTGAAGCTCAAATTCAAATCTTTTGTGCACAGATGAATAACAAAAAATAAGAGATGTCTTTTTGTTTATCTTGATTCCTTCATTGATTTACATTTATTGCAGTAGTTGGAATGGGAAGGTGTCTAATTTCCTTCCTTATCTTTGTCTTTTGCAGAGTTATAAGGTGTGGGGTCATGGCGGCATTGGTGCACTCCATAGACTTTTATTCACTTCCTCCCATGAACTGCATTCCACTATATTAAAGATTCTTGTGTCATAATTTTTTGTTCAGAGATATGGAGCTATGTGATTGAGAGAGTCAAAAGTTCGAAGATGTTTTATTCTTCAAACCCTAATCCTTCCACCATCTGCATTCCCTTATCTTGAAAATTGTTAAAATCTTGACGATTCTTAATGTGGGATGCAGGCATATGGAGGTCGGAGATGCAGAGCCATAAGTTTTTGCCCTTGACTCTTTGCTCCCTGCAGCTCAAGTCCTGCAGCTCTATACGAGAGTAGGTCATTTTTTTTTTTGTTTTAGTGTGAGGCTTGTAGAGTGCAAGGATGTGAAGGGCAAGGGAATCATTCTGTTTCCTTTTGTTTTCTATTTCCTCACAATCCTTTTGAGTCGGCATTTCCACACATATTTTATTAGTATGTTCAAAAAGTTTAGCTTCAATTATTTCAATCCTTCTTGTTTACCTATCTGGGCATGGAAATGGACTTGCATGTCGACCATTACTTGCAGATTGCCTATTTGGTCTGAGAGGACCAAAAATGAGCTTTAGCAATTAATTAGGGCTCCAGCACAGTATTTGTTGCAGGAAAATGAGCAAATGCTAGAGTTCTCTGTTGTGATTTTGACTTGATGAAGTGATACCTGTACCTAGAACTTTAGTTTATACTGGGTACAGATACCACTGATATCTCATTAGTGAATACAGACCACATTTTTGTAGTGAGGTAGCCACTACACAAGAAGCTGAAATGCAGTTGTGTTTTCTAAAAGAGGTCACTTATGCTTGTATCTCCAACACTGCTTTCCTTGAAGACCCACCTTTCATCACTCGTACAAAAAGTAGGCTACATAATCAAATGAATTAATCAGGTTGAGTAATAGTGTGCAATTTAAAACTGAGGATCACTTCTGGCTTCTATCTTGCCATAACACTTTTGATACAAAATTGCACATTCAATCAGGACTAGTGCAAACCACCAGTTTGGTGACATTGACACCCAATTCTTTCAAATGATTTTCAGTGTGGGAAACACGCTTGTATACATCCACCAAGCCAATTCCTGTCCTTTAACTTGGGGATGCAATTAATTTGATAAGAATGAAAAGATTGACTCTGCTAGCTCAACGAATGACATTAAAAAACTATCATGAATAAGTGGGCACACATGCATAATGCAAACAAGCATCCCAATTCTTCTTATGCTTTTGTTGAAATAATGCATAAATGTAAAAGGAGACACAAAAGAGGACAAGGATTGAGTAATTTAATTTCAATATATTTATTAGGTTTTGATATACACCTAAAAATAGACACAAGCATATAGACGTGTTTGTATGGAAATCACCGATTATGCTATAATCCTCTTAATGATGGAAAACAGATGGTCAAAGAAGGGCTGGCCTGGATTCCAAATGTTGCATTTCCGAATAATTATCATAAGTGATTCACATGTAGTACAAAGGAGTAAATAATCTGATAAAGGTGTGACATAGTGTTCTTATCATAAACTAGCATTGATTGAAGATCATTGACTGCATATTCAGTTTTATATTTCATGAAAATTCAATCCTCGACCACAGTGGCCCTTATTTAAGCAAGATGAATTTTTAGGTTCCATGTATGAGCACAAGTGAACACTGGACAATTAGGGCTTATAGATATTCTCAAGTCACTTGAGACATTACCAAGGAATTCTTATCTTTGCTCTTCACCCAAATTCCTCTCTTCTTGCGGACTAGCCTTCTCTAGGGAAGTAAACACAATCTGCAGTCATAAATTCAACATGACTCCTATTCTTTAACATACTTACTGTCAAAGACACTCGCAATGATGATAGCAATAAAGACAAACAATTTTTTTTATG